>CM034155.1:495343619-496543619 GCA_019776745.2 Taxus chinensis | reverse complement strand
TGGAGTTGCACGTATCTTCAAAGGAAGAAGACGTCATCGAGGTGATTGATAAAAGGGGTCCTGCATAGAAAGGGAGGACCGTGATGTAGGAGTCATGTCAAATGTATGATGAAGAGGTTCCTGTAAAGAAAGGGAGGACCATGACATATGAGTCACATTAGCTGACTTAGGAGTCGAATTAGATGAATCTGAATAGTAGTTTGGATCTGAATCATTAGAAGAGTCAGGAAATATTTGGATTGGAGTCCTCAGAAGAAGAGGACATGTTTGGATTAGAATTAGAAGAAGAGTGAGGGGAACTCGAATAATAATTTGGATCAGAAGCATCCAAATCATACCACCGACTATGAAATGAAGGTGGGGAAAGAGTTACCTGGATGGGTTCTCTAGCGCGAAGAACGAAACGAGGATTGGTCATGATCGGCATCCTTTGATGTGAACACTGAAATTTGGATTCCTTATTGTCATAAGCATGAGGAACCACACGATAATAAGTCATTACTCAAATGTCTAGACCTAGATAGTGCGATCAAACTTCTTCAAAGTGAAGAAGGCTCCATGCTGATTTGGGCAGCACAATGATAGCCAACTAGACATTTATTATGTACAGAGATGTGTGTGTGATTTTTCGAAGGGGGGATAAGGAAAATAAATATTATGATGGTGCAATCTCAATGAAATCAAAAGGGATTGTCCTAGAAAAGAAGTTTTCTGAATGAATAATCATAAAGAACAATCAAGAAAGTGTTAAACACAAAGTCATTCAACAAGGAAATACACCATATGAAAATGTGATGCAAAGATAATCAACAAGATGTTTTCACTTATTCCAAGTTCAAGGAAATGACCAAAATGTAAGTAAAAAAAAGAAATGCGATCTCCCAATCAAGATATACGATGAGCAAGATTAAACTCAATTAAGACCTATATCTCAAAAAGTGCCAATTATAATTTGTGAATGACACAACAATATCACCAAGATATGTTAACCCACTTTGCTATAAAGTGATGTATTGATATTGACCTGTGTTATTGATATAACACGCACAAATGGTAACACCTAGCACTCTTTGAAATCAAGGTAATAATAGAACCAAACTAAAAAATCTCAAAGTATAGCTAGTAATAGTTAAAAATGTGTGCAACGTAACCATATAATATAGGTATTTATGTCGAGTTTACAAGAAACAAGACATAAATATCGAAATTGTAATGATACAAGACAAACAAGCTAACTCCTCTATGGAAGTCTGCAGTGATGAACTACACCTAACTACAATGGCAATCTTGACATGGGTATCAAGATCACAATGGCTGTCAAATGACGTGAAAACACCTCCGCTCACTTTAGACGTTTAACTAACCCAGCCGCAAACATGGATGGGTGTAAATGGACATAAAAGTGAGAGAAACAGTCGAATGGTAACAAAAAGGTAATCACACCTCTTTTGATCAACAAAGTGTCAAAATAAGATGAAGGAAATAAAACAAAAAAAATGACAAAAAAATGCTAGCCTCACTTCGGCATAGTTTCGTGTTGCCCTAAGGCAAGAAAAAACTAGGCAAAAGTAATACATCACACGTTTCTCAAAAAGAAGGTTCACAACTCAACACTATTTTAAAATGGTCAAAGTGGGCTCCTGGCCAAAGTATATTCTCCTAGGTGGTTCTCTTGCCCTAGGTGTTACAAATTTTCCACGAGTGAGTGTGATTTACGCAAAAAGTCGCACTGACTAGTTTGGGAGTATCTCAACTTTACTTTACCCCTTTCAAGAACAATAGGAAACTAGTGCGTCTATGTGTACTGTTACTGGGGTCACCACAATGGAAAACCTATAACGATATCTCACAAAGGAATCACTAATCAAGTAGGTAGTGTAGAGCACATCCTGTTTCATCCACAAGGTTCCCTCTTGCATGGACTATGGGGTTCCTGGAACCACCCCCATTGTTGTAGCTTAAGGCATTATGCCAAAGGGGTTTTGTTCCAGTTGAGCGGAGAGGGACGTACCCTTTTCCGAAACCTGCAATACAGTGTTTTGAATATGTTGTTCTTTTTATCTTGTTTAATTAGGTGTGTTTTTCTTGAACACCTTTTGACAACCTGTATAACAACTATATTAGTAGTTTTTTATTTCGTTTTGATTCCTCCTTTTTTTGAAAAGCATTTTTAGGTCTTGCACTCAAGCGCTAGTAATTCTCCAAGAAAATCACATTATTTAAAAGAGGATTAAGAGTTGATTTTTATTCTCAAGATCATCCAAGGATGTAATAGAAGAGCATACACAATAAATAATCCAACTAAAAAGTAAAGAAAATCTTTTCAATCAATGAACCATACAAAATTCTTAATAAATGTTCAGTCCCCTAAACCAAAAGTGAAAGATGAAGTTTCCAATTTACCAAATGTTATAAAATTAAGACTAAATTTGTTTTTGATTCTCAAGATCACCCTAAGGTGCAAGAGAAGAGAATACAGAAACTTTATCCCAACTATATAGAAATGGAAAACTTCAAATCAAAGGACTATTAAAAAATACTTTGTAAAAGGTTCATTCCCTTAAACCAAAAGTGAAAGATGAAGTTTTCAATTTACCAAATGTTATAAAATGAAGACTAAAGTTACTTTGGATTCTAAAGATCACCATAAGGTGCAAGAGAAGAGCATACACAAACTTTATCCCAACTATATAGAAATGGGAAACTTCAAATAAAACTACCATTGAAAAATACTTGGTAGAAGGTTAATTCCCTTAAGCAAAATGAATAATCAAATTTCCAAGTTTAATCCCAATGTTAAAAAGATATAGATCAAAGTTGTTTCTGATTCTCGAGATCACCAAAAGGTTCAAGATAATAGTATACACACTCTTTTGTCTAAATCGAGGAAGCATGGAAATACAACATTCATCAAAACATTAGACATGTTAGAAAATGAACTGTTATAAACTAACAGAAAAACCTACAATTTTTGTGACTATAAATCCTGAATTTAATTTTTCATTGCATATTTAACTTCAATACCTTTCCAACACAAAAAAAATAGAGTCATTTTGAGTTGGGGAGAAAAAGTTATGGGCTTTGGAAGATGGGTTATGCATATGCTCTTATGCTCACGGGTATGCACTTGACATGCACTCAAAAAATGTAAAAAAAAACGTCTCTTAATCTATAAAATGGGCAATTTTTTCCAACCAAGATTCAATTTTGACAACAACCCATCACATTATTATATTAATAGAAGACTCAATGCTATCAAACATTAACATACATGCTCAACAATTTAAAATTTTCAAGAAATTGACAAAACTAGCATGTAGAATGATGAACAAGTAAGCTCTAAAAATGAAAACATGATGAAATCTTGGAATTTTCTCACCAAGATTAAATTTTGAAAGCAACCCACCACATTAATATGTAAATAGAAGACTTAGCACTATCAAACACTAACCTACATACTCAAGAATTTAAAGTTTTTAAGAAATTGACAAAACTAGCATGTAGAATGTTGAAAAAGTAAGCTCTAAAAACGAAAACATGGAGAAATCTTGAAATTTTCCCATCAATTCCAATTTTGAAATCACTTTACGTCCTTTATACCTACAAGGAATACTCAACATATGTAAAAGAGGGTTAGTAACCAAAAATGAAACTTAAATACAAACACTTGAAATTAAGTGCAAAGGATAATGGAGTAAGTCCCACCAGGTGTGCCAAATGTGTCCATGATAGCTTGCTAACATGATAGGGAATTTCACACTTTAGCCACTTTATACTTGGTTTGTTTTGATACATGCATACATAAGACATATATGGGAATTATAACACCTTTTCACGTTTCACTTATCTTAACTTGAAAGTGTCACATACATGCATAGTATAATATCTATCAAATTTAGAGACACATTTTAATTTAATAGGAGTAAGAGATAGTATACCTTACACTTAAAGACAAAACTGATACCACCTTGACATGTTGTGATTTGCTTCCTGATGAAAGGCTCTTATATAAAAAACCCTTAATGGTTACTTAAGAACCATAAGAACACAAGTGTGTCATCAGGGGGTAAGGTGATAACAATCACCTACAAGAGACCAAGGTGGTGTGAAGTTGTGCAAGCATGTAGAAAAGAAGCAATGTGACCAATGAACCAAACTAAATATCATATGGAGCAACAGTGGGATGTATGAATGCATAGGGCCATGAAGGCAAAGTCTAAGTTGTGGCATGATGCAATGGATGTGATGATGTAGTTTTGTATGGATGTAGTGGAAAGCATACATTAGTTAAAAATTACGGTGGTGGAAAAACCCTTACCAAAGCAACTAATGGAGGAGATGACTCAATTGTAGTATAATTTATATGAAAAGGTAGAGGAGAGATGGATCTCTCATGTGAGCGAGAGCCAAATGAGATGATTCCTTTATCCTCTAATTGTTACATAATCTATCGTGAAGGGAAAAACAATCATTTTCCCTATTTTTGTTGATGTGATGATAATTATAATAAGGTTGGCCAGGCTAACATTGTAGTCTATGTTGTGGATGATCATGGTTGGATGGTAAGTGAATTATATGCTTTTCAATTAAAGTATGTTGCACATCATGAGGTCTAACATGATGAGAAAAGTGTAATGGCTCACACGACATAGATGGAGTGGAAGGAAAACTATCCTATCATGGAGGAGGAGAATAATTATGCTTATGTGATGGGATGGGTTGTTATTGCTTTCTAGGTTGAAATGGAGACTGTGTAGGATACTCAACCGATGTCAATGGAGGTGAACTAGATGATACAATAATAATATATATGCATGGAGGATGAATGATATGTGTCTAAAGAAGATCTTGCTCTAGGTATATGAATTTATAACATAAAAGAATGAATGAATCACATGTATCATATTGCAATCTTTTCTTAAGCACTGGAATCAAACCACAATAGAAAATGAATTGATTTTCAAGGTCTATAGGTTGGAATACTAGTTGGTGAATACAAGAATTGAAATGTAAGATATAATACTTGATATATTTTGATGAGCCCTAATGTAAATTAGGTAAGTGGTCATAAGTAAATCTATGGAAATTATTGGTGATAACATGACTGCGAATATTTTCCTTCATGTCTTGGTAAGTACTAATGCACCCAAATAGAAGATGAGTGTACCATTTTAAAGCCTCATCTATAAGACTATATCAGAAGGCCTTATGCAATAACATGTCATTAGAATAAGAGGTCTTAGCCATACAGTAATGTGGGAGATGGGCATGAGGGTCCCAATACCTTTAAAACATGTGAATGAAGGCATGATAGAGTCCTTCCAAAATAAATAGTTATGAATCTTCTTTGGAAGAGGGTTACAGTGTAATGAGTTGTTAATGAAGTCATAGAAAGTCCTAATTTCTAGAGTGAGAGACTAAACGTGAGATTGTAGTTGACCTATGACACGCATGAGAGATAAGATATCCTATGAAGGAATAGTAGAAGATGGAAATAATGTATTGAGTGGCTGTAACTTGCCATTGTGAGTGATTCATAGGAATAACAATAGAAGATAAAGGATATTTCAATGCTAAGGGAAAACTAGGAGTAGGTTCTGAAGAAGCTATAGTATATGATGTAGATGGAAACCCATAGTAGAGGTAGGAGTAACATTGGAAAAATCCCTAGGAGGTGAAGTGATCAGTTGAGACAAATTTATAGGAGAAGATGGACTAGGTGTAGATAATGTGGGAGAAGAAGAAACCATGGATGGAGATGACTCATGAACTATGTTAGATGAAACCTCAAGATAAAGTGGTGATGGATATTCACACTTAGTAGAATAAAAAATAGGAGAATCATGGCTATCAATTTTATCATCAACATCTTCTAAAGCCTCATATATGAGAATGTTATTAAGCATACTATCGATACAATCATTAACATATTATGAAGGTGTATAAGAACTAGTATGTGATGAATGATGAGAAGCATTATTAGAAATAGGAGAATTGTGAGATGGAAATATAATAGTGGTTTGACTAGGAGAAGAATCAGTATGCACATGTGAGTGACTATCAATACCAAGTAAGTAATCCATAAGATAATCATATATAATTTCCTTAGAAAGATCAGAAGGAGGATCACAAGTATACGTATAGCATGGTATAAAATGAGTGAAGGATACTGGATCCTCAAAAATAATAATGCCAATGAGAGATTATTCAAAATCAGTAGGCACATATTGTTGGCCATCTAAGATATTTTTTTAATATCAGCTGACATAATAGGATTACTATAGATATTCGTGAGCTCAGGGATAACAACCTCATCATAAATAGGGTTAACACTAGAATGATACATGATGGGTCGAGAAGAAGATCAACTATCCTTAGCCATTAGGGTTTGAAGTAAATCCTATGGAAAAATATTCTAAAGTATGGGTTCACCAAAATGATTAACTAAAATATGAATTTTAGAAGTTAATCTAAGTAGTACAACAATGAAATAACTTATATAAACTGGATTATAATTGGTAACAACTAAAAAATTTTATTTGATATATTATATAAAATTTAATAATTGAAATAGAAGGGGAAAGATACTAACCTAATAATTAATTACCTCACTGTGATCTGGGACTGAACGAGATGACGAGTAGATGAACATGGATGACACAAAATACCTCAAAAAATTGCATAAGTGGTGGATCTGACTAGACTGAGGCACCTTAAGGAGTATTAGGGTACATGTCGGTTCCCTAACCTATAGTATGGGTTCCCTGGTCTACATAAAAACTTAGAACCTGAATCTGGAAATGTTTTTATATCTTCCCAATTTATTCACCTTTTGTCATGTTGATGTTGCACTAGCTTCGTTGATGATGTTGTAAACCTGCAATGAATATATTCACCTAGAAAACCCCATAAAAAGAATCAAAACCCAAAAAGGAAAGATGCATATGAAGGGGTCTAACTTTTATTCGTGGACATAATGGTGGTCTTACAGCTAAGTATTGCATTACATTTCAGACATAATGTAGTTCTTTGTGATTTTTCTGTGAATTGATGTGCCTAGGGTTCACTCACAGCAATGACACGGAGATAGCAGAAAATAGCTAGATATATTACAAAATGGCAAATGGAATAGAATAAAATTATCTTTACTATGCAATGTGTGTGATGTAAATAGTGCCCAAATGCATTCCCTTTCCTTAGTAGAAAGCTATCCCTTAGTAGAAATAGTCTACCCATAAGATAGTAAGTATGTTGTGTTTATATACGGATCTCTTTCTCAAATTTTGAACCTAGTGACCTGAAATGCTGACTAATACCTAAGGGAATGGGAGGAAAAACCATAAATGCTAACCTCGAAACTCTAAATGAGACCCAAGTGTAATCAGAACTAGGGCTCCTAAAAAAAAGGACCAGGGCACCCATGGGCACCCCAATCCCTCCCTAGGATCCCTATTCAAATAATAGAGATGATTTCTAAGTAATTAATGAAATTTGATACTCCCTAATAGATGACCAAAACTATATAAAAAATTAATGATTGTGCATGACACTTAATAACAATCACTGACTAACTGATGATAGGAATATGGGATAAACCATTATCGAATACTTTTCTTATGCGAGATCTATATATAAAACAAAACTCTTTATGTTATAATTGTAATATTATGTGCATGATTCTGTGACTACATATACCAATACCACATGTCTTTAACATTGAATGAGATTTACAAAGTCCTATAGCTTTAGATTTCACTTCTATGGAGTCCCTTGTCTCTTTTCAACAAATATCAAGTCTTATTCTCAGGCCAATAATCCATTACACACCATCTTGACCACCTTACACTCATTATGGAAGGTTACAAGTATTTTTTACCATGTTCGAGCAACCCTTACTAACCTGTAGGTCACTAAGTCAGAAAACTATATACTTATTTTCCACCTTTTCAAGCATCTTGTCAACTTTGATATTCTCATTAAATTGGTACAGAATATAATAATTATAATTACATCTAAAACAAACCTTGAAAACATTCAAATCTCTTACAACTAATATTTTAAGCCTTGATCATGTCTGAGACACCAATAAGAAGAGAAACTTAATTTGTACCTAAGAACCCTGACTCCTAACTCACCATGACTAAAAAAAATTTCCCTAGAAAAGGCCCATTTCATTGAGATTACAATATTTAGGTACCTTCATTGCATAACTTCAATACAAATCAAGAAAACTTGTTTTACTTTTCCCATGATGACCTTGAATGAAATTTTCATGTTTTGATGCTCTATGAATCTTGGTTACTTTGTTTTGTCTTTTGATGACTTCACAAATGTGTAAGACCTTAATAATCCCTCTGAATAACTTTGGATACTTACGATAATCATGGTTACCTTTTCACTTGATTTCTTAGAAGACACTATGACACCACCTCTAATTTTGGGAAAAAAATCTCTAGAATCTTGTACAGTCCACTTTTCATACCATCTCATCTTTGATGAAGGACATAACTAAACCTTTGATGTTATACCTACCTACCTTTCCTGTAGATTATCTTTCATCACTTTAGTCCTCAAACATATTAATTCACATAAATAAACAACAACATTTTTATGATGTAGATACACAAAATCCTTATCTCTCTGATGAACCTGAGAAATAGTGATTTCACAGATCTTTTCTTCTCATATTCCTTTGACAAATTTGGATATCTTCATAATCATTTCCTCACCTATATAGACTTTGAGAGAAAAAATCACATCTTTAGCATGCCATAGGAGATCTATTAACCATCAATGTTAGTTTTAACTTGAAATCCTTGTCCGTAGAATTCCATTTGCTCGGGACTAGGCCCCAACCATAGATATATGACCATGTAGATATACCTTTCATTTTAACAGTCTTAATTCAAACTTATGATTCTTCATACCTTTATAACGGTGCAAAAATACTCTTGTCACACTTCATCTACCCTGTAATCATATATGTCATATCTAACAAGTGTCAATATGAAACCCTTCTTGACCCTTTTCATATTAACTGAGATATCATTTTGGATCCCAAACCTTCATACATATGCTTGTAACTATACATATTCACTTGAGAACACACCATCTAGGATTCATCATTGTTATTTGATAATTTTTCACACACTTAAGCACTATCTTTCTTGGAGTTTGAATAAGGATTAATCATGAAATTGACTCACCTTGATAAAAACACAAATATATTAGAATTTTCTATATCTATTCCTTTTCTTGACAGAGCATTCAGTGTAAAATGCACACTATACACTTATAGACACCAATACAACCTTGTGAGACACATTACTTCATGGATAACACCATTTATTTTTATAAGGGACACACCAAGACTAAACATAGACTTCTCAAGTACTATTTTTTATCTAAAACATAGTTCACACACTTCTAGAAACTTAATACATAGGATTCTCTCTTTATAGATCCATGATGTCAACTAGCTACACTTTGTTATAGAGCTTATAACTTCATGAATTACATAAGACTCTTGTACTCAGTAAAAATTTTACATAGACCATACTGACACATGGATGACTCCTAACCAACTATAAATAGTTAGACAAATCTTTAACACAAGGAACAACTTTGAACATCCTTTACATTATACTCTTGAACATCAAGACTCAATCATCATCATGAGATTATGAATAAATTCTCTTTCAACCAGAGCTGCTTCTTGAATGCATGTCCATAATATACTTTAGACCAACTATGTAAAGATAATGTTTTATGACTACTAAACATATCAACTAACAAACACACCATAGACAATGACCTACACCTGAACTCAAACAACTACTATTGTCAACAACTCAAAGATCATGCATGAATCAAATCACATACCTTACAACTCTCGAGGTATCCCACACTCCTAGCCATCTAAACTTCTCAACAAGAGACTTCTTTACTTCATCCCTTGACTTAATCTTCTTGACCTCATTTTCATGATTAGGTCTCTTGTCATATTTATTTGATCTTTATTTATCCTTAGTTACCTTTTGATCACTCACCTTTACTGGGTATGATTCTCCTTTGATAAGTTTTGGCATCCAAAATTCCATCATTTTGAGTTTTTCAACCTTATTCAATTTACTAGATGATTCATTAGAGAATAACATTGCAATTTAACCCTTGAGATGACACTTATTGTAAATGACCTCTTGCATACCTCTTGACTAATGACTCTTGTGATATTTTCCATTGCTTCAAGGGTACACACAACTGGAAAATGTCCTAGAATCACTTTCTCTATGACCAAAACCATTGAAATCATAAAAATGACCATGAAATTATACATATCTCATACCATTTTGAAGCCTAATCAGATTAGGCATCAAATAATCCTTTTTTCCATCAACACTTTCATCTTCACTTCCTTTGGAACTAGGACCAACTTCTTTATCTACTAGGTTGGGCTTTTCATCACCTTTTTTATTTACGATTTGAATCTCTTCCTTAAGATTAACATATTCTTCTTATTTGGCCTTGATTGTATCTTTGATACCTTTGATTTCATACTTCAAACTAATGTTCTCCTTTATATGGAATGCTAAATCAGCTTGTAGATCCATCACCACCTTTCTAAGGTCATCTTGACTATGTAAAGAATAATCATAGGAATTTTTTTTCAACCTTTCATATTCCTCTTATTTTGAACTCAAATTTGAAATAACCTTCTACAATTTACTCTTGATAATTTTTATGGTTTCTTCATCCTTCTTTACCTTGGCTCTCAACTCATGATTCTCCTTCATGATTTTCTTAGCCATCTTGTGCTTCTAGGATCTCCTCCAAGATGTTAAACTTGCTTCATTAGGACCTAGTCTGATACCAATTTTTAGAATCACAATTAACTGGGGGTTGAATCAGTTATTTAAAACCATAAAATAATTTCATATTAAGATATATGCACCATTAACGTTCATCCATCCATTAATGTGATATTAACATTATGAAACAATCAACCACATAGGAACAACCAAGAGAGAGTAAACATGAACACAATATATAAGTGTGAAACCCTTAAGGGGAAGAAAACCCACTGAAACTCTTCTTATATTACATAAAGAAAATAAATTTAGTGAATTCGCAACTTCACGAGGAGTACCAAGCCCTAGTTTAGTAGATCACCAACCCTAAAAGAGCACCATCCACTAATTTAGTTAAGAACCCACTCTAGAAGGAGACTACAACCCCCTAAGATGATAAAGCACCAAATCAATCATGTGAAGATGAAGATATTTTAATTTTTTTTACCACAACTGATGGAGATCACTATTTTACCTCAGATACACACCTTTAAAACCTCATTCCTTTAACTCACTCAACCTTGGATTTTCATGCCTTGATTTGGATTCTATCTTTTACAAACATGCTCTCTATCCTTATTTTGATTTTTTACAATATTTTCATCCCTAGATTCATTCATTATAATCTTCTTCCCACTCTCAACTATGTCATATTTTTTCCTCTCAAAGAACTAGTTCAAATTTTAACTCGCAACTCACTTTTATATGAATCTCTTCTTTCAAACACAAGATAGGTCATTCATAATGCATGTTATCAACCATAAAAACATAAAAATTTAACTAAAAAACTTATAAACATTCATTAATTTGACCCATATAGATATTTCATACCCAAAAGCACCAAACTAGCATAAAAATAGCTCAAAACCTCATAACTTGGGTGAGCTAAAACCACAAACTTCATAAACATGATTAGTAAAACTCTAAAATTCACCACACATGTCAAATATGACATAAAAACATCATACATTGTCTTTAATTATCTTTAAACAATCAAATTATTCATAACACAACCAATAATTTTATTATCCTTCTCAAAATAGTTCTTTCCAAGACCCTATATTCACCTTTATGAATTAAAACCACTAAAGAATAACATAACTATGACATATAACCACTCATTGGAATCCGATTTAAATTTTGATCACATCCATGAATTATATATCTCATGACACATCCATATGTGCAAACCCCACCACATTTTCTCTTCACTTAATTGAGCTTTCCATAAATCCATTTTACATAATCAACTGGTTTGCACCTTTTCTATCAATTTCAAGACCTCTAAAGTCCTTAAATAGGAAAAACGTTAATCCCTTTTCACTCTACAATTGATAGAAAGAATAAACTAATCCATTGCATGCCTTATCTACCTCAATCTTTCAGTGTGAACAATCTTGCCCTTAAAATTAGCAACCTTATTCTCCATAAAATGAGTTCGTTGACCTATCAAAATGAATAATGAAGTCACAAAACATATAACATTGGAAATACCTATTAATATTATCACTGTAACATCTTGCATTTCCTTCCAACTCTAAGTGGAAAGTCTTCATGCAGGTCCATATCTGAACTTGTTCATTTATCCTTCTAGAACTCAATAACTTCCCTTGATCCCAACTTTCTCTATCACTTTAAAAATCACTTTTATTGGTGTTTGTACCTAATTTAGAAGAAGTAACTAAGTGTATATATGATTTTGATGTTTGAATTTTGTAATTGAAAATTGAAAGGCCAACCCAAAGTACTAAAAGATGACCAAAAAGTAAAAGAGACCCAAAACAATAAGAATACGAAAGAGAGAGTTAGGAGCACCCATGAGGGATAGGAGCACTTCGGTGCTTTTGTCTTAATTACGTTATAGTGTCTGAGGCTATAAAGGATAAATAAGTAAATTTCTGCTAGATCTGTAAGGTGTCTAAGGCCAATAAAAGTGCACTTGAGATTACTTAAAGAAGTCCAAATGGAAGTTATCAACAAGTAGTTTTCTTTCTTAGGTATCATATATACATTAGTACACTTCAAGACCTAGAAATGTACCCAAGTGCATAGATTTTGTGTGTTGGTGGAGACACCTAATTTTCCCAACTGAAATTTTTTCTAAGTAAACGTATGTGATCCTTGACCATTTTGGCCAACCCATAGCTTGATAGATATGATTAAATTAGTATTTATTCAATAATGGGAGTTGCACCATTCAATGTAGAGATGTATAGCCCCGTGAACATTGGTGGAGACACCTATTTTACCCAACTAACAAATTTTATCACCAACATGTATACATTTTCCCCAAATTTATGTTGTTGATTCAATACTCGATAGCGTAATCTAGATAGAAGATGTGTACCTTGTAATTTTGTATAGGAGTTTGTTTTAGATACCGTACTGAGTGGACAAGTGAAGTATGAAGTGATCATAATGTGAAACGTGAAAACTAGGAGAAATTGGTAGGTCATAGGGGTGAATTATGTGCGTAGTAGCATGCTATTGGATTTTATCCTTGCTAATGTGAGATGCTTCTTTTTGCATATAAGGAGGGACCTGTAAAATAAGATAAAGGAGCATGTCAAAGTCATGTATATGAAAAATAATAGAAATATATGTATAAGTAAGTGAAAATGTGTGTAAAAGGAAAGAATGATGAGAGAGTAAAGGATATGAAGTCATCATGTTGTTTTATTATATGATTCTGGATTTCAATGCCTTGTTGCCGATGGTGAGGTATTTTGGCGATCTCACACCAAGAGAAGAGTCTTTAGGAGAGACGTATGTTTTTCTCACCTTCCATGATGCTTCTCAAATAAGTGCCACTACATATGGAAAATCCCTAATTTGTAACTGATTGTATCATGTTGTAACCAAATTCTAACTGATTTGTAGCTGATAGAATGCATTCTGCAACTGAAGGTAAGTTCCTGATACAAGAGAATTAAATTTTAAATTGGTGAAAACTGTGTTGAACTAAGAAAATGTTTTTTTTCCCTAGGACAAAAGTTCCCAGGGGGCACACAAGTGCCCACTATTATTGTCTAATATTGGGCACTAGTTTTTACTCTGTGTCTCTGATCCAAGTCTAAATTTTCACCACTGTGTGAAATTATGATTTTGGTAATTTTGTATTGTGTTGTTCTTTTCTAGAGCTCAGAGATGTCGGAACGGTGTTTTACTCACCCAATATATAAAAAAGAGAAGACCTGATACTGATATGCATATCTGGAGAGTGGATACCATCAGGGGGTAAGGATTATGCATGATGGAAACCAAGGTACATGTAAACTAGATAGGGTAGTAAAAATTGTAAGTAAATAAGAGCTATCATGTAATAGAGTACAATGTAGTAAGAAACTATGAAGACAATTGATAGAACAAAAAAAGTGTGAAGTATATGTGGGAAATCACTCACAAAGTCACAAGACAATTAGGGACAAAGCAACCAATAGAAAACAATGATCAAGCATAACATAAGGCATAGCCTATAAATAATAGTAAGCAATAAATGATAGATAACCACAGCTGTATTCATACTGTAAGGTAAATGTTACACATGAAGTAATCATTAGCATGTTAGAAAGATAAGTAGTATGTCAAAGCATGTATATATAAAAAAAAAGGAAGTGGCAAGAAGTAGTAGATATTGTAAATAGGACCTATGATGTTTGGAATATTAGAGTAGAAAAGATAGATACCCTCAAGAGCCTCAGTGGGACTATTCGACCATTGTGCATCGTGTAAAAATATGTGAAAAATCTAAAGATTGTGTATTCGATTCATGTCAAGTTTACTAAATGATTTAGTTTAATTTTAATTAAAACTTATTTCAAAATAACTATTGTAACTAATGATATACAAATGATAATATACAGTAAATGGTCAAGCAATAAGAATTCAAAGATATAAAACCATAAGAAAGAGAGAGAGAGAGATAGAAGATGAATTAACTGGTTTCATGTATTCTGTAGGTGATCTTGACTAAGAAACTACTGAATAAGATTAAATAATGTTTTGTCAAGGCTCACCAAGGATTCTAGAACTCAGAACTTCACAAGATCGAATCACCCATGGGAGGATAGGAGTGCCTGGGCACTACTGAATGAACTAGGCGCTAGTTTCCACTCAGATGTAAGGTTATAATCCTTTCTGAGATAAAAATATTGATTTTTGGTCCTCTTTTTATGCTCTATTTTCACTTCAATGTCATTAGTCGTGATAGTAACCTGCAAAATAGATCACTAGTTACACATGCCCACAAACCACATCAAACCTAATAAAGAATATCAATAATGAGGATTCAGAATGAGCCTGATGGTCACCCAAAGAGTTATCTTATGACTGAGTGCTACATTGCATGTTAGACTCCATGTAGTTCTATGTATATGTGTGTGTAATGATGCCCTAGGTTTCCCTTGTGCAAGTTACACTATGATGATGGGTTAGATCTATATTTCTTTAAGTATGCAAATGTTAAATGGAATAAACTGAACTTCCCCTCCTATGTTGTGTATGTAGAGTGATACAACCATTGTCCCTTGTATGGATGTGTTATATTTATGCCTTTATAATGGTCTTGTTCCTTTGATGTGGTGATGATGAATAGTTTGTATAATGTTTGCCCCTAATTTAGAAGAAGTAACTTAGTATATATATGATTTCGCTGTTTGAATTTTGTAACTGAAAACTAAAATGATGATCCAAAGCACTAAAAGTTAACCAAGAAGTAGAACATACCCAATAGAGTAAGAAGAATAAAGAAGTGTTAAGAGCACCAAGGAGGGACAAGAATGCTTGGACCCTTTTTTCCTAATGGGCGCTAGTTTCCAAGGCCGTAAAGGATAAATCAATAAAGTTATAATAGTGTTGTAAGGTATGTAAGGTGAATAAAAAAGCAAGAGATAAAACAAAAGGATGAAAAGAAGTTGACAACCACTATTTTTATTGCTTAGGAATGATGTATACATTAGTATGCTTTAGGATCCATAAATGTACCCAAGAGCATAGATTTTTTGTCTACACACACCCAAACAAACCAAAATAAATAATCAAAGTAATTTAAGTAAATTATATCGAATGTAAGGGCACTACTGCTTATATAGATAAAATAGTAAATAAGTAGCATTAAGAAAAGAAAATGCAAGTAATAATGATATATAGGATTTAGAGAATGACTCGGCTTGTAACTATATGTTTGGAATGATTTAAACATGCATATCCTAGAAGGTTTAAAATTTGATTATGAAACTAGCATGTGATGGTTTCAGAGGAAAAAGTGCATGTTAGGGGACACGACTTCATGGGCACTAGTATTGGATCTGGGCACATGTGTCTGCAAGACTACATAGGATCTAATTTTTCATGTGTTGCTTCTTGTCACCTTTAGCTCACGTCAGGTTTGTTGCACTTTTTCTCTATCGCACATGTATGTACTTCCAAAAAAACTAATTACAAAAGACTCAAGCGTACATTAGACTAAATGAAAAATTCATATGAGAGAGTCAAAATGACTTCAATGGTCACCCTGATGTGATTTTGTTTCCGAGTGTTGATACTATGTTTCAAATTCTATGTTGTTATTTTTTTATATGATTGAAAGTGTGTCCCTTAAGATATGTTTCCATAGTGCTAGTTGCACAAAGAATAGTATACTAAAAATAATTTTTCCCTTGAAAATTGTGTGGTATGGAATTCAAAATGGCCTCCCCTATTCAGTGAAAAGTGCAACCCAAAATACAATACCTTGTGTTGCTCTTTGTGTTTAATATATATAGAAAATGATCACTCAATTAACACTTAGAATAATTAGTAGGGTGTGTTATATATGTGTTTGTGTGTGTGTGTGTGTGTGTGTGTGTGTGTGTGTGTGTGTGTGTATGTACATTTATACAAACACACACACACACAAAGATACACACACACACACACACACACACACACACACACACACACACGCACACGCACACGCACCACGCACACGCACACGCACACGCACACGCACACGCACACGCACACGCACACACACACACACACACACACACACACACACACACACACACACACACACACACACACACACACACACACACACACACACACACACACACATATGTATATGTATATGATTCCATAGTACTAGTTACACAAAGAATAGTCTACTACAACTACTTTTTCCCTTGAAAATTATCTAGTATGGAATTCAAAATGGCCTCCCCTATTCAGTGAAAAGTGCAACCCAAAATACAATCGCTTGTGTTGTTCTTTTTGTGTAGTAGATATAGAAAATGATGGCTCAATTTCCACTTAGAATAGTTAGTAGGTTATGTTTTATATATATATATATATATATATATATATATATATATATATATGTATGTATATATATGTATGTATATATATGTACATGTATATAGATATATGTATATGTATATACTTATTGATACACACACACACATACATATATGTATATATACATATGTGTGTGTGTGTGTGTGTGTGAATATGTATATATGTGTATACATATGTATATATACATATAGATACATATACATATGCATATGTGTGTGTCTATATATATATATATATATATATATATATATATGTATGTATGTATATGAGTTATTTGTTTGACTTTCGTCACATAGTGACACTAAAAGACAACCTAGGTTATGAAAAGGAGATAAGAAAAGACCAAAAGTGAAAGAAAACTGAATTGGAATAAAATCAAATAAATATAACAAAAGCACCCACAAGGACATTAGCCTGAGGGCTCTACTGTCTTGTTTGGGCAGTACTATTCTGAAGAAAGAAAACATAAACTAAATGAAGATAGGAATATGGATCCATGAGACTAGATGAAAAGATGCAAATTATATATAGAAGATGTAAATAGATCCAAGTAAAGTAATAAGTGCATATTCTAGTGACTACACGAAGTAGTATTTAGAATATCTTGCCAACCCAAAACCACTATTTTAGAAATAGTGTTTCTAAGAAATCATAGGCTTTTCATTAAAAAAAGGTTTTTAATTTTTAATAAAAAAATATATGTATGCCCACTTATTCATATCAAAAAACTATTGTCATAACCCGATAGTTCTAAAAGTGTATGCAAGAAGAGAAATAAAAACAAATGAATTTCTATATTAGATGGAAGAAAGCATCTTATTATAAGACAATCTTTTTCCTAGTTTAAGCATATCATTTGAAAAATATGAAAAAGAAAAAACAAAATACAATCTAAAATAAGGCAGTAAACAATGAGAAACACCATTTCTATATGTGGAAAAAAATGGAAATTTAAATACATGCAAATAAATCAAACCATTTCCATTAACTAATGAGGTTGTTCTACTCAATATGAACCACAATGATTTTTAATTTTATTCAATGAAAATGATTGCAGGAGGTTCCATATCATGTAGATAATTTAAACAATATATGCTTGGTTATATAAGCAATTTATGCCCATAACACCATTGGTTTCAATTCCCCACCTAATATAACATCGAATATGGTTTAACTATAATCTGTGCACAAGTTATGAATGGTGTCATCAAAAAAATCAAATCCACTAACATTGTCATGAATATATTTTTTGCAGATGGGGTGGGATCAAAGATGCAAAACTCAATAGGGAACAAACCTTAATTAAAATTATTTAAATTTTTATAGAAGTTGTATGATCCAATACATTCATTGCATTAAAAAACTATAGTTCGTTACAACCAAACAAAAAATCTTACATTTTTATTAGTCTAACAATTTCTTTTTTAAATTAATTTGAAATTAGTCTTGTAGGGTTAGGAAATTAATTCTCCACTAATCACATATCACAAAAATAATATTTGTCAAAAAAAAAATGATTCAATGTTTGAAAAAATATGCCATAATTTATGTTGAAGGACTTGTGTTCTTGAAAAAAAGGTCACAACTTCAAATCTTTTACTAGTAAGGTATGTATGTCTGGTATTTAAAGCACAGTTAGGTGCCTCTTACATGCTAGGATTACGTGGTAATCTCATATCTCATATGTGTTTAGATATTTATTTTTATTTATGTAGATATTAGGGGGATATTATCTAGTTGTTAGGTATAGCTCTTTCCTTGAACTATGGTATTGACTAGATCCTTGATGTGTAGTTATTTCCTAAATCTATGGTCTTGACTAGTTCGTTCCTTTATTTATGGGTTGATCTATGAATTTTACTTGTTCTTAGATTATTATTTCTTTCATATATAAACAAGGCCCATTCTCAGTGTATTTCATTGAGTTCCATAATAATATATGATATTATTGTTCATTTATTTGCAATGGTTTATGTAAAGTTATTCTGGTGAATTTATTTTATCTTATAGATCGTGGTGTTTGATTAGCATCTTTTTTCTTGGCTTGGTACGATATGGTTATAATTCCTTTTATGGTATCGTTCCTTTGATAAAAAATTTGTGTTTCATGACTGCATCTTATAATGCTTACATTCGCTTATAACACATGTGTTCTTGATGACCACTACCCCCACAAAAGAGCATGAAAGGCTAGACTTATTCTTTGAATTAGAAGACTCCTTGCGTTTAGAGTTGTTTTCTTTGGGTTTAGGAGCATTTTGAGATGGAGAAGGGGTGGATTTGGTTTTATTTTTTGGTTTTCCCTTACCATGAGGATTAGATGCAACTAATGCATTTTGAGAGGTGGATGACTCAATGTGAGACAATTTAGATTTTTCCCTAGTAATTCTTTCACAAAAAATTTCTAAGTTAGGCATTTTGAATGTCACCTAAGGCATCCATGCTAGAGAGAAAGGTAGAAGAAAATATTTGAAATGGTCCTCTCAACTTTGATACAATCAAGTAAACACACTCTTTATTTATCTTATCTCTTCCACCCCCCTTCAATTGTGTCAAAAAATGCTTGAACTTGGTAAGATAGTATATAATTGTTGGAAATCTTTAGGACTAAGAGAGGTGATTGCAATTTCAAGTTGCATGGCTCTCATATGATCCAATTTACCAAATAAATCCTCTAGTTTCTGCCATATTTTGAAATAAGAGTCACATTTTTCTAAATGAAACAAAAGAATGTAACTTACATAAGTTCCTATTAAACCCACATACTCATCAAATTTGCACTGGTACTAAAATTTCACATATTCGCTAGTGAAAATTAGTTGTTCTGAAGAAGTCAAAGCCGATAATCCTTTCTGGTTAATTATTGTTTTCATTATTGGATTCCATGTGGGGTAATTATGTGTTGTTAATGGCTCAACATGATCTAATGAAGATGTAGATTCCATCCTAAAAAAATCACCACAATAAATGAAAGAACCAAGCAATGCAACAAGACCCCCAAGCAATGCAACAAGAGACCCCCCTAGATTGTCGCACTTTATAATTATAGTGAGATTCTCAAAAAAAAAAAATCAATGGAAAGAGCACAAAAAAACAAGCACTTTTGTAAAAAATGAGACTCAAAACCAGGTTACCGATCAAAAGTTACAATCTTTTCAATATTATGCTCTACTATTTATTTTAGTTGCAACTAAAACAGAATAAAATTCTCTTTCCTTCACCACAAAAATAAAATGAAAGGGGTCTAGAGTTAAGCACCCTAGTAGGAATCACAATTTTTAATCCCTCATATGACCATACCATATGACCAGGGGCTAAGAATTTTAATGGGCATGCACAAAAAAATATGGACAAATCTCGAATATTAGAATAGAAAAATAATGCTTGCAAAACAAAAGTTATAGATGTATGTCAACAACAATCTCGTGCTCTGATACCATAAAAGGAATGATAACCAGATCCTACCAAGCTAAGAACACAAATGTTAATCAAACACCATGATTAATAAAATTAAAGCAATTCACTAGAATAACTTTACATAAACCTTCGCAAACAAATGAGCACCAATGTCATATATTATTATGGAACTCAATAAAATACAATGAGAATGGGCCTTACTTATATAGGCAAGCAATAAAAATCTAAGAAGCAGTCAAGTTCATAGATCAAGCCATAAATCAAGGAAAGAGCTAGTCATCAAAGAACAAGTCAAGACCATAGATATAGGAAATAACTACACATCAAGGATCTAGTCAATACCATAGATCAAGGACAAAACTAGTCGATATCATATATCAAGGAAATAATTATACCTAACAACTATATAATATCCCCCTAATATATAAATAAATAAATAAAAATATCCACACACATAAGTGGGTGAGGATAAATACAATAAAGGTAAAAAAAGTACCTAGGTGAACATGATCTAAGGTAAATACCTACTCTAACACCCCCCTCAAGTGAAGCTAGGGGCCAAAATAGAATGGCATGTCCATAGCATGAGTCCCAACAACTAGGCCTGATGAGGTAATCATGTACAATATATCCATGAAGAAATCTAGAACCAAAATAAGGAAATAATCCTACTAGAAGGAAATAGAATGAAGAAGAAGAAGGAAGATGTTCTCACGAACAGTAACACATAAAAATTTTCTTGATGGGTTGGTTCAGTGTATGTATTTATTTTGTTTCTAGTTTAATCTTGCATTTTGATAAAGCATGTGAAATAAATTAATGATTTGTCATGGTAAAGTAATATTGTTACAACATGCACAACATTTATGTTAGTTGTGTAATGGCCCTAGAATAATAGAAATGAAGGTATAAATAGAGATAGAACATGGTAACCTTGTGGGCAATAGAAATTGGCCTGCATATATAAGAAACAAGGACTATAAAACAATTATTATTATTATTATATATTACCTACCTTCGACAATATGAAAATTAAGAAACAAATAGACTTACTTAGACATTTTTTCCGACTAAAACCAAAATTCTCGGATATAAAATATTTATAATCCTAGATATAGGTTTAAAATAGAAATTCTTTTCTTGGAAAAAATCAAAATGTAATATTTGTTTTACCTTTGAATATAGAAAATTGGTGCGTTGTCAGTGGTTGTTGGAAGACTCTTTTTTTTCTTTCCTTACATGCAGACATAATTGCAGCAAAAAATTCATGCTCACACTCATCTCTTACCTACTCAAATGTTACATTCGACGAAAACACCCTTCAATAACATGATAAGCTACTACCTTCGATCATGAAAAGTTTGGTCTAAAACATGGTTATTGGAAAAATATTAGGCTTGCTGAAAGAGCCAATGCTTTTGGCATGTTGTGCATGGTAGAATATGTTTCCCTTCCTTTGCATTCTTCCGCCTCAGGTATGATTGACATTGTTTCACTAAATGCAACGAATAGGTGTCTAATATGATTAGTTAATATTTTCTATCATGCTACTAACTTGTGCAAAAATGGAGCTTCAAAAGAGGGTGTGAATATCTGCTAAAGCATTATAAAAAAGGGCATTCCACATATGTTTAAGTTGCAAGTGCCTTAGCAGACATGTGTCCAAAAGTGTTAAAACATGTAAATTGTTCAAAAAAATACTTTAAAAACTGGGTGGTCTGATGGACTACAATGATTGTGGTATATGCAAAAAATGATTATGTTGAAAATACCTTAGAAAAATTTAGGTAAATGCAATTAATATGTGTAAACCCACAATTCACAATCATTACTAGCACCTTCTTAACCTCTTTCAAAATGTACAATTCAAAACAAGGCATTTCCCCCTCGTCAAGAGCCATCATTTGCTTGAGATTTGAACTACATAACAATGCCTAAATATGGCATAAGTGGAGTGTTAAATTTCTACTTTTTAAGTTTTATTGACATCCCAAACCATCTTATGAAAAGATTAAAAAAAATGAAAAACAAAAAATTCACAAAAAAACTACTTTCCACGTATAACCAAAAGAGATTTAAACAAAATAAGTTGTTGGAAAAATATGAATATAACTTATAGTTAAGAAAGCATCAAAATGATAAAACCACTAATTAAGAAATCATCAAAATTATAAAACCACAAGAAACGTAGCCAAAAATCAAGATTAACGCAATCAATGATGTTGATACTAAAGAAAATTCCACTAAAAAATAGAAGCATAATAAAAACATTATTTTATTTTATTTTTTAAACATAATACTTCCATTAATGATCAAAAAACATGTTACAAGTAGATACAATGCGAAATAGTGTAACTAATACACCATGAAGCATCCTTGGAGATACCATGGTAACAACTTAAAGCGTAGTACAACAAGAAGAAGTCATTCATGTGATTCATCCAAATGAAGAATTTAGTGAAATGCTTGGCATTTCTCCATATACCACTCTATAGGAATATACTTATCACATGAACATTTTTCCAATCCAAATCCCAGTTGGAAAAAGCATCTGCTACTTTATTACTCTCCCGAGGAGTATGAACACAAAGAACTGTCTAGAAAGCTTGAGCCAAAATACAAATATTTTCTTGGATCTGTGAAATAAGTCAATTACAAGAGTGAATGGTGTCTTGCTTATTAATCAGTTGAATAATCTTTTGAGAGTCAGATTCAATAATAACTTTGGTCAACCCCAGTCCACCCCAGTCCACCCCATTTTGGCTGCCTCCTTAAAAAACATATTGAATGGAAAATATTTCAGCCATATTGTTTGTGGTAATTCCAATTTATTTCCCATAAGAAAAATGGAAAACTATCATTTCTAACAACTACACAAATATCATTCCTAAACCCCAAAATTTTCCAAAGACAATTTAATTAAATTTCCAATACCAGTTATTCCATTATAAATACCTAAAACCAAAAAATTTCCAAACATAAGTTAACTGTATTTCCAATACCTCATATTCCATTGCAACCCACCCATACTTCTTGTGTAATAATTTATACTTCCTCTCTAGTATTTTATTAACAAACCAACAGCCAGAGAGCTACTTAAGCATCACCATTCATTACTCCAGTATTTTCCGCATATTTACTATATTTTAGGGTTAGATCTTCATTGTGCAAACTTGGTTACGAAATCTTATATATTAAAGTTTTAACTTCTTGATTTTCTCTCTCGTAAATGTGGGACTATGATGGTTTTTTAATGTCATATGTTAATCTGTTCTCAATGAAACCTCTCCTTAAACGTTCACAATGAATTTGTATAATTTATAATATTTGGTTTATTTCAATTGAGTACATGTAAAATTATTAGTGCAAAGGTTTAAAATCTTGGTAATTACATAGTATACATTGTAATTACTTGAATAAACTTTTCATTTTATTTGATACCTATAGTGAAAATATTTTTCCCGCTTTTTACATCAATGATAATTAAAATATTAGAGACAATTACCCATGACATCATTTAATTAATATAAATGTTGATAACCAATCCAGATTTTTATTTCTTTCTCATTTTCAAACTTCACAAAGTGCTCCAATCTTTATTTAATAGTAAAAAAATCATTGCAAAAAAAATTCGTCATTAGCCGAACCACATGGAGATAGGGCAAATGTTTCCTAGATATGAAAAGGTGTTATAGTTGTCAACAAATTCTTAGAAATATGAATATTAAAATTTTACTTGTGAAGAATTGGGGGTGATTAGTCCCCAATTGGTAAATCAAAGTTATTAGAGAATTGGGTGTCCTAGCACTAAAGAAGGATGTTACAAGGCTTTATAATAACCTCAAAAAAATTCCTTCACAAAATAAAGTGAGAGATAAGTTTCAATACAAATTTCTAACCACCTAATTTGTTTCACTCATAAGACCAAAATACTATAGACAGATCTAGGTCCCACATTTGAAAACCCTTGCACTATTGAAAGGGAATGACATCTCATGCCCCTACTATGCATTTAATGGGTGTTGATAGTAAAATTAATATTGTAATGGCTAATTTTGTCAAATTTTTCATTCATTCTCAATAAATGTAGGGATACTTACATATTGATTTTAATAATTTAAAATTATGTGCATACTCATAACTGGATTTGACCATTCTATCTTTATATGAGAGAGGGTGGCTTGAATAGCAAGCCCATATGTTTTCTCCCTTTGGGTGAAAGGGAACAAACACAGTGAAATCATTTCAACAAAAATTTATTAATAGTACTTGTTGAAGTGAGTATAAATGGTAGCTTTTATCACAATAAGTTAGTGCTTAGAGCAAAATTAAAGTGATTGCATTGCTTTATAATATGTAAAAAAAGATTTTGAATTGGATAAAATGTGCAAAAAAAACTATTAATATTGTAAAATAGGGTGAATTATCATGATAATGCAAAATCAGGTGATACAATAGTCCTAACACCACTAATAGTGTAAGAATATGATCAGTGGAATTTAAGATATTTCCTTGATAAGATTGAGATATTAAGATATTAATTGATAGATGAGTGAGTAGTGTAATATTTGGTTAAAAGGTCAATATGCTATAAATAATAAAGTTAAAAAATAAAAACTAATTATCTAAAAATTAAGTGACAACGACAAGGTCTTTAAGTGAGACACTATGTCATGTGTTAAAGAGGCCTTAAGATTGTGACTCAACTAAGTGGTGTAGGTCATCTAGATAGAAACTCCAAGAAATCTGATGAGTGTTGAAAAATGTTATTTTAGTTCAAATTATGAGTATATTTTATTTTTTCCTAAAATAGCAAAATTGTTCTTGTTTTAGTAGAATAGGGTTAACATGCAGCGGAGGATGTTTTTTTCTTATGTGGTGGAACCATCATGATTTGGATAGTTTTTCCCCACCCTAGACATTATTTTCACTATTATATGATCTTCTTAAATGGTTTGTTTCCAACTGAGATGGTTTGGTCCATAATTACTAATTGTCATTTTTTTCTATTAGACAATTGAATTTTGTTATTATGTAAATTTTGAATATCAATGGATTGATAGATTTTTAAAATTCATCATATTTAAAAGTGGTTTATATTTTAGAAAGATGTGCATGTTCAATATTTCCACGAGGGCCACCATATGGAGACATTTCTTGAGTTAGGCCTAGAGGATGAGTCATATGATATAATGGAAACGGTAGGGATTCTTCATGTGGCTAGACTAGGGGAGTTGACCCCTAAAATGAAATTAATTATGACAATCCATGAGTGGTGAAATGTTGATACTTGTACATTTTGGCCCATGAAAGAGGAGACGATAGTAACTGTGGAGGATGTGTATAGGATCTTGAGGCTACCGATAGTGGGAAAGAGACTACAATTGTTCCCTATTGATGTACTATTTTAAATGAGATGGGAATAATATTTTTGTTGGGTCAAAGTAAAATGGAATATTTAATAGTACACCTTAGTACCATACTGACTTTTAGGAATTTAAATTTATGGATTTTAATACTGTATTATTGGAATCATTTTCTATCAATTGATACAAGTAGGGTGTGGATATCATAAAAAGATGTGCAATGTTTTTCGAGACATAGAGGAGTAGGGAGTCAAATATGCTTATGGTCGTTACATGATAGCAACTTGTACAATTGATTTTTAGAGATTTGTTCTTGAGATACATGGTGTCAGGTTGATAATACTGACATTACACATGGAATTATGAGTACATAGTATTAGTGTTCCCTAGTTAAGGATCATGGTATCATAGGGACCATATGAAGTTTTTTGTAGCAATGTGGGTATTTCCTAGGAGACAATGCCTTGGGATTATAAAATATTAATCCATGTTATAAAAAATGACCATAGGGGGGATTATCTTAATACCATACATGGACTACTGATGGTTGGAAAACGGTTCCTTGGAATTACGATGAGTGAGGATAATGTGGCTAGAGGATCAGTTTCATAGAGAAAAAGAGTTCTATTAATATGAGCGAGTGACATGTAACTTTGGAGTCATGTAAGATGTTCCCTCAATGCCATACCCATGAAGGGTACCACTACATGTAGTGATCATAATAGGAGATAGACCATGTTCAATGATAGATGATATATCAGCGCTACCTAGAAATGAGCTAAACTCATGTATATTGGTGGGTGTCAAGGATGATATTAGTTCCAGCATAATGTGTACTCATTAGTGGATGTTGTCGTGATGAGTGATACTATTTATAGCTCTAGTGTTATGTATAAAATAGTGTGTGGGAGATATAAGAGGAGGAACACTACGAGGTAGGGCTCCACATGCATTTTGAGGTGGAGAAATGATGACCCCATCCACAAGAGAATATGGGGCACCATCATTGGATAATATCATAAATGATACCATTGAGGCCCTGTTAGTGAAATGTAAGTAATATGTAATTTATATTTGATGATCCAAGTAATGGATAGTCATCATATAGGCTTGTATTTTTTGATAGATAGTACTTAACATGTAATTTTGGGCTTATAATTATAGGTTACACATTTTAGACTGTGATAATAGATTCCTTGGTTTACACTTTGACATGTAACATTCTAGTGGAGATGGTGAGTGGATTTGTACTTGTGAAAGTAGATGATACTACAAGTGGGTTTTACTATTGTTTTGGTCATATTGCCATAGCGGTCATGGCATACACATTTTTTTATGAGAACATGGGATGAGATCCATGAAAATATAGTGAAGAGAACCAAAACTATTGATTTATCAAAATTTAATATTTTGTAAAACTCTAATTGTAGAGTAACCTAATTCTACTATGATATACAACTTATAGATACAATTTAACGTAATTAATAAGATAATAAAATATAAAACAATAATTGCAAAAGAGATAGTAAAGGACTTAGCTAATTTTTGCTTGATCATGGATTGTTGAACACTAGGAAAACCGTTGAACAGAAAGGGGATACCATCATAATTTAACACTTTAAAATCAAGATTTCTTGTATAAAGTGGGATCATGGAGCTTGGACTGGTGTGATGGTTCCTAGGTTTCAGAGACCTCTACTGGGCACCCATGACTGTGTAGGAGATTATAATATGATTTCTAGAGTGTCACCATAGTGTCATGAGTAGTTGTCATTGGTCACCTGTATGTCGCACCTTATTCATTGAATGTACTTGTAAGCTAGAAAAGAGTTGTTCACCTATAAAACCCACAAAAATGCATCAAATCCAAAATATAAAGATGCAATATGGGGATTCAGACTCACCCCATCAAACCTAACTGAGTGAACTTGCCACCAAGCTCTGCACTACATCTTAAACTACATGTAGTTCTTTTATTTTTATGAAAATGGTGCCCTAGGATGCCCTTGTGCAAGATGCACTGGATCATGTGCTATATTTAATACATAGATGAAGATGTGTGTATGTAATAGAATGAAATTCCCCCTCTTATGTTGTGTATGTAGAAAATAAAACCCCTTGTACCTTGAATGGATGATATATGGATGCCTTTGAGTGCTTTGAATGCCTTTGGATGTAAGCTTAAGTGATAGATAGTGTTCTTAGAGCTTGGTTCTCTATTATGATCATATAGCTTTATATTTATATGATTCCCTTAGTTTCATTTCGTAATTGAAAAATAGAAGGCTGACCCATAAGAAAACAAGATGTCCAAAAGATAAATGAGGAAAAAAAAGAGTGAGTAAGATGGAAAGAGGTCAGCAATGCCTGGAGGGGACGAGGGAGCATAGGCCTTGCATTCTAGTTAGACACTGGTGTTAGAAGTCATGAAAGATAAAGAAATAAAGTTATGAGTAGGATGTAGGGTGTGTAAGACCAAAGAGAAGGCTAAAAATAAAGAAAAGAGGCCAAAGATAGTTTTTAGTTACTTGTTTTCTTCCTTAGTTATCATATAAATACAAGTATTCTTTTAGGACCTAGAAATGTACCTAAGTGCATGATTTTGTGTCTACATTTTCCCCCACTTTATTTTGTTGAGTGAATACTCGATCATATAAAGTAGTTATAGGATGCATACTTTTGTTCCTATAGATATTGACTGTGATAACATGCCAAAGAGATAAGTGATAAAATGAAGCGTGGAATCTGAGAAAGAGGAAGTGACCCTAGGGGTGAAGCATATACATTGTACCATATTGTACCTATTGGCATGCTTTAATTTTTGATGTAGAGTTTCTTCTTATTGCATATTAAGGATGGACCTGTAAAATAATAGTGAACAAGTAGTCAAATATGTGTCTATGAAATTTTCCACATAAGTATGTAAATGTATGTGAAAATGTGTAAAACGGAAAGTGTGCACCTAATTTGTGAATATTGAAAAGGATAGAAAATTTCCTGAAATGTTGTATAAGAGTGAGTTTTCAGGCAATCTCATGCCACAATAGAAGAGTGTTGGGGAGAGAGGTCTAGTGTCACTATCTTTCCATGACTACTTCCTGAATGAGCACCGCTATAGATGATGCATCCCTATTATTATTTGATTTGTTCCATATTAGTTTTGTATTGTTGCCAATTGTATTGATTGTACTAATTAAAGGATACTGTAGGAGATTTATTGCATTGTGTATTATGAGGCCAACACCCCATCCTATGAAACTAGATTATCAACTGGTGTAAACTTTGTTGATGATGTAGGAGTATCATTGACATGATGATAATTTGAAATAGGTATTTTGGGAGTTTAAGCATGTTTCCCTTCAATGGAGTAGGTGAAGTTAAAAATACATGTAATTCTGTGAGTGAAATTCTAAATATGTCTAGTAAAGGGTGAATTTGGTCTAAATATAAAGCCATATAGGTTATATAGGGAGATAAAAGTTATCGTAAAAACATGTGTCATAGGTTGTTTTAGCTTGATCCTAAGTTGAAAGTATTCTTGAGAAATAATAGTGTTAGTTGCACTATTCTATGATATTAGTTCCTATTTTTATGGTAAGAAGATTATCTATTTGAGAGGAGTACAAACGTGAAAGAGAGAGATATCACAATGTATGGAATTGTTTGAGAAACAATTTTAAGAAAGATGAATCAATTATTGCAAGAATTGGTTTTCAATTTTACATGTTTTAGAAATTGCATGGGATTGTGTGGTTTTATATCTTCTCATGCCGAGAGAATAAATGATGATAGTAGGCTTAGAAGCTCTATGGATATGTGAATTATCATTTAGGAAGGTAAACATGAGGGGAGGAATATATATATTTTGAAGCCTATGAAAAACTTCAAATTTTCTTGTAGTCTCACTTTCTTTCTCTCGGGCCCTAACTAGGGCAAGGCCTATCTAAAATTTTAACCATTTGAAGTTGATGAGACTTGTGGAGCATTTCTTTCTAGGTGGATGTTAGAGGTATGTAAATTTTCACTCTCTGACTCACACGTTTGTATGATATATGCATCTAGTTGCAAGTAGACTGATATAGAGGTTTCCAGTGAAGGTCTCTTATTACATGGGAGGTCTAAATTTTGAAATTCAAGTTGATAAAAATTGGTATACACCATGTTTTCAACATCTCTAATGTGGATCAAACAAGTTTCAGGAGATATTTTACTGGAAAGTGGTAGTATCATGGCTGTGGGGGTGGAATTGACCTAATTTTCCTACGAGGAGTGGTCTAGAGGTACTAAACATTACAAGGGAATAGGCATTGATGCTTGGGTATAGTCAAGGGCTCCATAAAGGGTATTCAAATCGCCATTAAGTTTGTGAGGTTGTTTCAAGGGAATTCGAGTTACAACTCAATTTCTGTATGAAGAGGCTAGAAGCAAACAAGAGCTTAAGGTGAGATAATAGGTGAGTTAGAAGAGTATTATTGAAAAAATTCCCTAAACACCTTATAATAGATTTGATGAAATTTTACAAGGGCGTATAGAGAGATCCTTGAACCTAAATGCTATTTGGAGTACCTAGACCATATGAGAGCTATCTAGATACATTGGTTGTGATTGAATGAAAATTCTTGCATGGTGGTTTTATAATAGATTCAGGAGGTGGAATGGAAGTAGTAAGAGTCTAGGGATGGTGTTGAAGTAATGATGATGATGAGATATAAGTATTGGATCATGAATCTGAGCCAAGGTATGGGTTCTAATTCATATAATAGGCAATTGTGAGGGTCAAGAGCGTACATGGAGTTTTTATGGATGAAATGTATGTATAGAGGGAATTTTGAGGATGCACGGAGGATGGAATGAAGAGAATAAAAAGGTATAGTGAGAAATTATAAGGATAATATATTTAATAGATACTTAGGGTGTGGGTATTATTCATTGACAACCTTATAGAATAATATAAGCTAGGAATAATGGAGAGGGTGCATGAGGTGCCTAAGGGAAGTTTGAATGATTATGGTGAATGGAATTTCAAGAGAAATGGATCTTCACAGTGGTGTAGGATATAAGAAGATTGAGAGCTAAAAAGTATAATATTTAAGATAAAGAACATAACTAGGACACAATAGAGAAAGCTTTTGTTTGTTGAAAAGAAACATTTTACTAATTATGCCAAGAGAAAATTTGAAGTTTGTAAGATCCTCTACACCATTTTGGTTTCATAGCAGAGACTCTAATTTGAAAATCTGATTGAAGGATATAAACAATAAGAGAAAGATGATCATAACAAAATTGTATTCAAAAATTAGAATAAACAAGAAAACTTGCTAACAGAGCTGATGGAACAATTGCATTTGATGAGAACATAAGGGGAGTCAAGAATGGATGCATTGGAGCAACTTGTTAAGGAAAGAATGCCAATTATAGAGGTCAATATCATGGGAAGAAGATCTCAGTATTTTGAATCAAATCATAAAGGTATGTTTATATTTGATGATATGAGTGCTAGTTGTAATAGCTATAAAATTTGTAATGATGATACAAATGTATATATATGAACTGTCCTAGGAGAATTGAAAAAGGAGAGATGGAAAGATCAAATTAGTTATATGAGAAGAGTAAAAGAGTGAAGGGTGAATATCTCTTGATGAAAAGAGCCTTGGGTAAACCAGATGCAAGTCTGGGGGAAAATTTGGTGATGTTATCTTTGATGGAGGAAGCACTAAAAATGTTGTGTTTGAATACATGGTGAAGAATTTGCGATGAAGAAGACTCCCACATCCAATTCCTTATTACATCTCATGGGTACAAACGAATCTTTAGATCCTAGTAAGTGAACAAGTGTCGTTGATTTTCAAATTAGGTGATATAAAGATGTGGTGTTATGTGATGTTTTACCTAGAGATGTTTGTCATTTACTCTTAGGTAGACCTTGGAAATTCGACAGGAAAGCCAAGCATGATGGAAAAACTTATGTCTATAAATTTTGCAATGATAGAGTTGAGCATAATTTCATACCTTGGAAGGGTGAAAGAGGTTAAAAAGGATAGAGTATGATAGTGATGACTATGAAGCAATACCTGCACAAGAAATTTGAGCAGGTTAAGGAGGTAAAAACAATAGGAGTGTTGTCTTTTTGTCAAGACTTGATGAATGCATATAATGACTTATGGATGAGAGATAAAATGCCTTAAAGAAGAATGAAAACAGATGTAAAATTTTGCACTAATGCAAATGTAAGAGACAAAATGATTAAGGAATCACCAAGAAAGGTGTTTTATGACAAAGAAGTTGGTCACATGAAGGAGATAAAAATAGAGGATGACTGTGAGAAAGAAAATGATATGGTGGATCAAAAGCACCAACTTGGATCAAAACTAGGGTGCTTGAAGAAAGTAATGATGGTAGAGGAAGATGAAGGAATGCATGTTGCAGGCATTCAGAAAAGGTTGAATCACAAGACACAATGCAAAGAGAAATAGGAAAAAGAAACTATGAAGACAGCAAGTGTAGGGATTGAGAAGCCACAAAAGTTTCAATATAATCCCATGTATACATGTGTGTATTTAGGTATAACTAATCAAATGCTAAATTTGTTAAGAATGCAGGGAATATAAATGATAAAATTTAAGCTAATGCAAGACAAGAATACCAATCTGGTCCTAAGTATGATGAAGAGGAAAAATTCAACACTCTCACATTGAGAAAGGAGTTGTAGAGATTAGAATTATTTTTTTAATTCATGCAAGGAGAATGTATAGGTAAAGGACACCCTAGCAAGCATGAAGAACTCATGAAGGAGTTCAAGAAGAAAAACCAAGAGGAGGTCATGTTAATTTCCATACAAGAGAATGCCAATGATCCTACGTAGGAATGTGACCAAGAAGGATAGGAAATTAGAGAAGAGAATAAAGAGATCCCTTTGAAGGAATCTAAAAACAAGAGAACACCTCCACAGGAGGTCAAGAAATCAGTGAAAATAAAAACAACATGAAGATAGAGATAAAATTAGAAAATAAAGGAATAACAACATTGACACAAAATGCCATTGAAGAAGAAAGAGAAGGTTTGTCTATAGAAGACCAAGACAAGGTGAATGAGGAACAAGTGGATCATGACAAGGACACCATGAATGAAAATGAACAATAAGGGAAAATGAGTCAAGGAGACTCAAAAATCAGTCCAAGACTGATTTCAAGTGGAAAGGATGATAAAGGAAAGTCTAGAGTATTCATAGAGGCCAAGAATCCTTTGTATTTTGAGACTAATCAACTAGTGGAAAGTGTATAAATAGGTATTGGAAGTAAAATTTCAAATGAGAGCATGCATATAGGAAGAAAAGGTGCAAGTGTTAAGGAGATGAGTAAATAAATTCCCGTGAAAGCATTCAAGGGGACTCAATCACCTCAAGAAGATGTCAAACAATGTCCAAGAGATTAGATCAAGAGCATAACTAGATCTATAATTTTGAACAAAAAAGGAATAAAGCATGAAAATAAAGGCACTACTCCAAGTATATATGAAAATAAAGGAAATAGACAATATGTAGTCAAGCAAATGATTGGTTTAATAGTTGAAAATCATGAATATTATCCTGGAGACAACATGAATCATGAAGGAACATCTATTTAGAGAAGTATGATAGTACAAAGGAACAAATGGCAGAACTAAGAGGCGAAGAAAACCATAGAAGAACATTTAGAAATTAAATGGAATGAGATGGACCTAGGAAATTCAATCAAGAACATGGAAATGGATCAAAGCAAAGAAAATGGAACATGGAAAACATTGGGTGAAGACAAAGATGAAAGAAAAACCACAGGGAAGAGTAAAATTAGAGTTAAATAAGTTAATCAATGCAATATGGTTTTGGTTACTATTTCAACTAAGTACAAGTAAGAAAATAGAGGATAAGTCTAAGAAGGAACATAAATTTGATACACAAGAGAAGGCACTCCAATATGAAAGGTTAGTAGAAAAATTCATTGAGAATGAAGAAGTAGGACATCTGAGATTAAACAAAGAAATGAGTAAGCAACACAAAGGAAGGAAGGTGAAAATGAAGGAACCCCAATCTTTGAACAAGAATAGCATTAGGAAATGGCAGGTGAACCACAAGCATGGAAGATGTCAAACATTTTATAGAACACCATGACCGAAGTGGATCCACAGAGAAAAAACAAAAGACAATGGAGAGCAATCATATATCCTTTGAGCTAGAAGTTCAAATTTTCTCTAAAGGGGAGTATGATGCAGGAGCATCATTGACATGATGATAAGTTCAAATAGGTATTTAGGGAGTTCAAGCATGTTTCCCTTTAATGGAGTAGGTAAAGTTTAAAATACATGTAACTATCTAAGTGTAAAATTGTAAACATGTCTAGTAAAGGGTGAATTTGGTCTAAATAAACCCATATAGGCTATGTAGGGAGATAATATTTATTTTGATGAAAAGGGATCATATATTATATTAATACAATAAGATAAAGGATATATTTTAATGAAAAAATGGGCGATATAAAAGCATGACCCAAAACTAGGAATAAGCTTGGCCAAGCGTAGAATAGCAAGATTCAAACTAGGCCGAGCCTAGGAGAGTACAAAAAAAGGGCATCCCCTAAAAAATATTAAATGGCACTACCAAGTAGTAGTAAGACAAATTCCAGAGACAAGTGGATCTTGATCATTTGTCCACCCCAAATTAGGTAGGTCCTTTCGAGCATTTAGAATCTCCCAACCAACAGCAAGTTTTTCTTACAGGTCCAATTCCCCATGCATAGGATGACAAGGTTGAGGAGAGGGAATTTTTTAGATGGTGGTGGAGGTGGCGGTGGGTGCCAAGCGACCTGTTGTAAAGTAGTAGAATAAGGAGAGCCCCAGCCTTGCCGGTAAGCTGAATAATGTGGTGGAGAGCCCAACACATGTTGGCGAGGTGGAAATCCCCATCTTTGTTGGTGAGCTAATGAAATACATTGGAGAGCCTTGGACATGGTGATAAACAGGAAAGTGATTATGTTAATGTAATGGCCCTAGAGAGTGATGGGTGTGAATGAAATAATAACGTTGCAATCCGCTTCATCTACCAACATGGGATGAAGGAAAGAAGTACTTATTGGGAGATGGAGGCCCTTGGGAAATATTGTATGGGGCTTCCCCCCAGTGGTGCAGTAGGGTCTAGAGGTGATCCACATCCAGTGCCATCTTGTTTTCTTGAACTTGAATCTATAGAAGTACATTGGAGATCACCATAGATTTATTATAAATCGAGAAAGACTGATCAAATGCATAATTAAAAAAGAAAAAATAATTTCTTTCTTTCCATATCCAAAATAAAATCTCCCCTATAAAAACAAGCCAAATCTGGGTGAACGTAGGTAGAATTTTAGTATTATCTTTGAAGATGATATGTTGCCGAGTGAAATAGTGGGGTAGTGAAGGAGAAAAAATAATGGATCTAGTTCTAAGCAATTTGAGCTTTGGGACAAAACCAGAAGACATGAAAAAGCATTTCCAGATGCCCAAAGAAGGGATAGTTGGGAGTCAAAATCCCAATTTGAATAAGATGAGCCCCGATAGGAAGGCCTTGGTGTACAATACAATAAAGAAAACGAGAAATTTTGGGCTCCACACATATAGTCCAAACAATCTCAAATCATCTACCCTAGGTAGAAAGAGTGGCGTGAATTCCCCAATGAGTATCAATTTTTTCCACCTTGGTAAAATGGGATGAAAGCCAACAATAGCCTTTGTTATCTTTGTAGTTACAAAAAGGAGTATCGACATACCACTTCTAGTCTATCCACCATGTGTGACAGGAATGCACAAAAAAAAAATGCAACATGTGATCAGGAAATGAATTGATCACAATAGTGAAAGTATCCTAATCTTGGTTGGAAAGCCAAAACAAATCTTAAAAATTTGGCCAAGATAACTAGGATTGAGTGTTCTTGTAGAAGAAGTCCTCGATGGTGCGAACTCTGTGCTGGAATAATTTGAGTGCAAAGATTCCCAGGACCTTTGCTAAGCATTTATCTTGGGATTGAAAAATCAACGACAACCAGAGTGCTTGATGATTGAGATAAATCCCATTACAAAATCCATCCCCTTTCCATAAAATCCAAGGTTTGACACATTCCCACACTTTCCAATTACTTTTAAGCATAAGGTGCCAAAACTTTTGATAGGCGCAGAAGTGATGAAAAAATTGACAAAACCTAAGCCTTTCCACATAAGGCGGCCATAAGGAGAGCCTTCCGCAATTCCATGCCATATGAGAACTTTCCAAGTTTCTTGACCAATAATTCCTTTCATAATCCAGTTACCATAAAGATATTTCCCTTGATGTTGAATGCAAATAAGCCCGAGGCCTCCATAATTGTGAGGCAGACAACATGTATCCCAGGCTACCCGATGAAAACCTTTACCAAGAGAAGAATTAGCCCATAAGAAATATTTGAGCAATTTTTCCAGCTTCTGAATGGAGGTTTTTAAAGGAACCCAGCAAGATGAGTAGTAAACATGGGTGGCAACAAGAACTTTAGAGCATATTTGGAATTCGCTAGCTAGAGATAAAGGCCTAGATATCCAATATTTAAAATTCTTCACACTCGTTAAATGGCATAATACCATAGTTCAGTCGGGGAGGCTTGAAAAGAAAAAGGAATACATATAAATTTTAAAATATCACCATGTTGCAGAATTTTCCAATCAAAGTTAGCAAGCTAGTCAGATGTGGGAAGGAAACATTGGGTTTTTTTCCATTAAATGGATGAGCCAGAAGCTAGGTAGAAAGTATCCAAACATTGCTTAGAATTTCTAATGTTGGTGTCATCCTCGATAATCATAAGGAAGGAATCATCTGAAAAATTCCCATTAAGAAAATTAGATTTGGACTCATCAAGCAGTGACATTCCATGAACAAGACCCTGCACTTGGGAATGAGCTAAGAGATCACCAAAGCCTTCATCCGCAAGCACATACAATACATGGGCAAGAGGACAACCTTTTCTTGATAGACTAGAAAATCCCAAAAGGCTCTGAGCTAAGGCCATTGATAGAAATTTGAGCAGAACCATCTGTAAAAAGAATATTAATGGATTGAATGAAAACGGGTGCAAACCCAAGGGCTCGAAACATGGTAAGAATGAATGGCCATTCAATCCAATCATAAGCCTTCTCAAATACAATCTTGATAAACATGACTGCATGACGAGATCTACGAGCCCATTCCATGTCTTCCCATACCACATGTTAAGTGTGGAGCTTAATTGTTTCACAAGAAACATGATTTTACATGTTGTTGGTTTTTACAGTGATTGGCATCGATCAGAAGGTAAATGACATCGGTTAGGAAGTGACCAACATTGGTCAAGAAGGAACTAGCATCAATCACCTTTGTGATGGTGCTTTGTTATTTAAAAGAAAATTAGAATAAATATCTTGGTTTAAATATGATTTATTGATTGTAAAAGCATAGTTAGTTGCCCAGAATAGTTATATATGCATGGATGCATTGTATGAGGGTATGAGAGAAGAAAATAGAAATTATTTGGATGTAATTTTTATTGGTGAGAAAGAAACAATAGTTGAGTGAGGGAAAAGCATTGAACATCTTGTGAGGTGTTGGAAGATAGCAAATCTTCATTGTATTTCCTCTGTAAAGCACTGAATAATATTATTGGCCATTTCTTGGTGGATGTAGCCCACATTGGGTGAACCACATAAAATCTGGTGCTATTTTTTCTCTTTTTTATTTTATCTTCTGGCTTATTTATGCATTCATTCCTTGTATGCTTTATCTGATTATAGATGTGTGCAACACTGTTATATGGTTTAACCCCAACAAATGGTATCAGAAATATTTTGTTTGGAGGTTTTGTGTGTTGATAGGATTTACTAACAAAGGGTTTTCTTATTGAACAGGAGCAAAGAAATGGAAGAAGATAGTAAATACTGAGTATAGGAATTTAAAGGTCGTAATGATCAACTATGGAAGATGAAGCTAGAGGATTCTTTGTATAAAAAAGATCTATACTTACCGATAGATGAGCATGGACAACCAGACACGATGAATAATGAAGAATGGAAGGTTCTTGATAGAAAGACTCTGGGATTTATAAGATTGAGCCTGGCAGTATTAGTGGCTTCAAATTTTACAAATGAAAAAATCACGGTAGAGTTGATGAAATATTTAACAAATTTGTATGAAACTCCTTGTGCTTCGACTAAGGTTTATTTGATGAAAAAAAAAAATAATTCTAAGATGCAAGATGGTGGATTTGTATCTAATCATCTAAATGATTTTGATTCTATTTTAAACCAATTAAAATTGGTAGAAATTCCATTTGATGATGAAGTAAAGGATTTTTAATTCTTGTGCTCTTTTCTAGATAGTTGGGATAACTTGGTAATGGCTGTTAGTAATACAACAATTGCTTCTAAAGGTTTGAAATTTGATGATGTGGTTAGTGTAATCCTTAGTAAGGAAATACACAAGAAAAGCTCAGGAGAAGAATCATCTGGAAATGCTTTAAATGTAGAAAGAAGGAGAATATCTAAGGAGAGATCATTAAATAATAATAAGAATGAGAGATCAAAGTCAAGGCATGGTAGATCTAGATCCAGGTACAAAGATTTACTTTGCTGGAATTGTGGAAAGAGAGGACACTTAAAGAAGGAGTGTTGGTCCAAGGAAAGAAAGAGAATACATCAGACAAAGGTAAAGAGGAAAACGTTGCAAGTGAGGTAAAGCAAGATTCCCTTATTATCTCCTTGGATAATAAATTAGAATCTTGGGTTTTAGATTTTGGAGCTTCTTTCCATGCTACCCCTAAAAAGGGTTATTTCATCAATTGTGTTCAGGGTGATTTTCGACAAGTTTATTTAGGAGATGATGAGCCATGCAATATAACTAGTAAAGGTGATGTTTATCTAAATTTGCATAATGGAAATCCATGGGTATTGAAATATGTGAGGCATGTGCCAAGCCTCAAGAGAAATCTAATATCTATAAGGAAACTTGGTCAATCTAGATGCGTGGTTATATTCACAACTTATTCTTGTAAGGTTACCAAGGGATCTCTTGTTGTGGCAAGAGGTAAGAATGTATGAAATTTATATCTATCTACATGTGTTATTGATTCATTTTCTGTGCTATCTACTACAAAATTTGATGTCATCAGGTGGCATAATCAGCTTGGCCATATGAGTGATATTTCTCAAGCTTGGGTCAACAAAGAAGGAGCATAAATTGGAGTTTGTACACTTATATGTATGGGGACCATCTCCGGTAGCTTCTATTAGAGGATCCCAATATTATGTGACATTCATTGATGATGCAACAAAGAAGGTATGGATTTATTGTATCAAGCACAAATATGATGTTTTTTAGACTTTTGAAAGGTAGAAAGCCCTTGTAGAAAATGAAACAAAATTAAAATTAAAGTTCCTTAGATCTGACAATGGTTGAGAGTACTACAACAAGGATTTTAATGATTATTTTCTGAAGAATGGAATACGAAGAGAAAAAATGGTTCCTAGAACTCAACAGGAGAATGGAGTTACAGAAAAAATGACTAGAAAAATCATGGAACGTGCTAGAAGCATAAGGATACATGTCGGCTTGCCTTTGAAGTTCTAGGAATAAGTAGTGGATATAGTATTATACTTGATCAATCGTGGGCCTTCAACATCATAGGATGGTGGAATACTAGAAGAATCTTGGTCTGGAAAAGAGGTAGATTTCTTTTTCTTTTAGATTTTGTGTAAGAAGATTGTGCCTGTTGATAAAGAAAATAACAGGAAGTTGGATGATAAATCTAATAGATGTACTTTCATTGGTTATGGCTCTGGTCATTTTGGATATGAATTTTGGGATTTAGAAGATTCTAAGATTATTAGAAGTTGTGTCATTGATTGGAATGAAAAATGAATGTATACGGATCAGGTTTTGATGCCTAAACATGAACTAGCGGAGGATATTTTATAGGAAAATAAACTTTCAGACGTAAAGCAGACATCAACAGACACTGATGTCTGATGTTAGTTCTACAGGAACCGATGGCAGTTAGGAAAAATGGCCTCAGTAAATGGGATTAGGTTCAGAGAAGACAACTACAAGAATCGCTGCCAGTTTTCCTAAAACTGGTGTCGGTAATGCAACTGCAGTTGGTCAATAGACAGAGGAATTGTTGTCCACTACAGATCCACATTTGGTTATAAGTTCCCAGCATCAATCACTAACAAAGATTGACATGAATGTGCAACAGGCATAGAAAGAGCTCTAAACACCCCAGATCTCAGTAAGAAGGTCACAAAGAGTAAGTACACCTCCTAAGAGATTTTCACCTTCCTTTTCTTATTTATTATTGACTGATAGTGGTGAACCATAAAGCTTTGAAGAAGCAATGCAGGTAGGTACCCACGAGTAGTGGGAACATGGCATGGATGACGAGATGGACTTCTTAGAACAAAATCAGACATGGGATTTGGTCAAGCTACCAACAGGTAAGAAAAAATTATAGAACAAATGGGTTTACAAGATCAAGCAAGAAGAGGGTGGACTAAAAAGGTATAAGGTAAGGCTTGTGGTAAAGGGATTTACACAGAAAGATGTATTGACTTTGATGATATTTTTTCTCCTATATTTAAGATGACTTCTAGTCTTACTATTCTAAGTTTGGTTGTAATAGAAGACTTGAATTTAGAAAAACTTAATGTGAAGATGAGTTTTATTCATGGTGATTTGGGGGAAGATATTTATATGTAGCAACCACTTGGTTGTCAAGGGTAAGGAGAAACTTGTGTGCAAACTGAAAAAGAACCTATATGGGCTCAAGCAAGATCCAAGGCAATGCTATTTGAGATTTGACAGTTTTATGCAAGAGCATGGTTATATGAGATGTGAATTTGACCATTGTGTTTATTTTAAGAAGCTTTAAAATGTGACCTATGTTATTTTGTTACTATATGTTGATTACAGGATCTAGTATGCAGGACATTGGTAATATTAAAGAAAGGTTATCTCACACATTTACAATGAAGGATTTGGGAACTATAAAGAAAATCCTTGGAATGAAAATTCATCGAGACAAGAAAAACAAGAGGTTGCATTTGTCTTGGGAATCTTATATCAATAAGGTGTTGGAAAGGTTTAACAGGAAGAATTTAAAACTTGTTAGTACACCTATGGATGGAAACTTAAAATCGAGAAAAGACCAGTTTCATTCATCATACGAGGAGGTTGAGTACATGGCACATGTTCCCTATACTTCAGCAGTAGGAATTTTTATGTATGCCATGGTTTGTACTAGACCAGACATTGCACAGGAAGTGGGAGTTGTGAGCAAGCTAATGGCTAATACAGGTAAAAACATTGGAGAGCAATCCAATGGATTCTCAGGTACTTGAGAGGGACATTTGACATGGATTTATGCTATGAAGGGTCAGATACTTCTTTACATGGCTATGTTGATGTTATCCCAATTTCACCCCCTAGAAAAATTGGTCAAACATGAACCCGCAAAAAAGAAAATGTAAGGGGCGGTTCGGTCATGCAAGCTCACATTCTAGATAAAAAAAACAAGGGGCAAGCGAGACTTGTTATGTTTGTGGAGCCTGTTTTCATGTTAGAGTTTGGTACACCTTCCATGTGTTACACTCGGATATTTTTACGGCGGTCCCGCTTGCCGGTGAGCGGGTCAAGGAGGTTCGGGGGCAAAGCCCCCGAAGAAAATTTTCATGGGTGGTTTATTAACCCATGGGTAATGGGTAATCGTTATGGGCTGTTTTTGGTCCCATGGTTTTTTGGTACCCATTGTTTTGTAAAACCACCTCTTTGACTACCTATTGATGTACTTATAAATAGATGGACATATAATAGGATTAACATGAGTGTGTTTTGAGAAGGTGAATAGAGTGTGTGAATTCAAGTGTGAATTCAGGACGGTTTGTTGACCATAGCTCCAAACAAGATCTGATTATTTTAACTGTGAAGATTGTTGGCTTGTAATAAAATTTGAGCAAGTGTTCTTGGTGGATGTAGCCCACATTAGGTGAACCACGTTAAATATTGTCTTCATGTTGTGCATATTTCATTTTTGTAATTCTATTCATACTTCTTATTATTTTGATTTTGAGGAAGTATTCCACATTAGATATTATTAATTCCTAACAAGACTCAACCAAGGAAGAACATGGTCAGATATGAGGCCAAACGACATAAGGGAAGTTAGAGGCTCAACAAGAAAATCAGAGAAAGACTCGAAGTTTTCAGACTTCACCCACGAGTCGACTCAGAGTCAAGTAATAGGGTCATGGAAGGTGCAACATGTCATCTAGGTGAAATTCCAAAAGGCACATAAAAATGGGGACTCCAAACTAGTGCCAATCCCCCATGTGGTCGGGATCAAATTAAGAGACAGATCCGTTGAAAATTCAAAGATCGGGTTAGGCCAATGGAAGCCTCCACACATCATCTCAGCGCATCTCCAAAGTTCACATTCAGGGCAGGTTCACAAAGGAATGCTAACACTCCATGTGTCTCAGGTCCCAAAAGGTTGAACTGGCTATTGAAAATTCTTCACGGGGATAGACCTTACGGAAGCCTCCACATGCCTCAATGACGTAACTTCAAGAGCGCAACACAAAGGGCAGGACCAAAACATGTGCAAGCCCCCCACGTGTCCCAAGTAAAACATATGGCCCCTCCAAATAGATGGGACTAAGACAATCACAAGAAAATGATGGGTGGCCTATGGATGATACCATGTATGCCACTACCAAAATATAGGGATCTAGCTACGACGGTCCCACCTGAAAGGCAGAGTTAACTCAGGACATGAATCAGCTAAGTATAGAAGATCTAGTAGAATCCTCCACATGCCTTAATGACGCAATTATAAAAGGTGTAGTAAAGGAGAGACCCTAAACTAGTGTCAGCCCTCCATGTCTCTCTGGGTCTGAAAGGTAGAGCCGGCTATTGAAAAGTAAAGAACTACCAGCGGAAGCCTCCACATGCCTCCACCGTGCAAGATCAAAATTAAAAATCTGGGGGAAGTTTCAAATGAGCATGAAGCCTCCACGTGTCTAGGATCAAACATATGGCCCCACCAAATAAAGGGGGCTTAGGTAGAATACAAGGAAAATGGAGCAAGCCTGCGGAAGGTGCCATGTTTCAGCCTAACGTAACTGTAAGAGTATTGAGGAGGGGTCAAAACCTTGAGATGAGTGGGTCTTCCACATGGATATGTGTGAATATACTCAAGACCCAAACTACCTTCAAGCAGACATATATTTTGATCTGAATCTCAAAATTGAGCGGGAGGGGATGTTATAGAGAGCTCTCGGCACTTGCTACCCACCTGCATAAATTAATGTTTCGACCCACCATTTTCAAGGCCATCAAATATCCCACCTACCATCATGATGAAGAGTGGTCCTCCTTTCTTTCCTAACAAGGAACAATGACTAGGGCATGGGTGTTAGAGCAAGATTCATCATTATGGTAGGGGAATTCAATACCCCTTCAGGGGCGGTTGGAACAGGGTAGGATTTTTTCCCTCCTTTCCCTCTCTCATTCTTCCTATATATTATACAAGAGGGAAAATTTCAAAGGGTTGGACATTTTGGTTTTGCAGCATCCCTTCTTCTCTAGTCTGCAGATGAATTCATGGAGTTCAAACCCTCCATTAAGACTGTAATTTAATTTTTGCCTCTTGGCCATTGTAATGTTCCATATCAATTTGTGAAGCAATAACATGTCCGTGGATGATTTCAACCATCTCTTGTGTTCATTGGCTTTATTTGGGATTTCATTGGAATATTGATTATCTGTGCATGGTGGTTGTATTACATTTTAATGGTCCATGTTTAATAGAAAATCTGGTGTTCAGCATTCCTTCGGTGCATCACCTCTATTATTTTAGGTTTAATTTCTTACATCTTCTTAACCTTGTCTCCTTGGTAAGTTAGAGTAGGATTTAGAATGACCCATCTGCAATCTGAATGTATGCACCCAAATAGAGGAATAGGATCCGACGTTGATCCAGAGAGCTCTCTTGACTCACAAATTCCCAAACTTTGAGAGATGATCTATGTTGTGCAGTCACACAGAGGATCGCAACCCATCTGGTTTCAAATTTTAGGGGTGCTATGATTTTTCCTCAATAATTATGGCTCACCCAGTCGGACTAGAAGTCATATTTTAGTTTTATCAATATTGGGTGTGTGTCTTGGTAAACTATAGCCTTTGGAGGCTTTAGAGAAACACACTTGGTGACTCCGTCATTCAAATCTAGTGGTTTACCAACCCAAGTTTATCAAGTTCATGAGAAGAATACAAACAAGGTCAAGAACTAGAGAAGAGGGGCTATTTTTCTATCTACATTTATCCCTAGATAGAGCAGGGAGGGGAAGAAGAACCCAAAGGTCTCCATCGCCACCAAGTAGGACATTGTTAATGCCTCCACCTAGTAGGATTTTCTTTCAATCAACTACATTTCTTCGAACCAATCAGGATGACACAACCCAACCCCTACGTTAATTTCACTAGTAGTAACCCACACGCTCTCAATGCAAAAAATCCAGTTCCAGTTGCAGCATTGAAGAGCATTCCATATTTCACTGGAGAGAACTAGACTACTTCTAGTGACCACGTTTAAGACATTGCAAATGTCTGTGCAATTCATGAAATCATTGAGATGGACATTGCAGTCAAATTGTTAGTCTTTTCATTCAAGGGTAAAGCTTTACAATGGTTCAGGAGTCTAACAACAGGCTCTATTTAGAATTGGGACCATCTGTGCATAGCTCTTCACAATCAATTTGGAGAGAAAGGAGATAATCTATCCTTGTTGGAACAACTGACAATAATCAAGAGGGCTCCTAATGAGCAGTTGACCGACTTCAACTTCAGATTCCAGCGAATGTGGGATAGGATTCCAGTGGCCGTGAGACCAACAGACAAAGGTGATTTTCTATACTTCCATAGAGCTTTAAATTTTTATATTTCCATGATGATTCAATCAATGGGAGGTATAACTTTACCTGCATCATATAACATTGTTGTTAGAGCTGAAAATTGCTTAATCCAGGCTGGTAAACTTGCACCTAGGCCACCTATGCCTCTATATGCAAAACTAGGAGCTCCAAGCACTAATCAAACACCCACATTAGCTCCCATACCTACTCCAAGGAATTAGAGTTCAGCTGAAGCTTCCACCTCATCTTATAGCTCCTCAAATGAACTCCCAAAAGTCTTGAAACAACTGCAGAACCTAGGAAACAAGATAGTTTCTATCAAGAAACAACAAGCTTACAGTTTTCAGTCATATTAGCCTCAAAATCGGTATCAAGCTAGGCCCCCATACCAGCAAAATAAACAACCAAGTCATGCCACAAATCAAAATTTTAACCAAGGACAACCTCAAGGTACCAAGCCATTCTGACCATATAATCCAAATGTAGCTTCAAAATCAAAAGTGTTAGTTCCAACACAAAACAACATGGCACAAGAATACGAGTGGTGTTACCCTTACAGTATACCTCACTGTCAATCAATGTGTTTCAATGGTGTGCTAAACCAGACTTTGATGGTACAAACCGTTGGTGTGTCCCAAGAACCGATTCAAGAGGAAAATCAGCAAGCTCAAAGAGACACCTCCAACTGAAACTATGTTGGTTAATTGGCAAACATAAGACTTTTGTGGAGTTAACCAAGCCCCTTCTCAAAGTGTAGCTGCCAATACACGGTCCAAGAAAAGGAATATTGGAGAGGGACAATCATCAAATTCAGGTAATCCACAACCCTCTATTACTCCACAAGGTATTGGCAATCAAAGTGCAGCTCCCAATGTGCAAGGTCAACCCAAGCCACCCCCTAGACCAGCTCAAGTGCCGGTTGTAATGACCCATGTGCAAGAGAAGAATATGCAAGGTAAAGGGAAATAGTGAGATAGATCATATCCATTCGACATCATTGAGTAGATGAAGAGGACGCATGTAAACATCTCAATGTGGGAATCATTGGGTATCCCAGGACAGAGAGACCTATTACAGGCTGCTATGGCCAGTTGGCCATCCTCAAATCAGCCACCCAATTAGCAAGAGAAAGTGCTTGCTAATGTAACTTAGCCTGAAGGAAATCATAGAGATCACAAAGGTAATAATTTGAAGCCTCCTCCTTCTATGACTCATTGACCATTGGAGACAAGATAGTGCATAATTTCATGATTGATTTGGGAGAAAATAGCTATGTAATTCTAAAACAAATAGCTGATCAGCTGGGTTTTCAATATGAATTCATTTCCAAAGGTGTGGTATAATTTGATGGTACAACAGTAACAACGGTTGGAGTAATCAAAGATTTGAGCCTCACATTGCATGCATGTCCCAATGTGATCGTCTTGCAAAATGTATCAATCATAGACTTACCACTACACTTTGCATTGTGTTTGTCAAAAGACTTCACTACTAAAATTGGAGGTTATTTTTCTGTTGATTGGTCACACATGTTATTCAAAACAAGGTATGGAGCTAAGGATACAATCAGATCTGATCCTATTGCAAACTTCCATATTGAGCCTCATACAAAGAGCCTAATCAATGCAAATTGTTCAACCCTTGATCAAGAAGATTATCCAAGCACCCTTGAAGTTAATACCAAGGTTGGATGTATTCTAGACTTGACCCTTGATGAATGGGCGAATAAGAGGCATGTTTTTGACCCTTACAAAGAAATGGAAGAATCTAAATTAGGAATCTATTGCTTGCATGAAGAGAATCATCCTCTCCCTAGAGTCATCAAGCCAAACCAAAAGGATGATAATGAGGTATGGAAATTGTTGTTTGATGGCTCAAGAAGTAGACAAGGTATAGGAGGAGGAGCTATGTTTGTTTCACCTCAAGTCACAAGATATTAATTAGCTTTTCGCTTCTAGTTTTCTTGCTCAAACAACACAACTAAGTATGAGGTTTTGATTCATGGAATTCATTGAGCCAAGAGTAGAGGCATTAAAATACTTACAATTTTTTAGCGATAGTGAGCAAATTGTGAATCAAGTCCAAGGAAAAAATGCTGCCAAGAATGATCTGTTAAAAAACTACAAGAATCAGGTATGGGATCTCATTGAAGATTTCGAAGCATTTGGCATCAATTCCATCCCAAGGAAGAAGAATGAAGTAGCGGATAGATTGGAAGCAATCGGGATGGCATTTGATGTGGTAGAGAGTATCAAGAGTGAGAAATATTAGCCCCATATCAGAGTGGTTGTGAGGCTGGTTGTTCTAGATAACAATAAAAGTTGTCAAGTCTTCGAGAATGATAAGAAAATTGTCAATTTTTTACAAGAATAAGTTGAGTTCTCTACTAGAAACCAAGACAAGTTGGAATAGCTTTATGGTTACCAAGTGGTGCAGTTGAGAACTAATAAATAACCAAAGGGTCTTGTAACTTTGGATTCAATATTCAACCCAAATGATCAATTCAAGAAAGAGAAAGCAAATATTCAGGTAAAGGGTTAAGATTCGGAGCTCATTTCCTTAGATGAAGGAAAAACATTTTGAATTGGAAAGGTAGGTACCCAACAATAAAAATATGAGTTTGTTCAACTTTGTCAAGAATTCCAAGATGTCTTTGCTTGGATTTACAAAAATTTAAGAGGTTTGAACCAAAGGTTGGCACAACACACTATTGAGCTGGAACCGGGATCTAAACCTATTAGAAAGATGCAATGGGCAGTGAATCCTCACATTGATCCCCTCATGAGGAAAGAGTTGAACAAGCTGATTGAAGCTAGCATCATCTTCCCTATCAAGCATTCAAGTTGGGTTAGAAAATTGGTGCTGATGAGAAAGAGAAATGGTGAAATTAGACTATGTGTGGACTTTCGTGATCAGAATAGAGCATCACTCAAGGATCATTTCCCACTTCCATCAATGGAGAATATCTTTTAGGTTGTGGCTACTATGAGAGGTTTTCATTGCTAGATGGATACTCAGGATGTAATCAAATAATGGTGAAAGAGGAAGATCGGCACAAGACAACCTTCACCATGAAATGGGGCACATATACTTACAAGAAGATGCCATTTGGACTAACAAATGCCAGAACAACATTTCAGCAAGCTATGAATATGGCATTTAAAGGTTTAATCAACAATATAGTGCTGGTGTATCTAGATGATATCACCATCTTCTCAAAGAATGTCGCAGACCACCTCTTTCACCTTAGGCAATTTTTTCAGAGATGTAGAAGATTCAGACTATAATTGAATCCAAAGAAGTGTGTATTCTTGGTGCACAAGGGAAAATTGTTGGGCCACATTGTCTCAAGAGAAGGGTTGACAATTGATCCTAAAAGATTCAAAGCCATTAGAACACTTCCACTGCCACATCACAAGAAATACCTCCAAAGCTTATTAGGAAAGATAAACTTTATCCAAAAATTTGTGCCTATTTTTCCACTCTTGTAAAGCCTTTAACGATGATGCTAAAGACGAGACTTGCATTCAAATGGACAACAAAAGGAAAAGATATTTTTTAAGCCATTAAGATTGCAATATCACACACCCCAACTCTTATTAACCCAGAATTTTCAAAGGACTTCATGTTGCATGCTTTTGGAGGGTCAGACACAATCTCAGCTATCTTGGTTCAACCTAACAAGAAACATTCAGAATAACCCATAGCCTTCTTCAGTCAGAGCTCAGAAGATTACGAAGTAAAGTATTCTTTCATTGAAAAGCATTTCCTTGTTGTCATTAGAAGTTTAAAGAAGTTCAGACACTTGGTCTCGAAAAATAAGGTTCAACTGCTAGTGTCACATGCTGGTGTCAAGGAATTTCTCCTAAACAAGGACTTGAATGAGAAGAGAGTAGGTTGGATCACCTCTATAATGGAGTATGATATTTAAATCAAGGTGACCAAGCTAGTTCGTGGCAAATTTCTATGTGAGCAGCTCACTTCCAAGTGACAAACTGAGTCAACAGATGAAGAATAGGCTATCCTACTACTGCGGAATAATCAAGAACAACTAGTTAACGATGCTCCCATTCCATTTTGGACTTGAGTCCTGGTGCATTATCTCTAAACAAGTTTGTGCCCTTGAGGAATGAGAAAATCAAAGAGAAGATAATTTAGATTATAAGTCATCTCGTATGTGCTTGTTGACGGTGTTTTGTTCAAGAGGGACATCAATGGCATCCTATTAAGGTGCATTGGGAAAGTCCAAATTGAGAAGGTATTACATGAGTTCCATGATGGAGAAGCTGGAGGCCACTTTTTTCCACGAGTAACAATGCTCAAAATTATGAGGGCTTGCTAGTATTGGCCTACGATGTTTAGGGATTGCTACTCATGGGTCAATAAATGCAAGAAGTGTGTAATATTCACAGGGAAAGAAAGATTAGCAGCCTTAACCCTTTGTCCAATTTCAGTGGATCAGTCATTCATGTAATGGGGGTTAGAATTCATTAGAGTAATTAACCCAAATTCAATTCAGGGCCACAAGTGGATACTCACAGTGACTGACTACTTCACCGAGTGGATTGAAGCAGTGGCACTTAAGGAGGTAAATTAATCCAACATCTTTGATTTCTATGAAAGGGATAGTCATGAGGTTTGGTGCCCCTGTCACTATCATATCAGACAATGCATTGGCATTCCTTGGCACAAAAATTACTGAATGGGATGTCAAGAATGGTGTATATCTCAGCACATCTTCAAACTATTACCCTCAAGGTAATGGCCAAGTAGATTCCACAAACAAGAACTTGTTAAGAATCATCAGAAGGACTCTTGATGAGAATCAGAGAACTTGGAACACAAAACTCAAATCAGCTCTTCAGGTAGATAGAGTCACCCCCAAGAGGTCTACAGATATCTCTCTATTCAAGCTTATATACAGAAAGGAAGCATTTCTACCTATATCACATGAGTTGCCAACATTAGAACTCATGAAACAATTGGAACTAGCCGAGTTTCAGCCTATGGAGATCAGGTATGCAGAGCTGATGGAATTAGAAGAGGTAAGAGAATAAGAAGTGAAAACCTTGGAGAAAGATCAAGTGTTGATCAAGAAGAGCTTCGACAAGAAAGATAAAGCCAGGACATTCCAAGAAGGGGACTTGGTACTAAAATGGGATGCGGACCGTGTGCAAAGTCGGGTAGGCATTCCAAGTTTGATGCCATTTAGAGTGGCCCCTACATGATCACTAAATGAAAAGTTAGCAATGCCTTGTAGCTGGTAAAGTTGGATGGTGAGGAAGTATAGATTCTAGTCAGTGGGATCTATCTCAAATATTGCTACTAGAAGGATAATTATCACCCTTGTACATATTAGTCTAGGATTTCCAATTATTCCAAGTGCTTGTGTGCATTGTTTTTGTTATTAGATTAGGTTTTATTTCCTTAAGTGCTCTAGCATAAGTTTTGTTGCTCCAGGTTTGTGTCATTATATAGTTCGATGCACCTCCAGGTAAATGTGCTAGGCCCTTCAACCCTTACAATAGGGAGACTCATAGTTGTCATAACATTTTCTAATTTTAAAATATAACAAATACAAAACAACTAAAATCAGGCCTCGAGGGAGTCCATTTCTAGAATAGCAGGGTAGGTTTAAGGTCACCAAGTGCAAGCATCATATTCAAGCTTCAAGAATAGGACCAGTATCAGGCCACCACCCATGACTCCATGCCCAATGGATACAACAAGGAAGTTGATCCATTCACCTAGCAAGTAGGTGATCCCACGAGTTGCCAAATTGTTATCCCAATTTCGACCCCCCGGAAAAATTTGTCAAACAAAACCCTCGCACATAAAAAAATCTAAGGGACAGTTTAGTCATTTGAGCTCACATTCCATATCAAACAACCAAGGGGTAGGAAAGACTCAAATAAGGAAGAGCAGGGTAAAATATGAGGCAAAACAACACAAGAGAGGCTAAAGGCTCAACAAGAAAATCAAAGAAAGAATCGAAGTTTTCAGACTTCACCCACAAGTCGAATTTTTTTAATAGTCAAGCATAGAGTCGCAGTGGAAGGGACCATGTGTCATCTCGATGCAATTCCAAAAGGCACATGAAACCAAATAGAGACTGCAAATGAGTGCGGGCAATCCTCCATGTGGATCTTGGGTTCAACAGGTTGTAGAGATAGAAGTGTCCAAGCGTCAGTGAAAACGTGTCTCTTTAGGAATCCAGAAATATCTGGAGGCAGCCTCCACGCGTGTCTTGGCACATCTCCAGTTCTGAAAGTTTTTACACCGGATTTTGAAAAATCTTAACAGGTGCCATGTAGAAGTCTCCACGTGTCTCATCGGAGCAACCAAAAGGTTGCACCGGCAAAAGAGTGCAATCTCGCCACGTATTGGGGTCAACATTTGGAGACAAAGACAATCCCTGACAAATTCCAAGCCTGATCCACGTGTGTCCTTAACAATGGAGCTTCAAGGGCGTGACCAAAAGGGCAGGACCTAAACATGCATGAGCCTCCCACGTGTCCCGAGTCAAACATATGGCCCCAAAAATATAAGGGTCTAATCTAAACATGAGGAAAAGGAAGGGCGGTCCTATGCAGATGATACCATGTGTCCCACTACAAAAATTTAGGGAGCTGGCTAGAAGGGTCCCACTCACAAGGGTTTATGCATTATCTATGGGAGGGCCCCCTTTGTTCACCAAACGGTGGACCAAAAGAGTTCATTAGGCCCGAATAAGATAAGTAAAAGATAGTGGAAGCCTCCACATGTGGCTCAATGGTGCAACTTCCAAAAGGCATATCCCAAAGAGAGACCCTGAACTAGCTGTCATCCCTCCATGTGTCTCTGGGTCCGAAAGGTAAAGCCGAGATTTTGAAAAGCAAAGAAGGACCAGTGGAATCCTCCACGTGCCTTATTTGTGCAACTTCAAAGGTAAAAATATGGGGGAAATTTCCAAATGAGTGCGAAGCCTCCATGTGTCCAGGGTCAGAATGTATGGCCCCGCCAAACAAAAGGGGCTTAGGTAGAATACAAGGGAAATAGAGCAGGCCCGCGGACAGATGCCACATGTCATCCCTGTGTAACTTTAAGAGTGTAGAGGAGGGGGAAACCTTAGACTCATAGGTCCGCCACGTGGATATGCACGAACATACTCAAGACCCAAAGTACCTTCAAGCGGCCATATCTTTCGATCATAAGCTCGGAATCAAGTAGGAGGGGATGTTTTATAGATCTCTTGGCACCTATTACCCACTTGGCACCATTATTGTTTTGACTCACAATTTTCAAGGCCGTCAAGTCTCCCACCTACCACCATGATGAAGAATGGGCCTCCTTTGTTTCCTAGCAAGGAATAGTGACAAGGGCATGGGTGTTGTAGCAAGATTCATCATTATGGTAGGGGAATTCAATTCCCCTTCAGGGGCAGTTGGAAAATGGTTTGAATTTCCCCTCCTTTCTCTCTCATTCTTCCTATATATTGTACAGGAGGGAAAATTTCAAAGGGTTGGAAATTTTGGTTTTGTACCCTCCCTTCTTCTCTGATCTGCAGATGAATTCATGGAGTTCAAACCTTCCATTAAGACTATAATGCAAGTTTTTGCTCTTGGCCATTGTAATGTTCTGTATCAATTTGTGAAGCAATAATACATGTCTATGTATGATTTCAACCCTCTCTTGTGTTCATTAGCATAATGTCTAATATTTCATTGAAATATTGGTTATCTATGTATGGTGGTTGTATTTCATTTTAATGGTCTGTGTTTAATATCAAAGCCAGTGTTCAACATTCCTTCGGTGCATCATCTCTATTAGTTTAGGTTTAATTTCTTACATATTCTTAACCCTATCTCCTTGGAAAGTTAAAGTAGGATTTAGAACGACCCCTCTATAATCTGAACGTGTGCACCTAATAGAATAAATAGGATCTGACATTCATCAAGAGAGCTTTCTCAACTCGCAAAGTCCCACACTTTGAGAGATGCTCCATGTTATGCAGTTACATTGATGATCTCAACCCTGTTAGTGTGAGTTATCCTATGTGTCATCCACTCACATATGGAGGGTCATCTCACATGCATTAGGTTTAGGGTTTTATTAGGTTTTGTTATTGATTCATGCACTAGGGTTACTCAAAACCCTATATGTATCCCTTCATTTAACATTCATAAGCATGCCAAGACACTCCACTGTCTTTCTTTACATGTGTAAGCTTTGTTCTGTTATGTAAGTTATTCAATTGTTGATTGATTCTTCCTTTGTGATTATGTTGGAGCTATTACGATTGAACCAGAGTACACCTTCATTCGTGGTGCATAGTTTCTAATATGATTCGTCAACTCTTTCATGGTATCAGAGCTGAGATCGGGTAAACGTGCACTCATTTTTTGAGTTGTGATTACTCTTTTTTCTCTTCTTTTTTTACTCCTCGTGCAAGTTTTCGATCATTATATTCTGGTTTTTCTTTGCTAACGTATTTAACAGGTTGTTCTTTGGAAAAGTTGTCGGTTTTGATGTGTTCCTTGTGCATGTGCAGATGTCCTTGTGTCTTTCAGGGGTTTTGCAACTAAATTTAGTTAGCTGTAGCTACATTTGGAGATCTGTTAAAATAGATGTTATTTTCCATTTTTTCAACAAAAAAAATCTATTTTTTTTCTGGTTTCTCTGTGCTTTTTTTTCTATTTTTGTAGATTCAGGTAAAAAAAAATTCAAGTTCTTAGCATTTTAGATTGCAACATTTTTGGGGTTTTGGCTCTATCTTGAGCCTTCTCTCCTCTCTAGAATGCATTTTTTTTTGGTTGCTTGTCTTTCAAATTTAGAAACTTGTTATTTGAAGCTCTGCTCTACAAAACGTGGGTGTGTTTTCTATTTGATGTGTGTGTTTTCTCTGGTTGCAAACCTGGACTGCGTTGCATGTGCTCTGAGTTCTTCCCCTTTCCGTCGCCGGATCCCCTGAGCTCCTTTCCCTTCCTACTCTGCGTGGCCATCCAACAAAAAAACTCTGTGTGGCCATCCCCTTGCTCTGCGAGGCCGTTCACCTCCCTGCTTGCCCAAACACACCAACTGTCCTTTCTTCCTTGTCGTAGATTGTGCAAACCTAGTCACATTTTTTGGTAAGTTCTCTTTGGTAAGTTGTTTAAAATACTTTCCACTTTTTTTAATTACCTTCTAATTAAAAACAAAAAAAGCTTTTTACATTTTTGGTAAGTTTGTTTCGTAAGTTTTTTTTAATAGAAAGTCTTTTTAAAAATTCTTTTATTAATACAATCCTTTCCTTAAATACTTCAGTAAGTATTTAGTTTTTTGTAATTTTTTTTCATTAATAGAAATTAGTTTTTTTTAGTTAATTTTTCTAAATTGATTTTTTAATTTAAATGGAAAGATTTTTAAAGTATTTTAATTAGGATTTTTTTTAGATCTTAATTAAATTAATCGTAATTAATTACATTTAATTAAATCCAGTTTTTTTATGATCAATCCTATCTTTTTCGACTAGTAATATATTTTTTAAAAATTCATCTTTTAATTTACCATTTCCTTTTAAAAGTCCAAATTTCTTTACAATTAGCTAACTCAGACGTTTCCAAAACGGTAAATTTTTTTAGGCGTCTTATTGTCGATTTTTTTCTACTAATCGTGCGCTCAAGTGTGCAGTGACACTTTGAGCACCTATTTGCCTTCTCGAGCTCTTTTTTAGAGTTCTGAAGATCATCGAAACTCATTATGAGTTCATCTAAACATTGTATTTTACCCTTATTATTGCTTGCGACTAGTGAGTGCATCCGACCATAGTCTGTAGCAAGGGGGTATCCTTTGCAACATGAGACATTTTTTCTCACAACCCCGGTTTGGCTTTCAGCCTCCTTCCTAGTTTTTAGCATTTGTGCTTGTTTACAATGTCACTTTGTTGTGCTCCACGAAACACTGATTGTGATCTCCTCTCTTGCACATTATTACGTTGATTGTAAGGTGAGTTACCAAGTGTTTTCAAATGCACGCGCACGAACCCGATTGTATTCAATGCACTAAACTATAAAGTGCCAAAATCAGGGGGGTTGTTATATTATCCTCGGTGGTTGTGTTTCTTCTCTGCATTTATTTCTCTCTCTTTTAACTATGGATGCACTTTCAATTCCTTTGCTTACGCCATTCAACTTTTTTGAATGGAGATCGAAAATAATAATGAAACTAAGGGGTAAAGGGTTATTCCGCATCACCATGGGAACTGAGACTGAACCAGATGACAAACCTGAAAAATCTAAGTGGTTAAACCATAGTGATGAAGCTTTAGGTCTTCTTTGCATGTCCGTTTCTCCTGACTTGCTCTTCCACATTGAGGCATCTGAAAACACCTAAATCTTCATGGAAAACGTTAGATGAAATGTTTGGACAACTACGATGACATGAGAGCGCATGAGTTGGAAAATGAACTACTAGGGTTAAATCCTAGTGACTTTGAAAACCTACAAGCTTTCTTCTCAAATTTGGTCCACATTAGATCATTGTTAAAGGAACGTCAAGTAGAGAAGAAAGATTGTCAACTGATCTTGTTGATTCTCTCTAAGTTAGGTCCCGAATATTCTGTCTTTGTGTCAAATTTTTATGCTACAAAAGCTACCTTGGGCAATACTTGGAATATGCCCTCCTTTGACTATTTTTCATCCAAAATCATTCGAGAACAGGACAAACTCATTCAAATGGGGTCTCTCAAGTCCAAGTCACATGCCCTTGTAGCAAGTACTAGTAAGGGAAAGAAGACTGAAGAGAAGAAAGAAAGGATCAACTTGAGAAAGAAACCAAGACCAATCGATACCTAAAAATGACACAAACACTTTGACTTTTGAGCCTAGAGCATAGAAAAGACATGTATTTTGTGTTCCTATTGCAAGAAGTCTGGTCATAACGAGCAACACGTTTTTGAGAAAACAGATTGATCACCTTATCTCAATTTACTCAAGAAGAATAAAATTGATGTTCCTGAATCCATAAAACAAAGTGCTCTAAAGGCCGAGTCTTCCACTGCAAAAGGTTCTAAATCTGATAAGAAGAAAGGAAAGGCCCTTGTAGCCATAGTTGCTCATTCATTGACATGGATTATAGATTCTGGTGCCTCGCACCACATGGTTTCTTCAAATGTTGAGTTTTCCAACATCGAAACCTTGTGGAATGTCCCAAATCACGATGGCTAATGACACGACAGTGTCAGCTTATGGTAGTGGATCGGTAGAGATGGATGGGGGAACATTTAACCAAGTGTTGAGTGTTCCTGAGCTCTCTACCAATATCCTATCGGTTTAACAAATTACTCACCTTGGTGAAGGAATGTGAGTCGAATTTGGTCCTAACTAGGTGATTATTCATGAGCTTAATGATGACACTACAGTGGCTAAGGGAAAGGTCGATCACCATTCATGGTTGTATACCTTTTCCCACTTTACTTATGATTCTACACCCACTTATTTGCTCACTCATGCAAATGAGGTTAGTAAGCTATGGCATGAGCATTTTGGACATCTAAATTATCGCTACCTTGAACAATTGAGCCAAAATGAAATGGTCAACGGGTTGCCTCGCGTCAAGTTTTCTAAGGGTCTTTGTGAGGGTTGTACCCTTGGAAAGCATCCTAAAAAGAACTTTGACAAAGGAAAATCCTGGAGAGCCACTTGTCCTTTGGATCTTGTTCACAGTGATGTTTTTGATCCATTTCCTTCTCCTTCATTTACTAGAGCTCTTTATGTGCTAACCTTCATTGATGACTATTCGCGATATACTTGGGTATATTTTCTTAAGCTCAAGTCTAAAGTCTTTGAACATTTTCCAGGACTTTAAGGCTCTTGCTGAGAAACAGGTGGAACGGTCTATCAAGGTTCTTCAAACTGAAAATGGAGGTGAATATGTAAACAATAGGTTCATGGATTTCTGTACTTCTGAAGGGATCTCTTTGTAGCATACAGTTGCTTATAGCCCTTCACAGAATGGAGTCGCAGAAATAAAGAACCGTACTCTTAAAGGAGATGGCCACTTGTATGATTCACTCGAAGTCTTTTACTCCACAGTATTGGGCCGAAGCAATGAATTGTGCTAAATTACATTCAGAACTATGTTCCACACAAGGCAGTAAGAGAGATGACACCTTTTGAAGCCTGGTTTGGACGCAAGCCTGATGTTGAGCACTTTCAAGTCTTTGAATCCAAGGCTATGACTCGGATTCCCAAGAAGAAACACAAGGCTTTGGAACCACAATCCAAACCTTGTATCTTTGTAGGGTATCCTGATGGCATGAAGGGATATCGATTGATGAATCCTACTTCTCATGAATTGTATATTGAGAGAAGTGTTAAGTTCGATGAGTCTTCTTCGACTTCTACTTCTCCACCTTTTGAGGTTCTTGTTAGTGCAAAATCACAGCACCCCTGGACGCACATCAGGCTTCTAGGTTGATGTTCAGGCATCCAGTGTGATTGCACAACATGGAAACCTCTCTCCAAGCGTGGGACTTGTGAAACCAAGAGAGGAATCTCCAGAGAAGGCTGGTTCCTGCTCCTAAACTACCTGCCACAAGCTATTCCAGTGCAGGCAAGCTAATCTAATCCTAATCTAACCATGCCAAGGAGACAGAGAGAGAGAGAGAAGAAAGGAAAAAACAGCAAAAGCCTACACTAAAACGGTGATACACCAGAGAAGGAGAATGTTGGACATCTATCAAAACTGCCATGGGACAAAGAGAGGTGAGCAATGGGAAGGATGGACAGATGCATCACAGGCCCAAGGATAGATTTCACACAGAAAATGTCCCAAAACTCCATGAACACAGCTCCAAACCTGCAATGAACATTCAAACATGCACAAATACCTGCAATGAAGAGAGGCAAGAAGAGAACAAGCAAAAACGAGGAAGGATGGACAGATGCATCACAAAACACATTTTGTTGCTCCAGAAGTTTGCACAGAACATCATTCCATTAGTAAAAGGCAAAAACGCCATTACAGAGCAAGGGAGGAGGTTCGAACTCCATTTTCAACCCTAGAGAAGAAAAGAAGGGAGGGTCAGAGCTGAAAGAATGAACAACTTCTTTTTTTTTTTGAAAAATGAGCCAAATCTGGCTTTTACATTGCATGGGTCGAGCCCAGGGGACAGAAAACGTGGGAAAACGTGCAACCCCATTCCTCATTGACTTCAGATGCATTAAATCAGCATGGAGGATCTTACCAACCCATACCCTATCACTTTGAGTGATTTTGGAGGAGAATGCGACCCATTTGTATTAATTTGGCCGCTAAAATGTCACTTCTGGCCGTGCAGAAGAAGAATGCGACCCATTAGCATTAAAACGGGTTGTTGAAAGGTCGCTTCTGGCCATTACCACACGTCAGAGCCGTTTCTCGATTTTCTCTCTTTAGACTGCACCAAAACTCGAGATTGATCCCAGAATCATGTAGAGCATCTCAACAGATTTCCGTTGATATAAAGAACGTGGAAATCCGAGCTCTGGATCAAAAGATATGGCGATCTGAAGATTTAGGGCACGGAACAGATCAAAACGAATTTTAAAATGTTTTCCCACTCTTCGCCATCTGGACGACACGTGGCACGTGCTGATTGGACGAGCAATTCTCTCTCCTCTATCTTTCACGGGCTTTCCTTTTGAAATTGCTTGTGGGCCCCTTAAACTTGGACACGTGGCGCCATTTCATTGGTTCGGTTCAGCGCTCGATAACTCGCCCCTTTGACCTTTTGACTTTTTCTCCTGTGAGGACACGTGGCAGTTTCTGATTGGTCTTTGGCTCCTTCGGCTCCTTCACGTACTTCGCTTCCATTTGTCCTGGATGTCCCATTTGATTTTGGGCCCTTTGTGCTCATTTCGGCCGGTTCGGGCATTTTGCGTCCATTTGTCCCGGATGTCCCATTTGATTTTGGACCCTCTGGACTCATTTCGGCCGATTCGGCCGGTTCGGGCATTTTTGGCCCGCTTGTCCCACTTTGCTTCGGACTGACTTGACTCTTTTCGGCCGGTTCGGCCGGTTCACGCCTTTTTGGCCCGATTGTCCCATTTGATTTTGGACTGTCTGGCCCTTTTTCACCCGGTTCGGCCGGTTCGCGCCTTTTTGGACCGATTGTCCCATTTGCGTCCCTCTCAGCAGTTAGCCAATTTTTTCTCGGTCGAACCGGCATTTCGCGCCTACCGCGTACTTTTGTCCCAGATGTCCCTGTTGCTTTGCGGGCTGTTTGTGCTTACTTCGGCCGAGCCGGCCGGTTCGGGCCTTTTTGTCCCAAATGTCCCGACTGCCCCTAGGACTAGGACTTAGTCATTTTTACGATTTTTTCCTGGATCAACCTACTTGCCTTCTGCAACCTTTTTTCACATTTTCTCAGAGCTTGCTCTTTTCCTCTCAGACAGGGAACTTAGAAAATATTTGAGGGGACTCTAGCAACATGATTTTTGGCCCCAAATCAATCAATTTTCCTGGGACTTGAATATTCTGATGCATGTTATCAAAATTACCCAGGGGGGGGTGAAATTTTGACAACAGTTTGGCGACTCAGCGGGGTCATCTGCCTGCTAGATGAATGATCAGTAGCCTGAAGCATCCATTGGGCATGGAGTCATGAGTTGCAACCTGCAACTGATCTGAACTTTGAAAACCTCCCTCTGAGCCACTTGGAAACCCATTGAACCTGGAGTGTCTTCACCAAGATGCCACTGAAATGAACTGTGCAAGAGCAGAACCAGCAACACCAAAACTATGTACAAAACTGAAAAATCATACATGCCCCAAATGGAACATGCAGAGTGTGCACAAGCACTTCTTCTACTGAAAGCAAACCTAACTACTCTACTCTAACTGGAAGCAAAGGCAAGCTAAACAAACCCTGCAACTGGTTGTGAGAAATAGCTTCCTTTCTTCAAAATTGGCAGCCATGCAATTGATTTGGCACTGATCATGGCTGTTTGGATGGATGGAAAATCAACAAGAAGCTGGTCTTCTATCCAAATCATCAAGGTATCAACTGAAAAATCCAATACCTCTTTTAGTTGCTCTGCATTTGGATTGGAGAGGTATGGCAGCTGATCCTTGGTACTTTGTAGCTCATCCTCATGCTCAGAAGCAAGCATGACTGGTTGTGGCTTCTCCTTTGGCTCCAATGAAGCCAAATACCTGATTGGGCAAGGTCTGATCTGTTTGATATGCCCATAGCTCTGATTTTCAACTCCAAGAATGGAGTCTTCTTGTAGACCCTCTTGAATGGATGGTGTGGAAGAAATGGTGAAATTCTTCTGTCCTTTCTCTTCCTCCAATGAATAACATGGAAGATAAAAATCTTCCAATCTTGATCCCAAAGAGCTGCTGTAAGATGCAGGCTGCTGCAAATGAAAGCTCTCCTTCATGGCAGCAGGCTCTGGTGTTTGGAATGTGGATGATGAAAGAGAGAAAGGTGAAAGCTCAACCGGCTCTTCTCCATCAAAACAGTCCTCCAAATCTGACAGGTAAACTGCCTCATTGCTGTCCTGCTGCTCGTGTTCAACTTCCTCCATGGTGTCCTCTTGATCTGCAACTTGACCACCATGGTTTCCTTCACTCTCCAATATTGAGTTTGAAAGATCAAACTCCTTTTCAGTGCTAGAACTTGAGAGAGATGAAGTGGAAAGAAGAACTGAAGGTTCTCCTGTAACCTGCTTTGTGCTCAAAGCCCTTGGATCTGCATTTTTCTTCTCCACAGCTAGATTGTGCTCCTCTTTTTTTGGATTTGGAGCAGCTTCTCCTTCCTCCAATGTTTGAAGGCAATCTTGCTCTTGATTGAACTCCTCCTCCAGCATGAAGTTTTTCAAGTCAAACTCTTCAATTTGTTTCTCTAGAGGACAAGTTGGGACTGCAAGATCTTCTTCTCCAACAAAATCAGTCCTCACCACCACTTGTTCAACCTCAGCCTCTTCTGTAGGCTTAACCATCAAGGGGATCTTTGTCATCCCAAATCTAAGAGCCCAACTCTTCAGACTGTCTGTCACTTCTTTTCTATTGGGCTCCTCTTCTTGCTGTCCTTGATGACTGATTTTTTCAATTCCTTCTTCCCCATATGAAATTGGGAATGCAAGAGGAGGAATGGGTTGAAACTCAACCGATTTTACACTTTTTTGTGGTGGTGGAGGTAGTGAAACCTCTTGTTTCTTTGGAGGAGGGGGTATTTCTGTTAGCTCTTGTGGAGGGGATGACTGTTTGGAAGGGAAAAGGAAAGAAGAATCGAGATGAGGTGGAAGACTGGGGGGTGGAGAAATGGATTCAACACTTGGGACAGCAGATGGAGGGTTTGAAACTTGATACTGCTGAAATGAAACAGATTGGGAAAGAGGAAAAGGAAAGGCATGAGATGGTGTGCTTACCCATTGACAAGGTTGCTGAATACTTCTCTCATACACCTCTATTTCTTCAATCCACTTTGCAAGCAAAGCCAGCGTTGCAATCATGAAGTCAAGCTTCTCCTGAGGGTTGTAATGCCTTGGAAAAGGTCCCACCCATGGACAGGGTGCTCCATAACCGATTCCAAAAGCTTTCATCTGTGCCTGAGCCCTGGACTGCACTATGTTTACCTCCATCTTTTGGATTTTCTCCAACAGACCAGCATCTTGCATCTGATTGTCTTCATTATATGCATACTCTTGCTCTTGGAAAGCTCCATAGCCAAACTGACTTTGGCACTGCTGTTCATATGAATATGCATGCTGATTTGGAGGATTTGTAAAACCTATTGGAGGTGGAATATACTGCTGTTGTTGATATGAAATCCTTGATGGAAATGAAGTCATGATTGCACAACTTCAAAGAATGAGGAAGAATGAAAGAGATGGAAAGAAGGATGAAGGGAAAATGAATGAAAATGAATGGAAAGGAAGGTCTGCAACTTCAGAGATGGTTGTTGACCAGATGGAGTCGCAAGATGTGTTTGCAAGTGCCTCCAAAGGCTGATTTCTTCACAGGAACACATCAACCTGCAAAAGATGAAGTGAAAGACATCTAAGGTCCCACCGGGTGTGCCAAAATTGTTAGGGAAAAATCACAGCACCCCTGGACACACATCAGGCTTCTAGGTTGATGTTCAGGCATCCAGTGTGATTGCACAACATGGAAACCTCTCTCCAAGCGTGGGACTTGTGAAACCGAGAGAGGAATCTCCAGAGAAGGCTGGTTCCTGCTCCTAAACTACCTGCCACAAGCTATTCCAGTGCAGGTAAGCTAATCTAATCCTAATCTAACCATGCCAAGGAGACAGAGAGAGAGAGAGAGAGAGAAAGGAAAAAAACAGCAAAAGCCTACACTAAAATGGTGATACACCAGAGAAGGAGAATGTTGGACATCTATCAAAACTGCCATGGGACAAAGAGAGGTGAGCAATGGGAAGGATGGACAGATGCATCACAGGCCCAAGGATAGATTTCACACAGAAAATGTCCCAAAACTCCATGAACACAGCTCTGAACCTGCAATGAACATTCAAACATGCACAAATACCTGCAATGAAGAGAGGCAAGAAGAGAACAAGCAAAAATGAGGAAGGATGGACAGATGCATCACAAAACACATTTTGTTGCTCCAGAAGTTTGCACAGAACATCATTCCATTAGTAAAAGGTAAAAAACGCCATTACAGAGCAAGGGAGGAGGTTCGAACTCCATTTTTAACCCTAGAGAAGAAAAGAAGGGAGAGTCGAGCCGAAAGAATGAACAAATTCTTTTTTTTTTGAAAAATGAGCCAAATCTGGCTTTTACATTGCATGGGTTGAGCCCAGGGGATAGAAAACGTGGGAAAACGTGCAAGCCCATTCCTCAGTGACTACAGATGCATTAAATCAGCATGGAGGATCTTACCAACCCATACCCTGTCACTTTGAGTGATTTTGGAGGAGGATGCGACCCATTTGTATTAATTTGGCCGCTAAAATGTCACTTCTGGCCATGCAGAAGAAGAATGCGACCCATTAGCATTAAAACGGGTTGTTGAAAGGTCGCTTCTGGCCATTACCACACGTCAGAGCCGTTTCTCGATTTTCTCTCTTCAGACTACACCAAAACTCAAGATTGATCCAAGAATCATGTAGAGCATCTCAACAGCTTTCCGTTGATATAAAGAACGTGGAAATCTGAGCTCTGGATCAAAAGATATGGCGATCTGAAGATTTAGGGCACGGAACAGATCAAAACAAATTTTAAAATGTTTTCCCGCTCTTCGCCATCTGGACGACACGTGGCACATGCTGATTGGACGAGCAATTCTCTCTCCTCCATCTTTCGTGGGCTTTCCTTTTGAAATTGCTTGTGGGCCCATTAAACTTGGACAAGTGGCGCCATTTCATTGGTTCGGTTCAGCGCTCGATAACTCGCCCCTTTGACCTTTTGACTTTTTCTCCTGTGAGGACACGTGGCAGTTTCTGATTGGTCTTCGGCTCCTTCGTGTACTTCGCTTCCATTTGTCCCGGATGTCCCATTTGATTTTGGGCCCTTTGTGCTCATTTCGGTTGGTTCGGGCATTTTGCATCCATTTGTCCCAGATGTCCCATTTGATTTTGGGCCCTTTGTGACTCATTTCATCCATTTGCCGGTTCCCATTTGCCGGTTCGGGCATTTTTGGCCCGCTTGTCCTACTTTGCTTTGGACTGACTTGACTCTTTTCAGCCGGTTCAGCCGGTTCGCGCCTTTTTGGCCCGATTGTCCCATTTGATTTTGGACTGTCTGGCCCTTTTTCACCCGGTTCGGCCGGTTCGCGCCTTTTTGGCCCGATTGTCCCATTTGCGTCCCTCTCAGCAGTTAGCCAATTTTTTCTCGGTCGAACCGGCATTTCGTGCCTGCCGCGTACTTTTGTCCCAGATGTCCCTGTTGCTTTGCGGGCTGTCTGTGCTTACTTCGGCCGAGCCGGCCGGTTCGGTCCTTTTTGTCCCAAATGTCCCGACTGCCCCTAGGACCAGGACTTAGTCATTTTTACGATTTTTTCCTGGATCAACCTACTTGCCTTCTGCAACCTTTTTTCGCATTTTCTCAGAGCTTTCTCTTTTCCTCTCAGACAGGGAACTTAGAAAATATTTGAGGGGACTCTAGCAACATGATTTTTTGGCCCCGAATCAATCAATTTTCCTGGGACTTGAATATTCTGATGCATGTTATCAAAATTACCTAGGGGGGTGAAATTTTGACAAAATTATCGTATGCTATTGAGACCGTGTCTAGATTCATGCAGGAGCCACATGAGTTGCATTGGAAAGTAGCTAAATGGATCCTTCACTATGTTTGTGGCACTTATACTTATGGCATTCACTATCATGGAGGGTTGGATATTGGCTTGATTAGGTTCACAGATTATAATGAAACCTTTTCTCTGGTTGCGAAGATGACTTCTATTCAACTGACCCTAGCCAATACCACAACAAACAAATGGAAATTCCATCAAATGGACGTTAAGAGTGCCTTCCTTCATGGGGACCTAGAGGAAGAGATCTACATGGAACAGCCTCCGGGTTATGTCCATGATTCCTCGCTCGTTTGTAAGTTAAATAATTCTCTTTATGGCCTTAAACAAGCCCCTCAGGATTATTATGCCAAGGTGGAATCCTTTTTACTTACATTAGGGTTTACTAGGTGTCACTCTGATCGAAATGTTTATATTCTATGGTAAGATGACTCCATACTCATTCTTGTTCTCTTTGTTGATGACTTGTTGATCATAGGTAGTTCTTCCTCTATTATTGATTATGTGAAGCTTGCCATGACCAACAGGTTTTCCATGACTGACTTAGGTCAACTTCATTACTTTCTTGGGATCCATATTTCACAATCTGACTTGGGAATTTTGATTTCGCAACCTAAGTATGCTCTTGATCTGCTAGCTCATTTTCAGATGTCTGATTACAAGTCTTCTCCTACTCCTTTTATTTACGGGGTTAAGTTGGTTTTTGATTTCTCTACTCCCTTGGTTGATGGTACCCTTTATCGACAGTGTGTAGGGAGATTGATTTACTTGACTCACACTCAAAAAAATGTATCGTATGTTGTTGAGATCGTGTCTAGATTCATGCAGGATCCACATGAGTTGCATTGGAAAGTAGCTAAATGGATCCTTCACTATGTTTGTGGCACTTATACTAATGGCATTCACTATCATGCAGGGGTTGATATTGGCTTGATTAGGTTCACATATTCTGATTGGGCCGGTGACTTAGATCATCAGAAATCTACTTCTGGCTACAATTTCTCTCTTGGTTAAGGTTTTATTAGTTGTTCTAGCAAGAAGCAAAATGCAATTGCGATATCATCTACAGAGGTAGAATACAGAGGATAAGTTAACACTACCATAGAAGCTATTTGGCTATAGGTTATTCTGACATATTTTGGCATCCACCTTCGACAGCCTACCATTATCTACTGTGATAACATGATCACTATCTCTATTTGTAGAAATCTAGTTCAACATCAGTAGATGAAGCATGTTGAGATCCATATGCACTTTATACGATAGCTTATTCATGATTCTATCATCAACATTCAGTATATTCAGACAGCTGATCAGATTGTAGATTTATTTACCAAGCCCTTCACTGAGATGAAGTTTCTTCACTTACGGTCTCTTCTTAGGGTCAGGTATTCTGCAACTACTCATATTCTTTGGGCTATGTACTCATCCTTTTCTTCTTCTTCTTATAGGAAGATTTTGTTTGTATATGGTCACCTTATAAGGCATTTAGTTGTTGGGCCCCATTAACACATCTTTCTTAGTTGTTTAGGAGTGTCTTCTCTTTCCATTTGACTCATCATAGCCACTACCCCAACTTTGATGAAGGGGGGCTATTGGTGTGAGTTATCCTATGTGTCCTCCAATTACATATGGAGGGTCATCTCACATGGGTTAGGTTTAGGGTTAGTTTAGGTTTTGTTATTGATTCATGCACTAGGGTTACTCAAAACCCTATATGTATCCCTTCATTTAACATTCATAAGCATGCCAAGACACTCCACTGTCTTTCTTTACATGTGTAAGCTTTGTTCTGTTATGAAATTTATTCAATGGTTGATCGATTCTTCCTTTTGATTACGTTAGAGCCATTACAATTGAACAAGAGTGCAACTTCATCATGGTGCACAATTTTTGATACGATTCGTCAACTCTTTCAAACCCATCCAGTTGTAGATTTCAGGGTCCTGTAATTTCACCTCAACAGTTGATTCAGATATGGTTGGATATTTGGATGGTAGGAGGAGAACCAATAGATATGTTTTCATAGTAGGTGGAACGACATTTAGCTAGATTTCAAGATTGCAGAAGGTTATGGATTTTTCTACTATGGAGGAAGAGTATGTTGTAGCTATAGAAACTAGTAAGGAGATGATATGGATGAGCAGGTTCATGAAATATTTTGGTAAGGAGAAATAGGATCACATATTATACAGTGGTAGTCAGAGCGTGATACATCTGGAAAATAACTGGGCATTTCATTTAATAATGAAACATATTCAGTTCAGGTATCACTTTATACGGTAGGTGTTGGAGGGTGGGTAGCTAAAGTTAGAGAGAATTCATATGGATGAGAACCTTGTAGACATCCTAACGAAGCCATTGGTAAGTGAGAAGTTGGAGATTCACTCCACTTCTATTGGTCTTCGAGTTTGAGACTTGAAGAGGAAGAAACGGGTAAAGGAAAAGCAACCAAGGATGGTGATGCATAGTAAAGTGTAGCAATTGATCTCCAAGTGGAAGATTTTTAACGGTGAAGTTTAATTGCTTCACAAGAAACTTTCTTTTACGTGTTTCTGGTTTTGATAGTGATCGGCATCGATTATAAGGTAACTAGTACTAGTTAGGAAGTGACCGGCATCGGTCACCTATGTGACAGTGCTTTGTTCTTTAAACAAGAATTAGAATAAATCTCTTTCTTTAAAGATGATTTATTGATTGTAAAATCATAGTTAGTTGTCTAGAGTAGTTATATATTCATGTTTGCATTATATGAGGGTATAAGAGAAGAAAATAGAAATTATTTGCATGTAATTTTTCTTGGTGAGCAAGAAATAGCTGAGTGAGGGAAAGGTATTCGACATCTTGTGAGGTGTTGAAAGAAAAACGTTCTTCATTGTATTTCCTCTGTAAAGAACTGAATAATATTATTGGTTGTTTCTTGGTGGACATAACCCACACTAGGTGAACAACATTAAATCTGGTCTTATTTTTTCTCTTGTTTATTTTATCTTCTGGCTTATTTCCACTTTCATTTCTTGTATGCTTTATCTAATTATATATCTGTGTAACATTGTTATATTGTTTAACCCCAACACCATGATGATTTTATCTAGGATGAAACATCCATGTATGAATCATGTTTTCTCTGGCTAAATAATAACAAGAAGAAGATTGCGTACTCGCAAATATAACGCTTTTGAAATGATTTTGTAGGAGACATACAACAACTTAATCAGCCACCAACAAGTGATTTACTCGGGATCTCCTTTCTTAGGGATAAATTTTATGTTTCCCTTATTAATACATGGCCCTAGGGATTGGTTCTGAAATCCTTCAAGATTGACCTGTAAAAGGTCTTTCCTGACAGAATCACAAAGAGCTTTATAAAATTCACAAGGGAATCCATCACATCCTGGCACTTTATCACAAGCCATTTGTAGAGTGACTTCATTGAGTTCTTCAATGGTGAGCATTCTTTTTCATATCACCTTCTGAGCCTTTGAAAGCTTGTGCTACAAAACACCCAAGAAATGGTCAAGAGTGGTTTGGCTAGTCGCGGAGGGTGGCTGAGATTGAAAGATGAGCTTGTAATGACACACAAATGATTACAACATAAGCTGCGGGTTAGTAATCTCAGCTCCATTGACCATGTTAGGTTGTATCAGTTGAGAAGTGGCGACATTTATCATCAAGGGATTTAACCATATTAAAGTCTCCATTTATTTCTTAGTAGGCATCGAGAATGGAGTTGGCTATCCACCACCATAGATAAGCCCTTTCATCCGCATCATTCAAGTCATTAATATTTATGATCCCAAGAGGAAACCCATCAATATTAAAGAGGACCCATATTACATGGTTGGCAGGGTCAATTCCATGGTCTATTAATAAGGGCTTTCATTTAGGAGAAAAAAGTGAAATTAATCCCCTACACCCTCCTTCGTGATTGCTACAAAAAGCCAAGTAGTCATGCCAGATGAATTTTTATACCATCTATAACTGAAACCCGATATTTTTTACTTCCTACAAAAAATAACGTCTAGATTTACACATCATTGATGAGTTTCATGCACCACATATTTATGATCGGAGTATTTAAGACCCCTAACATTACAAGATAAACAATTCGTGGGAAACGTTGGTCAAGAGACGTATCCCCATCCTCGAAGCCATCAAGGGCATCATATTAATTGTGCAAGAAATGAGAAGCATTGTGTTACAAAAAATCATGCCGATCAACCTTTTATTGGTTTCTGTACTCAATGTTATATTCCACTTCAATGGAATCCACACTATGTGTTGGGTTATGGTCCTGAGAGATGCAGGAAGGACTTTGGGGTTGTTTTGAAGGTTCTTGTGAATTGCTTGGCAGCAACAATGGAACTAATTATAGGATGGGGATGAGAGAAACATAATTTTTCTGGTCCATGAGAACCAACGCCACAGGAGGCATGCTGGAATACTTTGGAAATGGGGTATCCAAGATAGCCGTAGCAGTTGGTTCTTTAGCAGTAGATGTAGATTCCTTAACTGGGATACTGAGAGATTTTTCCTTAAAAACTAGTTCCCAATGGCCATGGGAGCTAGAGGCTTTGGATTGCTAGGATTTAATTTTGTTTCTTCTGCCCCTGAAAACTTTCCATCCTTTCTCATGTTAGGGTTTGATTGGCTTGGGAGTTGTTTTCATCACAGGGTGGTTATGGGGTACATAAAGCTGACAATCCTTGATCTTGTGAGTAGAAGCTTGGGAATGGAAGCAAGTATTGGGTAGATTGATATACATGACCTACTGATAATAGTGTTTATCACTCATTTGAATATCCACAAATTCTTTGAGATCCTATGAGAGATCAATCTCAATGTATAATTGCTTATGAGAACGAGCATGGTAAAAATTATCGGCTTCCAGGAAAACTACCCGCCCTAGTGAAGCAACAATTTATGGAAATAAGGCACACATGGTAGAGGAATATCTCAATGTATAATTTCTTATGAGCACAAGCATGGTAAAAATTATCAACTTCCAAGAAAACTACCCGCCCTATTTAATCGATAATTTACAGAAATAAGGTGCACATGGTAGAGGAAGATTGGTAAATTCAACCCAAATAGGCACTTTAAGGGTGGTATATTCAGGTACCAAAAATTCCATGTGCCAAGGTATTAACATAAGTAGAGATTTTAGGACATACCAAGTGGCTTGCTTAGCCAAAATATTGGGTGCATTAGCAAGGTTAGAGAAATGAAAAAGAAACAAACCCTTGGTCATATTTTGAATGCTATCCAGACGGACTCCATGAGGATTCTAGACTATGTTAATCCAGGATTTGAGGATGTTTTCAGAGGGGATTTGTCCCAAAAATACCCAAAGAGGAAAAAATTCTCTAACCATTGACAAGCAACATTAAATTTAGGAATAAATAAAACTACATCATGAAAAGAAATATTACCTCTTGAAAAACCTTTAGGATGAACTTCTTGGGTCACTTTGCTAGTGGTGCCATTGTTATATCCATTATATCTTGCCACAATTAAAACAAATAGGTTTGAATATGGCAAGTACATTATATACGGCACGACCAGAAGGCGAGACACCCTAGAAGAGCCGACTCTAATTTTGTGGCAGAATTGTAGAGGTAACATTATTTTTCAACCATGGAGATACCTTTGATCTTTAAATTTAGATAATATTTATTGGAAAAACATGTGTCATAGGTGTTTTTAGATTCATCCTAAGTTGAGAGTTTTATTGAGAAATAATAGTGTTAGTTGCACTATTATAGGATATTAGTTCCTGGTCTTATGGTTAGAAGATTATTTATTTGAGAGGAGTATGCACCTGAAAGAGAGAGATATCATGATGTATGGAATGTTTGGAGAAACAATTTAAAGGAAAATGAATGAGTTCTTGCAAGAATTGGTTTTCAATTTTACATGTTTTTGTAATTACATGGGACTGTGTGGTTTTATCTTTGCTCAGGCCAAGAGCATAAATGTTGACAGTAGGATTAGAAGGAGTTATATGGATCTGTGAATGTTCAATTAGGAAGGCATACATTAGGAGAGGAATATATTTTTCTAAGCCCATGAAACACTTCAAATTTTTCTGTAGTATCACTTTCTTTCTCTCGACCCCTAACTAGGGAAAAGCCTATCAGAAATTTTAACAATTAGAAATTGATGAAACTTATGGGGCATCTCTATCCAGCTAGATGTTAGAGGTCTACAAATTTTCACTCCTTGTTTCACACATGTGTATTATATATGTATCTAGTTACACAGAGACTGCCACATAGGTTTCTAGTGAAGGTTTTTTTTGCATAGGAGGTCTAAATATTGAAATCAAGTTGTGAAACTTGGCATACACCATGTTGTCAACATATCCAAGGTGGATCAAACAAGTTTTAGGTAATATTTTACTAGTAAGTGGAACTTTCATGATTTTGGGGGTAGAACTGACCTAATTTACCTAGGAGTAGTGGTTTAGAGGTACTAAACCATACAAAGGAACATGCAATGATACTTGGGTACGTTCAAGGGCCCCATAAAGGGTCTTTAAATCACCATTTAGTTTGTAATGTTTTTTCAAGGGAATTTGAGTTACAACTCAATTTGTGTGGAAAGAGGCTACAAGCCAACAAGAGCCTAAGGTGAGATAAAAGGTGAATTGGAAGAGTATGACTGAAAAAGGGCCCAAAAATTCTCATAACATGTTGCATGAAATTTTATAATGGCATCTAGAGTGATCCCTAAACCTATATGCTATTTTGAGTACCTAGACCCTATGAGACCTACCTAGATGCATGGTCGTGTTTCAAAGGAAATGCTTGCATGGTGGCTGTATTATAGATTTAAGAGGAGTAATGGCATCAAGAAGAGTGTAGGGATGATGTTTTCGTAATGATGATGAAGAGCTATGAGTAGTGGATAATGACTCCGAGCCAAGGTATGGGTTTTACTTCATATAATAGGTTGTTGTAAGTGTCATGAACGTGTATGGAGTTTTTGTGGATGAAGTGTATGTATAGACAATAGTTTGAGGATGCATGGGGGATGGAATGAAGATAATATAGAGGTATGGTGAGAAATTATAGGGATAATCTCATTAATAGATACTTGGTGTGTAGGTCTTATTCATTGACAACCTCATAGAAGGATATAAGCTAAGAACAATAGAGAGGGTGAATGAGGTTCCTAAGGCCAGTTTGAAGGAGTATGGTGAATGGTATGTCAAGAGAAACTGATTCTCATAGTCGTGCAGGAGAAAATAAGATTGAGATCTAATAAGTATAAGATTTAAAATAAATACCATAACTAGGACATAATAGAGCAAGATTTTGTTTATTGAAAGGAAAATTTTTGCTAATTACACTAAGAGACATGATAAAGTTTGTAAGATCCTCTACACTAGTTGATCTGATAAATTTTATGTATGTTCCCCTAGGACATAAGCACCCATGGAAGGACACATGCACCTATGCGCTTCTGACTATTATTGGGCACTGGTTTTTGTGTTGTGCTTAGGACCCAAGTTAGATTCTCATGTGTTCTGTGACTAAAATTATGATATGTTCTTGTATTATGTAGGCTTGTACTAAAGATATGAACTATTGTATGGGGTTAATGATTCACCCAGTGTATGCCCCCATTTTTTAGGGTGTATTTGAATCTTATAGGAACATGTCATCCAAAGGAGAGAACATGAGACTCTGTTGAAATGGATACACTATAGGGGGAGGGGGATGTACATTATAAAAACAAAAGAACATGAAAACAAGATGGATAGAAACATGTGTTAGTGTAAACAAAGATAATATGCATGTATAAGAAAATGTAGCAATCAAGTAAGAAGGAAGACAAGATAGACCACACAAAATGGGATTCAAACATAGGACATTATTCACAATGTCATAATACAATTAGGGATGAAGCAGCCAAGGAATACATTGTGCATACAAGACAAAGGGCATATCCAGAAAACAATAGTAAACAATATGAAATAGACAACCATGGTGGCATATAGTCCTCAAAGTAAATGTTTCACATGAAGCACACATTAGTATGTTAGAAAGATGAATATTATGTCAATATTTGTATGTATCCATGAAATAAGTAGTGTGCCAGTAAGAAGTAATAGTAAATAATGAATCAATAACACTTGTGATGTGTGAGTGTAGGAAATGTGGATGCCCCCAGGACCCTTAGTGAGACTGGTAAAATTTACAATGCCAAGCATCATTACTGCATTTAAGGATATGTAGGAAATCTATATTAATAACCAAAGACCATGTAAATGCGCACATGTATATAAAAAAATATAACGACATACAAAGTATCTGTCTAGTATGGAAAAAAAAGTGTACATGTAAGTATGAGAAAGCAAGTGTAAGATGCAACCAAGATATGTAAATGTATGAATGTGATGATGATGGTATGTAAAAGTTGAATGTGATAGGAGCAGCATGCCCCAAAGTGAATATGTGTGTATGAGATGAAGTTCATTTCTAAGAGACCCCTTGAAAATCAAGAATGAATCGTAGAGAAAGAGTGTGTAATCAGGAAATGGTTTGATAATATTTGCTAGAAAGGTATATCATGAGGCAAAAAGTGTGGAATATAGAAGAGGTGAGGTTTATTTCATATTTATACCCTCAGTAGTGGACTATGAATAGTGGAACGAGAGTACATCATAGCGTAATGATGATACAAGTTTTGTATCAAGTTGTGTAAGATTACATACAAATATGAAGATTGAAAGATGGAGCATGCTAGTAGAAATGATAGACACTTGATGATGCTAGAAGAGGGGGAGTAAGCATGATGCCCCCCAAATGTATGATAAAAGAGTAAGATATTCGATGAAATTGAAGGGAAAGGGACCTCCACCCGATGTTTGAGGAGATAAAGGAATGTGACCAAGCTCTGAAATCAATGATGTATGAGACTGATGATTTATATGTGATGGAAGCCTAGGTGGTGAACACCTATGTGAAGGAGAATTATGAGGTGATGAGCACTGATATGTAGAAGACCTAGCAGGTGATGAGCACATATATTAATACCTATGAGGTGTTGAGAACCAATACGTATAAGACTTAGGAGGTGGTGACAACCTATGTGAAGACCGAGGAGGTGATGAGCACCTATGTGAAGTGGAAGTAGGAGATGAAGTAAGTGGTGAACTCTTACATGAAGGGGTTTCCCAAATAGGTGACTTAGGCCAACAAGATGCACTAGTGGACCAATGAAAATAAGTAGCCCATGTCTGAATAGAAAATCTAGGTGAATTTTTTTCCTTAGATTTAAAAGGCTCAATGGGCCTACATGCTTTATAAATTGTAAAGAAATATTCAAAAGGAAGACGAGGTAGCAGTGTGCATGGTGAAACACCTTTGATAGTGATAAATTTCTTATCGTGAATATATTTGAGACATAATTGATTCATGGAAACGATAGCTTGAGCGGTACAGAGCCAAGGAATACCTAAGAGCATGCCACAACCTTTTATTAAAGGTGCCACAAATATCGGAACAAGCATGGTGAGAGGCCCAACTGTAACTAGAAGCTTGTCATAGGCATAATATTTGGGAACTTGATATTAAACATTAGATAGAGCATAATTGATAGTGACAAGGAGTGCAATAGAGCATACACCCATATGAACCAATGGATTGATCATCGTGTTTTTTACTATATGAAGCCCGATAGAATAGTTGATGTGTAGTGTATTAGACAAAAATATAGCATCATAATCTTGATCAAAGAATGCAAAGAGTGGTGGAGATGCATCAACATTACCAACTAGAAAATCAAGGGGCCTCGATGAAGGAGGAAGCACAACGCAATATGTATGATTAGTATAAGAATCTAAAAATTTCTTGTCATGCTTAGGTAACAAATCTTTAAATATTTTTAGCTTTTGAATGTCATTGACCACCTTAGATACCAAAGGCTCAAGGAGCTCGATTGTATTGTTGTTAATAAGATCTTCAATAAGATGACAAAGTTTGAAACAATGTTCAGTTGAATCCTCAACACACTGATGATAGTCATATTTATTATTTTCATCGTAATTACGGCCTTTAGGGAAATATGTATCAAGCTTAAGTGGTGCTAGAAGAATAATAAGATTGCTTTCGATAATTTTTCACAATAGATATCAAGGAAACCATTAATATAAGAGAGAATAGAAGAAAAGGGCTTAGCTATATCATAATTCTATAGAGTCTATAACCTACATATATAGTTTTTATCCTTTTAAACATAGTCCAAAAAATTTCTTGTCCCATATGTTCAAATTAATGCGGAAATAAGAGGTGCAACTCTCTCAAATGTATCCTCCTCACCCCAGTCAAGAATAAAATAGTCATCATAACTAACTACCGTCATCCATTGTAATGTTCCTCCTCATCTTTTCCTTCCTCCTCTGTCCCACTCTACCCTTTTATCTTGGTTTTGATTGTATATTTCTTATATTAAATTTTTACAAATGTAATTTTCTTCAATTGCAAAATTCTCCTCTTATTTTTAGATGGGCATGTATATCTTGTTATATTTATTTATAAGACCATCTATAAACTGAAAGGAATGATAACCAAATCATACCAAGCTAAGAACACCGATGCTAATTAAACACCATGATCAATAAGAAGAAAGCAATTCACCAGAATAACTTTACATAAAACCTTTGCAAACACATGAGAAGAAATATCATATATTATTATGGAACTCAATGCAATACAATAAGAATGGGCCTTGCTTAAATAGGTAAGGAATAACAATCTAAGAACCAGTCAAGGTCATAGATCAAGCCATAAATTAAGGAAATAACTAGTCATCAAAGAACTAGTCAAGACCATAGATTTAGGAGAGAACTAGACATCAAGGATCTAGTCAATACCATAGATCAAGGAAAGAACTATACCTAACAACTAGATAATATCTCCTAATATCTAAATAAAATAAAAGAAATATCCACACAAATAAGTGGGTGAGGATAAATACAATAAAGGTAAATAAAGTACCTAGGTGAACATGAGCTAAGGTAAATACCTACTCTAACACCCCCCCTCAAGTGAAGGTAGGGGCCAAAATTAAAGTGGCATGTTCACGGTATGAGTCCTGGAAACTAGGCTTGATGAGGTACTCATGTACAATAACTAGGAAAAAGGGACACCACAAGATACCCAAAACTAGTAACAACAAAGTAAAGAGAGAAAAAACCCATTGTAAAGCATCCCAAGAAGCTTGGCTCAAAAAACTCTTACAATGCTGAAGAAATTTGGTGTGCACTATGGTCTAAATCAACTTCTTGATCACAAAACTCAAAAACAACTGACACTGGGTTTCACCATAATAGCTCCATACAAGGAGACTGTCAATGGAGTGATGTCAAAATTACAAAAAATACCAAAAATAATTCGGTCAACTGCTGCAAATAGGTGTGCCATGATCCAAGAAAAAAACCAAAGCAACAAGGAAAGGACACAAAATCCAAAGTGTCACGATCCAAGAAAAGCCAAGGTAACAAGGCAAGGACACAAAACCCGAAGAAGCACGATCGACACCACACCCTCCCATACTACTACATGGGTGGAGTGGTGCTACAAACCTATATGAGTTGTTAAAAAAACTACTCGAACACTGCCAAACTAGTACTGGAATGCACCAAAATAGATCCCCTATAAGAGATACTGTCAACATGCCAATTTTTTATAAAATACAGATACAAAATCTCTCAACAAACAAGAGAGATACACTACACCTGCTAAAAAAATGCTCAAAATAAGAAGCATCAAAATTTATATCTTTTGCTCTGATACCATGAAAGGACCGATAACCAAGATTCTTCCAATCCAAGAACATAGATGTTAATCAAACACCACGATCAATAAGATGAAATCAATTCGCCAGAATAACTTTACATAAACCCTTTGCAAACAAATGAGTAAAAATATCATATCTTATTATGGAACTCAATGCAATACAATGAGAATGGGCCTTGCTTAAATAGGCAATGAATAACAATCTAAGAACCTGTCAAGTTCATAGATCAAGCCATAAATCAAAGAAATAACTAGTCATCAAAGAACTAATCAAGACCATAGATTTAGGAGAGAACTAGAGATCAAGGATCTAGTCAATACGATAGATAAGGGAAAGAACTATACCTAACAACTATATCATATCTCCTAATATCTAGATAAGATAAAAGAAATATACACACAAATAAGTGGGTTAGGATAAATACAATAAAGGTAAATAAAGTACCTAGGTGAACATGAGCTAAGGTAAATACCTACTCTAACACCCTCCCTCAAGTGAAGCTAGAGGCCAAAATAGAAGTGGCATGTCCACATTATGAAAAAAAAGGACATCGCAAAGTACCCAAAACCAGTAACAACAAAGTAAAGAGAGTAAAGACCCACTCCAAGGCATCCCAAGAATCTTGGATAAAAAACCCGTACAATGCTGAAGAAGTTTGGAGTGCACTGTAGTATGAATCACTGCTTGATCAAAAAACTCAAAAACAACTGACACTGGGTTTCACCAGAATAGCTCCATACAAGGAGACTATCAACGGAGTGATGTTCAAAGTGTAACAAAAACACCAAACAGAATTCGATCAACTACTGCAAATAGGTGTTCCATGATCTAAGAACAAAAACCAAAGCAACAAGGTAAGGACACAAAATCCAGAGTGTCATAATCCAAGAAAATCCAAGGTAACAAGGCAAGGACACAAAACCCGAAGAAGTAGGATCAACACCACACCCTCCCATACTGCTGAATGGGTGGAGTGGCGCTACAAATTTGTATGAGTTGTCAAAATAACTACTCGAACAATGAAAAACTAACAATGGAATGCACAAGAATAGATCCCCCATAAGAGATACTGTCAGCATGCCAAAAGTGTCAAAAATACAGATAAAAAATCTCTCAATAAACAGGAGAGATACACTACACCTGATAAAGAAAAATGCTCAAAACAAGAAGCATCACAATGCATAAGGTATAGAAAGTGGAGCAAAAGGCCGAATGGTGGAGGAGCCACGATTGTAGAGTCCTCTCAACGAATGTCTATGTCGCCACTACGAGTGATCAGATATCCATCCCAAATCAACACAGATGGATGAAGAAGATGTCTGCATATGACTTGGTGTAAAATACACAATGGGTGCATGCAAACAAACATCAGAATGTGTGTCAGGTTGATCATGTCTGACAACTAAAATCTCAGGTTTCTCAAGCCTGAGTGAAGGTCCAGAATTCATGTGTTTCTCATGATCCTTAGAAAGAGTCGAGTGAACAAAAAAATGAGCTATGTCAATATGTGATCCCAATGAAGTATCTACATGAAATCCAATGTCAAGGAAAGAATTCCACTTAACATGTGGAAGAGGGGAAATAATACCCTGTGAGTGTCTGATAATACCTCTGCTAGTGAAACCCATAAAATAGAGCATGCGAGAAATGAAGGTAGTGGTACGCTTCTCAAAAATACCATGTAGTTGAGTAGAAATATGATACACAACCTATGGTACTGTAATAGGTACAGATGTGGAAGAGCATATAGTAACAAGCTTCATAGGTGTATGAGCATCAAGAGTAGGAACAAACTCAAAGACTGATAGATCAATGTCAGTGGGTTCAAGAGCAATAGCTGCAAGTGGACTAGGAGCATGGACATGGTTGTCCGAAATATGATGGTGATGTTGTAGGCTAGCAATTTTGTTCTGCAGGAAGTGTATTATTGTATCCTTATCATGAATGAGTGATTGTAGAAGAGAATTTCACTTCTTGAGTGATATATTTTATTCCAAAAATTTTACAATATCCTATTGAAGTCCACATTCTTCAAAGAAAAGCATATCATTCTCAGAATCCATGATAGATACAAAATGTAACTCCCAGAATTTTAGCGCATCAGGCTCAGCCGAAATTGCTTCCATAATTGATTACAACACTCCTCCATATTTGGTACTTTATAATTATAGTGCAAGTCTCAAAATAAATATTTCTAATTGAAAGAGCACGAAATAACAAGAACTTTTGCAAACAACGGCACTCAAAACCGAGATACTGATCAAAAGTTACAAGCTTTTTAATATTTTTCTCTGTTATTTATTTTAGTTGTCACTAAAACAAAATAAATTTTTGTTGCCTTCACCAGAAAAATAAAATGAAAGGGGGCTGAAGTTAAGCACCTACTACTAGGAATCACAAGCTTTAAACCCTCATATGACCAAGGGCTAAGGATTTTAATGGGTGTGTTTTTGAGAAAGTCACATCCAAATGAGGGAATATCTGAAATTATTTTGCACACAACCCGAAAAAGATTTTTTGTACCAGGAAAAAACCCAATGTAGATCTCACGAAATCCATAAAACCCAAAAAATATTTTCTCGTAAATGTTTGGCACAAATCTCGAGGTGAACCTGTGTATTTCACTACAACCACAAAAAAACCACAAAAATGACTGCCTCCAGAAATGGCCAAGTTTACAGTCAATCTTAGGGTTTTCATGCCTTCCAGATCCAATGGAAGCCTCTTTTTTGCATAAAAATGCACGCAGCAACAAAATACAACCAAATCCCAAATATATGAATATAAAAAGATTTTATTTGTAAAATAAAACTTAAAGACGGATGTCAACAACAATCTCCTGCTCTGATACCATGAAAGGAATTATAACTAGATTGTATGATAACAAGATCGTACCAAGACAAGAACACAGATGCTAATCAAACACCATGATCAATAAGATGAAAGCAATTCACTAGAATAACTTTACATAAAACCAATGCAAACAAATGAGCAACAATATCATATATTATTATAGAACTCAAAGCAATACAATGATAATGGGCCTTGCTTAAATAGGTGAGGAATAACAATCTAAGAACCAGTCAAGGTCGTAGATCAAACCATAAATCAAGGAAATAACTAGTCATCAAAGAACTAGTCAAGACCTTAGATTTAGGAGAGAACTAGACATCAAGGATCTAGTCAATAACATAGATCAACGAAATAACTATACCTAACAACTAGATAATATCTCCTAATATCTAAATAAGATAACAAGATCGTACCAAGACAAGAACACAGATGCTAATCAAACACCATGATCAATAAGATGAAAGCAATTCACTAGAATAAACTTTACATAAAACCAATGCAAACAAATGAGCAACAATATCATATATTATTATAGAACTCAAAGCAATACAATGATAATGGGTCTTGCTTCTATAGGAAAGAAATAACAATCTAAGAACCAGTCAAGGTCGTAGATCAAACCATAAATCAAGGAAATAACTAATCAAGACCATAGATTTAGGAAAGAACTAGACATCAAGGATCTAGTAAATATCATAGATCAAGGAAATAACTATACCTAACAACTAGATAATATCTCCTAATATCTAAATAAGATAAAAGAAATATCAATACACATAATTGGGTGAGGATAAATACAATAAAGGTTAATAAAGTACCTAGGTGAACATGAGTTAAGGTAAATACCTACTCTAACATAGACTCCATAGTCTCCACAGAATATGAATTTATATTGTTCTTTCTCTTTCCAAATATTATAAAAAATCAATATTCCCCCCTTTGATCTAATCATGGTTAAAGAGGAGGATCGACTACGCTAGATGCACAATCCCAAAGGGATTCGTTTAATGTATAATATGAGGAGAATATTTTCAAGCATTATTCCAACACATTTTCAACCACCCAATATTGAGTTCATTGAAAAAAACTCTTCTTTTTTCGTTGTGTTTAAATAAATTTTATGAGCCCAAACATGAGTATCAAATCCTTTGTGTTCACGCATAGGACAAGAATCTAGAAAAACTTTTCCTTATCAAAATTCTAGGGAGAACAATTATGATGATTTGGTGTAGATACTAACCACATTAATTTTTTAACATATAATTTGATGTAATTTTTCCTTTTGTCTGCTAACGCATACATTAATTTTTTATTAATATACTTCTTTTAATATGATGTGTTTTTGCTTTATCTCATATTTTGATGTTTATATATTAATGGATATTCTATTGAGGGTTGTGTGTGGGGGGGGTCTTTGATAGATGGTGTGGGGATTTGAGAAATTGATGCCTTAAAATCTCTCCTTACTTTGTTATTTGGATCCCTTTTATGCCACTTATATTGTGCATACCTTGTTCAACATGTGAGATACTTTATTATAAATATAATATAGTGTACATATACTTGAATATTGTGTCACCAAATCTATCATTTCCTAATATCATGTATGAAAGATAATAGGTCTCATGAGTAGCCACAACCATCACGAAAAATTTAAATAACTCATAATATTAGAATAATCATATTCAATTTAGTTTCCTAGTGGGATGTGTCATAATGTTTTTGACTATTACAATGATATTTGTCAATTTTAAGGTTTATCTTGTTGATATCAACTACCCTTTATATATATTTGTGTGTGTGTGTGTGTGTGTGTGTGTGTGTGTGTGTGTGTGTGTGTGTGTGTGTGTGTGTGTGTGTGTGTGTGTGTGTGTGTTGTGTATTGTGTACACACACACACACACACACACGTGTGTGTGTGTGTGTGTGTATACTATTAGAAAATATCATTTAATGATATGAAAGTTGGTACATCTGAACTTTTTAAATATAAAATGTAGAAACCATGATTATAGTAATGAAATCCATGCCTTTTACTAAGAAATAAGAAAATAATAAGAGTAGCATCAACTCACATGTTCAAAAGCTGACGATAACATTACTAGGAGTGGCGAAGTCGAGAAAAGTGTTATGGTCATTAAAATTGGGCAATTTATAGAAAATATATAATGTTAGAAAATTAAACTGGATGAATCAATAGTTACTGCATTTACTTTCAATAAATTCCTTACAATATTTATGAGCATACCCATAAACATGGTCCTCTGTCATTTTCAATGACCACACCCTCATACTGCAAAGCCTGAAAATGTAATAAGTTTAAAATAACAAGAATAAAAGTATACATATGAAAATTATTCAAGTTTAATTAATGTTAAGAACCTAGAATGTTGAGGAGGTAGTGTCAAATACAAATCCATGTGGAAAACTCTTGTGGCTTGTATTTAGTTTTTCATGGGAAAGTGTGGATAATGACCTAATGTAATGTTTTATATTTAGATGGCACAAAACCACTTGACCTACCATGTTTTGTGGCTGTCAAATTAAACTACTGTATCCACTCGTCGTGGGATGTTGATTCCCCTTAACAAGTCCCTATATCTAAAGTATCATGCAACATAAACAAGTGAATTCTCCTACAATTGCAATTTTCTCTAACTACCCATGAAAATAAAGGGATGACATTACAAAATGTAACTATTCAAATTTTCAATAGTGAAATCTGGGGCTTTCTTTTTATATATATTCAAATTATGTTGTCTAAACATTTTATGCACAACACCCTCTTTCTCCTTCAAATTATTGACATAAATGACACATGGTTCATATGTGTATTCTCGAAAGAAAAAAGAGTTCCACATATGTTCAATCCCAACATTATTCTTGGCCTCAAAATTCTCCTCCCTCAATCCCTTTCTTTACTTCCTCTATTCCTCCTACAATTCCACACTCCAAATTGAAGTTCTTGAGCACATCATTATTGGTGCACATATCTATTAAGGAACTCACATGTGATTGTTATCTATACTATGTCAATTATTGTATGATTAATACTTTTTACATAAGACAGATTAAAAATATGGACGTTAATGTTCAAAGAGTATACCAAAAGTAAAAAACGCAATATGAAAATATGATTCGTATTAATAAAATGTATAACTCTCGTTAAAAGTGATAATAGAAAAGGGAATGTAAGGAAATCAAATAAGTTGTTACGCTTTGTTAAAAATAAATACCTCTATGGTAGAGGACATATTGGAAAGAAATGTACCATAGAGGTTTTCACATCAAAGATAACAATATTTATATTTTATAAACATCTTGGACTATATGAGAAACATTATATTGCCTATAATTGTAACTTGGGAGAAAACTTTAATTGGGATCAACAATTATATTTTTCATTTTCTTTTTTTATATATATAAAAGAAGTTTATTTAGTTATATTTTTTAAAATTATTATTATTTTATTTTGAGAGTTTCTTTTAGAGACCTCATAGAAGGAACTTGAATTTCCATTTTTGTCAATTTGAAGCTAGGTACACATTTTATTGCATTTTATTCAATTTTTTAGAGAAGCATAAATTATTTTCAAAAAGTGTCAATTGTTTAAAATTTACAGACATAAATGGCACATATAGTAGGTAAGTAGATATGTGCAATTAATTTCTTGTTGATACACGGGGATGTATGATCTAGACCAAGACTCGGGTGCTTGTTATAGTGGAGCAACTTCAACAAATGATAACTTACGCACTGCAGCTCTAGTTAACTCTATTCAAAATGCAACTGAAAGCTTGGAATGTGTATAACATTATGAAAAGGTGTAAAAAAAATTTCAAAAAAAAATTACCCCTGCAATCTACATCTAAAGGCCTAAAAATGAATTTTTTTTAATGTTTTCTAAAAATAGTAAATTACTAAAAACTGTAAAATCACAAAAAAAAATTATTATTGGCAAATTGTTTTTTGACTATACCCTTGTACAAGAAGGCTCAAAAGCCAAGATTGAATCATGAAAGCCCAACAACAGAAAACAGTCTGCTTAGAAAAGAACCAACATCCAGTAACAAAACAGCAAAAAAACAGCTGAAAAACAACAACCAGTCAGCAACTGCCCCGCAGCACCCTGGCAAAACCAAAAAACAATGTTCGGAAAAGACATGGGACAATGTAGAACAGCCGAACATCAAAAGAGAGACAAATCATCGAGGCGGAGAAGTGGCATTCTTTAAAATAACCTTTTTCTTTTTACGGACAGTAACCCACTCTGATGATGCCTCCACGAATGGAGGGTTAGAAAAAGGAGAATCCTCCAAAGTTGCAAAATTTCCAACTGAAACAACATCATTGTTTTCATGAGATAATTTTTCCATGCTATCAACAACTAAATGAGATAAATTTGTTGCAATTTCCTTGCTGTTGGAAATAGGATTTTTCAATAAAGGGATTTCAGGGACAAACCCAGATTCAAACCTTAGCATTTGAATTTGAATCAAGGTCCTCTTTTGCTTCGAAAACCAAATGTTCTGGGAGGGCATCCTTCCACCAACTGTGTTTCTCATGCTGACCCTTTGCCAACCCACAAGCAATAGAGGTAAAATCACGAATTAGCACCTATGTAACTCATGGAATATGAACCATCTTGTCTTCTTGGATATTGTTGACCTTCCATATTCTTCTAGGTGTCTTTTTTAATTTCTAAAATTGGTATATAAATATATATAACGTAAAAGGGAAGGGAGGAATTCTCCTCACGGAGGTAGCTATGGTAATTCACTGTTTTTTTGAGTAATATACATCTCTTCTCAAAGAACATTTTAAGCATTATACATATTTCTTAAGAGATATTTTTATTTGGCATCTCTCACAATTTTTTTTCTCTCCTTAATGTTGAAACCCTCTTGAGTTTTAGATCAGTGGTATCAGAGTGAAATTGTCTTGAGAGTGTATGATTCCTAGAATGAGGTTGGGATATAAGAATTTTGGGTGGTCCACACAAGATCCCTTAGAATAATTGATTGTTCATTGAAGGAGACCTCAAATAGTAAACAACAACAGGACAATCGACCCTCTCATGAAGATGGTGGATGAAGCTCTAATGGAGAAAAAGGAGAAGATGTTACAACAACTCACCCAAATTCTTCAACAACTACAAATGGGAAATTCAACATCCTCCTTTGCAATCTAGCACTTCAGTGCCCTGACACCCTTCAAGGTTCAAGTAAATTTTGATATTCCTATTTTTGGTGGGTAAAATAAATTCTAATGCAATAGAAAATTTATTAGACCAATTAACCTCTTATTTTTATGTCAATAAATTTACTGATAAGGAAAAGATAACATTTTCCCTCCTAAAATCTTGACCCCCTATCAAAATTTGGAGGGAGTGTACAAAAACATGTTCAACAGGGATAAACTAGGCATTATAGAGGAACTCACATGGGATGATTTTGTCGATGCCATAAAGAAGGCATAATACCCTATTAGAGATTATGAATATCAGTACACACGGTGGTAGAAACTCCGCCATGGTAAGGACCAATCGGTTCAAGATTGTATTGATACTTTCCATTCTCTTTCTTTTAGATCAGACATTCTAGACACATAACAATACAGGATCCACAACTATTACAGTGGGATGCAATGGTACATATGGGAGGACATGGACCTCTTCCAATTCCATACTCTCGGTGAGGCATACAAGTTTGTGGTGAAGATTGAAAAGAAGTTTCAAAACAAAAATACAAAGAACCAACAACTGAAGGGGAAAAATTGTCAAGTAGGATAGACATGAGGTCAAGATACAAGATAGAAGAGAACACCGGGAAGTGGTACAACCTTCACAAGAACAATCAAAATTCTAATGAGGAATTTTGATCCATCAATTTTTTTCTCACTGAGTCATCATCTCTAACACCCACTACTCCACTAGAGACACACCTTGAGGTCAAAAATGAAGAAGATGAAATTATAGAATTTGAACCAAATGTGATTGTTGCCACCACACAAGCCAAGAAGATGGATGAGAAGGAAATGTTATTTCACTCTCAGCTCTGGGTAAAGGGTAAGCCTCTACATTTTATCCTTGACAATGGAAGTCAAAAAAATTTAATTTCTGTTGATATCGTGAAAATTTTGAACCTTCTTGTAAAGCCACATCCCCATCCATATAGTGTTGGGTGGTTGAACCTAGGAAGAGATCTCCTTGTCACACAATAGTGCCTAATCCCATACGCAATCAAACCCTTCAAGGATGAAGTCTTATGTGATGTTGTTCTGCTAGATGCTTATGATGTGCTCATTGGCCAACCATTCATGTGAGATAGACACGGCATATATGAGTCATGACCTCAAATGGTCATTGTTACCATTGTGAATTATCGCTATCTGATACATGAGGTCATTCCCTCCAAGTAAGGAGATAAAGAAGAAAATAAAGAAGTCCCTCCTTCTAATGACCAAGACAAAATCTACCCAGGAAGTTGTTGCACCCACCTCAAACACATGTTTAGTACAACAAAAGAAGTGAAAAGATCTAATCATAATTGATTATGATTATTCACCTCAAAACACTCAGCAATAGGTCCATGATAATTTATATAAACTTAGTGAAAATCACAAACAACGTCATGATCAATACATGTTGCAGATACAAAAATAACTTCTACACTACAGGGGACCACTTTGTGCAATGGAGACCATTTCTTTTGAAGGAGGAGGAACGATCCAAATAAAGACCAGAGTGACCATTATAGTGGAGCAATTTCAGCAAACCATAACTTCTGCACCATAGCTCTAATTGACTCCATTCAAAATGCAACAAAAATCTTGGAACGTGTAGAACATGATGGAAAGGTGAAAAACTTTGTTTGGTAAATTTTTACCCCTAAAGTCTACATCTAAAGGCCTAAAAATGTAGTTTTTGTAATGTTGTCTAAAAATACTAAATTACTAAAAAATAATAAATTCACAAAATTAGCGTCTATGTAAATCACGAAAGATGAACCACCTCGTCTTCCTTGAGATTGGTGACCTTCCACATTCTTCTAAGTGTCTTTTTACATTTGTAAAATTGTATATAAATATATGTAACCCAAAAGGGAAGGGCAGACTTCTCTTCACAGAGGTAGTTATGGTAATTCATTGTTCTTTTGAGTAATACACATCTCTTCTCAGAGATAATTTTAAGCATTATACATATCTTTTTAGAGATTGGATTTACATTGGCATCTGGCACAATTGTTATTCACTCCTTAATTTTGAAACCCTCTTGAGTTTTGGATGAATGTAATTCTAGGCTATCGATACTTTACAAAATATTGGCCACAATTTGAAGTTGTTTGAACTCTTCTACTTAAATAAGGTGTGTTGTAGTCAACATTTTCATCTCTCACGAAGGGTTCATTACCTAGGCAATATCCTAACACATTCATTTGTATTGAAGTAATTAAAATTGATAAAAGAAAAAAATATATATCGGTATACATGATTGGGAGGTTAGAGAGGTGGGCCAAAGGATAGGGAGGTGTAATTTTAATATACAACTAAAACATTTGAACCATAGTTTTTAAAACTAAATACCTTAAAATTACAAAAAGGAGTGTGGTCATAAAATTACATTATAATCTCTTTTTGAATAAGGAAATCTCAAATAAGATATTCTTAACCAAGAATTAATAAGATTGTAGAAAACTGGGATTGAGTATGTTTTTCAACAAACATGATATTATTTCACCATCTTAATTATTTGTTCAGAAATATTGATAAAAGATTAAATCTTAACATTTATAAGGTAATTGATAATAGGTAGTGATTCGATTCACACTTTGTTTGAGAGAAAATGCGTATGAACAAAATAATAATTGAGTGAGAAACTTGATAGTTTTTGTTTGATATATTAGGGTAGAAATAAAAATGGGGTAAATAAAATTGTAATGAAAAATGGGTAATGAAGGTACATGGAATTAATAGAGAGTATTTTAATTCTAATAACATAAGAGGAGGGATATTATCGATTAAATAATTAGAAATAAAAACTAGAATTAAAGGTAATCTTTAATACTCTTAAAACAAACAAATGTGTTGTATCATATTTTTACTAAGTAAACCCTTCATGTTATATCTTTACTTTTTAAATGCAAACACTTAATTTCATGATTTCCCATAGTTAAAATCCATTATAAATAAATAAATAAATTGTATAACACATATGACACTAACGACATCAACACAAGAAATTGAGCGGTACAATTTATAGAAGCTTATTAAGCATGGGTTCGAAGTGTCATAGTGGGAATGAATCTACCGACACAATTTAATAAAAACACATCCACATCTACCTAGATTTTGAATTAAGGAGTGTAACCATGAATTCATCAAAATTATCTCTTTCGGAATTTGGAACAAACCAAGATTATAAAATTTCGGAAGTTACATTAAAAAAAACTATGGAAGAGACTTCCCTAAACATATAGACGTAGAGTAAAATGCATCACAATATATTTGGTTAAAGAAAAGTCCATATTATATATCCCCTGATTAAACAAAGACAAAGTCTAACAAATCTTTGTTAAGTATATAAAGACAGCAGGAGAGCATTAGCCACAATATAGGACCATGCTTCACGTGGATGGTAGCAAATGCCACAAAATAAATTAAAACCGACACTAGGCCGCAACGCATGCCCAATAAATTATAATGATTCAAAATTTCAAACTTCCGCATTTAACCGGTTGGGAAAAATAAATTTTGTTTGTATTCATGGAGTGTAATAATGTAATGTTAAAGCATGTCCTCTACCAATCACATAAACTCGCCTTTCCTAAAGTAGCGCCATTGTACCAACGACATTAATGACTGTCATAGAATTCTTTTGCAATGGACTGTCATAGAATTCTTCATCTCTATATCTTTGTCGTAGCAAGAACTGAACCTTGCTGGGTTTTTTATTAGCCAAGTAACTTCTCCCTTGGGTCAACGCCTATTCCATATATAAATAAGTTAATTGATTAATGTTCAAATTTTATTGAGAAATTTTATTTTTATTTTAAATTTAAAAATAAAATTCTTCATCAAAAGTTGAACTCTATTAAATGTAAATTTTATTCAAATTTTAAAATAGTTTGTAAATATTTTTAGTTTGATATTTTGATATCCACTTAAATTGACAAATGAATTTATTAGAATTCAAATTGCATTTAGAAATAACTTCCTATGTTAAACCTATATAGAAAATTAATATTTTGTTAAAAAAAAACTACAATTAATAAGGTTATGATATCATAAATCTTGCTAAAATTAATATATTTTAATGGAAGAAAATTGTAATAAATATATATATAATAAATAGTTTTTTATATACAAAATAATTAAATTGTGGATTTTAATTATGTCTTTTTTTAATTTTTAAAATTGAAACATTATAATATTATTAGAAAACTAATAAACATTTTACATATAAAACTAACATAAATTAAAAAGAGCATCATATTTATTAAAAAACAATTACATTTATTTAGTTGATTTGTATAAAAATGTTTTGCATAAAATATTTACACTATTATAACAAATTATTTATTATATCATAATATAGAACATCACACTCCACAAAAGATAGAATAATAAATCAGAAAGTAAAAATAAAAATTTTCTAATTTTTTCTAATTCTTAAAATATAAAATTTGTTTTGACATTTTATTTATAAAATTCATATTTCGATATTGAATACTTACCATATTTTAACTGTATTTCATAAGAAATAGAAATATAAGCAATAGATTTAAATAAAAAAATTTATAAAAATTAAATTAAATTTTATTTTTAATTAAAAATAATTAACATACTTTAATTTATTAGTGTAAAAATGATTAATTATTTCGGTATTGACAACAGTTGGATAATAAAACAAATAGCATCAAACACGTTTATTAAACACCTTAATTTGATGTGAATATAAATTAGAAATCGTACGTGAAATGTACGATGGAAACACCGAAGGGGATCTTTTAAAAGAGTCCAATTAGAGGTAGAGAAAGAAAGGGAGGGAAAGAGGGGTGGAGAAGAAGGGGTTAGAGTGTGGAGAAGTATGAGGGTTAAGCATAATATAATAATAATGTCCATGTCTCTAATCAATAATACAACAAGAGGGCGATCATAATGCACAACTAGAGTGTCCAAGAGGAGCGGGCATTACATCTCTATCCCCTTATGGACTCGACATTCCATAAGCACCATAGAAGTCACAGAAGATGTTGACTCTGGTTAGGACCCAAGACATGGTCATACAAATAGATGTTTTTTCTTCCATGGAGGTTTCATATTACTTCGTAATGAAAATTGTGTCCCTCGTGGATAATTTTAGTTTGGTTCAACACTATGTGTAAGTAGAGAAGGGAGCACTATCAATTCATCATAAAGGATGACATGGTGAACCTCTTCCAAGATGAAGTATTCCTATGTCTGATTCAAACCTTCATGATGCATAAAGAGCTACGAGGTTAATCTCACAGATAGCAAGTCACAGATCATTTAAATAGGAAATTTTCAGATGAGCAGTGCTCCATGAGTAGGTATGATGATTCGAGGAAGTTTTTTGCATCATGAAATAATGAGTAAAATTCAGTGTACTGATTGAAGGTGTCCGCATAGACAGCTACATAAGATACTGTTTGCTTACACGATAACAAGGGATAGGAAATTATCCTCTTAGGTTGAGAAATTACACTTGAATGTTTTTTATTTCTAGACAAGGTGTGAACAACTACCAATCATAAGGGGGATCAATTTTGCATGAGAAGTAACACCTATTCAAATAGGTGACTAAAATGGATTTCTAGGACCACACAAGACGAGGTTTAACAACTAGGAAAACACATATGTATCTGTAACAGAGAGCATTGACATAGGCATGTTTGATTATTTAATTGGAAGCAACTTCTATAACAATTCGTGTTAGGAAAGTCAATTAAATTTCATGTGAAAACTTATAGCTATAATCTTATGCCATTTTTAATGTTGTTTTCATATCAACTTGAATTTAGTACCCAATCATATGTCATAACACACAACAAGGGTAACCCTGATGTACTCACAAACCCAATCAGATTGAGCCCTGACAGGTGATTCCATGAAAGTTTTCCATTAATGCTGATCAGGAAGATGTTTGCCCATACCATCATGATCAACGCAAGAGATTATTTAGCATATGTCATCTATATAAATAAGCATTGACAAAAAAAATTGAACCTACCATAGCTCACATAGAATCCTAAAACATGTCATGTCATGATGTGTAATATTGGTGAAGTTGCATGAGGAACTTACTGCAAGTGCATGTTCTAGGAGAACTAGGTTCAACAAGAGAGGTCCAACTGAGTGATTTACTAGAGAACACTACCAAACATTGATATGGTATCTAATATGTAACAAAAAGTTGTTTCAAAGGTGATCTAACTGTCTTCCCAAAGGACAAGGGGGACAACATGTCATGGTTCCCCATGAAGTATGTGTAGAAGCAAGCCAATCTAGGCCTAGTCCTAGACCTAGTGCAACAATGTATGGTATGGTATGTTGAAGTACATGTATGTTTGAACTATCTAAAAATTGATCAAGCATGAGGATCATGTACATGACCTGTAGGTCCAAACAGAAGATGCCTCTGCGATTAAAACTTTGAAATATAGACTGCACTCTGTCTAGGTCTGCCCTAGACCTCCTCTCGAACACCTATGTGGCCAAATGATTTAGCCTGAAGGTATTGTTGAGCATGGATACGTAATGGTACATATATTGTATCATTTTGACTTAGGTTATGATGTCTGATGATTGAGAAAGTTTCAGGTACTTTGGTTGGAGTTTCAAACATGTTATGAGTATTATGTGCTGTGGACTGAGTTCAAAGAGGTGATATGTTATGAGCTGATGATGATGGAATTCTCAATGCGCGTTGGAAAATTATATAGTTCTGAAATTCGATGAATTCTTCGTCATACTGAGTAGGCCTTAGCAGTTGAACTAATCTTGTGATCCTATTGATATTGATGAAATGTAGAATCGAGATGTTGTTGGAAATCGGAAATAATAATATTTCTTGTCTAGACGATGATTTAATTTAATTTATATGTGGATGATTGTTGATTTATATTTTTATATTTTATCTTGGATGTTTTTTATGTGGCCACGAGGACTGAAAGGAGGTATTGTATGATTTTACAGGTAAACATATCATAATAATCAACGGGGGATTCGAAGACCAACCACATCGAAATACCAGAATGGATTCCATAATGGTCACCATGGAAACTTGTGTTATGTTGTGTGTGTCTTGTTTTTTGTTAGGGGGTCCCCATTAGGGAGAATTACCTCCAATTTGTGACCAAGGGGTTTGTGTGTTGTTCCTTTATTTTTATTTCCTTGTATTTAATTTTAGAGTATGTGATTTTATGGTGATGTATTTCTATTTTATTATTAATTAAGTTATGTTTCTAGATTAGTAAATTAATCATGTTACTAAACTAATTATGGACGTGAAAAAAAGAAGTCATTTATTAGATTATATGGCTCTTTGGTTTATGTTTTTTAAGTTAAGTGTATGTGATATTGAGTGTTGACACACTCTACCTCATCCTTAGAAATTTGGATTTGGCCTTAAGGGCCAATTTTGGAGGCTTGTGGGAAAAGTTAAACTTATCCCATACCTCTTAAATTACTATACCAACCATACCTATCAGGTTGGGGGATCAAAATAGACCCTATTATGTGTTTTGGGAAGACAAATTGTAAGTCTTTATTACACTTTCTTACATGTATTTATTTTTAGTCCTTAAGGGGTGTGGGTTGGAATGGTGTGTGTAAGAAGTTTTTCATACCTCTCAACCAACCATTTAATTGCCTTAGAGTATGGGTTTGACTTGGTGATGTGGAGTGGAGGAGAAAGGATGTGGCATCCTACTTGGATCCACATCATCTTCCTCCTCTTTTCTATTTATTGAAATTTTTGAGAGGTATTTAGGGGTACTCACTTTTTTTTGGAGCTCTCTTTTGGATGCTTTCTTGTGGGAGTTGAAGGTGCTTGGAAAATTGCTTTTGTTTGAAAATTTTGGGACTAGCTTTCGAAGAGGAGATTTACCATGGCAAGGTAGGATCTTGGTCTCTTATTTTTCTCCTTGTTTTCTTATGTGTATGTGATTGTTTGGAATTGTGTTCTGGCTTGAAGTGTTGGGTAGAATATTAACCTTAGGTTGTGTTGAGATTTGGAAATGGGAATGAAATATGTTGGGAGGCATAAGAGCTTCTTTGCAAGTTTAGGAGGGAGTGGGTTTTGGATGCCCCACATTGTTCTATTTTGTTATTTTATGTATTATGGGAGCCATAAGAGAGAGGGAGGCATAAGAGTGAGGGAGTCATAAGAGACATAGTTTTGTTGTTGTGGGGAGGCATAAGAGATTTTGGGGTTGAATGTGTTTTTGGAGGATTTTAGATGTGGGCATCCAAACCCTTAGGAGGCACAAGGGAACCCCCATATTCCTATCTCTACTTGGCTATTTTAGAGCCATTGGTTGGGAAGTTGTTGTGTTTAAAAATAAGTGTTTTTTGTGGTTATCTTTCTTATGTGTTTTTTGCTTGAAATTAAATGTAGAAACATTGTTTAGTTGACATGTGTTGGTCCATCCCTTATTGCCTTGTGGTTGGGGCTTGGAGGCCAATGATAAGAATTTTTTCTTCCTCTCATTGGAGTTTTGGTTGGGTGGAGAGTGTTGCCTCTGCCCCATTTTTTGTTGTAATATCTTGGAGAAAAGATGGAGCTCTTATTGAAGAATTGGAACTTAGATTTTTTGGTGAAATCAAGAAGTCCTTGCTTGTGAGAAAGCCATTATTTTGTAAATTTCCACTTAGGTGGAGGAATTTTAGTATTATGTTATTTTAAAAGAAATATTGCATTGTAAGTTTCACTTACTAAGTTGTATTATTATTTTGAGGTAAATTCATTAAGGAATGTGTATTTGTCCCTTATCCTTAAATTTTAGAATGTGAAGGAAGAAATTAGAATGGAAATCATGTTTAAAAGCTTAGTTGCAGTGTATTAAAACAAAAGAGAGAAAATATTTTTTGTTACAAGGAATGAGATATGCTCAAGAAAAAAAAAGTTTACTTTCATTGTTGAAGTTGTATTATTGTAAATGAGAAAGAACGAACATAGAAGTTGTAAAATGCTAATGGTGTATGCATGGAAAACTTGAATGTGGAATAAATTTGTTTGTAGTTATTTGAATAAATGGTTGTAGTGAAGAATGGGAAGATGCAATAAATTTTAAGTAAGTCACTTTGTTGCAATGTTGCATTTTGTTGTAAGGAGAAAACAACTTATTCTTATCTTAATAGATTTGTAGCCTTCATCTAGTGTGTAATTATTACTTTAAATTTTTTATAAATCTACTACAAATTATTAACGGAAATGAAATTTATTCTCTTCTACCTTCTATACAAATTTTATCAAATTGTTAGAGAAGAAAGTGTTAGAGTAGGTATTTAACTTGCCAATGTTAATATCTATATTTCATTGTTACTTTTGATAGTGATATTAATATTTTTAAATATCATTAATAATAAAATATTTTAATATTAATGGGACTTATTAATATAAGAATATATTAATATTAATATACTATTAATATTATTATATTAATAAAAATATACTATTGCCTAATATAGTCAATGAAGTACTATAATTATATATATATATATATATATATATATATATATATATATATATATATATATATATATATATATATTATAAATGAAACCGAAGTAGTAATATTGCCTGTGGCCACTATAGTTGGATTTTTGTTTTGTTGTGGGGTGGGGAGGGGTTGCCAACCCCACCCCCCACCCAATATGTATATAGGATGGGGGGTGCGGTCGGCAACTGCTCCCCACCAATCCCAAAACCTGTGTTGCCCACTATGTATTCCATCGACCACGACTCTATTTCAGTAGTCCATTGTATCCTTATCCATGGCCATGGCCTTATCTTTTTGGTTTGGTTTATATATATGTGTGTATGTGTGTATGTGTGTATGTACATACATATAAAGAAATATATGTGTACATACATACATACATACGCGCGCGCGCATGCGTGTGTGTGTGTGTGTGTGTGTGTGTGTGTGTGTGTGTGTGTGTGTGTGTGTGCCCTAGTATATCTTGCTTTTGAGTATAAAATAAATAAATATAAAAACCAAATTTAACCATTCCTCTAAAATGGGGTAAAACCCATGTGCCCATTTGGGCAAAAGCTAAATAAGTAAATAAATAAAATAAATAACTACATTTAAACCATAGGTAGGGGAATAAACAAAAAAAAATAGGAGAAGCATGTGTATCCATCCAAGATCTTGAGATGGCCTCTAATGGCTTCCTCCTTCTCCTCCTCCAAATCTACAAAACAAAAGAGAAATAATAAGTCAAAAGAAAAGAGGAATAAGTTTTTCTTAAGGAAACTTAGGGTTAGTGAGATCCTTTGACCTTGTGGCCCCAAATGAATCTATCCAAGGGATGAGATTCAGTGCTACAAAAATTAGGTGGGGAGTGGTTGAGTAAAATTCAAATTTTAAATCTAAAATACACGGGTTGACTTTTTAAGGGGTCACTTTATTCTATAAGGGGTGTGTTTATTCCTCTAACCCTTGTACTAATTTTAGGGACCTTGTTATTTGTTTTGAACCTAGACACCTTGTGGGATTACAATAACTTTAGTATTTAATTAAATAGACCCCTTTATCTTTGGGATTAAAATGTGTAACTTTCAACTATTGTGAAATTTAATTGTTTATTCAAATAACATTTAGGGCAACCTAAACCATACCTGAGGATAATTAAGTTTATTAAAAAGGTAATGAGAGTTTTAATTATTTTATCATAATCGGGATAAAAGAAATTTATTTTATAATTTTGACTTTAAGCAACTTAGAAAACAATAATGTGACAACCGTTATTTTCAAACCCTTTTTGCAAGAACATTTTTCAAAAAAACATTATTCCATAATTTTTCTAGCTTGCCCTTAGGTTGTTCTTGGGTTTTGTGCAGGAAAATTTAGTGGGCATTACATCTAACATCAAATTTTTTGAATTCTAAAAACATGGTAATGTATCTAAGATCAAGAAGTTTCCAATGATATATGACACTTGCATAGTTGAGGTCATTTGATGTGGTACTGAGCCTCATCATTGAGGTATAGGGTTCGGTGCACAAAAATGATTATGTTCTTGAGATGGTTTCATGGCATGAGGGTATGATGTAGAGATTTCAAGGTAGGGTGGATTTATGATGATGTCCTCAAATTGATTCAAGGCTTTGGTGATGGCCATGTAGGCACAAAGTTGTTTAGTTTTTGCGAGAAGGCTTTTTGGTGCAATGAGGCCTAGTGGATACCTAATGGAAAAAATTGGGTATGAAGGTGATATGTCCAATCTATATGGTATTGTGTATGATTTCATAGTGCTTTTTTTTTTGGTGATATATTCTCTACAAATGCCGACCTACATGATGTGAGTACATAAGACGCATATATAAGTAAGTTGAGAAGGATCATTTGAGAGGGCTTCGACAATCGGAATGTAGAGAATTTTGGGAGAATGTTTAAGCAATATATGAGGGAAGATTTGAAGAGTATGAGGCCTTGAAAATGATGGAGAATGATTCTATGTTGCTACTATGAAAATGGTTATATTGAATAAGGTCATCCATACATGACCTAGTTGGAGAAGAAGACCTAGAATTAATGTGCAAGAGGATGAATGAACTAAACGGATGATTGAGGATGTGTTGTAGGTATTAGTGACTAGGATGAGAGGGAATAGATGATGTTCATGGTGTTTTAAGTGTGTTATACGGTGGGAGAGTTAGGTCCTTTGACTAATCATTCTTGGTGAAGAAGTCCCAGAGTAAAGAAGAAAAAAAGGTTGTTTTGAGAGACTTTTGAGTAAAGAGGGATGAAAACGTGATCACAATCAATTGGTTGAGAAAAAAGGAAATTAAGTGATCTTCATATCAAGTGTCTGAGTTGGAGCTTAGGAATCTTGGGGGTTGTAGACTACTTGTAGAGTTGGTGATCTACTAAACTAGTAGATGTGCTCCTTATAGGATTGGTGTTACTGATCTACTAAACAAGGGGTTGGTGCTCCTTGTGGGGTTTACGCATCACGAAATAAATATCTTGTGATGGGTAACATTCACAAGAGTCATTTGCGTTGAGTAATATATGCAGATGTTCAATGGATTTTCTTCCCCTTGAAGGGTTCCCTCTTAAATATTGTTTTCGTGTGTTCTCTCTTGTTTTATGCTTATATGGATGGTTGATATGTTTCTTGATGGTTTCTAAGTTACTTGATATTGCTCATATAATGGATAATCAATTTTAAATGGTTAAGAAAAATTGGAGTAAAAGTTTTAAATGACCAATTCACACCCCCCATTCATTGTAATTCCAAAGTTCAGCAGGTTGGGTAGGGATTTAAGAAATTGATGGCTTAACATCTCCCATTATTTCATTACTTGGATCCCAGTTTACATAACTCATATTTTTCACACCTTATTCCACATGCGAGGTACTTTATTATAAATATAATGTAGGGTGCATATTTTCAAATAGGGTGTAACCAAATCTATCATTGCCTAATGTCATAAATAAAAGATAATACATCTTATGAGTAGCAACAACCCTTATGAAAAATTCATATAATTCATAATATTAGGATAATCATATTTAGTTTGGATTCTTTGTAGGATTTGTAATAAAATATTCTCTAACTATAATAATGATATTTTTCAATTTTAAAGCCTATGTTGCTGGAATCAATGCCCTGTTTGTGTGTGTGTTTGTACTATTAGAAAATAATATTTAATGAAATCCATGTTCTTCACTAAGAGATAAGTATATTATAACATTAGTGTAAGGTCACATGTTGAAACTTTGATGATAACATTTCTAGCAGCGAAAAAGTTGACCAAAGTGTGGTGATCACTAGAATTGTGCAATATATTGAAATATCCCTTGTTTGACACCACTAAAAAATGCACAAAATATTGATACTTTGCAGCCAAATAAAATACTGATTTTTGCAGATTTTTACAATAAGGACAACGAATTAAAGAAAACTAGTTTTGGAATTTTACAAAAATTAAATTGCTTCCTGGAAATTACAGCATGTCTAGACAACTAGAAAACTTCTAAAATTTGTTGCACTCCAAATACATGAGAAAAATTTATGAGACTTTTGAAATAACATTAACAAATACCAGAAATGATATTTCAACCTTCAGATCTGAAAACGACTTACTGGGAAACCCTCCAAATAAAGGATGTAAGTCACCTAGCTTGGAAAAGGGTTGGAAACTCATGGAGACGCCTTCACAGTGATGCTAAGCCCTGCCCAAATGGATGCCGTAAATCTGATCTGAAATCTCTCTCGTTATCTTTCCCAAATGCCCCCAAAACCCTCAAAATCTGTCCTCTGAAACTTCTGATAAAATGTTTGTAACACAACTCAGAAAGTGGCTCCAAAATGACAAACTAGGGTATATCTCTCACTACCAAAGAATGCCATGCTAGCTAGGTATGTGTCTCTCACCACTAAAACTAGGGTCCTTGTGGGATTTCACTCCACAAGCTAAAGATGCGCAAACAAAAGTTACACATGAAGGAGAATAAAATGTATCTAAAAAAAATTCTTTCCTTTCTCCCCCAGCTCTTTATATACTTCTCCAAGGCAAAAGAGCCCCAACAGACCCTAGACACATTTCATTCCATGGAGGGGCCAATAAAAATAAAAGTAACTTAAGTTACATTTCCCCTTTAAGTCGCAATGGTCCAAAAGTTACCCTCAACGCAAAATTAGAATATTATAACCACGTGGCCCCTTCCCAATAGCTCCCAGCATCCACAACCCCTTAGGTCTGACCACGGCTTGGACTCGACTTTGCCCTTAAGCTTTTGGCATAGGAAAAGGGGACACTACATATATATAAAGTGTGTATAATATTATATAAAATAAAATTTGATGAATCAAAAGTTAGTTCATTTAGTTTTGATGAGCATACCCATACATTTGGTCATCTCTCATCTTCTTTGACCACACCTTCATACTGTAAAGCCTAAAAATACCATAAGTTCAAAATAACAAGGATAATATTATACATACAAATCCACAATGGAAACACTTGTGGTATGTATTTGTTTTTTCTTAGGTAAGTGTGGAGAATGACATAATTTAATGGTCTATAAGGCACAAAACCACTTGACCTATCATGTTTTGTTGTTATCAAATTAAACTACTACATCCACTTGAAAAGTTATGTTGAGTCCCCTTGACATGTCCCTCTCTTTCAAGTATCATGTGGTACATTTAAGCGAATTCCCCTAAAATTATTATTTTGGGTAACTATCTATAAAACAAAAGGAACCGCATTGCAAAAAGTAACTACCGACATTGCTAGTATTCATCAAGAAAGGCTTGCTTTTTGATATGTTCAAAGTATGTTGCCTCAAATATTTATGCACCACACAATGTTTCTCCTTCAAATGATTGACATAAATGATACATGGTTCATATGTGTCTTCTCAGAAGAAAGAATATTTCAACATATGTTCCGCCAACATTTTCCTCGTTGTTTGAACTTCTCCTCCCTCAATCCCCTTTCACTTCCCCTCTTCCCCCTGGAATGTCACACTCCAACTTTAAGTTCTTCAAAACATTCCTATTGGTGTCTCTATTGCACAACTCATGTGTGATTGCTAATTATAATATGGTTCTTATGTGATCAAATTTTTTTACACAAAACACATTAAAAATATGAAGCTTAATGTTTAAAGAGTATACCAAAAATAACAAATGCAATACTAAAAAATATAAAATGATTCTTGTTAAACAAATGTATGATTCTCATTGAAAATGATAATAGGGAAAGGGAAAGCAAAGAAAACTAAAATTGTTACACTTCGTTAAAAAAAATAACCCATGGCAGATGGAAGAGGACATATTAGAAAGAAATGTACCATGGAATGTTAAGGTTTTCAAACCAAAGATAGCAATCTTTATATTGATAAAGATGCTCAACTATATAAGAAGCTTTACAATGCTTATAATTGCAACGTGGGAAAACAAATTACTAGGGATCAAGAAATTTGTATTTTCATTTTTATTTTTTCAAATATAAAAAAGTTTATCTATGACTTTTAGGGGGGGAAATAATGCTTAAATAAATTTCAATTTTGTGTTCCTGATTTTTTTAATTGAAGAGGGTAGCATTAGTATTTATGACTTCTAGAGGGGGAAAATAGACACAAAACATTTTATAAAGTCATGATTGACTAATATAAAATTAGTTCTTCGATGTTATTTTTTCTAATTTTAATTTTCATCAACAATATGATATTTATATTATATTAAATATCTAAAAATATTATAATTTTTTATTTCAATTTAAAAGTTAATTTTTTTATTTTTTTTAAATTAATACTTAAATTAATTTACGATTTTTTTTAATTAATATTTAAAATATATTTTAACATACATATTAAATTTTCAATGTCAAATGTCACTTATATAATTTTTTAGACATATAATTTCAATATGACATTTAATCATTGAACGTCAAAATCCAACACAGCTTTTATGTCTGTAGTGGAATAATGTAATATTCATCAAGTATATTCTCTACCAATCACATAAACTCTATCCTTTCCTAAAGTCGCTCCATTGTATCAATGACATTAATGACTGAGGCAGATAAAAGAAGCCCTTATCCAAATGCTTTGTTAATACTCCATTTTAATAATGACATTAATGACTGAGGCAGATAAAAGAAGCCCTTATCCAAATGCTTTGTTAATACTCCATTTTAATGTTTAGTATGGATTCATATTAATAAGTTAATTGATTAGAGTTCAAATTGAGAATTTATTTAAAAACAAAAAACCAAAATCAAAATTCCTCTTTAAAAACAGATCTATATCTTCACCCTAATCCCTGATAGTTAACTAAACTCATTTCATTCCAATTCTTTTACTAGATCCTTCTGAGAATCACACAAACAATTATAATTACTGAAGAAATATTACATATCAGAAACAGTGGGCCGCTAGCCCATGAAGGCTACAACACTAAAAACCCCTTTATTCTTCTTCAAAAGGGAAACTACCCCAAACCAAATTTACAAATCCAAACAAAACAATTTATGAGTGTTTCACTTGGTGATGGCATAGATTGCATATATGATTCCTGGCAAGTACCCCAATATCGTCAGCAGCAAACATATCCAGAACTCCGCCTGCAATTTCATCAATCATTTACTGGTTAACCATCAAATAAAACCAAAGGAGGGAAAACATAATTAGAAAGATAAAGAGTTAGTTACATGGCAGCCAAATTTCAGGAAGACGCCCAGTGGAGGCAAGAGTATGGCCAACAGTATGTCGATGCAGGTTGCAGTGCCGTCCGCCATGATGAAACAGATGCTTCGCAAGATCCAAACCACAAAAAAATACTTTCCACAAAACAAGAAATGCAGACAAAGCCGGTAATGTGCGAATTTGCAGAGAGATAGGGGAATATTTATTGATTATGAAAGGTGACAGGCTGTAGAAATGCGTTAGGTACGCAGAGGAGAAGAGTTGGTTAGGTAACTGCCCATGAGCGCTGACACCTGTTTAACGTGGGCAACCCCACCCTCTTTTTTCTTCGTTGGAAATTCTTAGCATATGGAGTAAAACACTGAAGCTGCTTTGACATGTTTTTGAAAGAGGTATGTTTAGTATATTGTTATATACTTTCTTCGTTGTCATAACTTACAATATAAATATTTCAAACTACTAAAAAGAAAAGTGGCACAAGGGCACACTAGGACGTCTAACAAATTATAAATTCCTTTTAGGACCCACTCCTAGATCACCAAAGTACCAACCAAAAAAATGTCACATAGAGGATCTCTATTATTATCTGGTTGAAGGTAAGTATGTAGTCTTCATAATAACAAATATTAATTTTTAACACATCCAATCAAATTTTGTCACTTGTATTTTGATAATATTATGTACCAATGTTTTATGCTGTAAAATTTAATTTTGGCTACATTTTATTGCTTGATCCTTTTATTTGTCACTTTATAGGGAAAAGTTGTCGTGGCAAGGTTGAGTTATGATTGTGCGGCTCTCAACTGTCTCTCTCAAAGCCTTATTCAGATTTCAAGAATACAAAAGGATCATCCAACATTTCATTTATAATCTAGTTCAAGCTTTTGTTTGTTGTGTCTCTATTTATGGGTATCCTGGAGATTAGAGTTTAGACTCTACAGGAAAGCAATCAAGGGTGCAATTTTTTGGTTCAGTGCTATGAATAACGTGTAGACTCTGCAAAGAGTGTTTGTAAGTTAGGTTTTAAAATGTTGACAGTGATAATGTTGTATTTTTATAATATATAACATGGATAAAGTCCATAATCATTCAATATGAGTATGGTGCAGAATTTTAAACTCTTTTTTATCGTTTTCCTCTATTTGGATTGCTTCCAACTCCATTTCCTCTTCCTCTTGCACCCAAAATTACGCAATGGTTTCATTTGTAATGTGCAAAACACTTTGTATCATTTAAATTTATTTTACCTTTTTGACCATTTTTACAAATTATTTTTGCATATAGAATGCAAATCTAGACCAATCCAAAGAAGAGGGTGTGTGTTGGTGTAGTGAATACGGTGAATGTTGAAGGAGAAGTAGAAACACCCACACATAACCCACATGAAAAACAAAACACAACAAACATGTCCACACAACCACCGGAGGTTTAATTATCATTTTGATGATGATGCCAAAAGTTTTCTCAGGATAACCAGTGTAGTGCCCACTTCCCTTTGACAATTTTAGATACTGATCTTGACACTGTTGATCTTATTATGGACACTATTATGTTTTGTTTTAGTATGATAGTTAGATGTTAGATCATGGATTATTATTTATCTGGATTTAGTTAGTATGCATGATGGTTGCTAGAGACATTTTGATATGTGGATGATGATAGACTGTTGACATGGACATATTATAGATGTTGATTTGGACTTGTGACATTTGATATTTTGAGTATACCTAGTACAAAATAGTATAAATGATGATATAATTGATTTATGAATTAAAAATGATATTGTTGTGATTCGTGTGTTTAGATGATCTTGAAATGTTGTTTACATCATTTTGGATGTTCTGATATGGCCACGAGGCCGAAGGAAGTATTTGTATTTTTACAGGTTAAAAATCACAACAATGTCGAGGGACTAGAGACTAACCATATTAGAATTCTGGGTGAAATCAACAAGGTCACCATGGAAACTATTTTGTGTGTGTGTGTTTGTTAGGGATTCCCATGGGGGGGATTTCCATTATATGTGACCATGGGATATGTATTTTATTAGTAATGTGTTCCTTTTAATTATTGTTGTATGTATCTTTTTGGTAATGTGTTCCTTTTTGTAATTAATTTAAATGTGGTAGATTAATGTGAGAGATCATATAGTTAAATGTTAATTAAATTAAATTGGGATATGGAATGTAATTAATGTAGTTGTTGATCTTAAATGAAATATTGTAAGAATGTGTAAGGGATATGTAAGAGAATGTAAGAAAGATTTTGGAAGGTTAAACACTTTATCTCCTTAGGAATTCGAATTTGTCCTTGGAGGTCAAATTTGGAGACTTGTGGGATAAGTTAAACTTGTCCCAAACCTCTTAAAATTATTCACCAACCATATCTATGGTTTGGAGGTTAAATGTAGACCTTTTTAATGCATTTTGAAATGATTCATTGTAAGTTTTTATTGCACTTCTCTTACATGTTTTTAATTCATTCCTTCTTGGAGTATGGGTTACTTTGGAGTGTGTAAGTTAATTTATCATTTTATTTATTATGTTTAGGTGAATGATGATTAAATTTGACCTTGGGTTGAGGAAGAATTATTTGGCATCCCATATGGATCCACATCATCCTCTTCTCTTCCATCTCCTTTAAAAATTCGAAGTCTCTTCTTGTTTGGGGTTGTTGAATCATTTTACAACTCTTGGGGGACGCATTTTTCTCTTGGGAGCTCTTGTTTAGGAGGAAGTTATTAGAGATAAATCTTACTTGCTTGGAAGACTGCTGTGTTGGTTGTTGAAACTTTGTTCATTCCTCTTGGGGCGCATTTTTTCTTGCTCTTTTGAGAGCTTGTTGTGGAAGGAGTTGGAGTCTTTTTACATGCTTGGACATTGCTAGTTTTGGACTGCACTTTGACATTTGGAAAGCTTGTGAATCTTGGAAAAAACTCCATTATGGAGAGGTAGGATCTTAAGCTTGTTTTTAAATGTTTTTCCTTCTCTTGCATGCATGTTTGAATGGTGAATGTGTTTTGTATTCTTGGCTGGTTGGGTAGACTGCTTAGGACATGGTGTAGGAGAAGTCTATGGGGATTTCCAATGGGGGGCATAAGGGATTGCCAATGGCACCAATTTTATTGTGGAGGGAGTTTTAGATTGGGATCCATCTTAGAAAAGAAAATGCTTGCATTTCTTACTCTTGGGGGGCATAAGGGAGAAGCTTTGGGGTGGGCATAAGGAGGGGTTGGGAGGCATAAGGTTTATGGGATTTGATATGTTTATTGGCGTATGATTTACATGGATGCCCAATTCCAAATAAGGAGGCATAAGTAAATTCCCCATAGTTCCTTGCTCTTGTTGGATTGCTCATTGCATGATCAAGCTTATGTTTTTTGTGAATGGTTTCCAATTGCAGTTGTGAACTGTTGTCTTACTTGGACTATATATATTGTTGATTTATGCATGAGAAAGACTGTTTCTTTTTTGTTTTGGAAGCCATTATTGCCATGAGTTGATTTTCATCCTCTATTTCAATATGGTTGGGGCTCGGGGGCTAATGAGGAAGGATGGCTTCTCCCTTGTCATTGGATGTCTTGGTTGGGTGGAGAGTGTTGCCTTTCCCCCTTCCTTGTTGTGATCAAAGATGAAAATATGGAGAACTAGCATGTTGTTGTTTTGGAGAAAGAAGAACATTTAGTTTGACAGTCCCATTCTTTTGAGCAAGTTCATTGTAACCTTTCCCACCTTGGGTGGATGAGTTGTATAATTTTTGTAATGTGGAACCATTTGCTTTGATAATGTAATGTTGAAAATTGGACTGAGAAATGTAAGGGAGATTTATATTTGTTCTCTGCTTTGGAAAAGAAATGTAAATGATGTGACATGCATTGTATTTTGTATCCTAGAAATCAAAATGGAAAAAGTGATAAGTTCTAAAGATGTATTTGTGATCAATCAAAGATTGCATTTTCTCCTCAATTTTGCATTATGTATTGGATTTCAAATTGGTGTTAAAGATTGGAATCTGTTGTTTGGAAAGGAAGCATGCGTATGAAATAAAAGAAATTGTATTATTCTTTTGGAATGAGTTGAATTTAGAAATAATACTTTGCATAATTACTATTGAATGGTTGATTGAATTCAATTAATTTTTTTTGAATAGTTTAGGAATCCATATGCACATTCAAATGATGAAATTAATAGACAAACTCAAAAGGAATAGTTCACATTCATAAACATCAATTTAGACATTCGCTTTTAAACAAAATGAACATTTCAGATCTACACTTAGTAATCAACTTAAAAATGTTATAAGTTATCATGCTGAGACATTATTGAACCCAACTTGACAAAGAAAATTCAAGAAAACAAAATAACCATTGTAAAATTGAATCAAATCCCTTCCTGGGTCGTTTGTTTTTGTTTACTGTTGGAAAAATGCAACCTTGAATAAAGTGCACAAATTAATCTTCCTAAAACACTCTAAACCCTCCCTAGACTAATCCTCCATATCTGTTTGACATTTTGAGTGAAGGAGGAGATCTAATTTAACCATTTTACGAAATTGAAAACTACCAGTTCACTAATTAAAACCTTGTAGATTTTTTTCTCAAAACTAACCTCTTAAACTTCATCAAATTCCTAAATTGATGGTTGTTGTGTGTAGAGGGCATCGAGAGCTTTTCAAAAAGTCCTTGTTTGCCCAAAACCAAGCTTTCTAGCTCAATCTATGGCCCTTTGAAGTTCTACCGAGACTTGGCCTTCTATTAATCTAAATGTCAAAAATTTAAATTTAAAACCTTAGAAAAATTTAAATTTCCAACCATGGAAAAATTTAAAATTTATTAAATTTTAAATTTTAATTTGGGAAAAAATATTCCATTTCCCTCCGCTGACCGCAGCCAATAAGAGGGTGCCATGTGTCCCCTTGTGGCTATAGTGGAGGCGTGGGTTCTTTTAAACCCTTAGCCTTTATAAATGTTTGGGGAAAATTTATGTTTTGTCCATGTCAGCCTACGGCAAATAAGAGCGTGCCACATGGCACTTTGGGGGTGGCGGCGGGTAGGGTGGAACTCCTTGTTATTTTTGTTTTTGGCATTTGGGAAAAATTCTTAACTTCTCCCCGTGGCATACAACCTTTCCTTCCCCTCGGCCTTCTCCTTATCCCACGGGAGTGCGGGCTTGCGCATCCACTTTTTCCTCTTGGTCTCCCATTAGCTTAGTGCACTAAAATACCCTGTTGCTCTGCCAAACTCCTCACCTCTTTTCCTGCTTGGCACCAGGCTCGACACGTTTCCACCAAGGACCCGCAGGGGCGCGAAATGCTTTGTGACTTTGAGCCATGTGATGGCCACCCCGAGACCTGCCAACCCACTAAAGGGGATTTCACCCCTGCATGACACGTGTCCCCCTCGGGGAAAATTTGATCCCTTAACTCTGCCCGACCATATCTTGAGTTCCCGAAGGAGTTACGAGGACTTCTTTATATCACCAGAAAGCTGAGAAAATTTTCTATCGATCAGAAATGATTTAGGGAAATTTTGGAGGCATTAAGTATTAGAAAAATCCTATTGAAACACTAAGGCTACTCGAGAGCAGGCATGGGGGTAGACTACTCCATGAACACAACTAGAACTTTTAACCCTAAAATTAGAACCTTGTGAACTTGATATTAGATAATAAAGGAAACATGTGTTTGGTAATTTGGCTTTGTCCCGGAACCTGACAGTGACAAACTATTGTCTTGCAACTTGGTTGTGGACACTTCTAATAAAAAAAATTATCCCATAATTTTCTGGCAAACCCTAGGTTGTTTCTTGGGTCTCAAGTGGTTGTTAAAATGGGCCCTACAACCAGCACGGCCATGGTAGTCAAACATGCACAGATAATGATCAATTGTGGGCTTCATGTAATAAGAAAGACTCATGCCACTGAAATATTTACAATCATCATCCACTAAATTTGTATGGCTGCATGTTAATAAAACACTAATAAAGCTTACGTGGATAGCGTAAATTCCAGAAACTTGCATTGCATCAAAGAGATTGAAATAATCCTTGCAAAATTCATTTTGTGTATATCTTATAATCATTGGAGTCCATGGGAACACTGTTTTCTGAGAGATTTTGTCAAATAGTTCACGTACCTATTGTATGCTTTGACATTTTACATACATGTCTACGAGAGCACTTGCAAACTACAACATCACATAAATAATGGATTTCAATCAGGCTCAGATGGATGTTGAATATCTTAAAAACAAAGAAATACTTTAATCAATGTTTTAAAAAATTTCTTTTGCAGCATACTTTGGTTAATCACAGGAAATAGATTCATGAACCTATAATGTTTTTCTAATAAAAATCTTCATAACTCTAAAATGTGTAATATATTTTCTTGAACGTTTTCTAATAATGTTTGTTGTGATGCTCCCAAATGGGACACTTTGAACCCTAGTTGGATTCTAGGAAAACCCAACTCACCAAAAAGCATATTTGTAGAAGATATAACAAATATTAACAAGGGAGATCTAAATTATGCTAAACAAATGCAACTAATGTTATTAGAGAAACCCAAACAAATCAAAATAAAAATTTATATCAATTCACTCCAAAACTCATTTTTAGCGAATAAAGAGTTGAACTAACATTGAAAAATATGCAAACTAATATGGCTGAAAAATGGCACTTTTATTTGTCCAAAAATTAAGGAATTGACTGGAAATAGTTAATAAAAAATTTGATATTATAACAACATGTCAGAACAATCTATAAACACGTTAAAACATCATAAATACACCCAAGGTATGGGTCACTTTAACAAGATAGAAGGTTGAGAACACAACTCCATTTATTCTTCAACCCAGGTTACACAGATCTGTAAAACTCCCTTCGAACAATTGATGGAAAAAACTAAAAATATTTGCAAGCTCAATGGAATTCCTTATGTAGAAATTCCTCACATGCTCTATGAGGGTTTTTTTCCTCTAGAGGTAAATTCTAAGGGTTTTCTTCCTTAGAATAATTTAGACAAAAGCTCAAAGCTTTAGATAAAATTCCTCAAAAAAATTAATTAAAATTCCTAAAATAAACAAAATTGAACGAACTCTTTACCATATGAACTCCTTAGTAAGAGGAATTTTATGAACTCTGAAAATAAGGAATCAGACTCAAACACTTATAATAAATGGTCAAATATTTTATATACAAGCGTTGGGCTGCAACAAACAACTAGAACGCTACAACCCCTTATTCTTATTGAACAGGACAACTCCCCCAAACCAAATTTACAAATCCAAAAATAATAATTAATGAGTGTGTCACTTGGTGATAACATAGATGGCATATATGATTCCTGGCAAGTACCCCAATATCGTCAGTAGCAAACTTATCTAGAACTTCACCTACAATACCATCAAACATTTTTCATAGTTAACTACAAATCAATCTACATAAAATCAACGAACCAAATATAATCAGAGAGAGAGAGATAGATTCATGGAAACCAAATTTAAGGAAGATTCCCAGTGGAGGAAAGAATATGGCCAACAGAATGTCGATATAGGTTGCAATGCCATCTGCCATGATGAAACAGATGTTTCGCAAGATTCAAAGCACAAACAAGAACCTTCCATAGAACAAGAAATGTAGACAAATCTGGTAATGTGTGAATTTACAGAGAGATAAGGGAATATTTATTGATTATGAAAGGTGATAGGATATATAAATGTGTTATGTACGTAGAGGAGAAGATTTGGTTAGGTAACTACACATGAGCATTGACACCTATTTAACTTGGGAAACCCCACCCTCTCCCATGCTTTGTTGGCTTTGATAAAAGTAAAATAGAGACGAATAGGAACATGTCCAATGGATTTAAATCAGCAATCAAATGGGAGCATTGTGATGTGAATGCCGAAAGGAATGGAATAAAGATTTGTGTAAAGGGGAAGGAAACTAAAAGTGTTGATTAAAATAATTGATTTATCATGTATATGGAGAAAGAGAAAATGCAAAAGAAAATAAAATTAATATGGAGGGTGGTGTAGTGTTTCATAATGTTAGGGAGGAATAACTATTACTGGTTATTTTGTAAAGGAAAGTACTTGAAATGCGAATGAAGATAATGGGAAAAAGTGAATAGTCTTATTGGTGTCATCTATAAACAAGAATCGCAAGAAAGGATTACAATTGGATGGTGTTCAATATGTTAGACAAGATAAAGACATGAATGAAAAGTTAATAGCAAGGTGGTAATTAAATATTTACATGTCCCATACCTATTCCATGGCTGAAATTGTTCATATTGTTAAGCTGCGAAAAATATTCTAAGTATTGGGCACATGAAGATAGGGTGCTAAAAGCACGCAAAATTATAATAGTATTGAAGCACCCAATCTCAAGACTTGGATCTTTTATGGATAAGGGATATTTTTGGAGATAGCGTACGGAGCACACATAGAAATGAAGACTTGTACTACATGCAATGGTATTTTGGGAGCAAGTGGCTAATAACTGCCATGCATCGTTAACGTGAATAATAGGATTTCTTCTTAGATTTAACTATAGGACATCTATTATTAGAACACTTCCATGTGTGCATGCTATTGTAAAGGCGCATGCCTATTATCATCAGGTGACTTGTTTTGAGAAGTGCATGGGCGGTGAAGGGAAAGTCCCCACCTCTATAAATATGTATTGAACTATGTAGTTTAGTAGTACGAAACTATTTTATGGTTATGTTGTTGTTTTTGATGCACACATTACTCATGGAGATACTTTATAGTGTATGAAGCTTATGTGTTTTGCAATATTTAAGAAATGGAGTATATTTGTTGGATAATGGTGTTAGAAGTAACTGAATCTAGTTCTTGAATGGTTAATCTTATTATAGTCATTGTTTAGTTCATGATTCTCTAAGATCTAGATCTGGTTTATGCACTCTGGAATGTTTATGTTTAGTTATGAATCTGAATATGCTTTAAAATCATCACACTAATATCTTATACAATGAACTCTAAGGAGGGACATGTTACCTTTGTGTGCTTCGAGTGAGGGCTCAGCTCAGGCTGAGTGATATGTCATCGCACCTGGGTTATTCACAGTAAATTCTAGGCTGTATCATTGGTTCTGTTGCCAGGTCCTCTCGTTTAGTTGTTTCCCAGATGTTTCGTCATGAAGACATATCGGTTGACCCTATCAAGTCTTGAGGAGTGGATAGTATATCTGGAAGAAGAATACCCTTAGAGATTCAAAATTGCATCTAAGTTTGATGCATGCGTGTGGGTGGAGGGAAACTTGTATGATTGTTTATAGATAGTTTCTTTGCTATCTTTCCAATAGAGTTATACGAGTGACTAGTTGCTTATGCGCATAAAAGGAACTGGAGGTTTCACATACTCGTTTGGATGTAGGAAGAATTTTAGGACCTTCATGATGTTGATCTGATTTGGATGCGTGCTATGCATAGCTAGTTCCATGGTGTTCTGAATAGCTAAATTTTGGAGTACTCCATTTCCACTTATTCTTTCCCGGAGATAGTTGAGTTCTAGTTTTTACGTTATCCTAAGGGAACCTATCTGCAAGGCATTTCACTGGTGATCAAAATAATGATGGTAACTCTGAATTTGGAAGAGAAGCCGATGGCTAGCTAAACCCCACCATGCATGGGGTTGGGAACAAGTTTGGTGAAGGATGGCGGACCTGTTGTATATATCTCCCCCTGGGTAAATATAGACAAACAGAAGAATATGGAAATCAAAGAAACTCAAAACGTGACATTTATTTGCACCACCAGTCGTTCCCTGGTGTAAATTAGAAGGCGTCGACATGGAAAAAGTTGTGCCCCTGGCGCAGATTAGAAGGCGCTGACATGGAAAAAGTTGCGCCCTTGGTGCAGATTAGAAGGCGTCGACATGGAAAAATTTGCACCCCTGGTGCAAATTAGAAGGCACCGACACCACATTTTCAGCACCTATGACGCACTTAAAAGTATGTTGATGTGAGGATGGGTGCGCCAAGGCACACCTTCAGGAGGTGCAACATTTTGAGTGCTGACACCCTGAACCCGACAGGAAGCAAACCCTGACCCAGATATTCAAATGGCCATAACTTTTCATAGGGAGCTCGTATTCACGCAAGGTTGGACTTTTCGGAAAGCTTACAAGGTCCATTTTTTGGGTTTTCTAGGGTTCTCACCTACTGCCATAATGAGATGAATTAAATACAATCTGGAGGTGGTTGGGGTAGATTTGGAATTCCTCTCTCTTCCCTCTCTCATTCTTCCTATAAATTGTAAGGAGGGGCTTCTTTCTAAAGGTTGGAAATTCTTGTTTTGCATCTCCCTTCTTCTCTTTGGCAAGCGAATTTGTGGAGTCTCAAACCTCCCATGTAAAACTATAATGCAACTTTTCCTCTTGGCATTTTGTAGTGTATTGTATCAATCTTCGGAGCAAATAATGCATGTTTGTGGATGATTCTCAACCCTCTCTGTGTTCATTTGCATCCTCCTGATCTTTCACTGCAAATTTGGTTATCTGTGCATGATCTTGTGTTGCATTTTAATGGTTTGTGTTTATTGGCAAGAAAAGTGTTCTTCATTCCTCGGTGCATCACCTTTGTTAGTCTTGGTTTTTTTTTACATCTTCTTACCCTGTCTCCTTGGCAAGTTAGATTAGGTTTTTTGAGTGAACCCTCTACATTTTTATGTGTGCATCTGAACAGAGGACTAGGAACAAGCCTTCATATGGAGATCTTTCCCTATTCATAAGGTCCCACACTTGGGAAAACCTCCATGTTATGCAATCGCACCAAGAGTCTCAACCCATCGAGTTGCAGACATTCAGGGGTGCTGTGATTTGCCATCAACAGTGTTGGCAGGCCTGCTGGGACCAAGAGGTCATTCCACAAGATTTGAAGGAATTTTGAAGAATTTTGGACTTAGAAATTGCAAGTTTTACAATTTCAGATTTTTTTTTCACCTTCCAGGCTGAACTTCGAAATCAATTTTCAAGGGCTTACCTTGCTCAAAAAAAGTCAAAATTTCACCACTTGATAGATTGGGGGATAATCTTCAAAAGGGTATTCTCAAATTTTTGAGATTTTGAATTTCAAAATTTCATAGTTTTTTAGTATTTTAGGTTTTCCCAGGTGTCAAGCATGCCCCAAGTTCCGACACAGTGTATTTCACGTTTTTTAAGTTACCTTGCATGACCTGAGTTTCACTTATACCTTTTAGGGATTAGTAGCTGCACAACAAGACTCGATAACCGAATTGAAGAATTGTATCTTCCGGGTCCTTCAAAGTTTTAAATTCTATTTTTTAATATTGTCATGTTTGGTGTGTAACTTGGCAGAATCCAACCTTTTGAGGCTCATTCTCTAACACATCTGGTGACCCGAAGGGATATAATTCAGCGGTGTAGAAACAAAAGTTACCCAAGGATATGAGAAGAATTTGAGCTAGGTCTGATACTCGAGAAGAGGGGCTATTTTTTTACTTGCAACTATCACTAGGAAGAGGAAGGAGAGGAAGAGGACCACAAAGATCACCATCTCCACCTAACCGGACTTTGTCTACACCTCCACCTGGTAGACCTTTTCTCACATCAACCAGATTTCTTAGGCCAATCATAATGGCACATCTACCACCAAATCCCTTTCTCAATTTCACAGGTAGTTGTCCACTCACCCTAAATGCTCAGAATTAGGTTCCGGTTGCAGCGCTAAAGAATATCCCCTATTTCACAGGAGATAATCATACTACTCCTATTGACCACATTAGGGATATTGCCAATGCATGTGCAATCCATGAAATAAATGAAATGGATGTTGCAGTCAAGTTGTTGGCTTCATTATTCTAAAGGTAAAGCCTTATAGTTGTTTAGGAGCCTAACAACAGGGTCTATTACGAATTGGAACCAACTTTGTTAAGCTCTTTACAACCAATTTAGGGAGAAGGCAGACAATTTGTCTTTATTGGAACAATTGACGACAATCAAAAGAGATCCTAACGAACTAATGATAGATTTCAACTTCAAATTCCAACGGACATGGGACAGGATTCCAATAGTTGTTAGACCAACCACTGAAGGTGCATTCCTTTATTTCTTAAAGGCTATAAATTCAGACATAGCCATGATGATCCAATCAATGGGAGGGACAACGCTGTCAGGGGCCTATGACATAGCTATCAGAGTAGAGAACTGTTTGATCCAAGATGGAAAGCTTGAACCAAGGCCACCAATGCCTCTCTATTTGGATATGGGAAATCCTACAACTAGTCAAGCACCAGAGTTGAATCCCATTCCAACTCCTAGAAATAAAAGCAATAATGAGGCATCAAATTCTTCAAATACTTCAAAGGAATTGCAGGAGGTTATGAAACAACTGCAGAACCTTGGAAATGAGATGGTGACTATCAAAAGACAACAAGCTCAAAGTGCTAGATCGTATCAGCCTCAAGCGCAGTACTAGGCTAGGCCCCCATACCAATAAAATAGACCACCAGCTCAGGCTGCAAATCAAAACCAAAACTAGGGGAAACCTCAAGCTGCCAGGCCATTTCGACCATATGATCCAAATGTAACGACGTCCTCAAGAGCCTTGGTTTTAACACAAAACAACATGGCATAGGAGTATGACTAGTGTTACCCTTGCAATCTACCTCACAATCAGTCAGCATGTTTCAATGGTGCACTAAATCAAGCCTTAATGGTGAAAACCATTGGTGTGTCTCAAGAACCAAGCCAAGTAGGGAATCAACAGCAAGATACATAACAAGAAGCACCTCCAACAAAAACCACATTGGCCAATTAGCAAACAGAAGACTTCTGTGGAGTTAACCAACAACCTTTTCAAGGCATGGCTATCAAAACACGGTCAAAGAAGAGGTGCAACCGTCTAATCCAGTCATTTCTCAGCCCACTCCTACACAACAAGGGGTCAGTAGACCAAATGCAGTTCCAAAGGTGTAAAATCAGCCTAAGGTACCTGTTGTAGCAACACATGCGCATGTTCAAGCTCCAGAAAAGGTTGCACCGAGTAAGGGACAACAAAAAGACAAATCATCCCCTTTCAATATCATCAATCAAATGAAGAAGATACATGTGAAAATTTCCATGTGGGAATCACTGGCAATCTCAGAGAAACAATATTTATTGCAAGCTGCAATGGCTAATTGGTCTGCCTTGAATGTATCAAACCAGGGACAGGAGAAAGTTCTCACCAATGGAGTACAACCGAGTGGGGGTCAACCAAGCAATAATTTGAAGCCTCCACCATTCTATGTGTCATTTGTTGTTGGAAACCATTTGGTACACAACTGCATGATAGATTCAAGGGCAAGTAGTTCAGTGATGCCGAAGTAAATAGTAGATCAACTGGGTCTGAAGTATGAGTCAGTGTTGAAAGGAGTAGTACAAATGGATGGAACAACAGTTCAAACAGTTGGGGTCATAACAGGGTTGAGCCTAACACTACATGCCTGTCCTAATGTTACAATTCTACAAGATGTGTCATTGATTAACCTTCTGCCACTCTTTGCGTTGTGTCTATCAAGAAACTTCACTACAAAAATCGGTGGATATTTATCTACAGATTTGTCACACATGATTTTCAGGATGAGGTATGGGGCTAAAGCAACAATCAAGTCAGAACCAATTTCCAATTTCCATATTGAACCTCATGTTCTAAGTCCTATCAATGTAAATTTCTCAGCCTTTGATCAGGAGGAGTGTTAAAATGATCTATAAATAGGTACTAAGGTCGAGGGATTTCCTGATTTGACTTTGGATGAATGGGCGAACAAGAGTCATGAATTTGACCCATACAAGGAAATTGAAGAATCTGAATTGGGCGTGTATTGTGTACACGAAGAAAATTCACCTATTCTTGACATCATTGAGCCTGAACAAAAGGATGACAATGAAGTTTGGAAACTATTTTTCGATGGTTCGAGAAGCAGACAAGGTGCTGGAGGTGGTGCAATGTTGATTTAACCACAAGACATCAAATATTTTTTTAGCTTTTCATTTCCAATTTTCCTATTCAAACAACACGGCTGAATACGAGGCATTAATTCATGGACTTCATTGGGCCAAGAAAAAGAGCATAAAGAACTTGCAGGTGTTCGGGGATAACGAGCTAATTTTTAACCAAGTCAGGGGAAAACATGCTACAAAGAATGACCTTCTGAAGAACTACAAGAACAGGGTATGGGACCTCATTAAGGATTTCGAAGCTTTCAACATCGTGACCATGCCTAGGAAGAAAAATGAATCCGCAGATAGGCTCGCAGTAGTTGGAGCAACATTTGATGTGGTTAAAAACATCATAAGGGAAAAAACACAACCACATATCCATGTGATTGTGAGGTCAGAAGTTCCAGATAATAACACAAGCTGGCAAGTGTTCGAGAATGATCAATAGATCGTCAATTTTTTGCAAGAAGAGGTTGAATTATCAACTAGGAATTAGGATAGACTAGAGAAACAGTTAGGGGATCAAGTAGTGCAGTTGTGGACAAAAAATCTTCCCAAGGGTTTAGTAACATTGGAGTCTATCTTCAACACTAATGACCAGTTTCGTAAGGAAAAGGCTAACATATAGTTCAAGAGAGAAGATTCAAAGCCAATTCTGGTTAGGGAAGGCAAAACACTTCAAATTGGTAAAGTGACCACTAAGAAGGAGAAATTACACTTCATACAGCTTTTCCAAGAATTTTCAGATGTCTTCGCTTGGAGCTATGAAGACTTGAGAGGATTCAATCCGAAGTTGGCACAACATACCATAGAATTGGATCTAGATGCTAAGCCCATCAGGTAGAAGCAAAGACCAATCAACCCTCACATTGAGCCTCTAATGAAGAAAGAGCTAAAAAAGCTAATAGAGGCAAGCATTATATTCCCGATCAAGCACTCAAGATGGGTTGCAAACTTGGTTCCGGTTAGGAAGAAGAGAAGAGAAGTCAGGTTGTGTGTGGACTTCCAAGACCTCAACAAGGCATCTCTCAAAGACCATTACCCACTTCCTTCAATGGAACAAATATTGCAAGTGGTATCCGATTCGGAGAGATTCTCTCTCCTAGATGGCTACTTAGGGTATAATCAGATAATGGTGAAATAAGATGACCATTTCAAGATGGCTTTCACCACCAAATGGGGCACCTATGCCTACAAGAAGATGTCATTTGGGCTATCAAATGTTGGAGCCACTTTCTAAAGGGAAATGGATATGGCATTCAAGGGATTGATCAATAAAATAGTTCTGATATATCTTGATGACATCACTATATTCTCCAAAAATGCAGAAGATCGCCTCTTTCATCTGAAGTAGGCATTTCACAAGTGTAGAAGATTTGGGGTATCATTGAATCCCAAAAAATGCATATTCTTGGCTTACGAAGGAAAACTTCTAGGCCATATTGTTTCAAAGGAGGGGTTGACGATTGACCCAGAAAAAGTTGAAGCAATTTGAGTGTTGCCATTGCCAAGTCACAAGAAGGCTCTTCAAAGCTTCTTAGGAAGGATCAATTTTTTCCACGGGTTTGTTCCAAACTTTACAACTCTCGTAAATCCAATAACACTGATGTTAAAGAAGAGCATGGCATTTAAGTGGACATCTGAAGGTAAGGAATGTTTTGAGGCAATAAAAGAGGCTATATCTCAAGCTCTAACTCTCGTCAATCTAGAATTCTCCAAGGACTTCATGCTATATGCCTTCATTGGTGGAGACATAATTTCTGCAATCCTGGTACAACAAAACAAAGAGGGAATAGAATAACCAGTTGCTTTCTTCAGTCAAGGCTTGGAGGAATACAAAAGTAGGTACTCTTTCATTGAAAATAATTTCCTTGCAGTGATTAGGAGCTTAAAGAAATTCAAGCACCTAGTCTCAAGAAACAAGTTCCATATATTGGTCTCTTATGTGGGAGTCAAGGACTTCCTTCTAAATAAGGATCTAAATGAGAAATGTGCAGGCTGGATCACTCGTGTCATGGAATATGACATCAAAATTAAGGTCACTAAGCTGGTCCATGGAAAGGGATTATGTGAACAACTAGCCTCAAGCTAGCAAGTTGAAGCAAGTGATGAAAAAGAGACTGTCTTGGTACTATAGGATGGTCAAGAACAGGAAAATGATGATGTGCCAGCTCCTTGTTGGACTCAAAATATGATACACTTCCTACAGATAGGCATATACCCTCCAGAATACAAGCCATTCCATATGTGCTTGTTGATGGTGCTTTGTTCAAGAAAGACATCAATGGAGTTCTATTGAGGTGCATTGGGACAGGTCAAATTGAGAGGGTGTTATGAGATTTTCACAATGGAGATTCCAGAGGACATTTTTCCCCATAGATAACATCTCTCAGGATAATGAAGGCAAGGTATTATTGGCACACAGTGTTTAGTGACAGCTATACATGGATAAGAAAGAGTAAGAAATGTGCACTCTTCACAGGAAAAGAAAGACTAGCAACGCTTCCATTGCACCCAATTTTGGTTGACTGACCATTTATGCAATGGGGATTGGACTTCATCGAGGTCATCAATCCAAACTCAAGCCAAGGCCACAAGTGGATTTTCATGGCAACGGACTATTTTACCAAGTGGACCGAAGCAGTAGCACTCAAAGAAGCAAATGAGTCTAACATACTAGACTTTTATGAAGGAATAATAACCAGGTTTGGTGTGCTGACCACTATCATATCAGACAATGCATTGGAATTCATAAGTTCCAAGATTACAGAATGGGCTGTCAAGAATGGAATCTATTTAAGCACCTCTTCAAATTATTACCCGCAGGGTAATGGATAGGCAGAGTCCACGAACAAGAATTTTCTAAGAATCATCAGAAGGACTCTGATGAAAACCAAAGGACATGGCATACCAAGCTAAAATCAGCGTTATGGGCTTACAGGATAATTCCAAAGAGGTCTATAGGTAATTCCCCCTATAAGTTGGTCTATAGGAAAGAGGTAGTATTTCCTATATCATTAGAATTGCCAACATTGGAGCTCATGAAGTAGTTGGAGTTGTCTAAGTTTGAACTAATGGAGGCTAGGTATGCAGACTTGATGGAATTGGAAGAAATCAAAGAACATGCAGTTCAGACAATTGAGAAGGATCAGGCCTTAGTAAAAAGATGGTTTGATAAGAAGGCAAGAGCAAGGACCTTCCAGGAAGGGGACCTAGTTCTGAAATGGGATGCAAATCAGACAAAACCAAGAAGGCATTCCAAATTTGATGCCATTTGGAGTGGCCCCTACATGGTCACGGGATGTAAAAGTAGTAATGCCTTCCAATTGTCTACATTGGATGGAGAAGAACTCTTGATTCCGGTTAATGGAATCTATCTTAAACATTGCTACTAAAAGGAAAAGGTTTACCCTTGTAAATATTAGCCTAGATTTCAATTCCTCTAAGTGAAGATGCACATTGTCTTGATGTAGTTAGGTTTCAATTTCCCTAAGTGCTTCGGCACAAGTTTTATTTCTCTCAGGTTGAATTTCTATAGTTTAGCATGCTCTCGGAGAAGGAGATGCGGTATCAGGCTCGGGAACATATATCAGGTTGGTTTCAGGTTATTGCTTATTACTCCGGGCCCAATGAATTGCTAAAAGGCCACTGATCTTCTACTTAGCAAGCAGGTGATCCCATTGAGTCGCCAAATTGTTGTATATATCTCCCCCCTGGGTAAATTTAGACAAACAGAAGAATATGGAAATCAAAGAAACTCAAAACCTAACATTTATTTGCACCACCAGTCGTGCCCTGATGCAGATTAGAAGGCACCCACATGGAAAACATTGCACCCCTGGTGTAGATTAGAAGGCACCAACATGCAAAAAGTTGTGCCCCTACCGCAAATTAGAAGGCGCCGACATGGAAAAAGTTGCACTCTTGGCGCAGATTAGAAGGCGCCGACACCACATTTTCAGCGCCTATGTTGCACTTAAAAGTATGTTGACATGAGGATGGGTGCGCCAAGGCACACCTTCAGGAGGCACAACATTTTGAGCGCTGACACCCCAAACCCAATAGGAAGCAAACCTTGACCCAGATATTCAAATGGACATAAATTTTCATAGGGATCTCAGATTCACGCAAGGTTGGACTTTTCGGAAAGCTTACAAGGTACGTTTTTTGGGTTTTTTTAGGGTTCTCACCGACCACCATAATGAGATGAATCAAATACAATCTAGAGGTTGTTGGGGTAGATTTGGAATTCCTCTCTCTTCCCTCTCTCATTATTCTTATAAATTGTAAGGAGGGGCTTCTCTCTAGAGGTGGGACATTCTTTTTTTTCCCCTCCCTTCTTCTCTTTGGCAGGTGAATTTGTGGAGTTCAAACCTCCCATCTAAAATTGTAACGCAACTTTGCCTCTTGGCATTTTGTAGTGTATTATATCAATCTTCAGATAAAATAATGCATGTCTGTGGATGACTCTCAACCTTCTCTATGTTCATTTGCATCCTCCTGATCTTTCACTACAAATTTGGTTATATGTGCATGATCTTGCGTTGCATTTTAATGGTTTGTGTTTATTGGAAAGACAGGTGTTCTTCATTCATTGGTACATCACCTTTGTTAGTCTAGGTTTATTTTTATACATCTTCTTACCCTGTCTCCTTGGCAAGTTAGATTAGGTTTTTTGAGTGAACCCTCTGCATTTTTATGTGTGCATCTGAACAAAGGAATAGGAACCAGCCTTCATGCGGAGATCTTTCCCTATTCGGAAGGTCCCACACTTCCGAAAAGCTTGATGTTATGCAATCGCACTGAGAGTCTCAACCCATCAAGTTGCAGACATTCAGGGGTAATGTGATTTGCTATCAATAGGACCAAGTAGCAGAGAGGAAAAGAGATGAAAGGAGCCTTAAGTACAATGAGGCACATGAGGGGGAGTTAGAGAAGGAATGTGATATTACAGAAAGGATGGCATTGAGGAGAGAGATGCCTCGTGAAGGATTTTAAGATCACGCAAAATTCTTAGACCCAGAACATCTGGAACTCCCCCATTTAGGAAAGCAGGAAAGGGAACCCTCATCGGCCTCTTATGAGAGCGAGCCAACAAAGACAATATGGGTCGTGAGCACACATCTGAATCTACCTGAAAATCTATCCTTTGTGCTTTGTTTTCTGGTATCTCGTAGAACCAGTAGTCAACAAGGCAGTTTAGGTAGTAGAATAATGGGAGGTAATCAAATAGCAAGTACATATATGGTCAGGAAGATGTCTTTTTTGTTATTTGGAGGTACCTTTTCAGGTGCGTCGTTGGTATAGAACTAAAGGACAGAAATTTTTTGTCTCACTTATGGGAGTAGTACCACCTCGTATAATATAAGAGTTCAGTGTAGTACCATTGTTGGGACATAGGGAACTACATCATCTTGTTCACTTCTGGATATAGATGGAGGATCAGGGGGCATAGGTGGCTCTACTTCTAGTGGATCTGGTGGGTTTGGAGGTAGAGGTAACACTAGGAGTTTTTGATTTGGTGGGCATGGTCCTAACAAACCCCAAAATATTTATATGGAGATTTGGCTTCATATTCTAGAGTATAGGGGAATAGAATATGTTGCAGAGCATGTGCACATGTGTGAGATACAGTGGCACGCAAAAGGGATCATGAGTTCTTAGTGCAAGGAAAGTCAGTTTTGTAACTACATTGCAGGGATGCGCACACAGTTGGTATAGGAAGTTTGACCCTGATCAGACTTGCATCATTTATACAACATTACAGGATGCTTTCATTAAGGAACTTTATATTCCTGAGTTCAATCAGAAGAGTATATGCATGCTCAAGGACAGTAATTTGGGCAATACTAAGAGTGTTCAGGAATATGATCCATGTTTCAAAACACTTTTGTCTAAACTTTTGTATGATATCCATGCAATTCAACATGCACGGTGATTCCTTGGAGGGTTCATCACAACTTTTAGGAGGGCGCTGTCATATAAGACATATACAGATCCATGCAAAGTGCTTGAGGAAAGGTTGTGCACTGAGGTAGTCAAAAGTATAGACACTAGAGTGAGCCCATTCCTGGAAGCTCAAATTACATCTATGGCAAAATAGTTGGAGAAACTATCGACCAATTCAGCTGATGAGACAGGCACTAGGATATGGTGTTCAGATTGTGAAGTTGAGGGGCACACTAAGGATAGTTTTCCCCGCCGATTAGTGCATTCATTATTACTAGACTAGGATATATGTCATTTAGATCATAATGCAAACCGCTACCCATTATTAAAATGAATGATAAGAAAGAACTTATCTTTCTATTCTAAGATTTACCAGTCCACGACTCACAATACCATATATTGCAGGTTGTTTAATCATATCCATAATGTCATTTATGTATGTATATGAAAAACTCTAAAGGTAAAAGTGAGCACCATGATCATGATCACACTCAAGGGCGTTACGATCATAACAAAGGGAACTTTGAAGGAGGTCGTGGCAGAGGTCGAGGATACCATGGTGGGCTCAGGGGCCAAGGCCGTGGTGGTGGATGAGGTGATTTTTCTTGGGGAACATGTTATACATGCATATCTCTTGACTACTACAAGTGCGAATGCCCTCAGAATAGTACTTGTTCTTTTTGTGGAAAGAATCTTAACTACGAGGAGTGCTCGTACTTATATGAACATCTTAGTAAACAACACAAACAGGAGAATAAGGGTGTAGGGATGGTTAGAATACAACACGAAATATAAAATCAATGGATGCCAAAGTTGGCACCAGAACCTGAGGTAGTACCTATGAAGATTATTACATGCGTTGAATTTACGTGCACCAGAGAAAGGTTACAAAAAAATCCTATCATTACTAAGGAGGAGGTTTTACATGCAAGATACCCAGATCCTATACATAAGAAGGAGGTTTATCAGGAAACCATGGAGTTTCTTAGAAATCTTCAGGGTGAAATACAGTGTTTAAAGGAGCAATCATGAAAGTTGGAACAAGAGAAGGAAAAAAAGACGGTCCAGTTAGATGTTGATGATTTGAAAGAGGTATCCAAGATGTTGCGCCAAGAGAATATTATTCCATTTCTATGGAATTAATTAAAGGGAAACACTCTTTGCTCAGGTATTGAGAATGGAAAGTCAATCCTGCATGCTAATCTCCCCTCTCATAACTTGGATTATGACAAGGAGATCACTCTGAATTTTGTTGTGGATGGGTGGATTTTAAGAAATATATTGATCAACACATGCGCAAAAGTTAATGTGCTTACTTTAGATGTATGGGTGAAGATGGGAAAACCTACATTACATCCATGTTATAATGTGTTGTTTATGGAAAATTTAATAAGGCCACCCCGATAGGAGTTTTAAAGGATGTATCCATTACTATACAAGGGGCCAAGTTCAGTTGGGAATTTGAGGTTTTAGCACTTATAGAAGTAGACAACTTCCTAGCTCTATTTGGGTGCCCTTGGTGTTATGAAAATAATGTTGATTTGCGGTTCAACAAGGGGTGTATAAGTTTTGAGAACAAGGAAGAACATGTTATTATCCCTTTGACATATGGGAAATCTGCACCTTATGTTGAACCATTGAGTGAGGAAGACCTCAATAAAATTTATGTGCACACCATTCCAGATCTTGAAGTACTTGAGCCATCTAAAGAAGGAATCCTCTAGTGGGAAGATGCACAGTCGTTTACTACAAGCATTTCTTGTGATAATTGGGCACATGGAACTTATGAGATGGTTTAGCATGAAGTAAGAAGCACATCTACACGAAGAGGTAAACCTCATTGTATAAGGAGGATAGGAATAACTCTATACCCTTGTACACTGGAGAAGGTGACCATGCAGTATTCCTGCATGTGCCATGGAGGAACAATGGAAGAATTAAGTGGATAGAAGAAATATGTTAGTGTATACCCTGCATAGGACAACAGCGTGCTGGTGGATGGTCCTGTTATCCAAAAGTATAGACACTAGAGTGAGCCCATTCCGCTCAAATTACATCTATGGAAAAATAGTTGTAGAAACTATCGGCCAATTCAGCTGATGAGACACGCAATAGGATTTGGATTTCAGATTGTGAAGTTTAGGGGCACACTAAGGATAGTTGTCCCCGCCGATTAGTGCATTAATTATTACTAGACTAGGACATATGTCATTTAGACAATGATTCAAACTGCTACCCATTGTTAAAATGCATGATAAAAAAGAACATATCTTTCTATTGTAAGATTTACCGGTCCACGACTCACAATACTAGATACTACAGGTTGATTAATCATATCCATAATGTCATTGATGTATGTATATGAAAATCAAGAGTATCAGATAACTCTAAAGGTAAAAGTGAGCACCATGATCATGATCACACTCAAGGGCATTACGATCATAACAAAGGGCACTTTGAAGGAGGTCATTGCAGAGGTCGAGGATACTGTGGTGCGCTCAGGGGCCGAGGCCATGGTGGTGGATGAGGTGATTTTTCTCGGGGAACATGTTATACATGCATATCTCTTGACTACTACAAGCGTGAATGCCCTCATAATAGTACTTGTTCTTTTTGTGGAAAGAATATTAACTACGAGGAGTGCTCGTACTTATATGAACATCTTAGTAAACAACACAAACAAGAGAATAAGGGTGTAGGGATGGTTAGAATACAACACGAAATATAAAATCAATGGATGCCAAAGTTGGCACCAGAACCTGAGGTAGTACCTATGAAGATTATTACATGCGTTGAATTTGCGTGCACCAGAGAAAGGTTACAAAATAATCCTATCATTACTAAGGAGGAGGTTTTACATGAAATATACCCAGATCCTATACATAAGAAGGAGGTTTATCAGGAAACCATGGAGTTTCTTAGAAATCTTTAGGGTGAAATACAGTGTTTAAAGGAGCAATCATGAAAGTTGGAACAAGAGAAGGCAAAAAAGTCGGTTCAGTTAGATGTTGATGATTTGAAAGAGGTATCCAAGATGTTAGGCCAAAGAATATTATTCCATTTCTATGGAATTAATTAAAGGTAAACACTCTATGTTCAGGTGTTGAGAATGGAAAGTTGATCCTGCATGTTAATCTCCCCCCTCATAACTTGGACTGTGACAAGGAGATCACTCTAAATTTTGTTGTGGATGGGTGGCTTTTAAGAAATTTATTGATCGACACATGCGCAAAAGTTAATGTGCTTACTTTTGATGTATGGGTGAAGATGGGAAAACATAATTACATCCACGCTCTAATGTGTTGTTTATGTAAAATTTAACAAAGGCCACCGCGATAGGAGTTTTAAAGGATGCATCCATTACTATACAAGGGGCCAAGTTCAGTTGGGACTTTGAGGTTTTTGCACTTGTAGAAGCAAATAGCTACCTAGCTCTACTTGGGTGCCCTTGGTGTTATGCAAATAATGTTGACCCACGGTTCAACAAGTAGTGTAATAAGTTTTGAAAACAAGGAAGAATATGCTATTATCCCTTTTACATATGGGAAATCTGCACCTTATGCTGAACCCTTGAGTGAGGAAGACCTCAATAAAATTTAAGTGCACACCATTTCAGATCTAGAAGTACTTGAGCCATCTAAGGAGGGAATCCTCTAGTGGGAAGATGCACAGTGTGGTACTACAAGTATTTCTTGTGATAATTGGGCATATGGAACTTATGAGATGGTTTGACATGAAGTAAGAAGCACATGATCTACATGAAGAGGTAAACCTCATTGTATAAGGAGGATAGGAATAACTCTATACTCTTGTACACTGGAGAAGGTGACCATGTAGTATTACTGCGTGCCATGGAGGAACAATGGAAGAATTAAGTGGATAGAAGAAATATGTTAGTGTATACCCTGCACAGGACAGCAGCGTGCTGGTGGATGGTCCTGTTATCCAAAAGCATAGACACTAGAGTGAGCCCATTCCTGGAAGCTCAAATTACATCTATGGAAAAATAGTTGGAGAAACTATCAGCTAATTCAGCTGATGAGACACGCACTAGGATATGGTGTTCAGATTGTGAAGTTGAGGGGCACACTAAGGATAGTTTTCCCCGCCGATTAGTGCATTCATTATTACTAGACTAGGGATATATGTCATTTAGACCATGATGCAAACTGCCACCCATTGTTAAAATGCATGATAAGAAAGAACGTATCTTTCTATAGTAATATTTACCAATCCACGACTCACAATACCAGATACTACATGTTGATTAATCATATCCATAATGTCATTAATGTATGTATATGAAAATCAAGAGTATCAGATAACTCTAAAGGTAATAATGAGCACCATGATTGTGGTCACACTCGAGGCCACTATGATCAGAATCAAAGGGATACTTTGAAGGAGTTCATGGCAGAGGTTAAGGATACTGTGGTGGATTTAGGGGTAGAGGCCATGGTGGTGGACAAGGTGAGTTTCCTCATGGAACATGTTATACGAGCATGGATCTCGTTGATCTACTACAAGCGTAAATTCCCTCAGTAATAGTTACTTGTTCTTTTTGTGGAAATAATCATAACTATGAGGAGTGCTCAAACTTATATGATCATCCTAGCAAGCACAGAAAAAACAGGAGAAAAAGGGTATATGGATGGTTAGGATACAACGTGCAATGGAAAATCAATAGATGCCAAATTTGGAACCATGAAACTTGAGGTAGTACCTATGAATATTACTACATGCACGTTGAAGCTATGCGTGCCAAAGAGACAGGTTGCAAGAGAAGCCATGTCATTACTAAGGAGGAGGTTTTACATGCAATATATCCAGATCCTACACATTAGAATGAGGTTTATTAAGAAACCATGAAGGTGCTAAAAAATCTTCAGGGTGAAATGCAATGTTTAAAGGAACGGTCATGGAAGTTGGAACAAAAGAAGGTAGCAAAAGACGGTCCAATCAGATTTTGATGATTTGAAAGAGGTATGCAAGATGTTGCTCTAGGAGAATATTATGCCATTACTATGGAATCAATTAAAGGCAAACACTCTAGACTCAGGTATTGAGAATGGAAAGTCGATCTTGCATGCTAATCTCTCCCCTCATATCTTGGATTATGACAAGGAGATCACTCTGAATTTTGCTGTGGATGGGTGGCTGTTAAGCACATATATTGATCGACACATGCACAAAAGCTAATGTGACCTTGACTTTAGATGTATGCGTGAAGATGGGATAACCTCCATTACATCCATGCTCTAATGTGTTGTTTATGGAAAATTTAACTAAGGCCACCCCGATAGGAGTTTTGAAGCATGCATCCATTAGTATACAAGGGGCCAAGTCTCAGTTGGGACTTTGAGGTTTTAGTTCTTGTAGAAGCAGACAACTTCCTAGCTCTACTTGGGTTCCCTTGGTGTTATGCAAATAATGTTGATCTACGGTTCAACAAGGGGTGTATAAGTTTTGAGAACAAGGAAGAACATGTTATTATCCCTTTGACATATGGGAAATCTGCACCTTATGTTGAACCCTTGAGTGAGGAAGACCTCAATAAAATTTATGTGCACACCATTCCAGATCTGGAAGTACTTGAGCCATCTAAAGAAGGAATCCTCTAGTGGGAAGATGCACACTCTGTTACTACAAGTATTTCTTGTGATAATTGGGCACATGGAACTTATGAGATGGTTTGGCATGAAGTAAGAAGCACATCTACACGAAGAGGTAAACCTCATTGTATAAGGAGGATAGGAATAACGCTATACCCTTGTACAGTGGAGTAGGTGACCATGTAGTATTCATGCGTGCCATGGAGGAACAGTGGAAGAATAAAGTGGATAGAATAAATATGTTAGTGTATACCCTGCATAGGACTAGCAGCGTGCTCGTGGATGGTCTTGTTATCCAAAAATTATAGACACTAGAGTAAAGCCCATTCCTTGAGAGCTCAAATTACATCTATGGAAAAATAGTTGTAGAAACTATTGACCAATTCAGTTGATGAGACACGCACTAGGAATTTGGTGTACAAATTGTGAAGTTTGAGGGGCATACTAAGGATATTTTTCCCCATAGGTCAACTAGTGCGTTCCTTGTTACTAGACTTCAAGATATATGTCATTTAGACCATGATGCTACAACCGCCATTACCCACTGTTACAATGCACGTGATAAGAAAGAACGTATCTTAGTACTGCAAGATTTTCCTATTCCACGATTCACAATACTAAGAGATTTCAGGTTGATTGATCAGATACATGATGCCATTGATATGTATGTATATGAAAATCAGGAGTATCAGATAACTCTAAAGGTAAAAGTGAGCACCATGATCATGATCACACTCAAGGGCGTTACGATCATAACAAAGGGCACTTTGAAGGAGGTCGTGGCAGAGGTCGAGGATACTGTGGTGGGCTCAGGGGCCGAGGCCATGGTGGTGGATGAGGTGATTTTTCTCGGGGAACATGTTATACATGCATATCTCTTGACTACTACAAGTGTGAATGCCCTAAGAATAGTACTTGTTCTTTTTGTCGAAAGAATCTCCTCATAATAGTACTTGTTCTTTTTGTGGAAAGAATCTTAACTACGAGGAGTGCTCGTACTTATATGAACGTCTTAGTAAATAGCACAAATAGGAGAATAAGGGTGTAGGGATGGTTAGAATACAACATGAAATATAAAATCAATGGATGCCAAAGTTGGCACCAGAACCTGAGGTAGTACCTATGAAGATTATTACATGCGTTGAATTTGCGTGCACCAGAGAAAGGTTACAAAAAAATCCTGTCATTACTAAGGAGGAGGTTTTACATGCAAGATACCCAGATCCTAAACATAAGAAGGAGGTTTATCAGGAAACCATGGAGGTTCTTAGAAATCTTCAGGGTGAAATACAGTGTTTAAACGAGCAATCATGAAAGTTGGAACAAGAGAAGGAAAAAAAGATGGTCCAGTCAGATGTTGATGATTTGAAAGAGGTATCCAAGATGTTGCGCCAGGAGAATATTATTCCATTGCTAGGGAATTAATTAAAGGGAAACACTCTACGCTTAGGTATTGAGAATGGAAAGTTGATCCTCCATGCTAATCTCCCCCCTCATAACTTGGATTATGACAAGGAGATCACTCTAAATTTTGTTGTGGATGGGTGGCTTTTAAGAAATATATTGATCGACACATGCGCAAAAGTTAATGTGCTTACTTTAGATGTATGGGTGAAGATGGGAAAACCTACATTACATCCATGCTCTAATGTGTTGTTTATGGAAAATTTAACTAAGGCCACCCCGATAGGAGTTTTAAAGGATGCATCCATTACTATACAAGGGGCCAAGTTCAGTTGGGACTTTGAGGTTTTAGTGCTTGTAGAAGCAGAAAGCTTCCTAGCTCTATTTGGGTGCCCTTGGTGTTATGCAAATAATGTTGATATACGGTTCAACAAGTAGTGTATAAGTTTTTAGAACAAGGAAGAACATGTTATTATCCCTTTGACATATGGGAAATCTGCACCTTATGTTGAACCCTTGAGTGAGGAAGACCTCAATAAAATTTATGTGCACACCATTCCAGATCTGGAAGTACTTGAGCCATCTAAAGAAGTAATCCTCTAGTGGGAAGATGCACACTCTGTTACTACAAGTATTTCTTGTGATAATTGGGCACATGTAACTTATGAGATGGTTTGGCATGAAGTAAGAAGCACATCTACATGAAGAGGTAAACCTCATTGTATAAGGAGGATAGGAATAACTCTATACCCTTGTACACTGGAGAATGTGACCATGCAGTATTCCTATGTGCCATGGAGGAACAATGGAAGAATTAAGTGGATAGAATAAATATGTTAGTGTATACCCTGCACAGGACAGCAGCGTGCTGGTGGATGGTCCTGTTATCCAAAATTCACCCCTCAAGTTAATTTTGATAACATGCATCAAATTCTTCAGTCTCGAGCATGTACATTAATTCAAGGCCTGAAATCATGTTTTTTTTGGCCCTTTCAGCTTCTCTCTAACGTCCCCATTCAAGGAAAAATCAAACGAGTTAGAAAAAAAATTGAAAAAATCCAAAAGATGGAGTGGTAGGGTTGTTTCAATGCATTACGGGTCTAGGGGCTGCGGGTCGTACCAAGGTTCGTTGAACCAAGTTTGCAGTTAAAATACAAAGAAAATCAGCTAATTCTGACATTTTCTGTGGGACAGTTGAGACTTCGGTACACGCGGGATGCGAATCAGCTGATTTTATGCAAGTCAGTCAATTGCAGGCGATGCGGAAGAATGTGTCCGGGACAGCCGGGAAAAAAGTACGCGTGGGACACACAAAGGTGAAAAGGTCGTAAAAATGGACAAGGAAGCCCAAATCGTCTGATGCGGAAGAATGTGTCCGAGATAGCCGGGAAACACGAACCTCATTTTGCTGCAATATCCACAACTCAAAGGAAAAGTCAACGTTTTGAATCCTGAAATTTCCAACGGCCATAACTTTTGACTCTGAGCTCCGATTGTCACAAAATTGGAATTTCAAGAATGAGAATGAAAATATATTTAAATAAAAGAAACATATTCAGCTTTAGTTAGTTAATGCTCATTCCCATCAAATGACAGAAAACGCCTGTCAGACCTGAAATAGCTACCCGCACTCAGAAGGCCATAACTTTTGCATTTCTCAACGAAATCACACAAAATTGGTACCATTGGAATCATGGCTCTGAGCCCAACACATGAAAGTCAAGAAATTATAGATTTGATGAGAAATTGGTGGGTATTTTTCATAAAACGTGGCCAGGTTCATAACAGTGTTTTATTTGGTAGTTGGGAGTGCAATTAAGAGGCATGATCATCATTCTTTCTCTGTTGCAGCACCTGGGACAATATGGGGAGCCTTTTGTAAGTAATATAAAATAATTTTAATCCATTTAATGCCTCTTAAAAGTGGTTAAAGGATAGATTTAAGGATTTCTATTTTCCCTTCTATCTCTCTTCTCATTTTCCTATAAATTGGAGTGTTGTGCTCATTGTAAGGGAGTAGTTTTTTGTAGCAAAGCTCTGCCAAAATTGCTTTGTGAAGCCAATGTATTGAAATTCCTTGTTTTGGACTCCTTGCATGGTGATCCAAACCCTTATCTTGTAACAAATTGAACTATACATATCAGGAGACAATAAAATATAAGTTTGTGGATGATTCTTGCCCTACTGTCTTTTCTTGCATTCTTCTTGACCCCTTAAACCTTGATTACAAGAATATTGTGTATATTTTTATGTTCTTATAGGGATCCATTATCATTATGTATGTTTTAAATGTTTTTGTGAATGCATTTTACTATATTATGGAGAAATGACATCACCCCTTCTAGTGTGCACTTTGCTTTCGTATCTCACGCATTGGAAGACTACTCTCACACCCTCCTTTTTTGGTATATCACCGCTTTAGTGTAGGCTTTCATTTTATGCATTCTCTCTCCTTGGTACCTTGGAAAGTTATATTAGAAAAATTAGTTTACCCAGCATTAGAGTAGATTGTAGCAGGTAGTTTAGGAGCAAGAACTAGCTTTCACTGGAGGTCTATCTCAAGTAGTAAGTCCCACAACTTGGAGATAGTACCCATGTTATCCAATCACATCGTGAATTCAAGTATATACATTTGTATAAACATAAGGGTGTTGTGATTCAGTTATAATAGGTACATAGGGATAATCTCATAGAATGGAATGAAGTGAGAATTTCTCTAACAACTTGATTTGTCAGGAGTAATGAACCTACTCAAATATGCACAGATCATGGAAATCATCCTGTTCAACACCACTGTCAATAGTGTGAGAGAATCTGTATAGAGGGGTAGTAACCTATAGGTGCATAAAATTTATTTCACTTTACAAGGTTACACACGTGCTTGGTACTATCATCACCAATCTGGCACTATGATAATTCTTCACCGGGAACTCCTCGTGCTATGATTATTAACTAATGCACAACTCTTAGTTTGGTGGATGTAATCTAGAAACACAACAACAAACATAAAACAAGAATACCATACACTATGATAATAAGGAATAATGATAAAATTGAAATGTCAATGTAAATTATATTATCAACATGAAATTGTTACAATCTCACCCATGAGGTACTTCAAGTGTTATTGACTTCACTGGCCTTCTAACAATAACTATGGGAGAAACTTCACAATTACACCTCTTAATTGCTTCTTTAACACACATTCAAAATGATGGCTTCCTTTACACACTTACTCATACAATATTTCTCACTACTTATTTATTTGCTAAATGAGGGGGAGTGGCCTCTTTATTTATAGGAATTCAGGCTTATCCTCCTTATATCTAAGATAGGATAGGAAATATCTTCCGGCCAATCATATTCCATGCGTAAACTCTTGCCTTTACATGTAGGCTTATCTTCTAAGATAAGATAAACCTTATCATCTCACATGGGTTCCACCTTTTTAGACTTTTCCACAAATAAAATATACAAAATATTTATGACATCACTCTTTGTCCTTATTACAAATATAATATTTCTAATTCCGAATCATGTAGACCCTACTTCTCTACTTATCCCAACTTGACATTTTTAACATTTCCGGGCCACTTACGACAAATATTTACTTTCTACAACATTCTTATTATACTTTGATTGTTACCATACTCTACATTATTGGCAGCGCCGTACTGACAGCACCGTTATCTTCTATTAGACGCCACTACTAATTATACTTAACAACATCCTATTCCTAATTTTAATGTCGTCCTATGATTATTAACTAATGCACAGCTCTTAGTTTGGTGGATGTAATCTGCAAACACAACAACAAATATAACACAAGAATACCATAGACTATGATAAGAAGAAATAATGATAAATCTGAAATATCAGTGTAAATTATATTATCAACATGAAATTGTTACAATCTCACCCGTGAGGTACTTCAAGTGTTACTGACTTCACTGGCCTTCCAACAATAACTATGGGAGAAACTTCACAATTACACCTCTTAATGGCTTCTTTAACACACCTTCAAAATGATGGCTTCCTTTACACACTTACTCATACAATATTTCTCACTACTTCCTTCTATGCTAAATGAGGGTTTGGCCTCTTTATTTATAGGAATTTAGGCTTATCCACCTTATCTCTAAGATAGGATAGGAAATCTCTTCCGGCCAATCATATTTCATGCCTAAACTCTTGTTTTTACATGTAGGCTTGTCTTCTAAGATAAGATAAACCTTATCATCTCACATGGGTTTCACCTTTTTAGACTTTTCCACAAATAAAATATACAAAATATTTATGACATCACTCTTTGTCCTTATTACAAATATAATATTTCTAATTCCTAATCATGTAGACCCTACTTCTCTACTTATCCCAACTTGACATTTTAACATTACCGGACCACTTACGACAAATAATTACTTTTTACAACATTCCTATTGTACTTTGACTATTACAGTACTCTACATTATTGGCGGGCACCATACTGACGGCATCATTATCTTCTATTGGACATCACTAATAATTATACTTAACAACATCCTATTCCTAATACATATATTAATAAAATAGAAATTACGAAGGAAAATTTTAATGTCGACATTTTCCCCCTTCCTAACTTCTACTCCGTCCTCGGAGTAGACTCTTATGGACATTCTGAAGCTGGTGCTTGGAAAATCTTTAACTTTTCATGGTTGACCTATTTTGTAATAGGAGTACCATCTAATTCCTCCAATTGATATGTACCATTTTCATGCACAGCTGCTATTTTGTAGGGCCCCATCCACTTTGGAAGAAATTTTCTCTGTCTTCTTTTTTTGTATCTGGAATCATATACTAGAACCAAGTCATTCACATGAAATGGAGACCAACGGATCTTTTGATCAAAGTATTCCTTCTGCTTCATTTTATTCTTATAGCTTGTATCATTCGCTATTTCCCTCATTTCCTCTAGCAAATGAAGATGTACCAACCTTTCTTTTATTGAATCACTTTCATCCATCCTTTCATTTTTCATAACTCTCACAGTGGGAATATCAAACTCAATAGGAAGAACTAGATCAATGCTATAAGCCAACTTTAATGGGGAGTATCTTGTTGCTAAATTTGATGTTGCCCTATATGCCCACTATGTTGAATGAATCCTTTTATCCCACTTATGTACCTGCAAGGCTGCATCTTTTTCTAGAATTTGACACAACACAAAATTTGTTCGGTCCACTTGTCCATTTGTGCTTAGCTTATATGTTGTTGCCTTCCTGTGCTTAATAGAAAACTTGTTGACTAGGGATTTTAACACTCATTAATGAAGTGGCTTCCTTGATCTGTTACAATTTCTAATGGGCAACCAAATATAGTGACAATGTGTTCATATATGAACTTTGCCACTTCATCCATGGAAGATGTTTTCAATGGCCTAGCTTCAACCCACTTGGTTAAATAATCTGTGGCAACTACAATATACTTATTTTGGTGTGGGGTAGTTAGAAGTGGACCTATAATGTTTATTCCCCACTTTTCAAAGGGACCAAGTGGAAGAATAGGGCATAATGGAGTTGATGAAGTCTTATGGTTACCATGTGTTTGACAAATATCACATGTCTTACAATAATTATAACAATCTCTAAAAAGAGTGGGCCAGTGATAACCTGCGTCCAAGATCCTTTTTACTGTAAGTTGTACAGAGAAGTGTCCTCCACATGTACCATTGTGGAATTCTTCTATCAGCTCCTTCCCTTGATCACGTCCAAATGCCCTCTTGTACTGTCCATCAGGTCCTATTCGAAATAATACTCCATGCAGAATAGAATATGGACGACTGGCTTGAGTAATCTTCCTCTTAGTCTTTGCATTGGCACCATCAGCAAACTTGGATTCATTTAGATAATTCAAAATATTTATGTATTCACTAGTGATTGTGTCAAGAGATAACAATGTTGCATCTGGGAAATCATCATCATCACAAGGTGAACATAAACCATCATAGGCTCAAGAGAGTGCATCTACATTGACATGCTTCTTTCCTGGCCTATCTATAATATCAAATTCAAATTCTTGTAGAAATTATCCATCTTGCTATCCTCCCTGATGGGTTAGGCTTATTGACAATATATTTTAGAGCCTGATGATCTGTTACAACTATAAATTTCTGCCCTAGCAAGTAATTTCTAAACTTCTTTACAGCAAAAATGATAGCTAGAGCCTCTTTTTTAGTTACACTATAATTTACCTCAACACTGCTCATTTGTCTACTCCTAAAGTAAATTAGATGATCATTCCCATTTTCATCATTTTGGCTCAGAGTACTTCCTAGTGCTGCATCTGAGGCATCAGTATACATAATGAATGGCTTGCTCCAATTTGGATTCTTTAAAACAGGTGAAGACACCAGGACTTGCTTCAGTTGTTCAAAAGCTTCATGCGCCTTATTTCCTGGTTCATAAGTAACATCCTTCTTCAAGAACTAGGTTAGTGGCTGTGCAATCTTTGAGAAATTCTTGATGAACCTTCTATAATAACCCACATGGCCTAAAAATGATCTCAACTTACTTCTATTCATAAGAAATGGTAACTCTTTGATTTTTGAAACTTTATCAGGATCAGTACCAATACCATCTCTGGATACAACACGCCCTAACAAAATATCTTTAGAACATCCAAAGACACACTTTGTATGGTTTAGTGAGGCTTGTGTTTCATCTAACCTTTGAAATGTTATCTCCATCTAGTGCAGGTGGTCCATCTTGCTCCCATAGATGCAAAAATCATCCAGAAATACTTTGATGAAGTTCCCAATGTAGGGTTCAAACACCCTATTCATAAAGCATTGGAACGTTGCTGGAGTATTACACAACCCAAAAGGCATAACTCTATAAGCAAACGTTCCCCAAGGAGTGGTGAACGTGGCCTTTAGCTGATATTTCTCTGCTATACTAACTTGGTTATATTCATCAGCAAAACTATAGCACTCCTGGCCAACCACTTCGTCCAAAATCTGATCTGAGAATAGAAGAGGGTAATGATCCTTCTTTGTTGCCTTATTTAGCTTCCTATAATCAACACAAATGTGTAGCTTCCCATTCTTTTTTATTGAGATCACAATGGGAGAAACCCATTTTGAATTCTCCACAACAAATATAAATCCTGCATCAAGCAAGTTATCTATTTCTTCTTTTACAGTCTTGGAAAAATTAGGATTCATTCTATATGGCATTTGCATTATGGGCTTAGCACCATCTACTAGCTCAATAGAATGTTCTACCCAACTTACTTGACGGAGTTCCTTGTAATCAAAAGTGAATATGTGTATGTACCTTTGAAAGAGCTGGAGGTAGGATTCCTTCTCATTCTCCATCACAACATCACCAATATTTATTTGTTGGAGATGATCATCAATTTCTTCTTCAAATAATTTTATGGGATCATGATTCGGTGTGACTAGAAGGATATCCATGACCGAAACATTAACCTCACTTTCTTCATCTTCAGTGTCCACTTCACTAGTACTCGAATAATCAGAGGATGTCCAATCATCAGTTTCATCACTTGAATCTACAAGTTCTACCTTATGATGCTCAGGGATCATGTTTATCTTCACCCTCTCCCTACCATGTCCAGGTGTCATGAAGCCTTCATTCCAGTAGTTTCTTGCATGAACTCTCCTTAGCCATGGTCTTCCCAACAACATTGGGTACGCAACAATACCATTTTTCATCACCTGAAATTCTACCACACATACAACACCCATAACAGATATTGCCACATTTGAAACTACACATTCTGGTTTAGTTTTTCCTTTATTTAATGACCTTAACATAAGTGTTGAGGGGCGATCAATTTTTAAACCCAACATATTCATTACAGACTCGATCATTGCATTAACTGCAGCACCTCCATCAACTAAGACATCATGAATTGAAATACCATTACATAATACATCATCTTGTGGAGTGTAGGGATCCGCCTCTACCTCCAAAACAATGACCTCAACCTCCTTCCTTCGTTGAGCATTGAGTCCACTTCGCAGCTCCTGCCTCTTCTCAGAAGACATAGCCAAGATTTGACCATATGTAATATTTGCAGGCCTTTTGGACAGATCGTCTAAGATGGAGTATGGTCCTTGTCCCTGTGAAATCAAAAAATCCTGCACACCCAACTTTCTTCTCCTATGTTTCTTACTAGTTTCTCCTTTCATCTTCTTAGGATCATTTCCATCTTGGTTATCTTTTTCTTTCTTTCTTTTTGTTACAAACACATCTACTTCATTATTTATGCTCTTATCTACTACATCAAAAGAATTCAAAGGTGCTTTCCCTTTATCATTATCTCTTGTACCAGATGTAGAAGCTCTATCTAGACAATTATACTTATAATGACCCTTTTTATAACAACCATAACATACAACTTCAGAAATATTTCTTTTTGGACCTCTATCTCCTCCCTAAGAACTAAATTATTTTTCTTGAAGAAGATTAACAGTTAACTGACCCATATTCCTAAGTAGAGATCTTCATACTCAGTAGATGTATTAGGAGAAGGATTTGTGCTCACCGAGAGTGGTTGTGGATTATGGACCAAAGGTGTTGGTGTAGGCTCTACTTTAGCAACAATTTATTTGAGCTCCTCTTCCATGCTTTCTTCTTGCCTTGTTGCAATCTCCTTTGCTTGTTCAATGGTAGCTGGGTGGTCATACTTCACTCATTGTATGATCTCTGGCTTCATCCCAAGAGTGAAGTGCTTACAGAGGAGATTATTCACACCATTCATTAACCCATCCGCTAATCCTTCCTTTTGGATCTGGGCATCGAGCTTCCTCCTTAGCTCTAGAACACGAGCATGATAATACATTATCTTATCCTTCTCTCCTTGGGCTAGCTTTGTGATATCGATCATGAGATCTGCATATTTCTTTTGTTCACCAAATTCTTCAAGAAAACTTTTAGTTAATAAATCCCATAAGTTTTTCACGTTATCACCTAGTGTTTCAAACCACCTAAGGGCTGAACCATCAAAAAAGGTAGGAAAAAATTCAGTCCATTGTTCCCTTCTTATAAGGCCATTACAAATACAAGATCATTTAAACTCTTGAATGAAAGAGGAAGCATCTTCATTAGATTGGACTGAAAAAACAGGAATCTTCCCAATTTCTAAAAGTAACCACAGTGAAATACGAACCCACAAGTACAATCAACAAGACTTATGTGCACAAATAATTCGAATCACTATAATAGAAAATAGAAATGACCACAGTAAACTATGGTAAAACTTGACTTACTGCGGTAAAAAATGACTTTACTATGGTAAACATTATTCACAATAAAAAGTGAAGTTACTGCGGTAAATACTATTCACAGTAAAAAGTGACTTTATTGCGAAAAATACTATTCACATCAAAAAGTGACTTTACCATGGTAACTACTATGCACAGTAAAAACAAGGTTACCTTTCAAATATTTTCTGACTAAGTGGGAATATTTCTCCAGAAAATCCACCAATGAGGAATGGTTCCAGCAATGGAACCAAAATGTCATCACCAATCCGGCACTATGATAATTCTTCACGAGGAACTCCTCGTGCTATGATTATTAACTAATGCACAGCTCTTAGTTTGGTGGATGTAATCTAGAAACACAACAAGCATAACACAAGAATACCATAGACTATGATAAGAAGGAATAATGATAAATCTGAAATATCAGTGTAAATTATATTATCAACATGAAATTGTTACAATCTCACCCATGAGGTACTTCAAGTGTTACTGAATTCACTGGCCTTCTAACAATAACTATGAGAGAAACTTCACAATTACACCTCTTAATGGCTTCTTTAACACACCTTCAAAATGATGGCTTCCTTTACACACTTACTCATACAATATTTCTCACTACTTCCTTTTATGCTAAATGAGGGGGGGTGGCCTCTTTATTTATAGGAATTCAGGCTTATCCACCTTATCTCTAAGATAGGATAGGAAATATCTTCCGGCCAATCATATTCCATGCCTAAACTCTTGCCTTTACATGTAGGCTTATCTTCTAAGATAAGATAAACCTTATCATCTCACATAGGTTCGATCTTTTTAGACTTTTCCACAAATAAAATATACAAAATATTTATGACATCACTCTTTGTCCTTATTACAAATATAATATTTCTAATTCCTAATCATGTAGACCCTACTTCTCTACTTATCCCAACTTGACATTTTAACATCACTAGACCACTTACGACAAATATTTACTTTTTACAACATTCCTATTGTACTTTGACTATTACCGTACTCTACATTATTGGCGGCACTGTACTGACGGTGTCGTTATCTTCTATTAGACACCACTACTAATTATACTTAACAACATCCTATTCCTAATACATACATTAATAAAATAGAAATTACAGAGGAAAATTTTAATGTCGACAGTATGTTTATGTGGAGTTGCATAGTGAGAATGGAAATTGGCAAGACCTGACTGTAGGAATGATCCAGAATTTTGACTACTTCTGCACTAAACCTCCAGTGAAATATGCATTACAACTTATGGACCGCTTGACTATGGGAGATAGTGAAATGGTTGAAGAAATCATTCAATATGTATTTGGTTGGGCAGACCTAGGAGCGCATTTTGATGAAGTAGATGAGATATATGTCGAACTACTTAAGCACACTTACCTTGAGAAGGATAAAGGAAAGATGGTCTACATAGTGGATGATGAAGAAGTAGAAAATTTTACATACATCATTCAGAGGGTACACTCAAAATCTTAGATAGCACGGATACGAAGGCATGCACCTATCATGAACCTATGAAGACCAAGAAAGTGAACATTGGCATGGATGTTGAACCTAAGGATGCCATAAATGGAAATTATTGGTCTGATTTTGAAGTGGCTTAGATAATTAAATTACTACGTGATTTCCAGGACTTATTTCCTAGGGGATACCATGAGTTAAATGGAGTGCATGATCCTTGAGTGAGATGAAGATTAAGCTAAAAGAAGGTGCGCACCCGGCCAGGAAGAGACCTTACAGAAAGAACCCTAACATGTGCGTAAAGGTTAAAGAAGAAATTGACAAAATGTTTAAATATGACATCATTAAGCCCATAGAATAATTTGAGTGGGTTAGCCCCATGGTAATCAATATAAATAAATATGGTCATATTAGGATTTGTGTGGACTACAAGAAGTTGAATGTTGCATGTGTGATTGATCTTTTTCCTACGCCCTTCATCGAGGAAATATTAGAAGGCATTGCAGGGTGCAAAGTTTAATCTTTTACATATGGATTCTCTAGTTATATGTTAGTACAGAAGCATAGTACCCTTGAGTTCCTGCAACTAGATGAGTTGAGACTCTCAGTTTTATTGCACAACATGGAGCATTTCTTAAAGTGTGGGAGTTTTAAATCAAGAGAGCTCTCCAGATGAAGGTCGGTTCATATTCCTCCATTCAGGTGCATACAAATAAATTATAGAAGATCTATTCTAAAACCTACTCTATCTTACCAAGGAGACATGATTGAGAAGATACGAGAAAATAAACCTAAGCTAATGAGGTGATGCACCAAAGGAATGCTAGAAACTCATTTTTTAATTTAACGCAGACCATATAAATGCAATACAACTACCATGCACAGATAACCAAAATATAATGAGAGCTCATAAGAAAATGATAAACAGATGAGAGGGTTGAGAATCATCCATAGACATATATATTATTGCTCCAGAGTTGATACAGTACACTACAGTAGCCAAGAGGCAAAAAAAAATGCATTACAACTCAAATGGGATGTTCAAAAGCTCCACAAATTCTCTTGCAGAGAAGGGAAGAAGGGAAGGTGCAAAACACAACTGTCCAATCCTTTGTAAGGGGCCAAGCTCCTTATTTTACAGATGCAACAAGGAGAGAGGAAGAAAAGAGGTAGGAAACTTGATTTGGAGCTTAGCTACTGGCCATCAATGCTCCTACAAATCTACCCACAATCTTTCGAGTCCACCACTCCATGTCTGCTTGGTGTGTCGAAGAAGGAAGAATGGTGGACCGAATCAAATATGATATAGTTGTTGGAGCAATTAGATTGCATATTAATGGCATGAAGATGTTTTCCCATTTTCCACTCACCTAACCTCATCAAAATTAAAGTTTCAGCCTCCTATGGCGTAGACAAGGTTGAGAACTTTCCAATGATGCGAAATTTACTAGATCGAGAGATATGTCCATTTGAATGTTTAATTTAGGTCCATACAAAAATGGCAAAAACTAGTTAACAGAATGGGTCCACAGGCCCGAAATTCACTTTGCATCTTATGGCATCAAAAATACAAAATGCAAAAACTACCCTGCAGCCCCACAATTCACCTTTTGCCAAAAAACCATTTCCAGGTTTGTTGGTCTGCATTTTCCATTTGCAGAGAAATATCACTCCAAGGCTCACCGGCTCACATGTAATTTAGGCCTGACATGTGTCTCCTCTAGATGATGGCAGAGGTGCAGCCCATTTTTTATACTTTATTCCTTTTGGTCACAAGGCCAAAAAGTTAAAATTACCTCCGATGACCCACCTACTTTCTTTGACTTGGAACATGGCCATGTGTAGAGCTAGCGTGTGTTTGGGGATCTCTTTTGGATTTTTCTTTTGAAGTTGCATCGAAGAGACACGTGGCACCTTCTATGGCTTTTCTCTGTTCCTTTATGTTTTGGCGAAGTCCTTTTGTTTGGTGGGGTCCATATATCTAACCTGGGACACGTGGAAACTTGGCGCTTGTTTAGGAATCTACTTTTAGATTTACCTTTGAAGATGCACCAGGATGACATGTGCCTCCTTCCATGCATCTGCGATACTTAGTTGATTCGGGTGATGCCCTTTTCAAACCCTAGACACATGGAAGCCTCATGCTCATTTGAGTCTCTACTTTGGGACATGCCTCTGAATGTGCACTGTTGAGACAGTTGGCACCTTACGCCGACACTCTTATACTTAGCTGATTTGGGCCCGCTACTCTTTGAATTATGTCTGAGCCTGATCATGTGGAGATCTAGCGCTATTTTGGGTCTCCGCCTTGGGCTCTCTCTTTTGGAATTGCAGCAAGTTGACACGTGGCTCCTTCTGCTCGTTTGGACTTTTCAGCGACCGACTTTATCCTTTCTCAGGCCCGTGACACATGGAAGCTTTGTGCTTGTTTGGGGACTGGTTGTTGGGTTTAACCTTTTGAGAAGCGTCGATGAGGCATGTGGAAGCTTCCGATGATTCTTCCATACTTAGTCAATATGGGCTCATTCTGAATCATTTGTAAATCTTGAAGACTTTGAGCCTTTCTATTTTTCTCTCCGTTGAGCCTCTGGTTTTTCTATGGAACTGTTTGGCCCTTCCCTGACCCTACTCCTCCATTTTAGAGCCCATCTGTAACCGGTTTGTTGGATTTGAAACGTGGGCTTGTACAATGGAACCATCCCTTGGATTTCTTCCTACATACGGTGGTGTTTGATCAATTTTACTGGGGGAAATTGAGATAACAGTATCATCAGGTAAAAATTGTAGATGAGGATCAAAAGAAGACAAATTTCACCACTGAATGGGGAATATTTTCTTATATGGTGATGCCCTTTGGTCTGAAGAATGCGCATGCTATATTTTTGTGCATAGTTGTTCAATCATTCCAGGATTTTATTCACAAATTATTACAGGTTTTCTTGGATGATTGGATAGTATATGGGATTGTTAAGGATCATTATGACAACTTGCAGTTAATGTTTGAAACATACAAATAGTTAAGCATCTCTTTAAACATAAAGAAGTGTGTATTTGCTACACATTTGGAACTTTTTTAGGGCACATCATCTGCAGAGAAGGTTTGTTAGTAGATCTAGCTAAGGTTGCAGTTATCGTAGGTCTGGAGGATCCTACCGGTCAAAGTGAGTTGCATGGATTCTTTGGCCACAGAGGGTATTACAAAAAATTTACCAAAGTATATGCTAAGATTGTTATGTCATTAGAAGAGTTATTAAAAGGAAAAGGGACATTCTATTGGGGAGAACCACACCAACACACATTTGATGCGTTAAAGGAGAGGCTTACTACAACGCATATTCTATGCTTTCCCTCATGGAACAAACATTTTCATGTACATGTGGACACCTCTGGCATGGTCATTGGTGTAGTGTTAGATCAGCTTGGATAAGGTATTATAGATCATCCTATTTGTTTTGCTAGTAGAAAATTGACTCCTGCAGAATAGAATTATACAACTACATAGCATGAGGCCTTGTTAATGATCTACGTGTTGCATAAGTTCATAGAATAATTACTAGCAAGACCTGTTTTGTTTTCTACATATCACATGGCATTAAAATACTTAGTAAATAATCTTGTTTTATACAGGTGTATATGTTGATGGGTGTTATTATTCCAAGAGTTTAACTTTACAGTTGTGGTCAAGCTAGGTAAAAGTAATTCTGGCCCAAACCACTTATCAAGAATTCAATCAGGAGAGAAGGCTTAAAAAATTAAGGATACAATGTCAGATGCACATTTGTACAAGTTAAACTATGCACCTTCAGAATTGGAGGATATTGCTATCTTTTTACACACAAGTATGGCGCCAGAAGGAATGAAAGCCTTGGAGAAGAAACAACATGAAATTCACATTGCACCTTTCATGTTGATCAATGGTGACTTATACAAACTAGGTAGAGATGAATTATTGAATTAGTGTGTACTAGAACATGAGCGCATGAATATTATGGAAGAGGCTCATGGCGGTATTGCAGGTCGGCACTATGTAGGTGACACTACCACGTGTAAGATTATACTCATTGTTTTATTATGGGAGACTATGTACAAGGATTGTAAAGAATATTGTAACACGTGTAATCATTGCCAACACCTTGGAAAACCTGGGCAAAAAGTATAAATGCCATTAAGGCCTATTACTAGTGTAGATCCATTTGAAAAATGAGAAATAGACTTTGTGGATCTTATTTCCCTAGTCATGTGAAGAACCAGATCTCGCTACATCATCACTTGAACAAATTATCTTACAAGGTGGGAAGAAGCAACACCTACAAATGATTGTACATCAGCTATAGTAGTGAGATTCTTATGGGAAAATATTCTTACTAGGTATGGATGTCCATTGAGTCTTAAAAGTTATAGGGGCACACACTTCTTGAACGAGACAATCAAGATATTGTTGGATGAGTTTATGGTCATGCATTACAAAAGCACACCTTATCACCCTCAAGAAAATGGGACTGTTGAGGCCTTCAACAAGATATTGAGCCAAACCTTGACAAAACTCTGTGATGTCTAAAGGAACGATTGGGATGATAAATTTTCTATTGTACTTTGGGCATATAGAACAACCTACAAAAGATTGAATAAGGCCACACCCTTTTAGTTGGTGTTTGGCGTGGATGCAATTCTTCCCGTAGAATTCACGTTATCATCTTTAAGTATTACGTGTGCAAGAGGACTAGCTGATGAGTAAGCATTGGAAGAAAGAGTTGAGAAGTTAATACAACTGGATGAGAGGTGTGCCATAGCACATTGGCTTCAAAAGTAGGAAAAGGATAGGTAGAAGGCATGACATGACAGACACATCAGGGACAAGAAGCTTGAGGTCAGTTAGATGGTACTTCTTTATGACTCAATTTTTTTATGCCACCCAGGAAAGCTTAAGTTGGGACCGTATATTATCACTCACATACTTGAATTAGGAGCTTCCAAATTAGAGGTGCTTGATGGAACATGGTTACCCAGTTACTTCAATGGGAGTAGGCTGAAGCCCTACTATAAATAAGTCTTCTTGGTGTTTGTAATAAGGTAGTATTTCCATTTAGATTACATTTACTTTACTGTATTTCATTTAATTTATTTCCTTTTTCATTGTTATGATTTATCAATTTAGTTCAATGTTTTGTGTAATAAGTGCATGTGCATGCTAGAATATGATCACAATCTAGAGTAATTAAATGCAAAGAGGACTACACATACCCTTATTGTGGGGTGGTTGAAGGAGGTATGGAAAATAAATGAATGCACAGGTAACCACCACAGGAACAAAAGGAGAAAGGTTGCAAAGTTCATGAGAATTGGATAATTGCTAAAAACATTAAGACCACACATAAAATATTGGGCGCTCAGTATAATTGAAGAAAGGTTGTGGTATTTGAGACTACGTATGTTGGGTCACATTGGATAAACTACTTCGGCTTAAGGAAGCATGGGTAAAAGAGATATGTGACAGATAGGTAGCGGTGTGACAACAAATTATGACTGAGGCACAAAAATTTTGAGGTGTGTGAAATAATAGTCCAGGAAGAGGAGGCGCAAAATGTGCTCAAAAGAAATTAATGTCATGTACAGTGGTAGGTGGAGAAATTAATGAATGGAATTTTTGAATACTTGATTTAAAGTCGGCATTCTCAACGTCATTTTATACCTTGATAACTTGAAAAGAAATTGTGAAGTGCAAAGAAGAGCTGGAGATAGAGTATTATGCGGACTCAGTAATCTCATCGCATTTTGAAGCATGAAGTTGTGTACCCATGTAAGGAAGTAGGAGTTAAGAAGTGGTATTGTGTGTGATAGAAGATTGACTAGGGGTTTCAATTCATAGCTAGGGTTTTCATTCGTAGCTAGGGTTATCAATATGCATTTGTAAAATCAAAAGAAACAATGGTAGTACAGAAACCTCCAGTAGTAGAGAAGGTTGATGTTCCAGTAGAGGAGTGGATGGTGGAAATTATGTATCCAAAAGGATTCATTGAAAGTCGGTCATGGACAAAAATTATTACACAATATAGGGTTTCGAAGATTAACCACTGCACTGTAAAATGCATGAAGCACATCGTGGAAGAAGTCTACAGAAGGACTAAGTAGCGACTGATGGACGAAACTCAGGTTTTGGATGCCTTGGTGAAGAAACTACTTGAGAGCATGGGCATAATGCAAATTTTATATTTTCCCTATTATGGAAATCCCAAGCAATTGTACCAGTGGTTAATGTCACGGATCTATGAGGATTATTTCTATTTCGCGGGCACGAGAATGAGGATAACTACCAAGGTGATCAAAAAGGTAACAGGGCTGTGTGACATGGGCTTAAAAATTGTTCGACACTTGATAGATAATGAGGGAATTGATGCCATAATAACCCTATATCAGTATAAGAAGGGGGATGACTTTCTAGGTCACCAATATCCTAGACATGGCCACTAGATTAGCCACACAGTTAGTGGAAAGTAAGCTAAGGGCCAATGAGTGATGGAACGAGGTAAATATGCGTTGGTTGCATATAAAAAATAAAATGGCCAAGAAGACCTACTACAATATCAATGGTTACATTGCAGAGAGATTGGTGAATGAGGCACGTAACCAAGTAGATAAAGCTGAGAAGATAACCTGGGGTGAAATCTTGTTATTAATTGTGTTCAGTGAATTTGGGGTTCTAGAATATCCCAGAGAAAAATATGGTATTTTTGTTTGGAGAAAAACTCCCCAGCAAGAAGATATGCTAAGTACACACTACACGGAACTGTTTCCAAAACATACAAAGAGAACTTGGACAAGTGGTTTCAGGGGTTGTGTAGGGAATTTGAAGGAGGATGGTACGTTTTGCATGAGTTACCCAAACTGTTGAACAGGGAGGATGAATTTGCAGTCTACCAGCATTTCAACCTGGGGCTTTTGCACATGAAGTTTGAAGTAAAAATCCTGTGTTGTAATTTTCCATTTGTGTTTAGCGCAAGGTGTTTTAAGGAATCTTTAAATAGATTTCATGGCTCGTGTCAGCTCCAGTTCGATGCAAAGAAAGTGGATACAGACATTTACATTTTGTGCAAAGCATATGTATGGCTAGGTAAGGAGGCCTATCTCAAAACTATGGAGTCTGATACTGTGGACATCATGCCAGATAGTTTAGATGTAGGGAAAATTGAATCAATGTGCATCTTCATATACCTCAAACCAAGGTTCAAGGATGACAAAGTGGTGAAGGGCATGGATATGGTTCTTCCCAGACCTCCTAAGAAGAAGTAAACATTGGGGACTTCAAGGAATGTTGCATCTATGGCCTTTGCTCCAAAAAATGTAGTACATATAGGACTTCAAAACGTCCTAGAATAAGAGGAACCTGATGACAACACTGAACGTTTGCATACAAGAAGGATTTTGAGGAAGAGGCACACTTTAAGAGACACTGATGTTGGAACTTCTCAACCATTAAGGAAATCAACTTGTGTAACTCTAGTAAAGGATGAAGAGAGGGAGAAGAGAAAGCACAAGAAGTATATCAATATACCAGATAGTGAGGGGGAATCCCCATAGCCAAATGCACAAGAAGTAGAGGAGGAAGCTCAAAGAATTAGTGGAGATACATGATGATGAAGACATGGGTGAACACATAATTTATGAGACTATAGACCCAAACGTGAGTATTTGAGAAGATATCTCTGGTGAAGGAGAAAGCAACACTGGTGGAGATATAAAATTCCTTGTGCGCCCCATGAAGGAAGAATGAAAATATGAGGAGGAAGTCAACCATGTGGTTAAATGCATTGTCCCATAGGATCAAGGCATATTTGAGCAACATGAAGAGGACACATTAGAGCATGAGGATTTTGGTGAGCATGTGGGTGCACATGAAGAAGAAGAAGCAGTAAGTGCACAACACTTAAGTTATATGAATTACACTTCTCAAATTATTAGAACCCATTTCCAGAGAAAACTACCAAACAAGTAGTTGTATGGCTAGGATTGGATGGCCCCTGAAATGGCCAATACATGCACTTGCAAGCAACTATCTGGAGGCATGTAAAATCACATGGATGATCCTAATTTTGATGTCTGCAAGGAAGCGTGCACTTCAAAGAAGATGATAAAGGCACCTCATACACACCATATGAACATTAGGCCAACCCAATTTTTAGATGAGTAGGTAAGAAACGCTTTGATTAAAGCATCCACAGAAGTAGCGTGTAAAAATATGTATAAGGAAACAACAATCCTGGCGATATTGAAGGATAAAAAGGAAAAGGACACAGAAACACAAAAACTTACTCAAAATTGTGATAATGCAGTCGTGGAGGGCTAGAAGGTAAAGATGGTGGTAAAACAAATTACAGATGAGATTTTTCTGCAAAGGCTTAAGTTTCAGGAAAAGGTGCCTTAGGACTTCAAGTCTGAGTTGCACTATCTACATGAAATAGTTACCCAACTTTTAAATGAAGGACCAATGTTCCTCCCCAATAAAAATTATGCAAAGGAGGAAGAAGTAAGAGCAAGGACCAAAATTTTGTCAAAAAAATTTAGTATATGAGGCGTTACTCCAAACATTGAAGGATGAGATGAAGAGAGCCAATCAAGCTCTTAATTTATGTGTGGCGTGAGATGCCATAATAAGGACCAAAACTCTGTAAGTGGATAATGAAGTGTAGAAAGCAATGAAGGATGAAACATTGGGGCACATAGAAAGGTTTGCGCTGGTAAAAAAAAGCATGAGGACTGCGCAACAACCTAAGATCCTTACAAGGAAAGAATTAATGAGATTGGAAAGCTCATAGCACATAAGATGGACCTCATGGAAGCAATGTTGTCAGGTATGGCCAATGTTTTCCGAATACTACAAAATGAGAAATAGAAAATCTCTAAGAATGAATTGGATGATATATCCACTGACATTCCATAGAAAATGAGAAACACGCTGAGTGACTGGAAGACCTTGGAGGCTGAGATCATGAATGAATATCCAGAACTAATCTTTCTGGTTGAGAAGAGGGTGTTACATCTAGTAAAACTCATTCTTTCATTACTTATTCTTTATCATTAGCTACATCAGGAAGAATTTCCATTACCGGGGTGGAAATGTACTTAGTGTGGGGTAATGTTGAGTAGCCAAAAATATTCTAAGTATTGGGCACATGAAGATAGGGCGTTGGAAGCACAAGGAGTTATAATAGTATTGAAGTGTTAAACCTCAGGACTTGCCTCTTTTATGGATAAGGTATATTTTTGGAGATAGCGTGCAGAGAACACATAGAGATAAATACTTTCGCTACATGCAATGGTATTTTGGGAGCAAGCGGCTGATAACCGACATGCATAGTTTAATCTATTAATAAGATTTATTCTTAGAGTTAACTATAGGACATCTATTATTAGAACACTTGCATGTGTGTATGGTATTGTAAAGGTGCATGGATATTATCAGCATGCGATATATTTTGAGAAGTGCATGGGTAGTGAAGGTAAAGTCCCTGCCTCGATAAATATGTATTCTAATGCGTAGTTTAGTAGTAATGAATTATTGTAGAGTTATGTTGTTGGTTTTGATGAACATATGACTCATGGAGATACTTTATAGTGTATGAAGCTTCTGTTTTTTACAGTATTTAAGAAATGGAGTATATTGGCTGGATAATGGTGTTAGACATAACTGAATCTAGTTCTTGTATGATTAATCTTATTATATTCATTGTTTAGTTCATGATTCTCTAAGATCTAGATCTGGTTTATGCAATGTGGAATGTTTATGTTTAGTTATGAATCTGAATATGCTTTAACATCATCACACTAACATTATATACAAGCAACACTAAGGATGGACTTGGTACCTTTTTACACTTTGGGTGAGCGCTCTGCTCATACTTAGTGATGCGCCATCACGTTTGGGTTATTCACAGTAAAGTATAGGTTGCATCACATACCAAAATAATACTTTTTATTTGTGCTTCACATTATTGTTTTCATCTCACTTGCATCATTCATGTGAGTGCAAGTTGTGCTTGAAGAGTCAAAATAGAAAATGTGGGAAATTGAATAGATTACTTTTTAAAAACCCAACCATGATTTTGAATCCTTATTTGTCTCGCTTTCAACTGTGAACGTGCAAACATTGTATTCAATGGTCATGATCCTACTCTGTAATGTAATTGTATAGGTAATGGAGATGATTATAAAGTAAATTACCACAAACAAATATTTCAGATTCGACGGCATTATCTCGAGCCATCGATATGCTCGTTGGTGTCATCTATCTACGAGAATCTTTGTCAAGGATGAAGAATGAGCGGGCTTCAATTTTTTAGATAAGAGAAAGAAATGAATGGAGGCTTAGAGAAAAGGTGGGAATTTAATACGTACATGACACACACCTATTACATTGCTAAAAAAAATTTTATCAAGATAATTTTCAGTATATATAGCTAGCAGGTTATCGATAAGGGTTTTTTTAACAATATTTCTTGATTTAGGATCATACCTCAGGGGAATTATATAAAATAGATAGTCTTCAGTCCTTGGTAATTAAGGCCAAGAAATACATGTAAGTTCCATTTTGCATAAAAAGGAGTTTTTAAAAAAAAATCTTTATCTTTACTTGTGTGTGTGTGTGTGTGTAGGTGTGTGGTTGTGTGGGTGTGTGGGTGTGTGTGTGTGGTGTGTGTGTGTGTGTGTGTGTGTGTGTGTGTGTGTGCGTGTGTTTACGCATGTGTGCGCGTGCACGTGTGTGTGCATGTGTGTGCGCATGTGCATGTGTGTGCATGTGCGCGTGTGCATGTGTACGCGTGTGTGTGTTTCATCTGTGTGCATACGTGTGTGTGTGCGTGTTGCGTGTGCGCATGTGTGTGTGGGTGGGTGCGTGTGTGTGCATGTGTGTGTGTGTGTGTGTGCATGGGCGTGTGCGCATGTGCATGCGTGTGCGTGTGTGTGTGCGTGTGCGTGTGCGTGTGTGTGTGCATGCGCGCGCTGCGCGCGTGTGTGTGTGTGATTGCATGTGTGTGTGCGTGTGCGTGTGTGCATGTGCATGTGTGTGTGTGCATGTGTGTGTGTGCGTGTGCGTGTGTGCATGTGTGTGTGTATGTGTGTGTGTGTGTGCGTGTGTGCGTGCGTGTGCGTGTGTGTGTGTGCGTGCGTGCATGTGTGTGTGTGCGTGTGTGTGTGTGTGCATGTGTGTGTGTGTGTGTGCGTGTGTGCATGTGTGTGTGTGTGTGTGTGCATGTGTGAAAATTAATTTGTATATTTTAAATCAAGGATATGATATGTGAAGCAATACATATTTGTAAAATAAAGAAAGAAGTTCAATATATAATTTGTTAGTGGATATAATTGTATGGATATCTCTTCGTTATATAGTAATACACATGTAATTTCTGTGTACTTTATTCATTCAAAAATATTTTGTGATAGAGGTTCAGGCATCAAAAGATGGAAACCATAAATCATATATAAACAAAAATGGTGCATTGGGAGCACTGGAGGAGACAGATTAAAGAAGTGAAAACTCGGGGAGAAAAACACTACAAGAGGAAGAGGGGAAACAAAGAAGGGGTTTGAGGGAGGAGAAGTTGAAATATGGGAAAACTGTAAGAGAGAACATATGTGAAACATTGCTTAGTTACGACTAGGAACATACAAACCTCGCTCTATTTTTGGTAATCATTTAAATTGGAGAAAAGGGGGGTGGAGGAAGTTACTATCAACAATGGCATCCCTTGTGGTTTGTGGGTAGTCAAAACACATTTCAATTTAATGGAATTTTTCTTCTTTTTTTCCTGATACACTTGAGATACACGGATACATGGAATGGACTCATCATCCCAAGTCAAGTCATTACAGTTGTTGAATTTGATAAACAAAAAACAAAGGGCTGATCATGTGGTTTTGTGTCATCTTTATAGACCATTATCTTATGCCATTCTCTATTCTCTCACAAGAAATAATAGGTATCATTTGTAAAAAAAATCCCCGTGGTTTTATATCCAAGACTTTATTCTAACCATTCCATGTTCTTAACACTAGATAAATTTGAAGTATTGTCATATGAATCTATATAAGGAAAGGCTTTCATGGTGAATACTCTTGCATTGAATTAATAAATGATAGAAATTTTATCTCCAAGGATTGAACACATAATCTAATACTATATTTATCGCGATTACCCTGCCAACTTGTTCGACAAATATATGAAAATTATAATCATTCTTTTAGTGGAAGTCATTGGTGTATTACATGGAGAGGTGGGTTAGATTTTCACATTGTAATGTTTCCATCATCATCACTTGTAGATAGGGAGCTCGCATATGTTTAACTTGTAAACTGTACATGTGTTATATATAGAAACTATATGTTAAGGGTTCCTTTTATCATCCATTTCATGCAAAAAATTTAGTAGAGTTTTAATTTAGTGATTAAGGTAGAAGCTATGGTTTCCCATTGAGTTTATTGGTTTGAAAATTATAATTTAGATTATTTATCATGGAAATTTATATTAATGGTTAAGCCTTCATAGAGCATTTGTTTCATAGTCCATTGCTGAGGCATGATACAAAAGCTCTATATTGCGGGTTCCTTCTATTGTCAGTTTCATGCAATTTTTAATTATTATTAATTATTTAGCGATACGAGTAGAAACTATGGTTTCCTCCATCACCAGCCTGAACAACATTATCTGTGAATGACCACCAAAACAAAACTTTGTTGATTGATTTATCTTACTCGATTGTGCATTTCCCCAACACGTGTTATACACAACCATTGAGAATCATGTCTGGAAATTATTATTGACATAATTAATGTTTGCGGCATCAGAAAAAGAGAAAAAAATGTGCTCTTGGGTCCTTCAATGCTTTATCTCATCAAAGATTGAGATAGGGAATGCTTCAGTTTGAAGATTATAATTTGGTTTATTTATCATGACACTAAATATCAATGGTGCAAGTCTTCATAGATCATTTTTTGTCTAATCCATTTCTAAGGCATGAAAATACATTTTTAATTAAATATAAAAAAATCTCACTACTCAATAGAGCATAAAAATCTAAATCTTAACAAAAATGATGGATTGGAAATTTTCATGAAAGATGAAATATTTCAAATTTTTTAAAAGAAAATTATCTTTTGCATCCCCAGAATTCATAGGAAAAACTTTGAATACCTTAAGAAAATTGCATTATCTTTAATGAAGGTGAATTTTAGATAAGAGGATTATTTATTGAACATAGATAAGAACATTATTTTTTGAACATGGAGAAACGTGTTGGGTACGAGCATGATAAGATTAGGTTACATAACCGCACATGAGTGTTGACACCTATTTAACATGGGTAACCCTACCTTTTCATTGCTTTGTTTGAACTTTTGAGAATATAATTGTACTTTGATAAAAGTATAAAAGAGATGAATAGGAATGTGTTCAATGGATTTAAACTATAAAAAGTATCGCTAGAGGAAGAGGGACCAAACAGGCCAAGTTGACCCATAATATAAGGACAATATGGCCCTTCCTATATTCTATGGTCTCAAGTGTATGTTTTGATGATCTAAAACTTGGAATTGTGATATGCGAGGGAATATCCTGGTTTGTGGACTAATATAGCCATTGTGTGAAAAAATAGGTTTTTTGTGCAAGAAAGAACAAGTGGAAAATATCTAGGGATAATATAGGTGGCCAAATTGAGCAAGTATGGACTAGTGAAAGAGTGGTGTATAATTTGTTTTGTTACAAATGATGAACTACCAAAATGATTTTCTACATTTTCCCCCCTTTAAGTACGGAACTTAAAATTTTGTGCTTAAAGGAAAACTCACCTAAGTGTGTAGACACATTTTTCTTTGCTCAAATAACCTTGTTCTTGTGCTAGGAAGTTATTATTTTTTCAATTGTGTTTTTTTTTTCTAGGATACATACCTACAGAGAAAAGAGTGTTGTCATTGGCCATAATATAGGATATCAAACTTTGAACTTAGTATGAAAATAACAATATGTATGTAGAGAAGTAAAATAAAGGAAAGATTACTCCTAATTACTTTGCGAGAGAGAGGGAGATTGTACTCCTACTACCATTGTCATGGATATTTTCTAAACTTTGTGTTGGAGCTGGTTGGAAGGACTTAGTGGTGATCAGTTCCAAGGTGGAATATGCCAAGCAGAATAGAAAGAATTGTAAATGCACTTTCAATAGAGAAGAGAACTATTTGGGGAGTGTTCTTCTTGGTCCACATCCCACCAAAAAAATATGAGAAATGGGAAATCAATCCTCTGAGGATAACGATCGCCTCAAAACTTTCCAAGGCACATGGATAAGTTCCACTGTAGATGAATATGAACCCATTTTATTTATAAATGATGAAACAATGTATTGGGAAAATGCTATATTGCATGTACGCTTGGTGCCATCATAACCTCAATTGTACCATGTATTTTTCCATTGAAAATGAGTGAACGACATGTACATGTCACTCAGAAGTTGTGCCAATTGAAAATAATATTAAATCTTGCCCCGAGATGAAAGTGTATGGAATGGGCCATAACATCCATATGTTATGGTACTTTCTATATGGTTTGGTCCCTTTGTATTTCCTCAATAGATTTATTTTATGAGCCATTTTCTAAGCTTCTAACATGTCTAATTTTGTACCTTTTATTTTGTTTCTGAATTCTAATGTGTTGTGAGGGTGACAAATCATTCAATGGTTTCCCTCCTTGTTTGGGGCCCGTGAGGTGGAGCAATGCGAGTACAGACCAAAAAATAGGACCTTTATCTAATGTGCACATGTGTTATAGTATTCTTGTAGGAAGAAAATGGGAGTACGCAAGGTGTATACCATGGAACATACATAAAAATGTAATTAAAAAAATAGAAAAGAATTAGTAACAAACAATAAGAAAATGATGCAGTATGTGTAAGAAAAACCATGCATGGACGCAGAAAATAGAGAATTATGGAAACAATTATACTGCATAAATGGAACACCACTCAAGATATCACAATGCATTCTAGGAACTCAAGCAAAATCAAGCAATCAAACAAGGAACATAGGGCATTTCCTATAAGCAAGTGAAAATAAATAGTTCTTTAATGTAAAGTAATAAACAGGGAACATGATAAGGAATTTGGAAGTGACCTGAAAAACATATATTACACATGAAGAACCCATTAGAATGTTAGAAAATAAATAATATGACACGATGTATGTATTTATTTAATGACATAAGAGAAAGTAAAGTAACACACATTGGAATAATAACACATGTATATGTGAAAGTGTAAGGTGGATGCCTCCAGTACCTATGTTAGAATCGATAGAGAGAAGTCTCAAGCATCTTGCATTTTGTACCAATCTATGTGTGGCCTACATTCAACTCAATGTATTACATGAATGCACATGTCTATAGAAATATGATATACCATATTATGTATCAATATAACATGGTTAAAAATGTGCAGCATGAATAATAATAAGTGTGCAATATAAACAACCAAATAAGATAAAATCTAAATATTTTTGGATGTTTTTGTATATATTTGAATACTTTTTTATTCGTAGATTACTTGATTTTTTTTGTATTTCTAGGCCCCTTGAGGGAAAATATGAAAACCTATTCTTCGAAGAAAAGGAAATGTGATCCAAGAATGCCCCCTGGGGGGCAATATTTAGATTTATAGTTCTTTTGAAAAATATAGATTATGTAACTTGAGATGGAAAGAAATATTTCCCTATTTGTTTGTGTATGTGAAGTGAGGTTCGAGAACATGGATGCTCCTCCATTAGTCTAGTTGAACCTATAAATAGAGTTTTTCATTGGGAAATGAAGGCAAAGGGTGGATGCCTCACTAATGTATGAATAATATAGGCATCATCATTGGGGTTTGGAAAGACCATCTGATCTAGAGGATCCTCATTGAGAAACACTATTCTATGAATTTATCTCAATTTTTCACAATCAATTGTATTGCGTAGAGAAGATTGAGAGATTTTTGGCAGTATCTTGTAGGCTGAAAACAGAGATTGTATGCAAAAGATATAGCGGACTGAAAAATTTGGCCAATTGGAAAAAATAATGGACTCCACATAGGTTCTTGATGACATGGACACATGCACATCCGTCATGTGGACCAATGAAATGATGAAAACTGGAAATGTGGTATAGAAGTAAAATATGTTTTGTAAGTTTTCTCTTCAAAACTCATTATCGGATGGGTGGGCACCCCTATTTCCTAGCTGGGGGCCCTCAGCTAGGGTTGATACACTCTTTTTACGCAGAGTTACTGTCTTTTCCTCCAATCATCATGTCACTATGTTTTATCTTCTTTATTTAAGTTCCTTTATATTCCACCACTTAATGCATGTGGGATATATATTACAGTACATTGAAATGTTTTGCATTACAGGTTTAAGTTGTTTAGTGACAGCTTGACTTGGCAATTCGAGCTCCTAGCTTAGTAGAATGTGTCGCCTTGCCTACTCGCCAACTCTTGACCCTAATAACCCACCATCTCACTTCTCACCATTCCACTCAAACTACCAGCTAGCCTACGAATCAACCCACACCTCTTAGACTCTCCACAACTCCCTCTGCTTACAACTCACCCCGCCAACTCCCAACATAGCTTGTCATTTCACATAGATCCCAAACATAGCACATCGTTCAACCGGTTGACTCATGTTTCCACCAAAAAAATCATTCGAAGCCACTTAGCATAGCCAACCCACCTATATTTAAACAATCAAAACTGTTAACCCTCATACAAACGTGGGATTTTTCCCACTATAGACATTTACCAAATTTTTTGACACAAATTTTTTCCCAAAAAATTGTTAAAATTTTTGTTATGAAATTGTTTAGGATTATGTGGTATTAAAAAAGTGTAAACGTTTTTTTTGTGTGCCAATGGAATATATTTGTTTTGTGTCTACAGAATAAAGCAATATAAATAATGTGCTCACAGGAGTGCCCATCAACTATGAGAGGGTTTAAATATGTGTGCATGGTTTTGTTCAACTAGGTTAATGAAATTAAAACTAACACCTAGTAGTCTTAATTAACTAAGCTAAAGAAAAATCTAAAACACCATCAAGATAAGATCTAAACAAGGTTAGACAATAACATTTATTTGCATTTAAAAATTCAAAGCATAAATCAAACTAAGCATGCAAATTTTTTAAGAACCTACACTCTTTTGATTAACAACAAAATCAAATGGACCTATGTAGGCTCCATGGCAATCAAAGTGGTTGTTTTTGATATCCAAGAACCTAGGAATGGGAGCTTATCAAAGTTGGGCTACAAGATCCTTTTGACTCTTCCCATATGACCCAAGCACTTTGGCTAGAAAAGAGGCTTAGCTCTTCAAGTGGTGAATTCTCAAGAATAACAAAGGAAAGCTTTTGGCCTATTTGCTATATGCTTTGCTTTTTTCTACTCAAGGAATTTAGGTGTAAGTGTAAAGGTAGGAGGAGGGATCTTTATATAGCCCAATAGATAAAGGAACCACTTCATCCCTTTGCATGTGGGATAAAAGGTAAAATAAGATTAGGAATGGATAAGGTTGCTTTATAAAAGGTAACCTTACTTTAAAAGAGTTTAATTTATACTTAGCAAGTCATGAGAGTTGGAGGGTGTTTTAATTAATCAAAGGTGATTAATTAATAGGTAGATGTAAGCTTATAAAAGCTAATTAGAGGAATATTAGCATGATTTAGGCTATAGAAGAGGATTAAATCAATTAAATATTGATTTATTGGTTAAATGAAAGGGAAAGCTAATTAATTGATAATAATTAATTAGTCTAGATAGAAGGGGGTATTAATTAATGGAAGGTCATTGATTAGGGTGTTTATTGGATAAGCCTCTTAGTTAATTAGCATAGTGTAATTAATCAAACGACGATCGGAGAGAAGGTGAGCGCTTTTGACAGTATGTTTCCAACTAATATTACAAAGCATATAGTTTTTCATAGACAAACTCAATCATTGAAATTCGTGAATCTTATGTGACATTATTTTCCATTCCTAGACTTCAGAATGGTAAGTTTCTAAGGAATACTTGTAAAAAATAGGGTATTTTGAAAAATTTGCAGAAAGGTTATGAATTCTTGTAGATAATATAAGATAATGAGATTCTAAAATTTTCCATAAATTGATGTAATGTGTAAATTGAATTTGCAGGATTCATAATTGATTATGTCTAGTTCTAAAGAAAACTTTACCAGAGATGATGTGTTGAGAAGATTGCGGAAAGGAAGTCCATGAATTTGTTCAACCTTGTTCCACGAGTCATTGATAATGCTAAATTTTCTACTATTTTGGCAGGTGACCAAAATCAGATGCAATTATTTCTAGAAGCCAACTTATTAAAGATATGTATATAGGAACTAAAGTTATATTTGTGAAATATTTCACATCATTGTGTTTATGGAGGAAAGTGAATAAACTATGATGCAGAAGAATGTATCATTTGAAGAGGAGCAATAGAGAATATTCTTAAGCAGCTACAATATCTTTGTATTCATACTTGCAAGGAAATAAAAGATCTATTTTTTTTTATTCTGGGTAAATAGTTTCTTGAAAGGGACTATACCCTTGTACAACAGTGCTCAAAATTTATATTTTAGCCCAAAAATCCCAATAACAAAAAATAATCTGCCAAGATTAAAACCAACAAAAACAATCTAGTTGCTACAAGAACAACAAATAAACAACAACTTAACATCAACACAACTACCCAGCAACTGCGCAGCAGGCCATTTTCCTAGATGTAACAATAATAGCACCCAAAAAGACAAGAATCATATCTTATCCATTATGGTGTGGGATTTATCTTTGGAATTTCCCTTCTTTTTCCTATCCACCACCATCCATTCTTGATTTCATGCATCCACTGTAATCGGAAGAACAACTGAAATGGATTTGACAAGGATGTGACCCATGGGAAGGGGGGTCGAAGCATCCTTAATCACTGAATCAACACCCTAAAGAGAATAGTCTGGAGGTAGCTTCTTTGTATTGATCTGCAAACTATCCACGATGGGTGATTCAACTTACAGGGGGGCACTAGTTTCCTTAGGTAGATCTGAGTCAATTGTAAGATGTTCAGGTAGAGAATCCTTCCACCATGAAGTTTTGGTCTTTCATTTTGAATGTTCACAATGGTCTGAAACATGACCAATTTGGAAGCAATGTCGACATGTGAAGGCAAGTCTCTCATAGTCTATCCTCTGTACCTAGAGCCTTTCACCAATCTGTAGATTGATTTCTACTGGTAAAATTTTGGAGGTATTGAGATCGACCAGAATTCGAGCATAAGTATTATGGGTTTGGATGGAGGTCTTATCATCAACTGCGGCACATGAGCCTTGAGTATCTCCTATAGCAATGAGAAAATATCTGTTCCAAAGCTGTAGTGGGAGTCCTCGTAAACGAACCCAAATCAGGTAGGTATCAAAAAACTCTTTTAAAGGGTCGAAAGACGAATACCATGATTTGGACATAAGCCTGTGTTCCCCTCAAACCCAATGTTAGCTAAAAATTAAATCCCTATCTCAGGGGTTTCAAAGACAACAATGAAATAAGGTTTAGCACAAGGATAAAGCTCAATCTTACCTTACATCTTTTCTCTCCATCTCTGGGCTATCTAGTCATGGAGGTGAGAAAGTTTAGGCCAAAATTTGTGAAATCTGCATATTAGACCCAGCTGGGAGAGATTTTCCTCCTCCTTAAGAACCTTTAGAAGCAGATCCTCATCAATTTTTAGTGTCGGGACCTCCTGGGAGGGTTTCAAGAACTCATTTTTGGCATTCTCCTTCTGTTTGGAGACCTTTGAAGCATAAGATTTGGACCTATTAGCGTTGTTTTATTTTCCCTGGTTCTGGCCAACCCCTGTTTCTCTCTCTCCATCACCAGATCCATGCATAACTGATTTGGAATGAGCACAAGTTTGATCTCCATTTTCTGCAAAATAGGAGATTGGATCTTTGTTTTCCTTAGATCTTTGATCTCCATAAAAGATCTATTTTTTCTATATGTTTCCTACAATCATTGTTTTCTTGAAAATTATGCATCGTAACAACGATTTTTTTGTGGTTCATGGTTGATTTGAGGCAGCCTAAATTAATATGGCAGCTTATAATTTTGCTTCTCAGATTGCTAAAGAAAAAGACTAAAGTAAGAATGCTGATAAAATATACATACGCTACTTTATAGTTATAATAGTCTAGAGGTTGATCCTTACCAGAACTTTGGGTTGCTGTAGGCTGACAGGCCTATATGATTCAAGATAGTAGAATTTTTATTAATCGTGAAAAGTCTTCTGGAAGTGGATTTATAATAGGAAACATTGATTTCATCGCTGGAAATCATCACAAATTAAAATTTAATATTTTTGTGTAAGTTAATTAATAATTGGAATGCTCGCTTGAAGATTTGAGCTTGCTTTTTTTGTTATAATTTCTTTTAGACCTAAAAACAGATAATATTGCCAGTATATTCTGGAAGTGTAAATATTTATTTTAAGTTTTCGTATTTGTGTTGATATCGGAATGGTAGATACACAGAGCCTAGTCATTTTCAGATTAAATTGCAGGTGCTCTTTGTAGCTGGGGGTTTAAAAACTCAGTGTGAGATATCAAAATCACTTATATGTGCTAAATTTCTAATACATATGTAAATGATGTAATTTGTTGCTCATGGTTTACTAAATATTTATGCAGGGTTAAATTAAAACTCCATAATTTTATATATTAGTAATTAGAAATCCTTAATTTTATATAAATTTTAAATCTCAAGAGGATCATAGAGGGTCAAAAGCTCAAGAAAATAGAGTTGCGCTATCAATAGAAGTCTGTATCTTGAGATAGCCTAGTCAAAAAGTCTGTAAAGTGTGAAAACAGAATTACGAGTGCTGAATAAGTGTTTATAAGGCTTTGCAAAAGTATAGGGAGGTATATGTTGTTGGAAAAAGTCTATGAAATTGTGTAGATGTCGTATGGCTTTCATGTGAATGAGGAGTGTTTGTTTGTGTCTCAGTTCATTTCATTTTATAGAATATTGTGTTTGATATGTTGTGCATTTTGATATTGGGCTTCTTGATTGTGACAGTCCTTCATTTTGACTCTCCCACCTTGGGATTGTACATTAATCATCTGTCTTGGGGCTGTTGTTTATTTATAGAAAAATAATTAGAACATGTATAATGAGGATATGTTGGTCTCTTACCGTTAGAAAATAGTTCATCAATTGAATTCATTGTTATTCCCACCAGCATTAGTGATTCATCTCCTACTTACAAACTTTCTTTAGGAAATGTTATATTGTTTGCTAGAGTTGTAATTTTTGTATTATTGGATGTTAATATCATATTTATATAGGGACAATATTTTTTATTTTTGTATATTAAATTATAGAAATTTTTTTTATTTTTTATTTATAATTTGTTTCGTATTTCAAATCCAAATAAATCTCTATTTTATTCTATAATTTATAATTAAAATAATTACCATTGAAATCTAAGTAAATCCTTTATTTAGTTCTCTTATTTATACGTTTTTATTCAATTTAATTTAAAACCTAACTTTAACTTCGTGAATCCCAAAATCAGTTCGCTTCTGAGCTCCATAAAAAACTAAGGTTATAATTGGATTACAAACTGAGCACCCCTCTTGCACAACTTAGTGTCCAAAAATCTGATTTGCATCCCCTCAAATGTTGGAAGCTCCTGGGATTATACCCTTTAATCATTGACAAAAGCATTGCATAGAGTGATTTTGACAAAAATTATTAATATGCTTTGTTATGCTCCACTCTTTAGCTTTTGACACGTGTCTTAAAAAAGCTACTATTTTCCACTCCAAGGTCATGACAAAATGGACATAGTGTTCAAATTCTGGTAGCTTTATGTGAATTAGTTAATTCCTTTCTTTCTTCAGGCGAATTCAGTATCTTACAACTATCTTGTAATTAATTAATTTCTTAATAAAACAAATCAAGAAGATTAACCTTATCAACATATAGAATCCCCCTGTTAGCCTTTGTAAGAAGATCGGGCTCAAATGCCTTGACTCCTTATGTAAGTGCCTTCTCAATATTAAAAGCTCCACAAACCCTATCCTCAGTGGCACTCAATGGCAAATCCATCATACAAATAATTTATGATGGTGCCTACCAAAGCATACTACGGTCTATTCATTATCATTAAAGAATTTGGATTACATTAAGAGAGTCCAAATTCCAATCCTTCAGTTATTGTGGAAAAACATATGTGTTTGTCTTTAATGCAAGGACTATTGCTTCCGACATCTTCTGGTTGTCAAACTAACATCATATAAATTGATGATACATTCTAAATATTTCATTTAGATATATTTGAAAATAACTTTACAATACATGTACCATTGCATAATCTATTTTGTGTTGGTGGTCATTTTTTGTCATTATTATGGTAACTGCCCTGTTTTCCCATGGGAGTTGATCATGTTGTGTAAATAATGAATGTTATGGGGAAGATAGTGGGAGAGGTGAATTATGGAACCTATTCATTGGCTTGTTTGCATTTATGTGTAAAAACTATGAAATTTTCCATTTTAACTAGCGTGTATGCATGTGTTTAGTAGTGAACAAATTCATCACCAGCATTGTTAGAACATGGATGCATGTATTAGACTTTGCTATGGTGCTCAATACAGTGGGCCTTTTAAAAAAGGTCTTTGTAATGATTTTAGCATCGAGAAAATAATTCAAAACCTAGAATATCATCATTTGCAACTCTTTAATCGGAAAGACTTATAAAACCTTAAGATGTAGTAATTGCTTTTGGTGAATAAAAGAAGCCATTTGAACTTGACATTTACCATTTTTGATGCATACAACTTTGTTTCTGCTCGCTCATGCATTCTATTCTTGCATTACATATTTTCTAAGAATGGAATTAGCATTAAAATAATGCATTGGTTTAATTTAATGCTTATAGTGTCAACCACTACTACACAATCAATAATGATAGTATCTTAATTCAGTCATGTCTTCGTAGTTTTTTACATCAAAGCCACTAATGTTCAGCATTCACCTACATTAAAAAAATTCCACCATAGCCCTAGTGTCCATTTACCACTAGTGCAAACGATATTAATTTTTATGTTGATCGTATTTTGCAAATACTACAAATGCATTTGGATGCCATCTTCATCATTACTTTTGATGTTTAATTTTAGACCTGATTTTAACTACATCATTGCCCTTAAATTGGGCTTTCATTAAAAAAAATTTGTTAACCTTAGATTTCAATTTTAATTGAGTTCATATTCATGGATTTCAATGACAATCCATCATTTTTAGCAATAAATCTCCAATTAAGTTCTCTGTTTTGTTAATTCATAAATTTTGCTTCCTACATTTCTTTCATGTCTTAGCCTTTCGCTTATATATCTCCAGCAAAGGATATCTCTTTAGTCAACGCTACACACAAATATGCTGCAAGGGAAAATACTCTCTTATCAACATCCAAGTTTAGTTATCAAAAATATCAATGTGCATACCTAAATACAGTTATGTTAAATAATGGATACCCTGATTCCATTATGCCAAGAGGCCATTAATCACAGTCTCGTTAAATTGGGATATGAATATCCACATTAATTGCTAGGATGCCAAAATCTGGTTATTAACTTAGCGAAATAAATTGTGGTAAAATTACATTAAATAGAAATAATTATCAGACCCCTTTTGCTTAAGATTTAGCACTGCCAATGAAGCTATACATACTGCTCAAAATTGCCCTGTATTAGTTAAAATTCAACTGTGGTGTTAGTATCCATTTAGTGTTTCAGTAAAAGCTAATAAAAAATTGATTCAATAAGGTATTATAAAATGAAAAAACAAAAAAAGGGAACTCAAAGTTTAAAATGTGTTCAGGGAAAGCCAATGACATCTATGTAATTTGTAATTTCTGCATGCAATAAAAACCCACAACTTTCCTAATATTTATGCAGCAAGAAAAGATTCTGCTTATTCGAGGTGTAGAATTTTAGTTCTATTGCTACTACATTTTGTACAAACTCCTCTAGTTGCCTCTAGAAAGTGAAGCACCCAGGTCAATGTTTAAAACACTAAAAAATTAAAGCTTTCTTCCCTTTTCCTGCTACCACAAGCGTTAGCGGAAGGTACTCTTGCTACACCGCAGCCCTTGTTCATAATCTATGTTTTTATATTTGAAATAGATAAGAGTGTTTAGATAGAGGATGTGGCAGGTAGTATAGATTTTGTGGGTCACACAAAAAGAAATTTTTTTATTAAAAGCGGTGTTTCTCCATTTTTTTATTGCAACTAGTAGTGTGTCTGGGGATGTGGTTGGAAGATTTTGCAGATCTTTATAGATTTTATTGATTTTGGAAAGGTATTTTTTCTGAAATGCTTGGGAGAGAAAAGTCTTCTAGGGGATGGAGACAATATGTTTTGATTAGAGGTAAACAACGGATTAAAAGGGGATAAACAATTAATTATTTAACACAGAAGGGAAAAAAACTTGATAAGAGGAATAAATGGAGGAGTGAAGCAAATAAATGTGACAAAAATACCTTGTAGTAAGAAAAATTTGAGGCATACATATGAGGATGGATCAAATACTGGTTCACACAAATACATTTAGGAAACTTTTTGTATGGGAAATGAATTTGTAGAGGAGAAGCACATTTCCTAAGGTGATCACTAAGAAGAATATGATGACCTATTAAACTTGTAAATTAATTATAATTATTTGAAACATTAGTGTAATGTCTAGGATAAATATTTTGACAAATTTTGGTGTCATTTGATAAATTTAGGGAAACTTGATAATTCAAGGCTAATTTAATAAAAAATTATAGGTGCAGTAATTTGATAAATTGATTTTTGTTGAGAGGAATGAATAAACCAATAAACATTAAACTTATGATTCATAAGAAGTTTTGAGAAAAATTAGTTGTGACCTATTTTGGGTGAATATTTTTGTAAGGGTGTGTCAAGATATCATCTCCAATCCTTCCACCATGGTTAGGAAGATACCACATGAATTTTGTGAAGTATCTTAATAGGAATGACACATGAAATTTTTATGTACAATGACCTTGATAATTATTTTCGAATAGAAGATTCGATTTGACTTAGGGTTAGAAAATAATCATTTTGGCTTGTTGGCAAAAAAACCCTATATTGTGTGAATTCCTCATCTAAAAAGATTGATGGAATGCATCCATGGTACTACAAGAATAGGAACATCATGGAAATCAATAACATGAGACCACCAAAGTGAGTAATTGTTAAAGGAGAGTCCATATCTCAAACCATTATCATCCCATAAAAGCCATGGTTTGAACTTATGCCATACGTTCCATATGTCTTTTATAGTAAAAGAGTTGACCACTTTAATTTATTCTTTGAGAATCGAAAAATTATGGAAGTCAAGTCCTTGACGTGTTTTACAACCATGGAAATATCCTTTTGTGATGTCGCTCGATGAAATCCCTTCCTGAATTGGCACATAAAATTCTTTGAGTATCATTTCAAAAATATTATGAAGGTTGAGAAGGAACCCAACAAGAAGAATAGTAAACGTGAGTGATTGTGAGAACTTTTAAGTAAATTTAGCAATTATTTGCTTGATACAAGTGGTTAGTGATCTAATAGATAGAATTTTTTCAACTTTTTCCATAACATATTGTCATAGATTGGATGGGATATCCTTAATGAAAACACGATACTAAAAAATAATAATAATTGATTGTGTTGAATCCAATTTCACTGGAAAATTCTTAACCAACATGGAGGGGGTATAAATAATTTCCTATGGCACTATATTTTATGCCATTGGATGCTAGGGATAGAAGCAAGGTAGAAATTCAAGGCATTGTAAAACATATTTTTTATGGTTTTCTCATATTCAATAAAAGTAAGGAAAGAATCATAAAAAAAGGTCATTAAATTGTTGTGCAAGTATCATTATTGGTAAGGAATTGTCCTTAACCATACGCTATTTTATAGTGTTTGCAAGAAGGTAGCCAAATCCCTCCACAGTTAGCACATAATGTAAAGGGATTATTCCCAACATTGATGAATTTAGAAAAAGAGACCAAAGTGTTAATATTTGACTCTATTAATCACAAAATAAGAGGAAGAATATGCGAAAAGGATTTGTACAACTTAAGATAAAATTGGGCCAAAATCCAAAAGCTTTGAGAAAGGATAGAACATGAAACACCATTCAATGTGATCATAGGATTTTTCAAAATTAGTTTTGCTAAACATGGCTTCGTTGGTAGAGAAATGAGCCCACTTCATCCCTTCCCATATTGCAATAATATTATCTAGAATATATGTACATTGAATGAAACCTAATTGTTGTAGAATTAACAACTAAAGGAATCATGTGGCAGATTTAAAGAGTTAAAGATTTGATAATAATTTTTTATAAAATATTAAGCAAATTAATTTCCTGCTTTATAAATGAGCTCAATGTCTCATAACTTATTTTTAAACTTGATGTGGCTTTTATTGATGAATTGAATAAAGCAATTTCCTCTAAGCACCTCAATATATACTTGATAAAGATCATTTTCCATGGTGTCCCACACGAATTTATAAAATTCACATGGAATGTCACCATAACAAGATGCCTTTTCATTGACCTTATGTGAATTAGCCACACAAATATCCTTAATGGTAACACAATGATCACATGCAACCATCTGCACTTGCAAAATTTTACAAGTGATTATAAAAAAACATTGGTCTAGGGTTTTTTATCCCTTAGAAGAAGGATCTTAAGCTTTGGAAACCTTATGATGGTGAAGGATTTAAAGCTTGCACCTTATGGAGAAACTTAATGTGAATTTGGATTTCTAATTGAATGACCTTGAATTGATGATGTAATATTTTGGATTTTAGCATGTGGAAATATTATTTTTAAACTTTGTCACCCACTTTGAGCTAGTGAATCCTGGATTTGATTCAAGCATCGTGAGAAAGTTCCACCACTTGTCCCTATAAAGGCTCATGAAAGGAAATTTGTTCAAGAACTAATAAAAGGATGTAACGCCCACATTTTTAACACACAAAAACCACAATAAAAATACCAGGATAAAATTTTTTTGACTTAAATTGCTCACTACACAACGCCACAAGGGATCCAAGAAAAGAAAACTCAAAGATGCATACGACACTTACATAAGTCATCGAATCACATAGACACATGACAACACCATATACATGTCGATGCCACACTTTCCCCAATGAGCGAATATTGGCAATGACCCAACCACAAGAAAAGTACTCAAATATTGGCAAAACCCACAACACATAATTTCCTTAATTGCATCTTAGTTACGATTAACATTCTGCTACGCCCTTAATCATATATCTTATATTGGATGTATATAGCCAACTTGTGGCTATCATAACTTCTTATCATTATGTATTTCTTTCATATATGTTATATTTTCATTAGTGGGTAGGCCTTGGTGTTGGCCATAACATAGGAATAGTATATATAGAGGTTAGTAGGTAGTATTTGATCATGATTGGAGCATTGAGTATTATTGTATGGTTTGGAGGTTGCCCCCTCGAAGTGGCGTAGCTATTCTTATTGCATATTGAGATCATTATTCTAGAATATGATGTTATTGGATGTTATATTTCTACTCATGATCTGAATTATACAAGTAATTTCATTACAAGTGGTATCAGAGCTTGAACTCGGCCAACACTGCGTCAAACCCTAATTTTTAAGGTTCGTCCATATCTCAACATTAGTAGCTAATTTTTCTTCAAAAAATTTTTTGGTGAGATAAAATCATTCAAGTAAGCTTCCCTCAAAATTTTAATACTTTTTGACTTGTTTTGCAAAAGTTATAGTGGTTTTATGGTTTTTCATAATTCGGCTACATAGGGTGCAATTTGTGGAATTTTTCAAAGTTATTTACATTTCCAGAAAGAATACTAAAAATAAGTTTGAGTTCGTTCTTTGAGTTTTATAAAACTTGGCCGAATTCCTATTGAAATCTGAAACCCTAAATATCGACCTTGATCCTTAAATCCTACTATTTTGGGGCATCATGGCTGGGCCTTCGACAAGAGGAAAAAAGAATTCCATCACTCCAGGTAAAACCCCTGATAAGGATGAGATAATGGTTGAGGAGTTAGAGTCAGAAGGGGTAGCTACAAAGTCCTCAGGGTTAGGGTTTACTTCAACTGACCATAAGGTCAGCTATCTTGAGTTAGAGTTGCGAAACCTTGAAAGTAGAGTGGCCAGCCAAAAAGATGTAGAAAAGATTGGACAACGATTGGAGGATTTCATTCAACAATTTAGCTACAATATCATGGGTCATCATAGCATTCCTAATGAGCCACAACTCAATCATACTCACACCAACCATGGTGGATCTACAAACATGACCAATTCAAATACAAACACTTTACAAGCCCGTCACATGCTTCCAAAAGTGGAAATGCGTAAGTTTGATGGAAAGGATCCACTCAATTGGATTAACCAGATGGAGAATTTCTTTGATCTTCATTAGATTCCATTGGGACAAAAGGTTACCATGGCATCATTGTATCTAGAACCTGACCAATTCATTTGGTATCGATGGTTATGTGCTCAAAGGAAAAAGAGTGGCTTCAATGTTACATGGACAGTATTCACTGAAGAGTTGTAATTCCACTATAGTTCTAGCGTGTCAGAGAATTATTTAAGCTAATTAGCAAAGCTCAGACAAATAGGAATAGTCAAAGATTACATCCATCAATTCCAAAACCTATCCTTACGGGTGGAAAATATTCCTGAAGATAATTTGAATGACTTATTTCTTGGGGGTCTTAAAGAACAAATTGAGACTGAGGTGCGTATGTTTAATCCTCATAAGGTTTCAGACTCTATGATCATGGCACGTAGGGCAGAGGAAAAATTTCTTTCAAGTCGGAACAAACTGTCAGTAGTAATCAGAGATCGTAGCACCCTTCCCCCATCATTCCAAGCTCGGCCGTGAGAAGTTGAAGGAGGCCATGTGCACCACTCCAGTTCTAGCCACCCCAGATTTTTCAAAAACATTCATTGTTGAATGTGATGCTTCAGGGTATGGGATGGGGGTAGTACTCATACAAGAAGGGCGACCCATTGCTTTTGAGAGCCGTCAATTCAAAGGTAAGAATATCTCTAAACCAGTTTATGAGAAAGAAATGTTAGCAATACTTCATGCAGTGAAACAATGGAGACCATATCTAATGGGATGACATTTCAAAGTAAAGACAGATCATGATAGTTTGAAATACTTCTTAGAGCAACACTTATCATCAGAAGAACAACAGAAATGGGTCTCAAAAATGTTGGGGTATGATTTTGAGATAATATACAAGAAAGGGAAAGAGAATGTAGTTGCTGATGCTTTATCTCGGAAGGATGAATCTGCCCAGGCATTGTTGTATGCCATATCTGTATTACAGGAGGATTGGATAGAGGATGCAAGGTCTGAATGGAAAAATGACCCAGGTACACAAAATCTCATTCAAAATCTCCAACAAGATCCAAACATGTCAGAAAACTTTTTATGGAAAGGAGATGTTTTATGGTATAAAGATAGATTATATCTATGTAAGAATTCAATCCTTAAAAATAGGGTTCTATCTGAGCTCCATCCTTCTCCAGTAGGGGGTCATTCTGGCTTCTTAAAGACTTATCATCGTATCAAGCATGATTTTTTCTGGGAAGGGTTAAAAGGAGATGTACAAAAATTTGTGGCAGAATGCATGGTTTGTCAGCAAAATAAGGGCGAAACAATTAAGTCCCGAGGTCTTTTACAACCTCTATCTATTCCTAGCTAGAGGTGGGAAGAGGTGTCTATGGACTTCATCACAGGATTGCCTAAATCAGAAGGTAAAAATGTAATCATGGTGGTGGTGGATAGACTCACCAAATATGCCCATTTTTGTGCTTTATCACATCCATTTGGTGCGAGTACAGTAGCAACGGCCTTCAGGGATACAATTCAGAAGCTACATGGGACACCAAAGATTATAGTAAGTGATCGAGACCCTATCTTTACTAGTAATTTTTGGACTGACTTGTTCTCATGCTTGGGCACACAACTAGCTCGTAGTTCCTCTTATCATCCCCAGTCTGATGGGAAAACAGAGGTGGTAAACAAGTGCTTGGAGGGATATCTTCATTGTTTTACATCAGATAAGCAAGCGAGCTGGGTCCAATGGTTGCCGCTGGCAGAATGGTGGTATAACACCTCCTTTCATACTTCATCTAAAATGTCTCCTTTCTTGGCATTATATGGGTATCATCCACCATCTATCACTTCATCTTTGAGAGTCCAGCCAAAGGTTCGAGCAGTTGAAGAACATATTCAACACCAACAAGAGGTGCTTTGTAGTCTCAGGGAGAATTTGTCCATGTCACAAAACCGCATGAAGCAGCAAGCAAACCAACATCACAGTGAAAGACATTTTGAAGTCGGTGATTGGGTTTTTGTGCGTTTACAACCATATAAGCAAATGTCCTTAAAACAACACAAAAAGGATAACAAGCTTTCACCTAAATATTATGGTCCTTATCAAGTGTTACAGAAGATTGGCAATGTAGCATACAAACTGGAACTTCCTCCAACTACTCGAATTCATCCAGTATTCCATGTATCTTGCCTAAAGAAGGTAATTGAAAAGACAATATCAACCTAGACAGTGTTACCAGAGCTTGATGAAGAGGGCAGAATCATCCTGGAACTAGAATGCATCCTTCAAACACGCACTAAGAGGTTGAGGACAAGGGTCATCACTGAGTATTTGATCAAGTGGAAAAATCTAGACAATGAAGATGCAACTTGGGAGGATGCAAATTTCCTGCAGCAGCATCCAGATCTTCTTAACATTGGGGACAATGTTGCTTTGAAGGGGAGGGGCATGCTATGCCCTTAATCATATATCTTATATTGGATGTATATAGCCGACTTGTGGCTATCATAACTTCTTATCATTAAAGGATAATTTTTTTGACTTACATTGCTCACTACACAACGCCATAAGGGCTCCAAGTAAAGAAAACTCAACAATGCATACGACACTTACATAAGTCATCGACTCACATAGACACACAACAACACCATATACATGTCGATGCCACACTTTCCCCAATGAACGAATGCTAGTAATAACCCGACCACAAGAAAAGGAACTCAAGGATTGGCAAAACCACAACACATCATTACCATGATTACATATTCATTACTATTAACCTTCCAATAACATTATTGTGCAAGGATAATTTTCTCCTTTTTCCACTTAGAGATTCTTAAGTTCATTCCACATTTAATTTACAGTTTGACCATTTCAAGTTGGCTATTTATCCTTTACAAAAATTTCCATAACTTACATAATTATTTGGCATATTTCGAATTGCATACAAAGTACTTAATCCTCTTGTTCTTATGTTAAGAATATGCTTCTCAAACGTTTATTCAATGGTTAAATTTTACTCTTGCTACACAAGTTAATTTGGCATGATGCTGAGAGAGAAATCTTAGGAATTAAGGGAGATTTAGATTCAAGACACATGAAGATGTCTAATTGAGTTACACAGACTCCAAGAGTGACATTATACCTAACTTCAAATCTCATTTTACTGTTATATGCTTTACTCTTACATCGCACTATGGTCTTATTGTTAGCATTGTTTTATAACAAAAGGAGTTACGGAAGTATTCATTTAAAACCTAGATGAAATACAAGATTGGAAGCATTATAAACTACACATGAACCACAAGTGATTTGTGTTCGAGGTAAGATCCCAAGATTCTACATTTCATGATTCTGCATGTGAAATTTCTTTTATTCTTAATGCCATAAAAGGCACAAGAAGGGGTTACAGACAAGGATTTTGGTTTCCTGGATTCTGTAAAGTCAACATCTTTAAAAAAAAATTCATTTGCAAGGAGTTACTTACCATTTTCTACCCACAAGTTAACCTCCTAATCAACTGAGGTTTGGTAAAGTTCCAATTTTCACTCAGGACTTTATGCCCTATTATAGACTAGAGTAAGGTTCAAAAACATATTTACCCTATAAACCATTCGTAAAAGATCAAGGCGTTATATTGTCACTGGCCAAAGATAAGACATTTCGCTGAGAGAACCTAAAAGGTCATTAACAAGATTTTAAGTGATAGTACAACTATTTCACTAGCTCTATTGTGTCATCTGGATCCTACAAGAAAATCATGCGATGAAGAAAATTAATTCTAAATCTAACTTCGGAAGACAATGTAGTCCGCCAGGATACGAAGGAAGAATTAGCTCTACTTGCTCTTGATAAAGTTTGACTATGTCGCTCCTATCTGTCGGGTTTATGATGATGTCACTAAACATACTGACTAAGATGATAAACCCATTCTTGGGCTCTTATTTACCTAAACTAGGAGGTTCCATTGAACACAAAATTTTAAGATCATTTTATGGTTTCAAATTCTTTTGGGCTAAGAAATAGATCATGCGAGAAGGATGACATCGAGAGTAGAGATTGAAGTTTATCATAAGGTTTTATTTTTCCACACTAAAAGGATTCATGCATGAAAGGTAGTTATACATGAGTCCTATACTAGGGTTGAGTGTTTCGTTTAGATCTATTTATTATAATTACAATGTAATAATACACCACACTAATTAGTTAATCGTCTAGTGAACCCATAAATGCACTACAATATTTTAAATTCAAATGTATTTAACATATATATATGTGCAACTATGAATCAAAATTGCACCTATGATTAAATGTGCATTTCCCAAGGTATCCCTAAAACTAGCATCTCATACGCATTAGCAGATTTTAAATACAATGTTTCTGTAACATGGGACTACATTGTACATATATACATTTTACAATGACCCATATAAATTACAATAATAAACCATGAATTTCACAACGCCTTTTTGCCATCTTTCTTGCATCCTGTAAAACCATGTGAGCATGAAATCAATGATAAATCGTTGGCATGACATCCACCATAATCTAACATAATTAATGTTTTTTTAGTTTTTCCATTTACATATAATTAATGATTATAATTTGAATTCAAAACAGAAGGTTTAGAGACATGTATTCATTTCACTTTATTTCGTAACCAAGGAGAGTGAAAGAGAAGCGAAGTAGAGAGAAACACTATTTTCCCAAAAGTCAAATTTCACACAACAAGCCACAAGATAGAGTTTTAAATAGTTATTTACAAGTGTCAACAAGTTTTCATGGTGGTTAGGTAACCCGACGGGGTCCTACAACTTTTTTTTTTGTTTTTCTGCTAGCTACAAAAACGTTCAATTTAGACTTGGAGGCTAAGAACCCACTTTCAAACGTTATATTTCGAAGAGAAAACACACCACAGTTAAATATATACGTGTCCAAATATATACCAAGAGTTCATAGGAACTGACAGAATTCAGAACTGGTGAATGGTTTACGATTGACGGCTAGTTTTCTGGGGCCACCGATCATAATCGACTTAGTTGTAAATGATTAGAAGTTAGCTCGAGGGCTCAAAAACCATGTCCAAAAGTTCTGTACGATGCACGAACGTGCAACGAGAAACTTCCTACAAGTTCCCTTATATATAGAGAATTCACTAGAGTCGACATGACTAAGAACTAGTAAATGCAGTTTTCAAACGAAGACATGGGTTTTTTGCAGCCACCGGTCGCAATTGGTCCAATTTTGACCTAGTCAAACTGATGACCAAAGGCCTACAAAATGGATTTTCCAGACTATCAATAAAATTATTTTTACTCAAACTAAAGGCTCCAGGAAATTGTCTAGTAAAAATACTAGAGGTTTGTGAAGTCGAATACGTATTTCGTTGTTCAGGGTTCAAACGACGAGCCGATATGAAACACAATTTTTTTTAAATTTTAACAACTTCCTAAAAGTGTGACATGAGGTAATAAGGATCCTAGAGGATCAATGAAAAGAATGCAAATGTTAAAACAAGTTCAAACTAATGTTTGACGCGACTCTGTACATAACAAGGAACATATATGATGCTTAACAACTCTTTTATGGGGCTCGGGGTGTTCTTTTGCAAGTCTCTCAAAATTGCATTTTCTAACTTTGCAAGGTAGATGGAAAGGGGTTGTTTTAGTTGGTGACTCTTATAGTTCTTGCCAATACCAATGGAAATGAACACCTAAGTTTGACACCTAGGGTCTAGCAGCATAGAAGGTTGTGGTTATAGCCTTGGATGACGATCAAACTACAAGTCGGTAAAGTAAAACATAAGGAGAATTTTTGTTCTTTCATGCTAGTAGTTTGGTTGCGAAGTTTTTTTTATCAAAATTATGTCTGAAGGAGGGGTTTAATTTTTATGCTCAGCTACCAAGAGTTATTTGGGTTACCTAAGTGTCACATTTCGTTTTATTGTTTTTACAAAACAAGTTTATATAAAAATAATCGAATGGGAGATATTCCAAAGTTTTAGATTTATTTCATTGTAGATGAAAACTAAAAGATCAAGAATTATGAAAGATCCATGATGAGATGAACCATTCCTGGGAGATATATGCATCTGCAATGTAAGAGGTTCTCCAAGAGGGTTCACCAGCATTACACAAAGTTCCAACTCTCTATCTCTTAGAATTCTGCTAAATAGTTCGCGTGCATTCGAAAACTCCCCCAATTCTCTGATTTTCCCTAAACATCACAAAATTTTCATAGCTTGCATGGTTAGAAAATTCCATAACTCCCACGACTAGTGGAGATCTTATATAAAATTTGTTGGGATTACAACAAAACTCAGAATATACTTATCAATGTGGATGTATACACATTCTTGGGGATCCAAAATTGTTCCTTACGTTCAATTGCACCTTTGTGAAATTGATTCTCAGCAGATGGAATGTCATTGATGATCTCTCTTTGTAATGATCTACATTATGAAAATCTCCCACAATACCAAGATTTTGCAAGTGTTCTCCCCTTATTTCTTCTCTACAATTTCTATCAATAGCTTCTTCATCGACACTAATTACTATAGTTTCTACATAAATTTTTTGAGTGTGAATCATTTGTTCTTGGCAGATCGTTCCATTTTATCTATCCATTAAACATTGATGGACGCCCAAACCCTATTACAAAGATCCCATTTTGATACAGGCTAGGAGGATGCTGACACAGGCCGTGGAAGGTGGAGTTACATCTGTTAGTAGTAATTGCTTGAAAGGTTTCTAAGCCTTTTCAATAGACACATTTTGTGCATTTCTAGCATCCATTGCAGTCCACGAGGTGACATTCCTCTCTGGGCACTCTTTCAAACATTTCACATATGTATATGCAGCCACGTTTTGCATCCATGATTACCAAATCAATTTGCAACCACACAACTGACCAAATTCCTCCATCATATACTTGTTGAATGCCTATACCCTGTTCTAGTGGTAGCATTTTAACAAAGGATGGGAGAATGCATCAAGGGCAGGAGGCTCTACACCTCTGAGTGCATGTGCTTGAAATTTTCAAAGCCTTGTTATCCCAAACCTAATTTTCTAAGAAACCATTGACCCAAAATAGTCATGCGACCAACACCAAACTGACACCTAGGAAGCAGTTCCCATGCCTCCTGTATGCACCCAAGGTTTTTTTTGTAGACATATATGTTAGGGCATTTGAAATTTGACTTCAATACAACTATCCAAACAAATCTAAATTTACAACGTGATCTTGGGTTTTTACACATTGGATCTTAAATAAGGTGGTTGAATTATTATGTAAGGATAATGACAGGTTTGAATGCCTTTTGGATGAGTCGTTCTCCTTACCAACTGATGGATCTTGCCACATGCAACCAACCCACACCACCAAACACATCATCCCCCCCTTTTTATTAATTTACTTTAATTAATTAATTAAATTTTTTTTATATGGGCTATCTCAAATATCATATTTTTGCATGGCTTGGGAGGACACAACACACAAGGGCACCTTGAAAAACTTAATCAATAAGACAAAAGGACCCCATCTCCGAGCACCTTAAGTTGCCCCTGTTATACAGCCACGTAGATTGACAACTAGGACTCCAAATCAGCAAGATTGGATTCGTCAACATTTTATGAATCTTCAAATGTATCTTTGAAACCTGTTCACAATTTGTATGACACGTGAAAATAGAATTCCATGCATGCTATTAAATGATACCCAATATAAATATCAGACCCATCACCGCCACCATTTTATTCACCGGACAACACGTAACGTATTGGGAAGCCGCGTGTTTGATCTGGTGTCGAATTTACAGTGCTTGGTATTAATGTGTGGAACAGGTGATTAATATCTCCACCGACTCCCCTTAATTTTCCATCGCCCTCCCATTAACTGTGCGAGCATTCCCCATTAACTGCGCATTCAAGCCGAAGTTACTGTTCACGAAATCGCGATTTCTAAGCAACTGGAGCAGGGAAAATAACAGCGATGCTCCCCAGCTGAGAAGGGCGAGCGGAGGAGGAAGATCAAGCGCTTCATGCCAGCAAGTTCCTGCCATCAAGTTCATGCCAGATGATGCGAGCAAGTTCCTGCCATCTTATTTATCTCATGGGATTATTCAGAATGAACGTTTATGCCAGATGATGAGGTGAAATATTATTTGCCTTTTTATCATGTTTTTAACTATTGAACGTTCCAGTCCTTTTCTTTCCATTATTTTCTACTAACTCGGCATAACGTTGCCAGCCACCTGCAGGCAAGCTAATTGTTTTATATTTACAAGTCAAATGATTACAGTGGCGTGTTCTATGCTTAATACAAGCTTGGTGTGGATCTACATTTACAAGTGGCTACATGCAAAATATTAGATGTGTTATTTCATAATACATGCATATCTTCATAATTAGATTTCTTGCATTGGCTTCACAATACATCATGGTCGATTATAGTCTGTATGAGGGTGTTCCTATTTTCCTAGTAAACAACAAAACAGCAAAACTAGACTACTGTCTTTTATTACAACATATAGTAACTCTCACTTTCTTGTTAACCCTGTTTATAAAGTAGAGGAGCATTGCCCTCGATCTTCTCCATTCTGCATCATGTTGGTTTGCAATATCTAGTTGGTATATGATGAAATACAGGATATGAATTGCAGAAATATCGTTCTCATAGAAAACACATTATGCCAAGGGAAGACGAAGTTGCAGGGAGGCGAAGCAGGGAGCATTTTGACCCTACTTGGACTATAACTAAACAAGATGTGCATTGGAGTCACAAAGGGAATCCTGCTTCTGGACAAATTCTTGCTTATCCGCCAGTTCAGATACAGCGCACACCACATGGAACTCCTATTGGTCGTCCTCTACTACATGTATGGGGTCATCCCACAACAGATCAGTCAGGTAGGAATATGTGGCAGAAACCTCCAATGGGTGCTCCTACAACATGGCAAGTACAGGATGGCTCTTTCTGGAATCACCCAGGGGTATTTTTTTCAACCAGTTTTCGTTGTTTTCTTCCTATATTTTCCCATGTTTGAATTTTCTATGTTTCTTTATATTGCTTATTTGGTGATGGAACTAGTATCTGAGACTGATACAACTTGCAGGTATATGTTGATGCTTGGGGTTGTCCCGTGCTGAAGCTGAGATTTCGTGGTCTTATTGGACAGGTAAGGTCATCTGCGACCTTACTAAGGCAATGATCTGTTTATTGGACAGTTAAGGTCATCTGTGACCTTACTAAGGCAATGATCTGTTTATCTTAATCCAAAATCTTGTCTACAATTGTTTGTCTGTGAGATGATTGAGTTGTATTCCAGTTTTATATGGTATATTTTATTTGCATGCGTTAATTATGTTTGCAAATGCTGGCAAGGACCCATAAAATGGGAGGCAGCATAAAAAATACATATATGGATAGTCCTGACTTCACACACAAGAAATAATATATTATTTTATATTCATTTCGATAGACTTACAAAAATTTACATTAAATCCGACTTCCAAAGGATTAAAGTCGGTCTAACATTTATCAAAATCATATATACATATTCGACAAAATCAGCCAAAACTTACTAAATGGGTAGATTTTTTCTATTTCTTTGTAATATTGGACAAAATTTATAAAGCCAAACTCAACCGCTGGACCAAAATCCTGGAAATGCTTGAGGCTGCTCTTCCACATGACTGTCTGATGTGCTAGCATTCATAGATTGGAGAACATGAGGTAGCATAGTAGCAGGCTTACCTGGAACATCTGTCAAAGTTCTTGAAAGTTGGCCAATTTGACCAAACATTGCTTGCTCTAATTTTCCTGAAAATGTCTCTTTGTTTGAAGGAGAAGATGGGCAACTGGATTGGTTATTGATAATGGAAGAAAAAGCAGGCATGAATGTGTTATACATGTCCAACAAAATGTGATGCTGATCAGGAAGGGGATTAGAGGGACTACTCAAACGTCTATTTTGTCGATCAGGCTCCTTCTGTGCTTGTTGCCATTCCTTCATCCTTTTATCATGTTCTTTTGACAGTCTGGCTTGTTCCCTTTTCAACTCCTTCTCATTTTTTCGCTGCAACTTATCTTCTTCTTTTTTCTGCCTTTTCAATTCTCTTTCCATTTTAAGTTGCCCCTTCTTTTCTTTTTCTACCAACATGTGGGCTTTCCTTTCTTCTGCCTGCTCCCTTCTCTTTGCCTTCAAATCTTCAATTTCTCTTTTTCTTGCTTCTTGATCTTGAAGTAAATGCAAGTATTCATCAGAGGTAAGTATTTGGGATTGCCTACCAATTCTAATTGCTCCATCACTTAGCCGCACAGGGTTGTTGTGAACCCTCTCAATTGGTAGCTTTAAGAATTTACTTACTGATTGGTTGTCATTTTGGGTGCAAACCACCTCTTCAGTGTCTTGTGTGGCTATGAAATCAGCAGCTTCGAAGTTACCTTTATCCATATGTTGTGTGGATAAATTTGGGGCATCTAATTGGGATGTATCACGTGCCTCCCACTCCAAATTATCAGCATAATAGTGTACCACCTCACTTGGAAGAGGCGGGGGAGGGGATGGCATTGAAAGAGAAACTTCCTCATTGTTGAAATCAATTTGCATGTTGAGATTTATGGCCCCTTCTTTAACCCATTGAGGTGGGCTGAGCTGTGTTGGCAAAGTCAAGCTATCATCAACATCTGTGGCTTCTTGTGTTTGGCTCACATGAGTTGTTGAACTAACATGATCATCTTCTTCATTGATTGTATGTGGCTGATTTAAATCTTTAGGCATGCCAAAAAATTCTGCCTCAACATGCACTTCCTTTGTTTTTTGTGCATCCTCATTATCTGACACATTATTCCTAATTTCTTCTAAACAACGTTCTACATCTCCATCTTCTATTCCTGCCATCCTCAATATGTTTTCAACAGCTGCCACCTCGTCTTCTTCAACATGAAAGGCTTCACTTGGCCTCATATCATTAGAAACAGCATTACGATCAAGTGGCCATATACCTGTCCTACGAAAACCTGCTTTGATGTTTTTAGGAGTAAGTGCGAGTTGGAAAGCTTGACTGCTAAGTGTTGCCAATTCTGTCCTCCTGATTTCAAGACCTGAGTTCTTTGCCATCCATTTGGACCTCATTGATTTGAAGTAGTTCTTGAATGGAGAGAAAACACTAACATCTAATGGCTGAAGTTTGTGACTGGTATGAGCTGGCAAAGTCACAAGGTCAATTCCTAGATTTCTAGCTTCTTGGATTGTGCCAAAAGCTACATGGCTGCCATGACCATCAAATATTAGAAGATGCCTATTTGTTGGTGAAACTCCGCCAGGCACAGATCTTGCAAAATGATGCAGCCAATTCAAAAACAGTTCCTTTGTCATCCACGCATGTGGTTGCGCTGCCATGCATGCTCCAGGTTCACATCCAGCTATATAGTTTTTAAGTTGTCTCTTTGCCTTAAAAAGATAAAATCCAGGAATGCTTTGTCCTGCTGCATTAACACAACATAATACAGTAATCCATTCTCTACTTTTTGACATAATGTGTGGAACACTTCTACAACCTAATTTAGCAATCACACGCATGCCACAATTCCTTCCTGCTTGTACACCAGTTTCATCACAATTCCATATTTTATTGGGCCCATATTGATTTGTTGTATACATTTTTTGCAAGTTATCATAGAAAGCAGCAACAATTCTTGGTCGTAACATGACTGCTCTATCTCTATCAAGGCCCTCCGCAGTTCTTATTGTCAAATCAGGATGGCGCCTACGGAACCCATACCACCATGATTTTCCTGGTAGACCATCATTGAATGGATTTGGTCTGCTTTGACATATATGAGCTACATAGGCCTTTAAGTGAATGACTTCAAGACCATGGCCAAGTTCAGCCATATCTTTGCACCATGTCACAATTTCCTGCTCTTCATTCTCTGTCAGAACTGTTGGAGGTCCCAGCCTCTTAGTGGTTCTTTTTCCATACAACCAATCAGTCACGTTTGTGGCAGGGATACCCCACTTAGATGCTGCTTTTCTTGTTGACATTCCATTCTCCTCCACGTCCCTCATGGCAGCCTTCATGTCTGCTTCTGTCCATTGTCCTCTTATGTATACTTTCTTTGTTATAGAAGACCCTCCAGTTACTTCAACATTTGGGTTCATACTAGTGTTCAATTCAGGTTCATCTGTAATTCTGATATTCTCATCCACAAATTGTTCTTTTCCTTTTGATGAATTGCTCCTTCGAGTGGAAGACATATTTTTCTGAAGTTGTAATTGAGCAGCGTTATCCATGCCTGAATCTTGTGATTTGGCTCTTGAAGGATTATTCTTTCTGTTGGAAGTTTTGGTTTTTTGAGCTTGTGTCCCAGCAATTTTATCTTCATCAATAGACAGATTTGTAAACTTTTCCCTTCTTTGCAAGTTGCTTCTCAACCTTCTCACTGGTCCTTTGGATGTCTGCTTTGCACGTGCCATTGTGAAATACAAGGAACTTTGACAAAAACAACCGCTGTAGAAAACTGGACCTGCCTGCATTGCAATGAAAACTACGAGTGAATGCACAGTTAATGGGGATTGAATGCACAGTTTATGGGGGTTGAATGCACCATTACAGGGACGGTGATGGAAAACTATGGTGAGTCGGTGGAGATATTAATCCACCTGTCACCGCTTTAATAGCAACCACTGTACATTTACTGTCACAACAAATGCGCGGCTTCCCACTAAAATACGTGTTGTCATACCATTTTAAAAACAACGGTGATGGGTCTGATATTTATATTGGGTCATTTCTAATAGTATGCATGTAATTCTATTTCCACGTGCCATACAAAATGTGAACAGGTTTGAATGATACATTTTAAGATTCATAAAACATTGACAAATCCAGCTTGCTGATTTGGAATCCTAGTTAGCAGTCTACGGGGCTGTGTAACATATGCAGGGGCCTTTGACTGAGACTATTTAGCAAATTTGGATGCACTATGTATATGGAGGTAAATTTAACACCGTATGAATGTTTACATCTATTACTATATGTAGAATTTTAGAGGCTGCGAAAAAAGATGTGGCTAGTTCAGAAAATAAATACATTTTTATTTTGAATATTGGAAAAGCAATATGGCTATTTCAGAAAATCAAAGAAATCGCTATTTCTGGATTTTATCTGTTTACGGCAAAGAGAAACACAAGTGAACATTAAATTAATTATGCACACGAGTGAGTTTTAATTTGTAGATATAGTATAAACAACATGAATTTGCAATAATGAAGTTGTTCATTCTTGCAAATTTAATGATGTTTGTAAACTATCTACATATTCAAACTTCCTAATGTTCATAACAAATTTAATGGTTAAATGTGAGATCTAAAAATGTTTGGAGAAAATAAGAGACAATTTTTAAAAATAGTGCTTAATACAAAAGGTGAACAACTATTGCACCTGGAAATTTCTGAAATATTTTACTATTTGTATTTGTGGAGCAAGAAAATCAGTCCTGGAAGTTCTCTGTTCTTCTGTAGCTGTGCAGTTGTATCTGTGCAACAAGAAATTTGATGCCGGAAAAATGTTCTTCTCTATCTCTGCAGTTGTATTTGTGCAGCAAGAAAATTGATGATGGTAGAGATGCTGACCTGTATCTGTGCAGTTGTATTTGTGCAGCAAGAAAAATGATGGTGGAAAAGAGTGAGTCTGTATCTGTGTAGCAAGAAAATTGAACATGAAAAAGGGCAGCAAGAAAGTAACAAATGCATACGACTCATCTCAATTTATAGATTTCATTGCTTTGAATTTATCTTTTGGTAATCTGGCATTGTTTTCTATTGGCTGAGAGGGGTTGGCACGGATTGATTGAGAAATAATGAAATTTGAGCCATTGGATTTAAAACTCTTCTTGATCAATGGATAGATATTAAAGTGGATGTGAAAGATTTTGGTGGGAATTGGGAATTTGAGAGGGAAATGTATCATTTTTATTTTAAAAAATTCGAATTACAGTTGTTTTATTGAATGTTGATTTTTGAAATCTGCTAAAAATCTATAATAAATGGTGACTTTTTCTTGTAAATGGTGAGTCTTAATGATTTTTTTATGTTTGCAGGTACCCCTATTAATTGTAGAAAAGGCACTGGAGGTTGGATAAATATAGATGAACAATGTTTGCTCAAGGACATGTGTATTGATAAGGAATGGATGTATAATTGTGCAAAAAATAATAATATTTGTACATGTTGAAGCCCATCAGCAATGTAAATGGGGTCAGAATAGTAATGGAGATGATATTATTATATTCATGCTGGAGTTTCTAAACTTTAAATGTGACCCTCAAGTTGTAAGGAATGACATGTATTTATGTTTAAAAATTAAAACATTTGCACATCTTAAAATTGCCAAAGAAAAAAGAAATCATGTACAGTTTTATGTAATTTTTTGGTTGAGTATTTGGTGAACTTTGTATAGACAGTAATATTTATTTGATTCAAGGAAATTGTCCAATAAAAATACTAGAGATTTGTGAAAGCGGATAAACATTTCGTGATTCAGGGCTCAAACAGCGAGCCGATATGAAACACAATTTTTTTTAAACAACTTCCAAAACGTGCGACATGAGGTAACAGGGATCCTAGAGGAGCGATGAATAGAACGCAAATGGTAAAATGAGGTCGAACTCATGTTTGACACGACTCTCTACATAACAAGGAACATATACGATGCTTGACAACTCTTTTACGGGGCTCGGGGTGTTGTTTCGCAAGTATTTCATGTAATTACATTTTCTAACTTTGCAAGGTAGACATAATGGGTTGTTTTAGTTGGTGACTCTTCTAGTTCTTGCGAATACCGATGGACACAAACACCTAAGTTTGACACCCCGGGTCTAGCAGCGTAGAAGGTTGTGGTTAAAGCCTTGGATGATGATCAAAGTACAAGTCGGTAAAGTAAAACATAAGGAGAAGTTTTGTTCTTGCGTGCTAGTAGTTTGGTTGCAAATTTTTTTCAAAATTATGTGTGAAGGAGGGGTTTAATTTTATGCTCAGCTACCAAGAGTTATTCGGGTTACCTAAGTGACACATTTCGTTTTATTGTTTTTACAAAACAAGTTTATATAAAAATAATCGAATGGGAGATGTTCCAAAGTTTTAGATTTATTTCGTTGCAAATGAAAACTAAAGAACAATAATTATGAAGGATATGGAGAGATTAACCATGCTTGGGAGATATGTGCATCCGTTGTGTAAGAGGTGCTCCAGGGGGGTTCGCTAGCATTACATGAAGCTCCAACTCTCTATCTCTTAGACTTCTGCTAAATAGTTTGCATGCATTCGAAAACTCCCCCAATTCTCTGAATTTCCCTAAACACCGCAAAAATTTCATAGCTTACATGGTTATCAAATTCCACAACTCCCACAACCAGTGCAGATCTTATATAAAATTTGTTGCGATTACAACAAAACTCAGAATATACTCATCAATGTGGATGTATACACATTCTTGGGGATCCAAAATTGTTCCTTACGTTCAATTGCACCTTTGTGAAAATGCTTCTCAACAGATGGAATGTCATTGATGATCTCTCTTTGTAATGATCTGCATTATGAAAATCTCCCACAATACCAAGATTTTGCAAGTGTTCTCCCCTTATTTCTTGTCTACAATTTCTATTAGTAGCTTCTTCATCGACACTAATTACTATAGTTTCTACACAAATTTTTGAGTGTGAATCATTTGTTCTTGGTAGATCGTTCCATTTTATCTATCCATTATACATTGATGGACGTCCAAACCCTATTACAGAGATCCCATTTTGATACAGGCTGGGAGGATGCTGGCACAGGCCGTGGAAGGTGGAGTTACACCTGTCAGTAGTATTTGCTTGAAGGTTTCTAAGCCTTTTCAACAGACACATTTTGTGCATTTCCAGCATCCATTGCAGTCCGTTAGGTGACATTCCTCTCTGGGCACTCTGTCAAACATTTCACATATGTATATGCAGCCACGTTTTTCATCGATGACTACCAAATCAATTTGCAACCACACATCTGACCAAATTCCTCCATCATATGCTTGTTGAACGCCTATACTCTGTTCTGGTGGTAGCATTGTGACACAGGATGGGAGAATGCGTCAAGGGCAGGAGGCTCTACACCTATGAGTGCATGTGCTTGAAATTTTCAAAGCCTTGTTATCCCAAACCTGGTTTTCTAAGAAACCCGACCCAAAACAGTCATCCGACCAACACCAAACTAGCACCTGGGAAGTAGTTCCCACGCCTCACGCATGCACCCACGTTTTTTTTGCAGACATATCTGTCAGGGCATTAAATCTTGTCGCTACAACTATCCAAACAAATCTAAATTTACAACGCGACCTTGGCAGGGGTTAAATTTGACGGCCGTTTAGACGTTTTTCACAATTTTCGCCGTAAAATACTTGCAAATATTTGAAATAACCGTCACATGCAACTTGCATATTTTAAGTATGACTGTCATTTTTTATATATATTTATATGTAAAATATATACAAATAATTAAATATATACAGAATAATCTGATTTATAGTTTGTTAATAGTATAAAAATAACATTATTTTACATTTTTGAAGGGCAATATTTAAAAATGACCGTCATCTAAAAATTGTTTGACAGGCATAGGTGGCCGTCAAATTTAACCCCTAGACCTTGGGTTTTTACACATTGGATCTTAAATATGGTGGTTGAATTATTATGTTGAATTATTATGCAAGTATAATGACAGGTTTGAATGCCTTTTGGATGAGTCGTTCTCCTTATCAGCTGATGGATCTTGCTACACGCAACCAGCCCTCCCCCTTTTTTATTAATTTACTTTAATCAATTGTTTTATATGGGCACCACAAAGGAGAATTTGAGATGTGATGGCGGAGTAAGAATGTTGGTTTATACACATAATTCAATGCTTCTAAGAGCTCAGAAAGAGGGTTAGGAAAGAAACGGTGTCCGACGACCAGGGGTTAAATTTGACGGCCACCTATGCCTGTCAAACAATTTTTAGGTGACGACAAATTTTAAATCTTGCCCTTCAAAAATACAAAATAGTGTTATTTTTATGATGTCAATAAAATATATTAAATATTATTTTATACATATTTAACTATTTCAAATATATTTTTGTATAATTTACCTATAAATCTGTATTAAAGATAACGGCCTCCCTTAAAATTTGCAAGTCATACGTGACGGTTTTTCCAAATTTTTGCAAGTATTTTACGACTAAAATCATGAAAAACGTCTAAACGGCCGTCAAATTTAACCCCTGCCGACGACCATGAAATCCACCCAATATTGCTTGGTATGATGCATAGTGGGTTCATGGAGAAGAGAAAAATATTCAAAAAAAGCTCTATTTTTTAAACTTTGGGTTGCGTTGCATAAAAAGCCATTATATTAAAAGGGATAAGAGAATGGTATTGGATGAAATATGGTAGCCCTTAGACACATTTGGTTCTTTTTTTTGGTCCTTAATAAAATGGTTATACTCAAGGAATTTGTTATATTTGAATAGCCAAACTCCTGCATGTATATGATCAATCATTTAGATTAAGCTTAATGGCATCCGCGAGACATTTCATCAAATCTACTTCCACACAAATTTAAGAACAAAAAATAATTTCAAATCACTTAAAAACACAATGGTAAAAAAACAAGAAATGATTTGAAGAGTGTTTAGATAAATACCGATATAAATTTAGTTCTAAACAAACCTGGAAATTAATACACGTTGTAACTTATTTTTTATATTTTATTTTGTATATAATTGTTTAATTTTCAAATCTATAGAGTTTTAAAAATTAATTAAATATCAAATATTATAGTACAAATACTACAAATTGATTTTCTTTAGATCTATAAAGTGGGAAGCACACTCTGTTTTTCACAATTTTTTATACACCATTTCTACATGAATTAAAATAAACATTAAACCCTGTCCAATTTAGAATATTTACATGTATTAGTTTTAATTAATCATAAGTTATTGGAAACCTTTTCTTCCCAAAGGAAAACAAAAAGCAATTAATCAAAATTCCTAAACCGAAAAAAATTGAAAGAACTCTTCGCCATAAGAACTCCTTAATAAGGGGACTTTTATGAACTCTGAAAACAAGGAATCAGAACAAACAATTATATTAAATGATCAAATATTACATATACCAGAACGCTAAAAAACCCCTTATTCTTATTGAACAGGACAGCTTCCCCAAACCAAATTTATAAATCCAAACAAAATAATTGATGAGTGTGTCACTTGGTGATAGCATAGATGGCATAGATAATTCCTGGCAAATACCCCAATATCGTCAACAGCAAACATATCCAGAACTCCGCCTGCAATACCATCAATCATTTACTGGTTAACCATCAAATAAAACCAAGTAAAATCAAAGGAGTGGGTTAAAAACAATTAGAAAGATAAAGAGTTAGTTACATGGCAGCCAAATTTCAGGAAGACACCCAGTGGAGGCAAGAGTATGGCCAACAGTATGTCGATGCAGGTTGCAGTGCCGTCCGCCATTACAGATGTTTCGCAAGATCCAAACCACAAACAAGAACCTTCCAAAAAGCAAGAAATGCAGACAAAGCCGGTAATGAGCGAGTTTGCAGAGCGATAGGCGGAATATTTATTGATTATGGAAGGTCACAGGCTGTAGAAATAGTCGATTCTGAAACTGCACATGAGCGATGACACTTGTTTAACGTGGGCAAGCGCACCGCCCCCATGCTTCGTTGGAAATTCATAGTATATGGCTGCACTTTGATAAAAGTAAAACACTGAACCTGCTTTGACATGTGTTTGAAAGATGTATGTTTAGTATATTGTTATATAATTTCTTTGTTGTCATAACTTAAAATATAAATATTTCATACTATTAAAAAGAAAAGGTGGCACGAGGGCACACTAGAAAGTGTAGCAAATTTAAAATTCCTTAAAAGACCCACTCTTAGATCACGAAAGTACCAACCCAAAAAACGTTAAATAGAGGATCTCTATTACTAGCAAATAAGTTTATAATGGACATGTCACAGGTATGATAATAAGAGATGTGTGTTCAATAATTGAGTGTGGTTACAATCATCAATATGATCAATATTAATAGTGCAAGTAATGATATTTCAAGTGTTATTCTTTCAACAATAAGCCATGTGTTTCAGATTATATTCCTTGAGTAGCATCTAACAAAGTATCATCAATGTATATTGTTCAAAGTTTTCTACAAACCATGTTGATATTGTCTCATTATATAATGTGTATATTGAGTATTTTACCCACTATAATGATATTGTCTTGTTATAGTTTATGTGTAGATTGCCTGCAAAATTTATTTGAATATTGTGTTGCAACATCAAATATAGAAAAGATATATACAAAAATCCTTTGAATATTTGGACAATAAGTGTGTGAATATTGCATATTTTAATGATGATTTCCTATACCTAGATTCTTATTTAATTAACACCCAATGGCCTTCTTGGAGCTATTTGGTCAAAGAAAAAATAATACATGATTTCTCGTACACCTCATAAATTAATTCAATTGAAGAGAATTACATGCAAAATATAGATGTTTAACATAGTTTTCACAGGGGTTAGGAAGTGGCAAACTATAATTCCAGTTTAGGATGCCACAATTGGGTTCCTTCGAACTAGAATGAATTTACCTAAATACAATGGAACATGCCTTGCACATCTTAGAACTGCATGTGCTAAGGCAATTGTAGATGGTGCCCATGATCTCGTTGGCATTATTGTTTGCAGTTTAAAAGATTTGGCTTCTCCAACATCTACTTGAAATGTTCGTCTTTCTCGGATAATATTATCGAAGACCTTTGGCCTATTTTGTCTACCCGATGGTCAAAGGGTGTGTACAACAGTGACTTAAATCACAATAAATTATTATAAAGTGCCTAAAATTAAATTAAATAAAATTATTAAGCACTTATAATTAATTTATTTGGCTTAATGAAAATAAATGGTAATCCCTATGGTAAATGCAACTTTCCTTGAGAGGAAAATATCATTGTAAAAGGGGTTAACTATATTTTTATTCTTCCTAGGGGGCATTGGAAACTTTCCTTAAGGAAGAATAATGAAGTTTAGAGGCCATATTAATTTTGTACACCCCCTATGAAAAATGTGACTTGACATAGAATAATGAACCATGCATAGAGAAGATCATTGTAGATGATTGGATAGGAAAGAGGTCTCTTTGGGTCATTTTTAATTTATAAAGGAGAGGTCAACTTAGAAGAGGACAACATATACTCATTTTTCAAATTTCTTAATTTATCTTAAGCCTGATGCGTTTGTATAAAAATACTCTAGACGATGAAACCCTCTTGGAGAATGTGAGGGATTTCCACACATGAAATTATATTGTGCTTGCAAGGGGATTTCAATATTTCCAATAGTTGTTGTTGAAATTTTGCAATAAGGGATTGAAGAACTATTTTGCAGTAGTTGTAATTACATTTTATAGAGTAATAGCGACCCATCTTTGAGCTACTCTGGAGTTGTTTTGGAGACATCTGGATCTGCACTTGTTGATCATCCAGTGTATTGCATTTTTGGGAATCCAAATAAATAATTTCAGAATTTTTAGAGGGCTTTAAATGGGTATTTTTCTATCCTTAATGTCTACAGATTTCTTAGTTGAATTCCAGTTTGAATATATTCTTAAAATTTCAGATTTCTTCCATTCTGGACTGTTAAAATTCTGAAATCGGTTTGTGGCAATAATATATAGTATTGGCTATTTTTTGGTGTGGATCCCATCCTTAAAACCAGTCATTATTTTTGGTAATCATTTACAACAGTCAAACTGAGCTTGTATGGTCTCTTACATCACCTGTTTAGGGATGATTTAGCTTCATAAAATCTGCATGTTGTATTGGATGTAAAGAGACACTCATTTTACTACTTTTTGGTGTGGTTTTTTCTAATAACCATAATCAAATTGTCCTTAGAAAATCTAGATCTACAGTAATAATTTCTGAGTTATATTTTATTAATTTGCACTTGAGTGTTGGGTTTTCCTAGAATCGTCTTTGGGTTTGAAGAGTCCCATTTGGGGACATTACAGTGGTATCAGACCAATTTTTCCTCCCAGCTTGTGAGGGAAATAATCAAAAATCATATCTGAATGCAATCAATAAGAGATCACATAGTATACCAAAGAAGGACCACTCCAATAAAGGGCACTATGGAAGATCATGATCAAAGGGCTCCTCTCAATGATGCTCTCAGCTATATGAATGAATTAATGACCAGAACTTAGAGAGAGTTGCAACAAACAATGAGGGAGAACTGAAGAGAAATACGAGATGCATTTACCATCTCCATTCGAGATTTGGCCATGGTTCTATAGGAAAATATGGAAGCCACCAATCAAGGAGCAACCAACAATGGAGAAAGAAGTTCAACATGACTGGTGATGACTTATCCCAAGCCTACTCTGCAGATTTTCAGAGTTAAAAATTAGTGTAGTTTATTATTTATCCTTTTATTTATTTATTAGGATAATTCTTACACTTGTTGGGTTAGCTTGCTTAGGTGTACTAGTTGTGTTGAGTTATCTTCTCAGTTATGTGAAGTTAGCTTACTAGTCATTTGGAGTTAACTTAACTACCATTACCAGTTAGTGGTATTTCTTCACCAATGATTTAGGTAGCAGTTGCACTTACCTCCTCCTATATGTACATCTTTCTTATTGAATAATTAAAGTCATTCTATTGTAATGTATTGAGCATTATGGATTATAATGGATTTCCATATATGGTATTTTAGGTCTTCTATTTTGTAAATCTAATGTGGTGTGCTATTATCATCTGAGATCACGGCTTGGAACAATATTCTTATCATTCCTTTCATTAAATTTATACAAATAGAGTAACCAATTGAAGAAGTATGTATTGACAAAATGATGTTGAGTATGTAGAAGCATATGGTGATGAGTACATGTAACTTATCCTTCAAGTTAGAGATATGCTACCCTTTAGAGTCTTCTTCTAGTTGAATAATAGTAAGGGTGCACGAAGAAACAAAAGAGCTCGTCAAGAGACACCAAGGAGAGACATTCAACAAAGGTTGGGTAAGGTAACTCTCCCTTCATTTGATGGTACAGAGAAGTGCTCTACTAGATCTTGGTTGCACAAATTAGTTACCTATCTTTATTTAAATCTTATGTATGAAGATGAAGCACTTAAGTTTGTAACATTATATTTGGATGGTGTGGCACATGAGTGGTGGTATCATGACATCATCACTTAAGGACATGTCTCTATTACCTCCCTTGAAGAATTCAACAGATGCTTGATAGAGAGGTTTAACTGAATGGATCCTAACTTGTATTTCAGGGAGCTTTCCCTACTCAAATAGGATGGCATTTTAGATAAGTATATTTCTAATTTTCAAAGATTTTCAGTAATGGTTCCAGATATTAGTGAAAGAAGGCTTGTTTTTTTGTTTATATAGGGGTTAGGAGAGTCATTAAAGGGACTTGTCAAAGCCTTTAATCCTCCATCTCTTCAAGGTGCCATTAGGAAATCACTTGACTTGGAGTTCTCTATTCCAAAAAGGAAAAATATGTAGTTTGGGCAGCAACGAACAACACTTTCGAGGAAGAAAAAGAGCACATGTGAGAAACCTATAACACCTCAAAATGATAGGCAAGGAGCAATAGTTAGTGGGCAACCAACTAGAGCACAAGAATGGGAGAAAAACAAGGCTGGAATAGAGGCAAGGAATGAGCTAAGGAGGAAGAGATTGTGTTATGATTGCAAAGAACCATGGATACCCAATCATCATTGCAAAGGTAATGGCTCCATTCATTATATTGAAGTTATTAATGAGGAAGAGGATGAAGATAATGCTGATCCAAAAGATCAAGAAAATAATGATGAGGTGGTTTTCACAGGTGCAACCTTAGTAGCACAGACTATTTTTCCTAGTTTTTATGCATTCCATGTGAGTTGTGATCTTATTGGACAAAATATCACTATTTTGATTGATGGTGGTGTAACACACAACTTCATTGATGAATATTTGGTTGCTAGATTGAGTCTACAAGAAGAAGAACTCCAAGGATTTGATGCGATTATGGCAGATAGGCATACAATCACATGTACCAAGAATATTTTCCAACTTTGATTCACCATGAAGGGACATGAGGTATGTGATGAATTTTATATTGTTAGCATTGTTGGGTTGGATTTAGTTCTTGGTGTCCAATGGCTCCAATCCTTGGGTGATTTTCATCAAAAATATCAAACAATGAAGCTGAAATTCAAGGTGCAAGACAAGGAAATTGTTTTGCAAGGCATAAGGAAAGGAGTTCCTCCAAATATGGAAGCCCATAGTATGATTGGAATAGTTAAAGTGGGGCAGATTTCACAAGGTTTGATTAAAGAAGAAAAGAATATAACAGGGAAGCAGTTGGACTTTGAAGAAAATCAGTCTTTTATGAACCACGGAGACATCCTAAGGTATGATACAAGCAATTTAATATCCTTTGTGCAACATATTCAGATTTCTTTTAATAAGAGTGTTGATTTAGATGATAAAATCTATAATTTATCTTATGAAATGCCTTGTAAACTTCCATGTTTTTATGAGCACTTTGTCAAGAGTAATTGGTGCAAGATTTGTCTCATCTAACAGGTACAGGTGCTAGGATCGTGAGGCACTTCAATATAATTTGTCTATTGTGCATGGCACTTAGACAAAGGAATTCATAATTGCTTGTGGGCAAGCAATTTTGGGAAGGGAGGACTGAAATGTCCCTCTTTCTTGAATAATATTATCGAAGACCTTTGGCCATTTTTTTCTACCTGACGACCAAAGGGTGTGCACAAGGGTGACTTAAATCACAATAAATTATTATAAAGTGCCTAAAAGAAAATACAATAAAATTATTAAGCACTTTAATTAATTTATTTGGCTTAATGGAAATAAATGGTAATCCCTATGGTAAATGTGACTTGCCTTGAGGGGAAAATATCTTTGTAAAATGGGTTAAATATATTTTTATTCTTCCTAGGGGGCATTGGCGAGTTGCCTTAAGGAATAATAATGAAGTTTAGAGGCCATATTAATTTTGTACATCCCCTATGAAAAATGTGACTTGACATAGAGAATGAACCATGTCCATAAAGAATATCATTGCAGCTGATTGGATAGGAAAGAGGTCTCCTTTGGGTCATTTTTCCTTTATAAAGGAGAGGTCAACTTAGAAGAAGAAAACATATACTCATTCTTAAAATTTCTGAATTTATCTTAAGCTTGGTGCTTTTGTATAAAAATACTTTAGAGGAAGAAAACCCTCTTAGATAATGTGAGGGATTTCCACACGGGAAATTCTATTGTCCTTGTAAGGGGATTTCAGTATTTTCAGCAGTTGTTGTTGAGCTTTTTCAATAAGGGATTGAAGAACTATTTTGCAGCAATTGTAATTACATGTTATAGAGTTATAGTGACTCATCTTTGAGTTATTTTGGAGTTGTTTTGGAGACATTGAGATATGTACTTATTGATCATCCACTGTACTACATTTTTGGAAATCCAAAAAAATCATTTCAAAAAAATTGGAGGGCTTTAAAAAGGTATATTTCAGACCTCAATGTCTACAGATTTCTGACTTGAATTCCAGTCTAAATATACTCTAAAAAATCAGATTTCTTCCATTCTGGACTGTTAAAATTCTAAAATCATTTTATGGAAATAATATATAATATTGGCTATTTTTTGGTGTGGATTTCATCCTTAAACACAATCGCCATTTCTAGTAATCATTTGCAACAATCAAACTAAGCTTGTATGATCTCTTACATCACCTGTTTAGGGTTGATTTAGCTTTATAAATCTCTACATGTTGTATTGGATGTAAAGAGACACTCATTTTACTATTGCTTGGTGTGGTTTTTTTTCTAATAACCCTAGTCACATTGTCCTTAGAAAATCTAGATCTACAATAATAATTTCTGAGTTATTTTTTATTAATTTGCACTTGAGTGTTGGATTTGCCTAGAATCCTCTTTGGGTTTGAAGAGTCTCATTCGGGGACATTACACTACCATGAAGGGGTTGACTCACTATCTATCTCAATAATTGCACCACCGCCATCACTATTATGGTCATATATACAAAAGCTACGAAAGTATTAATATTTCAATTATTAGGTGGTTTTTAATTAACTAAATTTATTTTAGCATTATATCATGTTTGTTCATTTCACTACCAATCAAATAATTTTTTAAGCCATCCCTCTTGAAACACATAAGTTCATCCATGTCATTGATCTACATAATGGAGGGCATGCGGTGGCCTCCATTAGTGGAGGCTATGATCAGTGAAAGCTACAAACTTGATCACCCCAAAATCACAATGGTTAATTATCACCATGATGATGATTCGGGTAAAGACATTGAAAGAAGATTGCATCAATATGTAATCTCATTTGACATTCCTTTTTCATTCAATGATACAACTTGGTGGAAAATATTATATGGAAGTCCTGTATTCCTCATATACACATGATTAGCAAAATGAAAAACAACTAGTATAATTCTTAGACGGTGTGTCCCATTTGAATCTAAGTATTCCGGCTATGGGAACTGTTCTAGGTGGCATTCAAAACCATGAAAACCTCAATTTCATTGAGTAACTCAGTGAATGTCTAAGAAACCTAAAAAATCACGTTCCTCTATATTCTTGCACATTTAAAATTTTCTTCTCCATAGTGCTTTGGCAGATGTCCATATCCTATTTCAAAGCTCATGTATTGTAATTGGTTAAGAGTATATTATAAAAGGCCATGATAGACATTGGGAAGATAATAGAACCCTCCGAGGTTGTGTCTAATGAATTAAATTTCAAGAGCAAGACAATTTTTTTAAGAGTAGAAAATTGACGAAGCCTGCATTAGAGACAAGTCATTGAAGATTGTTTAGGGAAATGTGCTTGGACATTTTACCACCCCTCTACATGCATTATATTCCTCTCTAATCTTCACGTGATAATGACATCCGTATTGATGGGTTTTTCATGGTGCTCAACAGAGCCTGGAATAATATGTCAACTTAATAGCCATGGTTTTTTAATTCCCACGGATAAGAAAATAAGGGAAAAACACATTTGTACTCCAACAAATCTTCACATTACCTAGGATCCTCTAACTAATAAATGTGAAAGACCCCCTTCTAGCCCTATAGAATATAAGTCCCACTTTTATTTCAATCATCTAATGGATCTTCTAATTTTGTTTTTGTCAACTAGGATAAATTGATTGGAATGGGGATTTTCAATGAAGACAAATCATGTAATGTCACATTGATGTTTAACAGTGATAGATTAAATTTATTTATATTAGTTATTTTTAAATAATAGTATTGACACACATCTTGACTATGAAATGCAATGTAAACCATATTTTAAACTTGTAAACGAAATAATTATATCCAACTTCTTTACATTGTTGTTAAATCATGTTTCTTGTATCATCTCATTACACAATGGGGGTGTACTAAATGTGCACCAATATGTAACGAATAGGGCACTATTGAAAAACAAATCTAGTCTAGTTTTTTTATATGGTCATTTTTTCGAGAGTCCTTAATTAATTGAAGGGGTCAATTTTTCCCCTCTATTATCAAGAGTATAACTGCTATTGTGTAGTTGAATTTAGAAAGAAACACATTTCACAATAGTCTAGACAATGTGATAATTTCACCATATTATTTATGAATTTTATGTAACTAAATTGTGCAGCAATTAAATGCATTTTAGAATTACTGAAAAAGTAATTTTATGGGAAGTTAATTCTTTACTTATAGTAATTCATGCATATAGACCATAAGAATGTAATACTGAAAAGTAATTTGATGGAAACTTTTCATAAGATTTTGTCTTGTATATAGACCATTAGGATTTCAAATCACAACATATAATCAAATAGATAAATAATAACATTTCTACGTTTCAAAAAAAATAAATTAACTGATAAAATATTGTAATTTTCATTAAGCCTATTATAGTAAAATATTTTTTTTTATCACCAGAACAAATATGCATCCTTCACTTCACTTCACTACAATGCATAATTTAATAACAAAACCAAGTTAGAAAAGTTTATATTTTTTATAGCCTCCTATTTTACATCCTTCAAACAATCTGTATACTTCAATTTTACAACACATTTATAGGTTTCACCATGATATATTGATTAATCAATGACTATCTAGATTGGAACTTCTAAATTTTCCATACAATTAAAAAATATCTTTTACATATCCTTTAAAGAAATCTACAACCCATAATATAAGATCTCATTTTTCTTTATTGGGAATTTTTAATCTACTTTAAAACTTAAAAGATAATAGGTTATATAATTTTTAGGATGACAATATTATTTAATAATTTAATGAAACATAAAATCTTGTATTTGATAATATCAAAGACTTCCTCAACTTATCCATTTGGAATGAACCACATTTAATTTACATAGTCTTATTTGAAACATGAAATGGGGGAAAATAATGAACATTGTAAACTGATGGCTATTTAGGCTTCTACAAACTATCCTAAAACAAAAGGCTCGTCACAAGAAGCCCCAATTGAAAATTACCAATCCAAAGTAGATGTTATGAATATTATGGATTACATCACAAAGTGTAAAATATAAATGATACAACTTGACAATAGTGACAAACATGAAGCTGAGCATTACGAAAATCCGATAGTATCCATCCAAAATGTAAATGGAGAAAGATGAGTTGATTGTAGAGAAAATTTAACTTTAACACAAAATTTGAGGACATGTAGAGGATGCAGAGGAACAAGTGTGAGATCTTATCCAGGGAAAGAAACCATTTTTTGAATATAGTGGTTGTATGGAAGAGAAGCTCGGTAACTGGAAGGTCCTGCAATTGGGAATTGGCTCTTAACCAATGGAAAATGCATTGACAATATCTTATAGTTCATTATTTGTATTTTCACATAGAAAAGGAGATAATTATATTCATTATAGATAAACAAATGTGAACTCAATATAAATCAGTTTATGTATTAACCAACAACACATAATAAAAAATTTAATACATTCAACGTTCTTAAAATATTCACGCAGTGGTTTGTCATTTAATGCAAAATGATTAACTATTTATAAATGTTATGCTTTCACATTTCCCATATAATTAGATCAGCTAATGCATCTCACAATTTTTTATTCAACACATCAAAATTCTCAAAACAATCATATAGTTAAGCAACTAAAAAGGTCTATGTAATACTACAAAGATGGTTTGACCAAGGGTGCAACTTGGAAAAGGATGCATGTAAAGTTAACTTAGAAAGGATCAACTAACATGTTAACATTTGAATAATGTCAAAATAAAAATTAAAATTGAAGAACATCTATTAAAATAAAAACATACCAACAACATGCTAATTTTCAAGAAGATATATCCTATACAACCATCAATATTTAATAGAATGACAATTAACAACTAAATGTACTTAAAATGAAAGAAGTAATTATTGTAGCAAGGACAAAGATGAAGGAGATAACATTAAGTATTTATAGTAGGATAAATTTTTATTTTCTTGTCTGATGTTGTTTCATGATCCACACATGTTTCTTTTGTCTCCTTAAATTTTCCATGCTCTGGTTTGATGTTTCATGTCATGTTGCAGATCTATGTATATTGTATTTTGTGTACCCACTAGTCAATACAAGATCTGTTTACATAATATAATATCTCAAAAAGTATTAAACTCATTGGTTATGGGCGGGAAACTCTCCATGATGGTTGTTACAACAAGCAATCACAACATTTTTTAATGGCATTCTCTTCCCTTATGAATGCAATATCTTTTACTCTTTGCTTCTATTTCACTATTAAGAAATGATATGAAACAAAATGATTTTTAAGTGGACTATGACATGCCATGATCATTATTGCATATTAAATAAATATTTTTTAATTATCTTACATATAATTCCAAAAAATGTTGTGAATGTAGGAGTTATTTTAATATGCATTATATTGGAAAAATGTTTCAATTAATATTTTGACCTATAATCTAACTTTTTATAAACTCAAGTTACTCAAACACTAAGATGGGAAAGAAAGTAAAGGGTTTTGAAGACACTAATAATATGTATTGTAACATAGTCTATGCAATAGTTCATGTGCTGTAAATGACTCACCTATTATGCTCCATCAATTTATGTCTTTAATACACCTTGTTTGAGATGGATTAGCTCACCTTATTATAACAAGATTGGTTCAAAATATCATGCTCGACATGTTTCATGCTATATTTTCTATATAGACATCCTAATGTCTTGCAAAGATAACAAAGTATGGCTTACTAGTTTTGTGATGTATAATTTTGTGGCGATGGGTGTCAATTGATGTCATCTAGATATACATGAGACTCTCTATTTGGATAGGGAATAAACATTTATTTTTTCTAATACAATTTATAAAAAATTAAAGGGGTGATAGTGTGGACTACCTTCTTTTTATCCTTTCTTTACAATGATCAGGATGGTCCTTTTTATCAATGATTGAGAAGGGAGTTCTACATTACAAATACGATAGTATGTTAATAGACTGGCTGTTCAAGGTCTGTCTTGGTATTAGGAGGGTTTTATTTTCATTGAGATGTGACTAGACACTCTAATCGATATGTGATTGACCACTCTCTAGGTGTTTTAGGTTTGTATTATCTTATTGGGTAAGTGTAACTCTCTTTTCATTGAGATTTCTTCACTCGCATGTTGGGCCTTGGTTGTCGAAGGACCGAGAACTATTTCCTTTAAACAACATACTACTTATGTTGAGTGGAGATAGGATTTCTTGGATTAGATGGGTTGAATTCAATGGAGGGGCTCCTTATGCTACCAACATTTATTCATTGACGGAATTTTTGAATACAAACATATGTGCATATATTGACCTTCTTGTATGGACAGGCTTGGATGCCATATTTTTGGAAAAAAAATGTATACCTCAAACCATTGAATTATGATTTACTCCCAAAACCTAAAACCAAGTAAGACCGAAATGAATACTTATCTAAGAATTATGATGCTAGACACTAGACCAACACAAAATTCAAGATAGAAAAGTATATCTAAGATGCGAGAAGAAATATGTTATAGTCTGCGATTCATTATACATTGACATGTAATCGTAATAAGATAAATAATAAAAGTCCTCTCAGGTATTAAAATGAATTCATGTAATGTATAAATTGGCTACAGTGAATAAGGCAATGGAAAGCACGTGTCACCACCATTTTTAGCTCAAAACCCCCAAATATTACAGTCAGCAAAATAACATGATTGTTATTTCCATTATGAAAATAGAGCATGAATTCATAATTAAGTCCAAAATAATGAAAATATGAACTAAATCCTCTAAAAAAATTGAATCTAAAAAATCCCCAACTTCTACACTAAAATTTTAGCTAAATTAAGAATAAAAAAATCATAATGGCGACTCTAAATTAAACTTATAAAGTTTTCTAAACAACAATACCATCTATCCTCTGTGGTATTCACCACTGCAGCATGTTGGCCCTTTTCACTGCACATCAAATTTGGCTTCTATGTAGAGACAATGCCAAAGAGACTAAATTTTGTTACATGTTGTTCTTCCTGCGGGCTAAAAGCACAATAAAATGTCCCACTTTTTGGTATGTTTTTTACCTTTATAAAGATGAATTATAAATTTCATTGATTTTCTAATGTAATAGCCACAAACTCATACACATTCATGAAATTCCACAAAATAACAAAATGTTTTGTCTAAAGTGTAGAATACATGTATATTTTTTATAAAAAAATTGGCAAAAAATATGGTCTTTTTCTTAATTTTATTCATATGTTGTTTCTTATGTTATAAAAGAGGAATGAATGTCCCCCGGTGGTTTTTTAAATGAAAAATTATTTTTTCACCATGAAATTTTATATATATGTTCGAGATTTGAATTTTGAGGTCCTGACAAATTTTTATATTTTTTTGACTTATATATGTTTTTAATTAATTATTTAGTCATACCATTTTAAAATAAATGGCACACATATGTCTATGCCAATAAATTTTAAGATTTATATCAAAATTGATTTTTTTTTTCACACGTAAGAAGAAGACTTGAAAAAATAGTAAGTTTATTTTTTTCAAAAAAAATTGATATATTTTGTTATTTTTCAAATTGGGTTGATTGTGTATGATTGATTGTCCTAAAATACCATATGTTACGAAAAAATAAAAATAAATAGTAAAACCAATTTTTTAAAAATGAAAACTATATTTTTAGAAAGCTAATAAATTTTTGTATTTTGTGTTAAAATTTTATAGATTTAATAATTCATTAACCCTAATTAAGTGGCACCTTAGTGACATAAAATCATACTCCAAATGGATTTGGTGCAAAAATGTGCCACATAGGTGCCACATAGGGGGTTCACGCAAAGGGGGGTTTGCCCGAAGGGGGTTCTCGTGAACCTCCCTTCTCCCGAACCCCCCTAAACCCTAAATCTTCCACCAACAACTATATAAATATCTATATATAACTCTATGCCTTCAAAGTTATTTGAATCCAAAGGGGTTCGCGTGAAGGGGTGATTGTGTGAACCCCCTTTCACGGGAACCACTTATTTTGGCCTATGTGACAGTTTGGGCAAAGGGGGTTCACGCGAAAGGGGTGTTCACGAGAACACCCCTAATTTCTCATCTCACCCAACCTCTTACTCGCATTTTTGGGATACAAAGTGGGAGATGTGTGCGTATTTATCAATAAATATGATGCCAACAAAAGGGAGAGCTTAGAAATGTGAATTCCATAAGTTAGGGTGTAAAGATCTGAGATTATTGTCACCTACCGTAGACTTGAATTCACTTTAGAGCTCAGAATGGATCTTGTGTAACCCTTTCTTTTGGATTTTAGAACCTAAATAAAACCCAAAAATAAAACGTTTTAATATTAGCGGTAGTTAATGATCTACGACATAAATTTTGCAATCAAACAATACGTTGTTGGTTTTGGTTTGATTTATACCACAAAAATTGAACAATAAAAACCATAACCCTAACCCTAGCCTCGTCCCTAATTCAAAAACTTTTACCAGAACATAACAATTTCAGAGTATTTTGCATAAAACAATATCAGAGCCTTTAGTATAGGACAATTTTAGAGCAAGTTGTACTCCTTAACTTGTAGCACATCCTTATGTTTTTCCTCCTTCCTCATAAACCCGAACAATGATCTGAGCCCCAAAAATTTGAAAATATTGCTCCCTTTCTTTTCATCATATAGCCCAAAATCATAAATTCGCACTGAAAAATCAATTTAACGTCAAATCTAATAATTCTAAGCTTGAATCACAGAGGGTTAATAGCCCCCATACAACTAATCCCAATATCAAATTCCACTCCAAAATGAAGCATCCTGATAATGAATTTTTATTGTTATTCATCACAAACTTAAGCCCTAAACAAATCTAATAACTGAGATGTATAAAAAAAATTTGACAAAAATATTCATAGCGAATTCTAAAACCCTAAGAATGCCTCTAAATGTGTGACCAAACACGATACACCCAATATCATATTGCATAGGAAGAAAAACTAGATTTTACCTGCTGCTAATCGGAAGCTCGAACCATAAAACAAATGAGATAACACATATTTACAAAAGTTCACTGAAAAAGAATCAAATATTGAAATCTACCAAATTTGGCACTACCAAAACCAATTGGGTCGATAAATCACCATAGATAGCATATACTGTAACACATACAAACACATAAATGTGCAATACATAGCCTCTTGAGCTTGAAACACATAAAATTCTAAAAAATAGAAGTAAAACACTCATACCAATTCAGATTCAGACTGCCCTACAAACCAAAAAGTGCTCACACAATGACGAATAGCCACAAAAGGCATGGGGGGCTTGCTAGTTATCATTTCACAGTACCTATCCTTGGAATCCTTGTCAAAATTATCGCTATTCATAAAGAGCTCATTTAAATAGTAAATTGTTAAAATAGCAAAAACGTTTAAATGCCCATCAACCCGTCAAATTTAACTCCATGTCGTGAACGACTGCAAGCCTCTTTCCCATAGAGGCAATGCCTTTCTTCGTGTGTGTGTGTATATATGAGAGATGATAGAACAAAATGTAAGATAATGTGACGGGCAATGCCTTTCTTCGTGTGTGTGTGTGTGTGTGTGTGTGTGAGATGATAGAACAAAATTTAAGATAATGTGGCGTCATCCTTCATGACATGTCACGCTTGGATAAGCTCTCTTCCTCCGTAAAATGATAGTGACCAGGCGTACTCCATAAATACCTAATGCACGTACTGTTCATAGCAATGTCATAGTTGAATTCCTCTTATTGTTGAGTGTATCTCATAATAGAGTGGGATCGATGTATCTTTATCACCGCCTAGAAAAGTTAATTACTAACCATTTTACGTTTAGCGAAGATAGGGGATAACATTCGTAGCGCAAAAACAAGGAGTTAAGGTTTTGATTGTAAAGTGTAGTGAACGAACCTTGGTGTGGTGGGTCCGTGTTAGATATTCTTCCAAAATGGTGGTTATGGAGTTGGCTTAGTTAATAAGATGCGTTAATGAATGTTTTTCGCGATTAAACTCAATAGTTATTTTATATATCCATTTGGTGGTGGAGGTCATGCTAACCTTTCTCACCTGATTCACCTCAACTATGGAAAGGCATTGCAAATAAATGGTGTAGTCCGTTCTTTACTCACGTACTGTGCTAAATGAATTGACACGATAATGGAAAATAAGTTTAATAATAAAAAAAAATTATCCAAAATTTTTCAGGGTTGTCAAGAAGAATTATCGTATGTTTTGGAATCATAAAATCCTAGAATTTCATTCCTCTTAAATAAGGGTCCAAGCACTATAATCATTATTTATCATCACCTAAGCTTGCATCAAAGGCATAAGAGCACTATAAAGCATACATCTACAACACTCATACAAGGGACAAGAGCTGCATTATTTTGCATACACGACATAGGAGGGGAGTTCATTCTATTCAATCACACACATTCTACATACTCGAAACATTATAGATCTAGCTCATTATCATCATGTAACTTGCACAAGGGAAACCTAGTGCATCATTACAGACACAAGCAAATATAACTACATGGAGTTTGATATGTAGTGCAACACTCGGTCGTAAGTTCACTCTTCGGGTGACCATCGAGGTAAGTTTGACACCCCATTTTGCATCTTCTTTATTAGGTTTGATGTGGTTTGTGGGTATGTGCAGGTAGATATCTGTTTTGCAGGTTATAGGTACGACCGAAAACATTACAACAAAACCAGAGAGACAAAATAAGATCAACATCGAATCTCCTCTAGCTCAAAAAAGATCAAAACCTAAGCATCTGAGAAGACACAAACTCCCAAATGCTCTTGTCCTCCTGTGGACGCTTCCTTCCCTGACATTTTTGGGGTTTCAAACCCTCATCTTGCCTATTCAATGTTATTTCCATTTTGTTCCAAGAGTTACTCAGCCCATATCATCTCTAGATTTGCACGGAAATCAGCTTAGAAGTCATCTTCCCCTCTCACTTTCTTAGGTTTTCACATCATTGAATGTTTGTTGCTTATGCACTACTGTACTTTCTTACCTGTATATCATTCATTACAGTACATTTCTCTTAAATAAGGTTTAATTCAATTTATATTAAATCACCAACAAGAATGTGTGTATTTATATTTCCATTGGGTATTGTATAATATCAAAATCATAGACAACATATTAATACAATGTATTTCTAAAAAAACATTAGTTGAACTTATGTCTTCACTAAGTACAATAACACATGCATAGTATCTAGAATATAAATAAGTTTTCATTAAAATGTTATATAATTTTTCATTGTATGGTACAATCATAAAGGAAAAATATAATATCATTAGAGAAATCATTGTAACAAATCAAGATGAAGGTATAATTTTTGAATATTTTCCTTACACATTACCTTTTGCCAATATTTAAAACATGGCTTGATATCCATATCGGTTGTTTTTCCACAAGCTTTGCATCTTAGTTTCTTTCCCAAGAAAGAAATTACGCATCCTCAATCCAAACTATGTCAACCCCTTCATTTTAAGGTGAAAAATATGTTTTACTCATTTGCATACAAATTAAACATTTTTCCTAATACTAAAAAATAACTATTTTGAACATATATGGAAGATCATTGTTCAACAACTAGTACAACAAGTTGCAATAAATAGACATTGTTATTATGACATTGAACAATAGTATAAAATTGATTAAAAAATCATATCTACATATTTGTGAATTCCCTATGTGAAATAACAATATGTAATACGATCACAATCAATCCAATTGCACATTTCTTGTTCCAAAATGACACATTTTACCTTGTTACAATATAGATGCTCTCTCTCTCTCTCTCTCTCTCTCTCTCTCTCTCTCTCTCTCTCACACACACACACACACACACACACACACACACACACACACACACACACACACACACACACACACACACGATATGCCTATTTACCAATTCTTTTATTCATGTTTACACAAAAAATAATAGATTGAACAAAATATATTTTCACATGAAAAAACTTCTAGATGTTCTTTTATTTATCATTAAAACAAACTTAGATATTGATCTTCAATATAACCATCTCTTTCCCATGGATATTGGATTTTTTACATTATAGGAGTGGCCAAATTCAAAGGTAAATAGCTCACAAAGGGGTTTTAATACATTTATCCTATTATATATTAAAGAAAATTAGTATCCAACATTTTCATGCTATTATTATTATGATTGGTAGGGTTTACATCAATTTAAAGATTTAAATGCACATTATTGGATTGTTTTAATTTGCTATTAGGAGAATTAGATGATTGTCTTAGGAGCATCCTTACCAAATGATTGGATAGAAGATATGTATTATCATATCTTAGAGATAAGGTGGATAACCTCTAAAGTGATGTAAAGAGAGAGGCCACTCTAATCATTTAACACATAAGAAGGTTGTGACATATGCATGTAGTAAAGAATCCATACCATTGTATAGGTGTATCAATAAGGCTATCAAAAGGTGTATTTGTGAGGTTTCTCCTGTAAATATTGTGGGAAAGGCGTGTGGAGTTGGTAACACTTAGAGTAGTTCTTGGGTGAGATTGTAACAATATAATTATTGGGTGTATTTCATTCATGTTTTTGAGTCTTCATATTTTATGATGTGCTTCTCTTGTGTCGTGTCTTTTTCTTTGTTTCTAGGTTCATACCACTAAACAAAAAAATGTGCATTGTTAAAATAATCATAGCACAAAGAGTTCCTGGTGAAATATTATCTAAGTGTTGGATTTTTGTTGACATACCCATGATAATCAATTTGTCCTTGTTAGACATGCAACGTTAAAATTGTTATATATTATTGTAAAACACATTTTGGATTGAAACATTGTATTTTTATTATTAATCACACTATTTTGATATTTTTAGTGATTTTTTTAATGACAATACAATGTAAATCATATTTTAGTTTATAATGTTTAATTTTTAAAAATAATTAAAAACAAATAATATTATTATTTGTAAATATAGAATTTGTAGTAAAGATCAATTATGTCATTTTAAAAAATGTCAAAACAATTTGTGTCATAATTATGCCATGCCTTATTGATGACGTTCTAGGCTTTGTGTCATTATATACCTGTATCACAAAATAGGAATAGAGATTATGAAAAAATGACGCTAAAGTAGCTTAAATGTGGCATGATTAGAAACATCTAGTTGTGCCTCATTTGCATCACTTTTATGCCATGATATTCAATGTGATTTTAATAAATAAACATGACAAAAAACACCCAAAAATTCAAGTTTGTGTTAAATTGATCTTAAAATGGTGTTATTTGTACTTTGTGTAATAGTTCTACAAGTTTAAATAATAGAAATGGGTATCCAGCCCTAGAGATTAGTTAACCAAATTTGGGCTCATACACCAAATGTTAACATAAACCATATGTGTAATTGTTATTTTTTTTTATGTTAGTCTAATTCTAGTTAGAGATTATGTATACAGAGGCAGACATGATTTATTGAACATGAGGGGTTAACAAATATGCATAGCAAAATTTGAAGTAGGCCTAAAAATTCGTCATATATGTAAGATAATGGTAATAAAGCAAGATAACATAAAGGCACATATTTCCCCATTCTATCTCTACTGTATTTATGTATCTTGATAATAAAAGCTCTTTCAAAATAAATATGCCACCAATTACATATTCTCTCATATTCCATCTTAATATTTTACATTTATTCTACCATACACACACTCTTCTTTATACTTCCTACTCATATTTACATATACAAACTCTCACTTAGAATCTTCACCTTCCATACTCCCATATACTTGTCTTCTATCTGCTTTTTACAAACTATACACATTATAGAGAGATCTAAATGTGTTTTACTCTATCATACATATAGATCCTTCATCCCAAGCTATAAAAAATTGTAACGTATGTTGTGGGATTTGTTAGAAATAATCTAACACTTAATTCACCATATGTGGATTAATGTGTAATTGTAATAAAGTAATTATTTAATTGCTTTAGTTAGCTTAGTTGTTAACGTGTTGTTATCATCCCTTAGATTGTGGTGTATATGGGATTTTTTGGATGCAAGGCAAGTATGCACATTCCTAAGAAAAAGAGAACTAAATTTGATATGAAATCAGAAAAACTTATATTCTTGGGATACAGTGATGAAGCCTTGGGATACAAGTTAATGGATCCAAAAACAAGGAAAATTTTCACAAGTAGAGATGTTGAGTTTTTTGAAAATAAAGAAGTAGATGCTCCTTCCATAAACTCACAAAACAATCCTACTAAGAAAATAAAAGATGTTCTTGATGAAGATAATGATGATGAGGATAATTCACCTCCTCCATCTATAGGAATAGCTAAACGTATGCCTAAGTGGTATACTAATCTAATTCGAGATACTAAGTTGGATAGTGATCCTAACACTTCCACTTCAGGACCAAGAACTCGTAGTATGGCTTAGAATGAGGTAAAATTAGCCTTGATGAGTATAGTAATTGAATCAAGTGAGCCCACTACAGTTCAGGATGCCGAACAGTCAAAACCTTGGTTAGATGCTATGAATTCAGAATTCAACTCTTTGATGAAAAATAATACTTGGCAACTTTCAGATCTTCCATTAGGGAAGAAGGCAATAAGTTGTAAATGGATATTTAAAACAAAGTAAAAATCAGATGGAAGCATTGATAAATACAAGGCAATATTGGTAGCTAAGGGTTATACACAAAAAGAAGGCATTGATTATGAAGAAACATTCACACCAACAACTAAGATCAAAACAATCAGGACGATATTTGCTCTAGCTGCACAATTTGGTTGGAAAGTTCATCAAATGGATGTAAAAATTGCATTTCTCAATGGGGATTTATAGGAAGAAGTCTACATGACTCAACCAGAAGGTTTTGTCATACCAGGTAAAGAAGGAAAGGAATGTAGACTCATAAAGTCACTGTACGGTCTCAAATAGGCTCCCAGGGCATGGTACATAACGATTGATGAGTATCTCATCAAACATGGATTCAAAAGAAGTCCATATGATCCTAATCTCTATCTCAAAAAGCAAGGGGGGGAGATAGTGATCATAGTAGTATATATCAATGATCGAGTCATCACTGGAAGTTCAGCGAAGATGATTGAAACAACTAAGGAAGATCTAAATTGATCATTCAACATGACAGATCTTGGGCTTCTTCATTATTGTCTTGGACTTAAAGTATGGCAAAAGGAAAATCACATATTTGTCACTCAACTAAAATATGCCAAGACAATGCTCAAGAAATTGAGAATGATGGATAGTATACCAATGGCTACACCTATGGAGACAAGGCTTTAATTGTCTCGCACAGATCCATCAGAACAAGTAAATGTTAGTCTTTATCGAAAGTTGATTGGGAGTCTCATTTACTTAACTTATTCTAAGCCAGATATCAACTATGCAATCAGTTATCTTTCTTGATTTATGCAAGAACCAAGGGTTTGTCACAGGAAAGCAGCAAAGAGGGTATTGAGATACATCAGAGGAACCATGGACTTTGGCCTAGAATACAAGAATAATGATAACTTCTTCTTGACAGGATATACAGATTCAGATTATGCAGGGAACATTGATGACAAGAAGTCCACTTCAGGATTTGTGTTCTTTTTGGGATTTGGACCTATTTCATGGGGGAGCAAGAAACAAAATTTTGTTTCAAGTCTTCCAAGGAAACAGAATATCACACAGCAGGAGGAGCTGTCTGTGAAGTGATTTGGCTCAGACGGATACTTGAAGGATTGGGAATTCCACAGGATCATCCAACAATCCTACATGTACACAATGAAGGAGTAATAAAACTTGTTCGGAATCTAGTTTTATATGAACACACCAAACACATTGAGCTGCAGGTACATTTCATTCGCGAACATGTTCAAAACAACAACATTCAGCTTCAACATTGCCCGATAGAACATCAACGTGTAGATATCTTCACAAAATCTCTTACACGTCCTAAATTTGAGGCATTCAGAGTATTTCTCTCTTGTTCACTTCAGAGTCTGATGAATTAAGGGGGGGAATGTTAGAAATAATCTAACACTTAATTCACCATATGTGGATTAATGTGTAATTGTAATAAAGTAATTATTTAATTACTTTAGTTAGCTTAGTTGTTAGTGTGTTGTTATCATCCCTTAGATTGTGGAGGATGTTCTTTAGTTAGAATATTATTCTCGGATGATTTCATGTAGAATATTTTTAGGGGCAATATGCTATTACTACATATTTTCTTTGTTTAGGAGATTTGTTCCATGTATTGTGGAAGAGATAGAAGCTTTCCAATATCTATAAATATTGCAGCTCTCTCTTTTTATCGTAATGCTTCATTTTATATTAATAAAAATCACAGCAAGCTCCGCCTTGTTTTTGTAATTTAATCTGGTTTGTAGATCACAGGATCGTTTCGTGTTGTGCAACTTTCTCCAACCCATTATATATTGCGAAACTTATGCATTAAGTTTTTTCTAATTAGACCCAATGAAGAACCTTGCTAATAAGGTGGTTAAAAAACATCCATTAGGTTTTTATTATTATTGGTAAGTAGTTTTTTGAAAGGGACTATACCCTTGCACATAAAAAGGGCCTAGAATCCAGAATAGGAATGAAAAGCACCACAAAAAGGATCAAGATCCAGATAAGTCATAAGAACCCAAGGTAACTGTACGCCAGAAAAGTGACAAGCGAGTGTGGGAATCTACAAGTAACTCTTCCACGTACCCGACCTCCCGAGGTCATGCCGAGACAGCCGGTGTGGATGGAATATATGGGATGCAGACAAACTAGTTAGGCAATCTGATTTCTTCGACACGCACTAATGGAACTTGCGAATCTAAGGCAAAGAAGGCCCTCGTAACCTAAGCTGGTGTAATAGATCAATCGGCAAGGATGACTGCTTGAAGGCTCCAACCAATATCGAGCTCTGGCGTTATTCGATCTATGGGTTGTGGTATACATGGAAAATGGCCTGGGATTGTTTCGTGTATGTCTCTAGACAGGGTCATAGAGTGGATGATGGCTATAGTTGTTTTTATGGGAGGTTCTCTGGCCTAGTCCAGAATTCTTTAGCTTTGTTAGCTGCTATATCTAACAAGGATAATTGTGTGATGATGATAGGTGGAAGTGGAGTAGATCTGAATACGAGTGTGCGTAGGCCAGTGTCTATGTCCGATTCACTTATGGATTCATTGGGATGTGGGATTTGTGGGTCACAACCGTAGACTCATAGTTGTTGTGGACCTGCTATGGTCATGTGTGAATTCAGTCCCTGATCCCTAGTATCTAGTAATTGTATGCTTTCTCAGCTTCTATATTTAGAATCAACAGCTGTGCGATCTTCTCAGAGTACCTCATAGGCGTTCTTACAACCTAAATTCTTAGGCTAGTATCTATGTCTGTGAGGCTGTCTCATGCGTCTGGTTGTGGGACCAAAGGATCACAACCAAACAATTGCTCTCTTTCAAACCCTTCTACAGTCATGTAGATATTTTCTAGGGTAATCTGTAGTTTGGCTGATTTGACCAAAACGTGTACGCTTGGTCGTCGTCTATGTTTAATCCCCTCAACTGAGAGTTTATTTGCTTTAAATTAGTTGTTGTTTGGAAGACTTGGGTTCTAAGATTTTGGTCTATGTCAACTATTGCAGTGATGAGATTGGGTTGAGGCACGATTGGCTCGAATACGTATTCTCTTGGCTCCCTAGGTCCCGTGATTTTCATGCGAAAGAAATGATGTAAATCTAATTGCAACAAAGTGAAATTTAATTACGTGAAATATATCTATAGCATATATGATTTATCTATTTTTGTATTTTCTGATGAATTATATGAATTTTAAGAAAGCAGCTATTTAAAATATCTAGAATCGATAGCTAAAATAACAATTTAAAACAAACAAAATAACCGAGTGTAGCTATTTGTCTGTGCAATATGTAGATATATTCTAAACAATGAGATAACTTATCTAATCTATTTGCAAGACTCTTGATCCTAGCTTAGAAGTGAGGAGTGAATCATAGTTTCTCTGAAACTATCAATCCCCACATCTTCCCTTGCAATATCAAGAATATAATTTACTAAAATAAAGCAATTAACTACTCTATTTGATATGATTCTAACTAGAAATTTGAATGCTAGAACCTAGATTCTGCAGAATAGTGGCGAATCTGATGGTGTGTGTAACTTTGTCTCCTCAGTGTGATCTCTTAATTCTTTCGTGCTCACGTGGATCCAGAAAAGCGTGTAATGCTTGCATCAATAGAAGTAGATATTGGAACTAGGGACAACTTTAGAATACAGACTGAATACAACGCGAAGTAGGAGAGGGATAGCGCAAGAGTACAGAGCTTGGCTTATGTAATTCCTAGCGGGATCTATTGCGATTCATGCAACATAAAAATGTCCAGAACCTGAAACTATCCTGTTTGAGGAGAAAAACCTGCAACTTTAATGGCTTCCTATTGATAAACAAGACTGTTCTTACTCCAACGGTTTGGATGGAACATCAACAACAGTACCTTGCACAAGATGGATATGTGGCTTACCTAACAGCAAAACAATGCTAACTAAGCATGTAATGAATGAAACTACGAATTCTAAGCAAAAATGAAAACTAATCTATTGCAAAGAGGAGTTCAGAGGAAAATTTGAGGGGCCTGAAGTAATGACAACACTTGTACAAGATGGATATGTGGCTTTGTAACTGCAATACAATGCCAAATGAGCACGTAATGAACTAAACTATCAATCCTAAAATAAATAAAAGACTAAACTACTGAAGTGAGAAGATGAGAGAAAAAAATGAGAGGCCATTTGCTTGAGCACAGGCCATCTATTTATAGCAATTCATTCACCCAAAGATCAAAACCAAACTGAACTCTTAAACAATAAACAAAGGCAAAACACTATTCCAGGGGACCAAAAACATAAATGTAGGCTCAAAGCGGTGGAAAAAGCTGGTGAATTTTTTATATTTATGTGAGTTCGTGTCAAAAGAACATTCTGGAAAATGTGTGTAGGACCGCCGCTCTAAGTAGGGCAGGTGGTTACAGGACCGCCGCCCTGATCAGGGTGGCGGTCACGAGACCGCTGCCTAGACAGGGCGGCAGTTTCGTAACTAAAGAGAAAAAAGTCAAGAAAAGAGGAAAAGAGAGAAAAACAAAGTACGCGGGGGCTGAGCAGGGCATGCGTGATGTTAACGCACTCTTGGAGAGCTTTTCCGGATCCTGAACACCTTGCAAGGAGACCTACATCATCATTGGGGCACGTGTTACACTGTTCCGTGGTGCAGTACCCTCCAATTTTGGGTACGTACATATTGCCCCCTCGGAGAAGCGTTTTAGCCATGAAGAGGTGTAAAATGGTGGGTATGAGTATGGCGGTCCCGAAATGGGAAGTTAGAAGCTTATACCTGATACGTCCGTGTGTCGAAATGACGCCGTCCAAAATTACCGCCACCTGCAAAACGAAAAGAGAACTCAAGTGCAGATAGACATGATAGTTTGGAAAATAAACGCTAAAATAATAGGAAATGAGAACGTACCATTTGTGTGGGGATAAGAACTTACCTCCGTCGATACTCCAAACCTGTGAAAATGGCATTTGAAACGAATCAGGTTGCTATATATATGAAAGTGGGCCCATTTTCCTATTCATTTGTGCATGAGTTGATTTGATTGATTTTGAGCTCTGGGACCCACGGTGACGGTTTCTTGCGTGAGTAGAGTCAAAACGTCCATGTGTCGAGATAGCGATCATGCCTCCGCATGCGGAACATCGACCCGCGAGATCACAGGTTAGTTTTCTTTAATTTATCCTTTTTACCCCCTTAATTTGAAATGCTAAAATCTTTGTCATGGGGGGGTAATTTTTGAAAATGTTAGTGTTAAAAGGTGTATCTAGGGGGGGGTGCCTACTGGGTAGGCTTTGTTTTTAGGTAAAATGGTCTTTTTTTTGCATTTTTTTGGGCTTTTTAGGCTTAAAAACCTGGAGGGTTTTCGGGCCACGACCGCTGCCCTGCCTAGGGTGGGACGGTTACACGACCGCTGCCACCCTTAAGGTGTCGGTTACAAAACCGCCTCCCTGCTCAGGGCGGCAGTTTTGAACAGAATGTAAAAGGAACATCCTTTTGAAATTTTTTTTGCTTTTCTAGCATTTCTACGTGTTTTCATGAATTTTCCAGTATTACTCGGATGCTAACTTGCTCTGTTTTGTGTGTTTTTGGGTGTATGCAGGCGAGAGAGGAGTATATCTGGTGGAGTAGAGAGAGAGAGTGTGAGTGGCTCCCAGGAGTATTGGATGCCCTCTCACAGGATGAGGAGGATACCCTTCAGCGGGCTGGTATACTGCACATATCGACGCGTGCCCCACGTTGCTCCTTCCAGTCACATTCTTTGTGACTTGTTCTCATACTGGGATGCTGATCGAAATACCTTCTGATTACCAGGGGTCCATGGTGAGTGGACCATCACTTTAGAGGACGTTTACCGTATCCTGGGGGTCCTAATCATCGGGAGACGACCCACCCTAGAGACAGAAGGTTCACGGGCCCAGATCGCACAGTGGGCTACATACATGGGAGATGCAGTCATCTCCACGGGGTCGAAGAAGGGGGTTAGAGTTCGATCCATTCCTACTTTGCCCATCCCCTTACTTCGCCAGGCTATCATGGGGATCCTTTCCTCGAGACTGATCGGGGACAAGGGAGGAGATACTTTGTTATATTGTTGGTACCCCATCATTGGAAAGATAGAGGGACATGGTCGGATTTATGCCTGGGGAGCAGACATTCTTGGGACTACCTACCATGATCTATACAGGGTATTCCATTTACATGGGCAGTCTTTGAGCCACCCGAGCCTTAGTCATGAGTTGGGTCTATGAGAACTTCATCCCCTACGGCAGAGGCATGGAGGTGACAGATCCCAGAGCTGTGAGGCCAGCCAGATGGACAGACATGTCGGTGCTTAGAGAACCTCATTAGTTGGTTGCCTTCATGACTACTGCCGACATGGAGGCCACACCATATCAGACTATGGCAAGCATATGGGGCGAGGAGGCTCTTACTTTGATCTCCTGCTCCACCACAGGGAAGCTTATTGATAGAGTGGGGCGGGTGGAGATACACCCCTTTGGCAGAGTTGCTAAGTAGTTTGGCCTACCCTACCTGGGTATGCTTCCCACAGTAGCGCTGATATACAAATCAGTCCGAGAGGCCAGATGGGGGCCTAGAGGCCGGGGTTGGATAGTGGTTACTCCTGGCATTCCTATTGTAGCCAGGAGGATAGTACGTCCCAGAGGGAGAGCCGGTGCGCCTCAGGAACCCTTGCTTTCAAATTGCCATGGGCCCTGCCCATAGCAGTGATGACCCAATTGAGATAGACTCTGAGTCCGAGGAGTTCATAGGGGGAGATACGGAGGAGGAGACTGCGAGGAGGAGATTGATCCTAAGTAGCATGATACTCAAGATATCATGCAGGCAGAGAGGGCCGAATCAGAGTACTAGAGAGGGTGACTCTTGTTTCAGAGGATCCACTCTCCCAGGGCCATGGTGGGGAGGATGAGTCCGTTGCGGGGTGCTATGTTTCCCCAGCCATAGGAGGAGTACCCCAGTCAGCAGCTGCATCTGTGGCAGGTGCTGATCCTGTAGATCCATCCTGGAGGCCTGGTGATCCGAGTAAGTTACCCTCTCCCCTTTTAATGTTTGTCTAATTTAGGATCGTTTTAGTTGGTATCTCTCCTTTTGTTTTATCTTTTATTTCTAGTCTCCAATTTTGTTTCTAATTTTGTTTTCTCCTTTGTTTTGCAGAGACCGCCGATGAGTGGCGATATTTGATTCAGCAGGGTATGTACTGATTCCCTGATGATCCCCATCGACAGGACCCGCACAGAGCTATCCATGGTTATGCTGGGGAGCCCTCAGTAGCTGGTAGACACATTGCTGTCTTTTCCCTAGTCTGACACGTGGCCAGGATGGTATCGAATCTCCGTGCACAGAGTTAGCAGGGTATAGGACGGCTGAGCGATTGATGAGGAGCCATTCTCATGGTGATACTGCGGCTGCCCCTCGGGATCCTGAGCCCTCCGTGAAATCAGAGCGTCAGCGTAGCTGGAGTCCTAGGTGTGGGTGTGTACTTTCAGAGGGGTCTCATAGCGATTGAGAAGCCACTTGGCTTCTCCTAGATATTGTATTCATATATTCTTTTGTATATCCCGTGCGCTTTGAGCGTTTTGACCATGCCTAGTGCATGATGGCATTATACAGGAATTTTGACCATATATATATATATATTCATTCTTTTTGGATCAAACCTTTGGCATTTATGGCTTACTTTCCATTTCCAGTTTCCTTATGTAGATTACAATGTTCATGCTTATATGATTTGTAGAATGTATGCAATGGAAAAAAAATGATGCAAGTGTTTTATCTTCTGTTTGTATTTCATGATGCTGATATATGATAATGTACATACAATATGATTTTAAATCTTTGTTTCTGCAAGCAATTTTGGATACTTATCACATTTGTTTTGGCAAAGTGATGAATATAAACTAGTATGATGAACAGATAAACCTGCCCCTACTCCCAACTCCATGCAACTAGTAAGATGTGAGGGCTCATCACCGAGAGTTGGGAAGGGCACAAGTTATGAAATGTGTTGAACTGATACTGATGAAAGATAGAAAAAGCTTTGGTGGAACCAAATTAGGATGCCACAAGCCTGCTCCACTCGAGTGACTTCATAGTTTTTGGGATGTAACTTGCTTTGCGGTTTATCTAGACTTAGATCCGTAGATGGCCACATGGTATACAAAATATGGGTTTTTAGGATTTTAACTTTCTTGCAATTTTGAACATCTGATTCATTTATTTTTGACTCAAGGCTTCAAGATTTGAATTGTTTGTTTATGACCTTTTAACGTTTGTTTGTCAAGAGGACCCCCTACACTTTGCCCCATGCCACTAGTAAGAAGCGTGGGTTTATCACCATGGGCAAGGCATAGGCGAGTAAGGGCATTTCCATCCTTTCCCAACCCTACGTCACTAGTAAGAGACGCAAGCTTATCACCCAAGGTTGGTGAGGCAAGAAAATGTGTAAATTTAAAATTTTCTATTTGATTTACATGTTTGACCTGTTTAACTGAGCAAAATGTCAGCATGCTCTTATTTCCAAAAAGATATACATACGAGATAGATGTGACACAATGAAGCTTCTAGAACAGACCATAGGCAAGACACCCATCCTAAGAAGAAACCAAAAGTGAGAATAAACACGCAGATCTTGGTATGGTTACCATTAAGACTTTGTCATATATGAATTTATTTGATGAAATGATTCCAACATAACTTGATGATATCATGGAGATGGAGAAGTATGATTAGAGTGTTTATGCCAATATCATCAGAAGTTTGTAATGAATTGCTTTAAGAATAAATTCCTTGATCACAAAATTCGTACGAAACATGTGGAAAAAATGAACCTAACTATATGAAGATGTAATGTAAATGTAGTTATATATTATGTCGGTTGCTTATGCATAGAATCGTTTAAGGTGCAGGGAATTGATTGTTTCACCAAATTCCTCACCTTCTAGCGTACATAAGAGGTACGCACCATTTCCGTAATCCTTCATGACTTGGTATGGGCCCAACCATTTTGGCCGGAACTTTCTTCCCTCGCCGGTATTTTTGTCTATCTGACTATCTAGCCTTAGAGCTAGATCACCTTCATATATGTCACGTTCATAGACCTTCTTATTATACTTCCGGCACATCTGATCAGCATAGGCTCTGTGCCGCTGTTCAGCATCTAACCTAGCTTCATCTAGGCTTTCTAATTGGGAGAGACGTGCTTCTCTGTAAGCATCTTCATCCAGAATCCCTTGTAATGAAATACGGAGACTGGGTATTTCAACCTCAAGTGGGAGAACTGCCTCTGCCCCGAATACTAGCGAGAAAGGAGTCACTCCTGTTGGTGTTCTTATTGAGGTTCGGTGGGCCCATAAGGCCGGATATAACTTAAAGTGCCAATCTCATTTGTTTTCTTTCACAGTTTTAAGGAGAATGGCTTTCAGTGTTTTTTTTGTTGCTTCAGCCTGTCCATTGGCTTGAGGGTAATACATAAGGAGGCCGTATGATGGCTTATTTTAAATTTATTGCACAATTCGCGAACTTCGTCATTCTTAAAAGAAGTTCCATTATCCGAGATAATGATTTGTGGGACACCGTACCTGCAAATGATTTGGTTCAAAATGAACTTGGTGATTACAGAACCCGGTACAGTAGTAAGAGGCATGGCCTCTACCCACTTGGTAAAATACTCGGTGGCCGTGATTATGAAATTATGGCCATCTGTAGATGAGGGAGAGAACTTCCCTATAAAATCGAGGCCCCATGTAGAAAAGGGCCATGGAGTAGCAATTGGTTGTAGAGCTTGTGCTAGCATGTGAATCTAGTGAGAGAATTCTTGACACTTACAACACCTGCGCATAAACTCTACTGTGTCGTGTTCTAGAGTAGGCCAGAAATAGCCCATCCGATGTATTTTGCGAATGGTGGCATGGCCACCAAAGTGGCCTCCACACATTCCACTGTGAGATTCGTGGAGAATCTTCTTGGATTCTTCTGTGTCGACACATCTTAGAAGCATTCCATCGAATGCTTTTCGATAGAGCACTTGCTCTATAACGACGTATTTGGCTACAATAATGCGTAACCGCCTTCTTTGTTGTGGTGTAGCCCCTTCTGGGTATGTATGGTCCATGATATAATTAATGATATCAGTGTACCAAGGACACTCAGAGATAGGAGGTCTGGTTTCAATATAGTATACGCATTCATCCGGAAAGTCTAGGTCTACTAGATTGCCTCCGTCTAATGGGTTATCAGCTAACCAATCTGCGATGATTTGTCCTTTAACGGATTTCTGATTTACAAATGTTAATTCAAATTCTCCCATTAAGGTTATAAAATGTCCCGCCTTTTTAGACAAGGACCCTTGTGTGAGGAAAGTTCGTAAATGGTCCGTTTTTACCATGACCCTTGTTTCTTGATTTAGCATATAATGCCTTAAGCGTTTGGTAGCAAAAACTATGGCAAGGCATTCTCGTTCTGCCTGTGTATAACGTGTTTCTTAGTAGAGCAATGTTCGACTAATGAAATAAATCGCATGCCCTTTCTTGTCATCATCCTCTTGGGCCAACATACAGGCCAGTGAGACATCGGTAGCTCGTGAATATAAAATTAACGGGCGGTCTAGCTTAGGTGGCATTAGCATAGGTGGCGATAACAGGAAACACTTAACTGCATCAAAAGCTTCATTGCAGTCTTTGGTCCAATCAATACTATAATATTTCTTGAGTAGATTGTTGATTGGATGGATGGCGAAGCTTAAGTCCGGGATGAATCTCCGAATTGCACCAAGCTTTCCGAGAAATGACCTGATTCTAGATTCATTCGAAGGTGGGACCATTTCGAGGACAGCCCAAATTTTGGTTGGATCAACATCTATCCCTCGTGACGATATGATGTAACCTAGGAGCTTCCCTCCTGTTACACCAAAGACGCATTTCTCTGGATTTAGCGTGACACCGTATTCTATTAGGCGTGAAAGAATGACGCGGAGCACTTCTGGATGGTCACAACGCTTCTTGGCCTTAGCCAACAAGTCATCTACGTAGGATTCCACAATCTTATGAATTAAATCGTGAAATATATATGTCATAGCTCGCTGGTATGTGGCGCCAGCGTTCTTGAGACCGAATGGCATAACAACATAGCAATAGGTTCCCCAAGGAGTTATAAACGTGGTTTTAGCTTGATCTTGTTCAGATATTCTGATTTGATTGTATCCCGAGAATCCATCCATGAGAGACAAGAGTTCAAATCCAGCTGTTGCATCAACAATGACATCTATGGATGGTAATGGGAAGTCGTCCTTAGGACACGCTTTGTTAATGTCTCGGAAATCTATGCAGATGCGTATCTTCCCATTCTTTTTGAGAACGGGAATGATATTAGATATCCATTGAGAGTAATCAACTGGTTTGATGAATCCTACTTGGAGGAGTTTTATTACTTCCTCTTTCACCATGAGAGCTACCTTAGGTTTCATGGGTCTTGATTTTTGTTTAATCGGTTTTGCATCTGATTTAGTGACGAGGTTGTGTACTACAATGTGCAGTGCAACACCTGTCATTTCTTTATAATTAAATCCAAAAGCCTTCTGATGTTCCTTGAGGATCTGAGTGTGTATTTCTACTTCTTCCGGGGTTAACGAGGATCCTAGTTTCAAGATCTTTGGTTCATCTTCCGTTCCGATGTTAACATCAATTGTTTCTTCGATTAAAGAGGCGTTACCTTCTTCAAACTTAGGCGGGGCTGGAGGTAATTCCAGATCATCCCCATCCGCTACTGTGTATATGCTAAGTTTTTCTTGTGGGGGTAGTTCCATCATGGGATTTCCGAAGTAGGAAGATGAATGTGGGATTAAGGATGAATCTACTGTGTGATGGGTGAGATGTAACGCCGCATAGGTGTTTAAGAAATCAAGAGTGGTTGTATCACTATTGATGTGGCCTAGGACAGTAGATTTGTTTTCATTTCCATTTAAAAGAGGATTTGTCATTGTTTTTATCAATGGTTCATCGCGAAGGGATACCTTGAAACGGGTATCTTCTAACTTACTATTTGGAGTAAAGCGTGATGCCGAGGTTGCTATAGAATCTGTGAGAAGATTTTGTTCTCACGGGATTGCTTCAATTGATATGAAGTCAAACTCTTTGCTTAAATCTAATACAGCTGTTTTGTAAAGCTGTAAGTGCTCGGCCTTGGTTTCATATATCTCAGAGACTTGGTTTGCTACTAATTGTGAGTCCCCTAACACCCTGATGTTATTAACACCGATCCTCTTGGCTAAAATGAGGCCAAGGAGGAGGGCTTCGTACTCAGCGCCGTTGTTTGTACATTCAAAATTTAGCTTAAAGGAAAATGGTAGGACTTTTCCCTCGGGGGAAGTAAAGATTACACCTGCCCCAGCTCCGTAACGACATCTAGCTCCATCAAAATGGAGAGTCCAATATTTAATTGGGAATACGGATGTTGGGATATTTTTTGTGTTTACGTATTCTATCTCCACCATGCAGAGATCTTCTGCTGGGAGAGAACCAACACCGAGGGGATATCCCATGCCTACAGAATCAAATGGTAGGAACATTGGTAGATCCTGTTCTATCAATTCAACAATTTTTGCTGTAGTTCCTAATGATACTGTTTCAATGTTTGCCTCATCCTTGAGGGCTGGGATTGTTTTGACTAGACTCATAGTCTCGAGATCCATTGTAGGTACCAATTTTTCCTCTAGTTTTGCATTGGTAGGTTTATTGAGTTGGTTTGTTGGGAGTTCAAATTCCGAGTGCACACCCGGCCTTTTCTTTAGGTCAGCTAGGTGTATATCGAATGGCTTTGGATCACCTTTGGCTACAAACACCTTTCCTAGATGTAAAAACCTTACTTCTTGAAATAGTGTAGAAGGGATTGCCTTCATGCGGTGTATCCATGGTCGGCCGAGGATCATATTATAGTTAGTTTCCCTATCTATAATATAAAACTCAGTCAGGATTGTTTTGGGTCCTAAGGTGACTGGTAGTATTATAGTTCCAATTGAAGTGGCTTTAAGGCTGTCATAGCCTCTTAGCGTGTTTCGAGTTGTGGAACAATTTGTTTCTCCATACCCTAGCTTTTGAAGAAAAGAGAAGGGGACTATGTTTACTGCTGCCCCATCGTCTACCATTGCATGCTTTACATAGTTGTTATAAATCCATACTTGCACATATAAGGCTGGATCGCCTCGACGTGCAATCTCAGCATCTGTTGGCATTTTATTTATTTCGAATATGAATTCAGTATCCCTATCTAGCTTCCCTGGAGGGTGGATATCAAAATCTACATGGTTCACCTGTGTTTCGGGAGGTGGGGTGATGTTAATTAGATGACCTAAACCTAATGCCTCTAAAAGAGCAGCCCTATGGGTAGGAGAGTTCTTTAGTAAGTCTAAAAATGAAATGTGCGAGAAGGTTTTTGTTAGGTCACTAATTAAATCATAGGCACCTACGGGTTTTTCCACTATTTGTTGGATCTTATCTGTTCCTGACAGGTGACTTGGGCTTGGCTAAGAGAAATACTCTCGTGTTCTTGTTATAGCTTCGATGGGTAGTTCAGTGTCTAACTCTACTAAACCGACTATCTTGGGTCGCGGCTGACTTCCTAATTGTGGTGCAACTGATGGATTTAGTGAGGTCGAGGCTTCATGATCATTGTTTCCTGTCATTATGCTTTTGTTTGTCCCATTTAGACTTTGCCTATTGTTATCGTGATTTGGAAGTGGATCATTAAAGATCTTGAGGGGAGCATTCTGAGGGGAAACTGCCCCTGCGAGCATGCTTGGTGGTGGTGGTGGCACAGGATCTGCTAAGAACATATCTGTAAAAAATTGTCTTTGTTCCTCTGGCAAACGTTGCATGAATTTATTGTAGTCACGGCACGTTCTAGTGTCATGACCTTGAATTTTGTGGAAACCACAATATGAATTGGGATTATAATTCCTGGTTTGTTGGTTTGGTCTGTATCGTGGCCCAAAATTTTGATCAAACCGTTGTCTATTAAAATTTTGCGTTTGTTGTCTTTGGTTTGAATTCTGGTTTTGGTACCTAGTTGAATTTTGGCTTGGACCCTGTATGGGATTTTGCCGTTGTTGTCGTTGTTGTTGTTGTGGATGATTAAAATCCACTACATTGATTTTCGGGGTAAAGTTGTTGTTTCGTTGATTGTTCATTGGTGGTGAAGTATTCACGATATTTACCTTTTTAGGCTGATTGGTTACTCCATTTGTTGTCACCCCGTGATTTTTGTTAAGGATTTTAGGTCCTTGATTGACATTCGTGGTAGTAGGATAAGTTGTAGTGTTCTGGGTGGAGGTGATTAACCTCCCGTTTGTTCCATATGTCTTACGACCACTATCTATTGCTGCTTGATCTATTCGGAGAGCGCTCTCAAGTACTTCATCGTAAGTCCTTAGTGGGAACTTCTGGACTTCTTCCTTCACTTCTCTGCTGAGAGAATGAAGGAATAAATCACATAGTTCCATTTGATCCATGTTTGGAGCACTAGCCGAAGAATAAAGAACCGTACGCCATCTCTGGATGAAATGAGTGACATATTCATTATGTTCCTGCTTAATGTGTAAGAACTCCCTGATTCCTGTTCTCAACAGTTTGTTCATGTCAAATGCCTTAATGAACTCTGAAATGAGTTGTTTAAACGAATGGATGGAAGCTTCAGGTATTCTATAATACCAATCGAGAGCAATGCCTTCCAACGTTTTGGGGAATATTTTAGCAACAACCCCATCCCAAGGGAGTAGTTCTCGTATGGCTGTAGCGTAAGCCTTGATATGTGCATTCGGATCTCCCTCACCTTTGTACTTGGGTAAATCAGGAAGGGGTCTTGGAAGCATGACACTTCGTATGGTGAAATCTAAGGGCTCTTTCAAATATTCTGAGTAAGTCCCTATCGCATAGGTTTCGACCATTGATGGTGCTTGCTGAGGGAGTGGTGGTGGAATGGGTTGTTGATATGGCGTAGCGTATGCATTGGCAGGGGCATAAGGAAACCCCTGTGTTTGAGAAAACATGCCAGGAGAGGAGAATATATCCCCTTGTGGTGATTTGGAGTACATGTTTAAGTATGACGGGGTATTGTCCAGGAAGGGGTTATTTTGCACTAGACCGGGAGGAACAGTGTTAGAGATGGTGGGTCTAGTTGGCGTTTGTTGTGAATACTGAGGAGTCATGCCTAACGTGCCTACTCCTGTGAGGAGGTCTACTTGACTAGGATGATGTGGAGGATTGGAACTTTCTGCTTGCATGAACTGAGAATTTTGACTTGCTTGAGCAAGTTCTAACCCTCTAACTTTTTTTATTAAAGTCGAAATGACTTCATTTGGTGAATTCACAATAGTTTTCCTTGGTGGCGTTTGTTGTATATTCTGATGTTGTATAGGCCTATGATACCCTGCTATGAACTGAGCATTGTCTTGCCAAGTTTCTTCGAGGGTATTTCCTATATGCAGTGGCATAGAGGTATTTTCTTGAAAAGAGACCTCGGGTTGTGCTTGTAAACTTCCTATAGGTGGGTACATACTCCGAGAGTGTTGTTCATTCCTGGCGTAATGCACTGAATGTTCATCATCTAAAGCTAGGTATGGGTCTGATTGTCTACTAATTTGTGGTCTAAGCAACACCTGAGGAGATGAACCAGATTCTCCAGTGAACGTCATATTATTCGAGCCTGAAGGCTCTGTTTGTTGTGTTTGAGTGAGCTGATCTAACTCCTCAGTTTGAAAAGATGAGTTATATCTAATCCTTGGAGTTTGTGTTGACAACTGGTTAGTTGAGTAGTTATCACCCCATACTGAAAGTGAGGGTGATGATTGTCTATTCTGTTGGGTGTACTATGCCTCAAGACCCAAGAGGGGTCTGCCATATGCATCGAATCTCGACATATTTGGGGGGTATATGAATACCCAAGGAATAATGGGAAAGAGCAAAGGTGAAAGTAGGAAGCTAAGTAGAAAATAAACGAAGCTGAAGAATGAGGTACATAAGGTGAAATTTCACAAGTTGGGTTCACCAGGTTCATTTGTACGCCGGAAAAGTGACAAGTGAGCGTGGGAATCTACAAGTAACTCTTCCGCATACCCGACCTCCCAAGGTCATGTCGAGACAGCCGGTGGGGATGGAATGTGTATGGGATGCAGACAAACTAGTTAGGCAATCTGATGTCTTCGACACGCACTAATGGAACTTGTGAATATAAGGCAAAGAAGGCCCTCCTAACCTGAGCTGGTGTGATAGATCGATCGGCAAGGATGACTACTTGAAGGCTCCAATCAATATCGAGCTCTGGCATTATTCAATCTATGGGTTGTGGTATATGTGGAAAATGGCCTGGGATAGTTTCGTGTATGTCTCCAGACAGGGTCATAGAGTGGATGATGGCTATAGTTGTTTTTATGGGTGGTTCTCTGGCCTAGTCCAGAATTCTTTAGCTTCGTTAGCCGCTATATCTAACAAGGATAATTGTGTGATGATGATAGGTGGAAGTGGAGTAGATCTGAATACGAGTGTGCGTAGGCCAGCGTCTATGTCCAATTCACTTATGGATTCGTTGGGCTACAGGATTTGTGAGTCACAACCGTAGACTCGTAGTTGTTGTGGACCTGCTATGGTCATGTGTGAATTCAGTCCCTGATCCCTAGTATCCAATAATCATATGCTTTCTCAACCTCTATATTTAGAATTAACAGCTGTGTGATCTTCTCAGAGTACCTCACAGGCGTTCTTGCAACCTGAATTCTTAGGCTAGTATCTATGTCTGTGAGGGTGTCTCCTGCGTCTGGTTGTGGGACCAAAGGATCACAACCGAACAATTTCTCTCTTTCAAACCCTTCTACAGTCATGTGGATATTTTTCTAGGGTAATCTGTAGTTTGGCTGATTTGACCAAAACGTGTACGCTTGGTCGTCTTCTATGTTTAATCCCCTCAACTGAGAGTTGATTTGCTGTAAATAAGTTGTTGTTTGGAAGACTTGGATTCTAAGATTCTGGTCTATGTCAACTATTGCAGTGACGAGATTGGGTTGAGGCACGATTGGCTCAAATACGTATTCTCTGGGCTCCCTAGGTCCCGTGATTGTCATGCGAAAGCAATGATGTAAATCTAATTGCAACAAAGTGAAATTTAACTACATGAAATATATCTATAGCATATATGATTTATCTATTTTTGTATTTTCTGATGAATTATATGAATTTTAAGAAAGCAGCTATTTAAAATATCTAGAATCGATAGCTAAAATAACAATTTAAAACAAACAAAATAACCGAGTGTAGCTATTTGTCTGTGCAATTTGTAGATCTATTCTAAACAATGAAATAACTTATCTAATCTATTTGCAAGACTCTTGATCCTACCTCAGAATTGAGGAATGAATCATAGTTTCTTAGAAACTATCAATCCCCACAGCTTCCCTGGCAATATCGAGAGTAGAATTTACTGAAATAAAGCAATTAACTACTCTATTTGATATGATTCTAACTAGAACTTTGAAAGCTAGAACTTGGATTCTGCAGAACAGTGGAAAATCCGACGGTGTGTGTAACTTTGTCCCCTCAGTGTGATCTCTTCGTTCTTTCGTGCTCACGTGGATCCAGAAAAGCGTGTAATGCTTGCATCAACAGAAGTAGATATTGGAACAAGGGACAACTTTAGAATACAGACTGAATACAACGCGAGTAGGAGAGGGATAGCGCAAGAGTACAGAGCTTGGCTTATGCAATTCCTAGCGGGATCTATTGCGAGTCATGCAACATAAAACGTCCAGAACCTGAAACTATCCTGTTTGAGGAGCAAAACCCTGCAACTTTAATGGCTTCCTACTTGATAAAACAGACTATCTTACTCCAATGGTTTGGATGGAACATCAACAGCACCTGCACAAGATGGATATGTGGCTTCCTAACAGCAAAACAATGCTAACTAAGCATGTAATGAATGAAACTACGAATTCTAAGCAAAAATGAAAACTGAATCTATTGCAAAGAGAAAAGGCAAATTTGAGAAGTAATGAAACACTTGCACAAGATGAGGGCCATTTGCCAACTGAGCACGTTGAGCAAACTAAATCCTAAAATAAATAAAAGCTGATCTATTTATAGCACAGGCCATTATTTATAGCAATTTACCCAAAGATCAAAACCAAATTGAACTCTTAAACAATAAACAAAGGCAAAACACTATTCCAGGGGACCAAAAACATAAATGTAGGCTCAAAGCGGTGGAAAAAGCTGGTGAATTTTTTATATTTATGTGAGTTCGTGTCAAAAGAACATTCTGGAAAATGCGTGCAGGACTGCCGCTCTGAGCACGGTGCAGACGGTTACACCGCCACCAGTGCCCTGACAGGGTGGCCGTCACGAGACCGCCACCCAGATCAGGGCTGCGGTTTCGTAACTAAAGAGAAAAGGGTCAAGAAAAGAGGGAAAGAGAGAAAAAAAAAGCACGCGGGGGCTGAGCGGGCATGCGGGATGTTAACGCACACTTGGAGAGCTTTTCCGGATCCCGAACACCTTGCGAGGAGACCTGTATCATCATTGGGGCACGTGTTACGTTGTTCCATGGTGCAGTACCCTCCAATTTTGGGTACGTACAGTAACCAAAGAGAAGTTACCACAAAATAGCTAACTAGTTTGAACACTACAGAAAAACAGCCAAAAAACAACAAAAAACACGAAGGAAGGCAGTAACAGCAGCACAGCTCCACATTTACTTCTTGGCGGCTTTGGCGATTCTGGATTTGATAGTTTGCCAAGAGGTAAACAAAGCCAATATTGTCATGTGAGTAGGGTCAGAAGTATCCAGCTTTTGAATGGTTTGTTTGCTTTCTTGTTCCGTGCCCCAAAGATTTGTTGGGATTTCACTGAGAGTAGAGACGCTACAGACATGCTGCTCAAGGAATTCTTCCATTGCACTAAAAATAGCCATGTTATGGTCATGGCGATTCTTGGCTTTCCCTAGACGGTTGTCCAGGTTGTTCAATTTTTTATAGATATCCTCGACTTGTTTATTGTCAAGATCAATGTCCTCCTCCTTCTTCCTATTACCTTTTTTCTTAGCCAAGTTTTTAACTTCATCTTTCAGCAGTAACATGTATTTTTATACGACTTCTAGCCTTTTTTTGGAGCTCTTGGTGTGTGCCTCCTGTAATCCAACACTACTAATATGAAGAAGATTATGAGCAACCTCCAAGTCCTGAGGAACGTTCCCTGAAATAGGGGTATCCAGATTCAGTTTCTTAGAAGACCTAATTATAGGTTTGGTCGAAGTGGAGGCAAAGGGGGTGGGAGCCGAGAAGGAAGGAAAAGGGCTAGCAGCAACGGTGATGGGGATAGAAGGAGAAGAGATGGGGGTAGCGGTAGCGGTGAAGGGGTTAGGTGGAATAGAGATGGGGGAAGAAGGAAGGCTGGGATTCTTAAGGATACATAGTTTATGCAGCAAGAAGATGAGAGCTTGATGCAGAGGGACCGCATGAGTATGTTTTTGGAACTCCAGAATGGAGCGTTCAAGAGAATTTAGAAGATAGTGAGGGAAACATACCGTGAAACTTCTGCGGAAGTGATTGAGGAACACAAGATGCTTAATGGGCACTGTGACGTATCTCCCCTCCAAAGAGATGTATTGAACCATCATACGGGTGACCTCGTCAAAAGGCAGAGGGATAGAGATAACCTAAAAACCCACCGTGACGAAGACCAGTTTCTCATTTCCCTCAACAAACTTCCTCTCCTCAGTTGCTCTGTCAACCCTTTTATTAAAAAAGTGGTACCCATCCATCCCAATGCCTGTAGCTTCGGCTACAAAATCTTCATTAATCGATATTTTCTGCCCACCATATTCAACTTTGTAATCCTTCCAATCCTTCGCAAATTACACAGAAATGCTTTGGTCATGACCTTGTATCTTCTCAATAAAATTTGTGATGCCTCCCTGGTTGAGAAGATTCCAAAGCTCTTCATTATTCTTCCAATCCGGGTCCTTGTTTGGCTCAATCTGACAAGGAGCTCCTCCCATTTTCACCTTGCTTAAGTGTTTGAAAGTATGATCTTCAAAATCCATATGAGGAATTCTATAAGAAACGCAGTTTCCAATCCACCTTTCTCTATTTTTAAAAAGATATCTCACACAATGGGAATGAGTATTAGTGTAGCCATTATTAACATGAAAGTTCCCACGAATGCCTGCGTGAATGCTGCTATGTACCTGGGAAATCCCGCATGTGCAAACTTCAACCTCCTTAGAAACCCACTCCAAGTCATCATCATCCTTACTACGGACTTGAATATCCACAAAAACCTGTTTGAAATCCGTTAAAAGCAAAAGATTACCTACATGTGTGAATTTAATCTTCACATAAATCCACTTTAAGTCATCATTATGATTACTATATCCTTGATTGCCCGCCAAGATCTGCTTGAGTGCTGTTTTAAACTTATCAGTACATGTGTAAGTCCCATTCTCAAAAATCCACTCCAAATGCTCATTAACCTTACCCCGTATTTGCATGCCCATAAGTATCCACTTGAATATTGTTTTTAATCTACTTAGGAATGTGATCACTATTATCCCAAATAATGTGATTAACATTTATGCCATAGTTAGCCAATGCATCTGCCATCTTGTTACCCTCCCGGTAAGTATGCTTGATCTGAATATTGTTGAAGGTTTGGCAAATACTTATGGATTCCAAGATGAAGTCCTTGATGTTCCAACTTGGAGGTGAACACTAATTAAGATGATTAATGATATTAAGTGAGTCTCCTTCCAGAATAAGATTTTGGATATTATGAGTCTGAGCAATTCTAAGGCCCCATAAAGCGGCTAATGCTTCAGTAAAATTATTAGTTTGTATTCCCATTTTACCAGTATAAGTAGCTATCAAACTACCTCTATGATCCCAGATCACTCCTCCCCCAGCTGCAATCCTAGGGTTACCCTTAGAGGCCCCATCAAAGTTTAACTCATACCAGTTGAGATTCAGAGGGTGCCAATGTATCAAAGATCTATCAATATTATTACCAGTATTATTTCGGATATTGTCAGCTCCAATCTTCCATTGGGACAAGATATGCTCTTCATTTTCCGGATAACTCTTGTTCTTGGGGCATTTAAATCTAACAATATTGTCTTTAATAGCATTAGAAATTTTACTAATACTAAGCTTATAATTCTGTTTACTATTTCTAAAGATGATATCATTTCTATCTTTCCATATCCTCCAAATAACATGAGGCATTACCAATTTCTAGAGCCTTCTCACAACACAATGGTTATAGGGTGGGCTCAATTGGGTCTAGAGTTGACTGAAGTCCTTCGGCACCACCCAGGAAGCTTTAAAATCAGAGAGGGCAAAACTCCAAATTTTGGTAGCATAATCACATTGGATAAACAAATGACTGATATCCTCAGAGTCTTTTTTACATAGATGACATCTATTAGGCATTATGAAACCTTTTCTTATCAGGTTGTTAGTGGTAGGAATTCTACCCCTAAGAGCAAGCCAAAAGAAAAAGTTAATTTTAGGTGTGAGCTCAGTCATCCAAATTCTACTCCAGTTAAACTCAGTTTGACTATTATCAAAGAAAGTATTATAACCAGTTTTAACAGAGTAGTCCCCATCAATAGAATTTCTCCAGACCGATTCATCCTTAACGTCCAGTTGACTTAAGGGGATAAGGTCCAGCTAATCTTGTAGGGAGGAAATAGTTTGGATCAGATCATCTCTATCCACAGAATTTTTTTTCCATTTCATTAGGTTACACCCATCATATTTATCTTTATATTCTTCTTCTTTAGTAGCATTCTAGTGAGAGGGAGATAAATGAGGGAATTTCCCCTATAAATGCATTGTCTAGCCAATGGAATTCTACCTGTCATGGTCCCCACCACCAATTCCACTTCCCTAAGAGATACAAGGTAGAGAGGGAAACTGCCGCCATAAGGAGATATTATAACATCTTATATGAGAACAATATATTCTATATTATTTAGCTACAACCCCGAGGATAGGAATGGTCAAGATGTGAGTTTGAAAAAACTTGACTAATAGAATAAGGTTCATTTCCCCAATGATCAAGAAACTTTTGGACATGTTTCATGCCACCTCTAAGAGGAATTTATTTTCTTACACCTAAATCTTGAGAGTAATTTTAGAATGTACATTAACTTTAATAGCACAAAAAATACTAGTTCAATGGAAAGATAATTGAAATTTGCATCATTTATATATTTCCACATTTGACAAATAATTCCTAAACAAAAATATTCCATATTTTCATGTATTTTAAAGGGATCATGGCTAAGTCCCCAAAACTACCATTTTCTAAGAAAACATTTTGTGTCAAAATGGTAGGAGGAGGGAGTGGATCCAATTCCAAATGGATTGAACACACTTGAAAAAATAAAATATATGTTTAATATGCTCTAGGTGATTAAAATAAAAAAAAATAGGGCGAGCCATGTCATGATGAACCAAGGAATATCTAATTGAGAGACCTTAGTGGAGAAGGAACAAGTGGAAATAGGATTTCTTAGGCTTGGTTATGGTAACCCAGTCTCCATTGAGTCTCTTCTTCAAGAATTGTTTAGAGGATCATTGAGAGGCTCAAAGCTAAATACTGAGGGGAGAGGATTTGGTACCTTAGATATGATTTATAATCATTAATAAAAGGGAAAATTTTAGTGGCAAATATTCATAGTTTGGCGAATAGGAATTCTAGGAATTTGATTTTGGTGAATTTTACAGTAACGGTAGTACGCAAGTTTTGCCCAAAAATCCCATAAACAATCATCTTTCCCATCTTAATTGTCAAGAAATTTCCAATCCCAATAGATATTTTTACATTAAATCACGGCATGATCACCACATTGGGATTTGAAAACATTAATGTTTCTCCAAGAAATCGACGCACTGAGATTTTTAAAACATTAATGTTTCACCAAGAAATCAATGCACCAGGATTTGAAAACATTATTGTTTTGCCAAGAATTTGACGCGCCAGGATTTGAAAACACTAATGTTTCACCAAGAAATCTATGGAACCTTATTTGGCAAGGAAAAAATTCCTGAAATTTCCCTGATATATACATAGAGGTGATTCTTTCTCGCAATTTTCCAATTTACGTATTCACGAAGTAGTAGAAAGGGATTTAGCGAATTGGCATATTGTAATTTTCTTACAAAATATTGAATAAATCTATGTCTTGTTAGGGCCCGGAAAGTGTGTTGCAGTTTACATCCTAGAAGAACTTACTACAAGTGAGTCCTCGTTCTATTTGAGACATGTTTTCTTTCATGTCGCACTGTTTTATCTGCGATTCCACCTTTGTAAGTTATTACAAATATTGAATATCCTCATCCTCATAAGCACTATTTTTTTTATTTCATCCAAAATAGTTCTCCATTTGCAGAGAATCATAACTAATTTTCCTATCTTAGATACATCTACTTATATAATATATATATATATATATATAATATTTAAAATCATTTCATACATCTCCACGAGTTGATGCTCTGTATATTCCTTGCTTTATCAATGTATCTTCTTTGAATCTTTTTGTTAATGTTCTCTCTTCTGCAATATATATATATAGAGAGAGAGAGTTATATTGCGGTTTAAATTTCTATTTATTCTATGACCAATACCATGACCGTTTATAATTGCCCACTGACATTGCCTCATCCCACAATGGACCTGAAGAATATATAAAATGTGATATATTCTGCAGGTTTCACGTTTACTAGGGGCATTTCCTTGGGAGACTAATGGAATGGCAACTCGTGGCACATATCTCCTAGGAACTGGGAAATGGGACCTTAAACTTATCAACTACGGATCCTTTTTTGGGGTTCATGTTCGCTAGGAGGAATTTTTTGGGAATGTGAAGTTACCGAAATACTGCCAAACAATAATGTATGAAATAGAGACCATACAGAGATGTCCAAAATGAAAAATTCAAGAAAGGAAAAAGGGAAAAAAGTTATAACAATGAACTAAAAACTTGATAATTAACATTTGGAAAAACAAAAGAAAGAAAATAACAGTTGTGGGAAAAGTACAATTTTTTTTTTGTATTTTCTGAACAATTTTATATTGTTTTTGGGATTTTGAACAATTTTATACTATTTTGTAGTTTTTATTTGTGAGATGTTTTTTGAATGTTTTTTTTTTGGTTTTTTTTTGGAATTTTGAACCACACGCCAAAGAAGATGGAAAGGAAATTCCCCATTCAAAACTGACATACTAAATGGAAGGTGAATGATGGTGGTAAAAAATGGGAATGACAACCTACCAAGGAGAACATGCGACACACGGCGAGGTGAAAATTTACAAGTGGAAAAAAGTGAAATGACGAAAAAGGTGGATGCACTCATATGCCCCTTGTACAAGGGTTACTCTTCGGAGACTCAGGAGTTGAAATTATTTAGATGAATGGAATTCATAGGCTCCTTCAACTATTTGCCATCCTCGATAGATAATTTTTATGCACTAGATCCAAATTTGGCAGTTATAACATAAGGACCAAACCAATTAGGCTCAAATTTGCCCAATTTTCCTCGTGGTTTAGTTGTGTTCTTTTGATTTTCCTTGAGGACCAAATCACCAATTTCAAGCTATCAAGGTTTGATCTTGCAATTATAATTACGGCACATTCTATTTTGATATACATGCATATGGTATAAGGAACGAATCCATCTCTCGTCCATTAATTCTAGCTCTGCAAGGTGTGCAACACGGTAATCCTCTTCATAAATGAGATGTTGGAGGGAGACACGAAGTGAAGGAAATTCAACTTCGATAGGTAATATGGCTTCAAATCCATATATTAGGGAAAAAGGAGTAGCGCCTCTAGGTGTAAAAAAGGAAGTGCGATAGGCCCAGAGGGTAGGATATAATTGTGTATGTCAATTACGTCCATGTTTATTGACTGTGTTTTCTAGAATGGACTTGATAGTTTTGTTTGATCCTTCAGATTGGCCATTGCATTGTGGATAATAGGGAGTAGCACATTTTAAGCAGATATTATATTTCTTAGCTAGGGCCTTGAGATCCTTATTCTTGAAAGAACCACAGTTATCAGTGACAATATCAGTGGGGATGCCAAAACGATAGATAATATGGTTGAAGATGAATTTAGAAATATTGCACCCAATAATGTTAGCAAGAGGCATAACCTCAACCCACTTGGTGAAATAATCAATGGCAGTTATAATAAAAGTGTGGCCATCGGAAGATGTGGGCTTTAGTTTTCTAATTAAATCAAGTCCCCATTTTAAAAAAGGCCAAGGTGAAGTAATAAGTTATAAGCCTTGGGATGGTGCATGAATGATATTACCGTGTTTTTGGAAAGCCTTAAATTTATTCACAAAGTTGCATGCATCTTCCTGTATTATGGGCTATTAGTATCCAATGCGTAAAAAATTCTTTGCAAGGAAAATTGCACTGGTATGGGCACCGTAAATACCCTATGTACTTCATCTATCGTCTAATTAGATTCATCCTGATTGAGACATCTTAAGAGAGTCCCATCATAGCCTCTTCGATATAAGGTGTCAGTAAGAAGGGTGTAGCCAAAATGTAAGAAAGGAAAATTACTGTAATAGAAAGATAAACAAACCAATTATGCAAACCTTCCAGCAACCTTTTGTGCAAACTTCACATAAGGGTTTCCAAAATGGATGCTAGAAATGACTGTGGATGCTATTGAGTGCTCTCCAATATTTGACTACAAATGCTACAAATATAGTTCAACAGAGTTTTTGTATGTCAGATTCAAGAGGATTTGTAAGGAAGGTAAGCTTGTAATTTATAGAAGCATAAGGTAGTTGAAATCGGTTACACACGGATAAATGAGTATGCTAAAAATAGCATTGTGGGAAGTTGCAATAGTGTCAGGGGCAGTAAATGGATTAATTAAAAAAAGATGCATTTGGAAAGGTGGTTGTACGTTCATTTTAATCACCCCTACCTTTCTAGGATTCTAGAAGTGAAGTTAACTAGGGTAAGGATAGGGAGTCCAAGTGGAGTCTAAGTGGAGTTTGATCAAGTGACAGATGCCTAGGATGTGCACACACTTAATTAATTAATTATTTAATTAATAAATAACAATTAATTTAGTCAAAGGGGTACAAAGGGTACATGGGATTAATTTAATTAATCCAAAGGGGTACAATATGTACTAATTAATTAATTTAGTTAATTTAATCAATTAATTACAAATGGGTGAATACCAGGGTGTACTAGAATAATACTCGGAACAAGTGGAAAATGAAATGTAATTTTGGGGTGTCTACATTTTTCCCCTCTTCAAAGTGCTATTGCAAATTAATAGTGCTTTAAAGACAGTAGACGTGTAGATCGGCGAGTGGAAAAATTGTGAAGCATTGAGATGCGCCAGCAAACAGAACAGTAGAGGAATGCCCCCTCAAGTGGGTGGATGACACAACATTGTGGCAGAAAACCGCTTTATAGGAAGAAATCAAGGGATTAAAATAAGGATGGGAAAGGACTGTGTTCGTAGCATGAGCATTATTTGGAGAGTAATTTTAGAGCAACCTGATTTTTGTTGTTGCGCAATAGAGTTGTCACCATGATTATGAAAGAATTAAGATGGTTAACCCAGATGCACATAAACAAACACACACAACAAAGTAAAGATAAAAAAGAAAACAAACCCAATATACAAAGTAGGTTTCGGCATCAAGGTTATAAAGGAACCAAGATGTGATCACACTACTTGTAAGTGGTCCAAAAAGAGTAAACATAAAAAATGCAACATAAAGTCGAAAAAGAAGACAATGAGCTATGCCCCTAATGCATGCCACAATGATGATTAAGTAGATACAAATGCTCCCAAGTGGGAATATGATCATATTGGAAGAGTGGAGTTAAATTGACTCCTTAGGACACTCTTGTTGAATCCGTTGTGCGAATGATCAAAGTTGAAATTTCCCCAGGTGAAGTTATATCACAGAGGAAAAACAATTGAGTGACTTACCCCAAGTAGAGTTAGCATATCATGCAAACGGAAGAAAGTAATAGTTGTAAGATTAACATGATCACTAGGGTAATAGAGAAAAGTATGAAGTTTATCAATATTGTATTGAAATGTTAAATGATTCACTTTAAGGGTTTTCCAATTATAGGATTTCTATGATAAGTGATTGTTTGTCTGAAAGTTTTGTAATTTTTTTAATTTTATTTTTTATTTTTGAAATATTTGATTTTTTTGTGGATTTTCGCAAGTTTGGAAATAAAAATGAAAACAAATAATGAAGAGATTCCATGTCTTAAATAAACCAGCAGGAAAACACAACACGTGCAACTCACAAAAAGATATAAAATAAGAAATAGAAAGAAACCCAATATGAACAAGAAAGAAACACACCAAAGTTATATCTGAACTAAGATGCGAATATATTTCCTGCAATTGGTCCATAAGCACACTCCAGATACAAAAAGTACTTGTTATTCGAACTATCAAACATAAGAAAATAAGCTAAGAATATACAATACAGAATTCCATATGTACAAATGTTAAATAAGCAAACAAGCTAGTGAACAAAAACACACTAATGTAAAAAAATTCTAATAAAGAAGTGAATATATACAGATGTCAATTTTCCCCCAAGAGAAAGTCAAAGCCAAGTGACATCCCTATGTAAAGTTACTTTGCAAAGAATGGTTTGATTGATTGGAAAGGATGATTTGGAACAATCAGATGAAGAAAATGGTGAACAAAATTACACAGTTGTGAGTTTTTTTTTTTTGGAAAGCGATTTCGAAACATTTCGTATGTTTTTTGTATTTTCTGAACAATTTTATATTATTTTTGGGAATTTGAACAATTTTATATTGCTTTTGCATTTTTTTTTGTGAGATCTTTTTTGAATGCTTTTTTTTTTGAAATTTTTAACCACATGCCAAAGAAGAGGGAAAGGAAATTCCTAAGTCAAAACCAACATGCTAAATGAAAAGTGAACAATGGTGGTAAACAATGGGCATGACAACCTACCAAGGAGAACATGTGACACATGATGAGGTGAACAATTACAAGTGGAAAACAAAGTGAAATGACGAAACAAGTGGATGCACTGATATGTCCCCAGTACAAGGGTTACTCTTCGGAGACTCAGGAGTATAAATTCTTCAAACGAATGGTATTCATAGGCTCCTTTAACTCTTTTCCATCCTCGGTAGATAGTTTATATGCACAAGATCTAAATTTTGCAGTTATAACATAAAGACCCAACCAATTAGGCTCAAATTTGAATCATTTTCCTCATGGTTTAGTTGTATTCTTTTGATTTTCCTTTAGGACCAAATCACCGATTTAAAAATGTCAAGATTTGATCTTGCGATTATAATTATGGCATAGTCTATTCTAATAGACTTGCATATATTCTAAGGCGTGAAGCTGTCTCTCGTCCAGTAATTATAGCTCTACAAGGCATGCAACACGGTAATCCTCTTCATGAATGAGATGTTGCATGGAGACAGGAAGTGAAGGAAGTTCAACTTAGATAGGTAATATGGCTTCAAATCCATATACTAGGGAAAAAGAAGTAGCTCCTATAGGTGTATGAAAGGAATTATGGTAGGCCCAGAGGGTAGGATATAACTACATATGCCAATTACGTCTATGTTTATTGAATGCATTTTCCAGAATGGACTTGATAGTCTTGTTTAATGCTTTGGATTGGCCATTGCATTGTGTATAATATGGTGTAGCCCATTTTAAGTAGATATTATATTTCTTAGCTAGGGCCTTAAGATCCTTATTCTTGAAAGAACCACCATTATCAGTGACAATAACAACAGTGATGCCAAAATGAAAGATAATATGGTTGAAGATGAAATTAGAAATATTGCACCCAGTAACGTTAGTAAGAGGCATAGATTCAACCCACTTAGTGAAATAATCAATGGAGGTTATAATAAAAGTGTGTCCATCGGAAGATGTGGGTGTTATTTTTCCAATTAAAATTAACTCCCCAATTTAAAAAATGTGAAGGTGAAGTAATAGGTTGTAAGGCTTGGGATGGTGCATGAATGAGATTACCGTGTTTTTGACAAGCTTGACATTTCTTCACAAAGTTCCATGCATCTTCCTCCATTGTGGGCTGGTAGAATCCAATGCATAAAATCTTCTTTGCAAGGACTATTCCACTGGCATGGGCACCAAAAATACCCGAATGTACTTCAGCTAATGTTTGATTAGCTTCATCCTGATTGAGACATCTTAAGAAATTCCCATCATAGCCTCTTCAATACAAGGTTTCAGAAAGAAGGGTGTAGCCAAAATGTAAGCAAGTAAAATTACTGCAATTGAAAGATAAACAAACAAATAATGAAAACCTTCCAGCAACCTTCTGTACAAACCTCACATAAGGGTCTCCTGTAAGACCTTGCAAAATTGATATTAGAAATTATTTTGGGTGCTCTTGAGTGCTCTCCAAGATTTGAAGGAAAATGCTACAGACACAGTTAACCGGTGTTTTTGTATGTCATATTCAAGAGGATTTGTAAGGAAGGCAATCTTGTAATTTATAGAAGTATAAGGTAGTTGAAATCGGTTACACATAGATAAATGAGTATGTTAAAAATAACATTGTGGGTAGTTGCAATAGTTTCAAGGGAAGTAAATGTATTAATTACAAAAAAATTCATCCGGAAAGGTGGTTGTACGTGCATTTTAATTTCCCCCACCTTTCTAGGATTCTAGAAGTGCAGTTAACTAGGGTAAGGATAGGGAGTTCAAGTGGATTCTAAGTAGATTTTTTATCAAGTGGCAGATGACTAGGATGTGCACACACTTAATTTATTAATTATTTAATTAATAAATAACAATTAATTCAGCCAAAGTGGTACAAAGGGTACATTGGATTAATTTAATTAATCCAAAGGGGTACAATATGTACTAATTAATTAATTTAATCAATTAATTGCAAATGGGTGAATAACAGGGTGTTCTAGAATAATACTAGGAACAAGTGGAAACAAAAATGCAATTTTGGGGTGTCTACATAGACATCTTCTCACAAGCATGTTTACTTGTTACCACCATTTTCCTCACTGTGATGTACTTCAAACTTTTTAAACCATGAAAATATAATATATTGAATGTACTCCAAGCTGTTGAGTTGTGGAGCTAAATTACTTCAAAAATAGCATGATTTGTAAACTTGCAGGTTTACACAATAACCAACGTCAGTCACTTGGGAGAAACCAGCATCGGTTGGGTAACCGACATTGGTTACCTGTGCATTTATGTTTTTTATTTTAGATGTGGGATTAGATCCAACCTTTAATTAAAAGGTGATGTAAAGGTTTTAAATGCATAGCTAAGATGTCCTAAGTTTGTATCTGCTTATATAAGCTAGAGAACTAGGGTAAGAGGTAACGATTGTGTAGTGCCCCAAACCTCTCACAATCTAGTTGACATGTGTAAAGCTTGAATCCACCATCTTTGTCAGTGTCATTTCTTGTCAGATTGCTACAAATATCAAAGAGTGGAACATCCTAATCAACCTTTCAAAGCTTTCACATCACTTTCATAATAATGAAAACATTTTATTTGTGATCTAATGCGTTAACCACACTAAAAACCTAGTTTAAGTTGTAAATTTAGCAGTAATTGGATAGTTGCATTGAGTTCAGTTCTACACTCTCTACAAAAAAAAATTGAATGTGGTGGGGAACCGTTCTAAACAGATATCTCTCTTACACATTTCCTAAACATTATACCATTATGCAGTAAATCGGTGTCACACATGGGATAAATCTGTAATCCCAATATCTCCTCATTCTACTATATGCAAATTGAATGATCTGGATTTGTTTCTATACCTAAAGTTGTCTCTTTTACCTCTGAGTTGAAAGGAAACTCCTTCCTGCTACTTGGTTGTTTCTTATATGTTGAAGAAGAAGGAGATTGAAGCTAAGGAGGTGTTTATTATGGTGCAGTGTATAGCTTTATTGATTTAGTCTCTCCTGCTTTTGAGCACATGTTCTACTTGATATTTACCCTTCCAACTCATTTTCATCCTTTTAATCTTTTATTTCTGTGTAGTTGTAATGTTAAGAGATTGAACATGACTTTACTGTCATCCCACATTTTATCCCTACAATATTTGTCTCTTTCACTCCTCTACGTTAAACACCCTGTTTATCTTTCCATTCATCATGTCAGCGCTATAGAGGAGTTGTAAAAAAATGAGGATTTTTTCGTCTGTAAATTTGGGAACATAGAAGATGCAAAAAATGTCCTTGAAAATATGCCTGAGTTAAATGATTTTCCCTAGAATGTAAAGATTGCAGGATATGTTGAGGGAAGATGTTTTGATGAGGCATTGTGGTTCTTTAGAGAAATGAAATTTATAGTTGTAGCCTAAAATCCACGACCCTTTATGCACCCTCTTTTCTTCTGTAGTCTCTCAGCTTGTGCTAAATGGTATTTTTTGAGTGCGACATGGACATCCCCACAAAGTATTTCCACCGTTTCAACAAATTCATCCAACAGGTGTCCAAACCAACCATTTTATCTCTGCCAGTATTGTCATGCATGTGCCAAAATAGGAGCCTTGGGACATATCATATAGATTCTTTAAATAATTAGTGGCATCAAGTTTCATTAAATGGGGTGGTTACAATATCTTGTTTTACATAAACTGTAAAATGTGGAGCCATACAAAGGGAAGCTGATATGTTTGACAAAATATCAAAAGATAATGTGGTTTTTTATATATCAATGATTACTGGTTGTAAAATATGGGTGCATTGATACACCTTAGAAACCTGTAATTAGAGTGTGGGCATCCACCAAACAATTTTTTATGCTTTGTTTTCTAGTCAACTATAATACATGTATGCAAAATGTAGAAACATAAGAAAACAATTGCATTGTTTGACATAATGCGTGGAAGACAAAAATGGTTCCATGGAATGCCACAATTGCTGGATATACACAAAATGGATTTTTGGAAAAGGAATCAGAAAATTTTAACCAAATTAATTTTATGAGTCAATATCCATGGAGAAAAATCCCCTTCATGATGTCTCCAACAAGCATCAGGAAAAAGGTATGGTTTTCCCCTTTTTGCTTACATTATATTTTGCTTCATCATCTCCCATTTTTAAAAAATTAAATGTTGAATAATAGGGATAATATTTCCAACAAATGACAAAATATTTCCTTGATGTGAACTCTCAAACCATAAACAAAAAAAATTGATATTAAAAAATTACGCGCATGCAACATCACACCCAAATGTAGTGCAAAACTGAAACTCTTTACATGACCCATGGTAACATGGAACACCTTAGGGAACATTAACCAAGTTGTTTGAAATTATTTAACACTCTTGAAATTCATATTCATAAACCCTCTTATCTTAATAGTCACTTGCATGACATGTTCTTTCTAGTAAAAACACAATCAGTTTCAGCTTACGGTTGTCACTTAGCTTGAGAGCAACTGAAAACCACTACCTCATACCTCTAGAATGTCAACAAGATGATCATGACACACCTCCAGTTCAATGAAAACACCTTCGGAATCTATCTTTTCAAGTGGGTTTTAGGGCCCACTGGTCACTGTGTGATAAGAGTTATTGTCGCAATTACAATAATTGGCCCCGAAGTTGCCCTTGTAGCTAGAGCTTTACTCGTCGTAATCAACCTCCTTTAGAAATGATGAATTGTATATATGTGGGGAATATGTAGGAATCAACAAAAATTGTGAATGAACTTGAATCGAGTGTGTTCAAGACCCAATTTGCAAGCACTTTTGTTGTTTTGGACTTTTTTCTCGACCATAGCTAGAATCTTCTTTTTGAGTCTCGTTTGACTTTTAGCCATACGTGTGACCTTTAGCCATACATGTGACCTCATAATACCATTGCAATGATATGTAAAATTTTATTAGATTTTTTATCTTATATAAATGAATTTTTAAATGTATGGTGATTTTCTCTTTCCACCCTCTTCTCTTTCTTGAAACGAATATGATACGTGATTGATTTGAAAACGTATTTATGAATTGGGAAATATGAATTGGTTTGAAATGAAAAGATAATGGAATTGAAATGCAAATGGTTATGAAATTGTGAGTGGAAAATAAAATGTATCTTAACTTCCTCTCTCATCCTTACTCTCTCTCTAGTACCAAAATATTAAGTGCAACTGAATATGAAAGCGTATATGCATAAGAAATGAAACTTTTTCTTCTTCCCTCCCTCCCTCTCTCTCTATCTCTGTCCTATTTAATTGAAATGTTGAAAATGATGAATGTGTGGATTTATGCTTGAGTGTAGGGGATTTCCATACTCATTCCTAGGACTGATGCAACGTTGGTTTCAGGTACTTAGAACTAGAGGATTTTTTTCAATGTGATATGTTGAAATTAATGAGTTTTAATTTGAAATTTGTATTCACCTTGCAATACATGTATTACCATAGAATAATGACATGTGCTATTGTTCGAAGAATTATTCTTGGTATATTTTGAAGAGGGAATACCAATGTTGTTATATTTTATAATATCAAATCCGATGTGAAGTTGTACTCAATGTTGTACCTATGTTATAAAGATATTAAACAAATATTTTGCTATATTAATTATTGGTTTACTTCCTTAACACCCACAATGCTAGGTAGAATCTCCTTTCAACAAAACTAACGAAATTAAAAGGACGAGATATAATGCCTATAGTACTTCCTCCTCCCATTTGAGTCATTTTCTCAGGTTATAAAAAAATGATCATGTTAATAAAATATTCTAACCTCATTAATCATCTTCTTATTTCACACCTAAGGTTTCTTAATAAGGACCTTTTTCCTAAATATTTTAAGAGGTGGTAACTTTATGTTGTGAAACCTATCATATTGGAACAAGTGAGGTGATCATGTCTAGGTGTTGTAGGTATGGACATATCATGAATAAGTTAACCCCCTTGTGCATACTATTCCTTAGTACCCTAGTGGGTGGCCAAAGCCTTGCAACATAGTTGGTGGTTGTATCTAAAATTGATCTCTTGTGACATCTAAATTATGTGAGTGGAGACTACGTGTTGAATTACTTGTGTATTTACCCAACATTTGAAATAGGTCCTTAGGAAGATTTTGTAATGCATAAGATTATTTGGTATATCCTTCTTTCAATATACACTTATACTTCTATGTCCAAGACCATTGAAATGAGTTGTCTTATGTGAGGTTGTACTCCTTGTAGTATTAAATATCTATGTGTTTCATAAGTGTTATAGGGATTACATTTGTTCCAAATGATGTTAATACAAGACCAAAGTAACCATGTAATGTGGTTAGTAAAAGGGAAAATAAGATTAAACTAAGAAATGACCGCTATGAAAATGGTACACCATTGAGCAATATCAAGACCAACTAAAATGTCAAATGTGATCATAATACAAAAGCAATAAATTAGAGCTCCATGAATAATACAACAACCTAATAAATTGGAAAACCAAATATGATGCATGATCACATGATTTTTAAGCATAAATGCAGTTAAAAAATGATGTTCATGAAATAATGAAATGTAGCCCTGAGATTGGGATACCTTTCGTTGTAGCCAAGGGCTTGTGGGTTAAGGAAATTGAACTCTAGTTGGACTCATAAACTTTAGTAGAACCTTTGGTATAGATAGGAATATATTAAATCTAGGATCACTCAAGAAGTATAATTTATGGTCGAAACATTAAATTAACCTGTTTCTATTGAGATTAAACCCTTAAGATGATGAAACAAAAGTAGTTTGAAATGTAAAATTTGTCATTTAAATTCAAAGAAAATTCTCTATAAGGGGAACATAGGTGTAATGTACCCTTCCATGCGCAATATGATTGTGAAAATATGAATTCATAATTCGAACAACGGATTGTGAATCAAGAATGATACAACTTAATTAGTTAACCTACATAGTAGGTTGTAATAACTAAAGATTAAAATAATGTATTGTTAGTATCAAGCAATGCTATGAAATGAACTCGGGATAGGTTTTCTATTGATCTAGTAACCTTCCTTTTTTCTTCTTATGAATTTTCCTTCTTGTAACAAGAGTATTTTTCCAAACCAAGTAAACTTGAATCTTTCAAACAAATCCTTAAGTAAAATATTAAAAGGCGCACGTGTGTATATACGTTCCTAACCACAATCAATCTATACAAAGTTATTTCCATAAAAGAAACGAGAAAATTCTAAGGGAACCACTATAGGAGAAATGTTAAACAAAAACATGCAACCTAGTTGTAAAGGAATGAAGGGTCCCATGTTATATGTTCTTCATACAATTATAGTCAGCTAATTTTATTTTGAGAAACAAACCTTTTGTTTCACCTAATTCTTAGACGTTTCTTTGAATATTGACGAAACAGATAGGGTAATGGGCATCAGAGGAATACCTGTTGAAATGGTAGTTGTTGGGTTGTTGCACACGTATGACTTCTGAATCCACAGCTGATCATGAGAGCTTCATTTTAGCTAGGAGGAACTACCTGAAATGGAACACAAGACCACCAGAAAGAGTTAAAAATACGTGTAGTAAACTACCTAGCATGTGCTAGATTCGGGAAGTGTGATACTTCCTAGACGGCTGTGAGTTCATTGTTTAAAACAACTTAATGTTGGTAATGAAGTAAATCCTATTGTAATTGAAATGATTTAGGTATCTCATTAAAAAAAAATAAGAAATATATAATCTAACAGGCTAGGTTAAAATAAGATCCAAAGGTCAAATAGTTTGTTTTGGTTCTCTGCAGGTCTGACAGAGGTCTCAGGCAGGTCACAGGTAAATAAGGGTGATGTGGGAATAGAGGGGTAAGTCACTGTTCTGGGCTCTATTGGTAAATACAGATACCGATGCTGGTTAAGGGTGACCGATGTAAGTTGGGGAGAACTGGTGCTGGTTACTATGGAAAAATGGGAATGCTACAGAATGAGCTCTGGATCTCCCTTACGATTACACAAGGAACTAGGCTGGTCGAAGTGAGGTATTAGGCTATTTGAATGGGGTTTGGCAGGGTTTTAATGGGGATATGGAGGAGTGAGTATTAAAGGAGGTCAATGGGTGACTAGGAGAACAAAAAATGAAGATATAATAATTAAATGAATGAACCAGAGGAGTAAATTGTTCTACTTACTTGAAATTTGGTTCAAGGTGCCTGTGAGTGATGGATGAAGGTGCTGGTAAGAGGTTGAATGTTGTTAAGGATTGAAAAACATTGGAAAAATCCTACATGGGTTGTATGTGCATTCCTTTTTTCTTGGTTGGATCTAATCTGTGTTGGATGGTCGCTAGATGGTTGTCGGGTGAATGTTGGATGCCTGTGTAAGAGAAAATGCTTGATCTCCTTCTTTGCATGTTTGTTCTCACAGAAACTTGTTCTCAAAAGATGTGTTATCTCTCGGGAATCTGCCAATATTTTTCCAACCTCAAAAATAAGGTTGTTTTGGGGATTAAAAGGTGACCGATGGCAGTTCTGGCTTAACCATCGATGGTTAGGGGTAACCGGCATCGGTCAAGGATGGATTTCCTAGGTTTACTAAACTAGGCAGATCTCCTTGATTTTTTGAGATCTTGTGTCGTTAACCCACGGATCATACTGGAAGCTTCTTGTCAAAATATGGGAATGTGGTTAGAGGGAATGTAGGCATTGATTATTAGGGTTTGGGTAATTCTTAGTTAGTTATGGCAACTTACTAAGAATAGTTTTTAGGGTGAGTTGGCTTGGTGAGGTGTCTAGGTGAGGTGTAAGTGTGGGCATTATCTAAATTAATATATTTAAATAATAAATATGGTGAGGATAATGAATTAATTAAATTAAATTAATTAAATTAATATTAGTGGGGTGAAGGGGACCATGGCTAGGTGAATGTGATGAAGGTATTTATTTGTCAAGGGACCAAAGGGGAGTATGACCTAATTTTGGTGTCTACATTTTTCCCATTTTTGTTGCATAGCTTGTATTGGTAAGTGACGCTGACAAAAATAAGATGTGGTTGCCCCATGTGTGGGTGAAGGTCATCCCCCTCAAACCAGGAACTGATGAGGTAGAAGGAAAAATCAGTGAGTGGTTTGATAAAAGTTAAATGTGATGAAAAGGAAGGTGGGTAATAGGGGAAAAAAGGAGCCATGTCTACTTGGTTAATCTAGGTAATGGGTTAGGGTCAAAGGTAGGAATAGTCAAATGCACGCACATGTATAAACTGCAGCACAATACCAGTTTGAAGAGCAAGAAAACTCTACATTTTCTAAGGTCAATAGGTTTATCCAAACAAGGTTGAAGTGATTCCGGTATCCAAGGTGTAGGATATGGTCAGGAAGCACAATGTAGGTTAGGTTTAGGAATGTTTAGGTATGTTCTGGTACACCAAAGGTAGGGTCAGGATAAACAGTCATGGAAATAGGCTAGATATGGTCATTAGGTCAACAACACAGGGTTCAGTGCTGCAAGGTATAGTGAACACATGAGGTCAAGGGTCACTAGTGATGTTCCAGGTCTAAGAATCTAGGTCAAGGCATGGGTAGTGCCGAGGTATGGGTAAAATAATGAGTCCTCAAATGAGGACGAGGGTAGGTAGTAAATGATGATGTCATGAGGGTGAGATAAATAGTCAGGGTAATAGTTAAGTGACGTAAATGGTTAGTGTAAAGGTAGTTGTGGAAAAAAAAGGAGGGATAGGTGGGGTAATAGGGTAAAATGTTGGGTTTTGTGTAAGAGAGGTTGACCAATGCCGGTTAGGGGTAACCGAAGCTGGTATAGTTATACAGGGAGCTATGGGCATATGGACAGTTGTGTAGGTTCAACTTATGCTATACCTTTTTACTGCACTACTGAGCATATGAACACATTGTCTGTGTGCGTCTAGTGGGCATGCCCTAGGACGATGCCTTTTTTCCAGGCTATGTACGAGTGTGGTATAGGTGATGGGTGCCCACTATTGGAAAGCAGAGATTATCCAGGCCCACACATGATGTGGCCTATTTACGGTGACTATTGGAGGGGTTGTCTCTAGTGGATATCATTTGGAGGCCATATGTGGGCTTCCCCTCATATAGGTAGATGTGTGATGAGCTAGCTGAGTTGCAGCTATTGAGATGGATATAGGGTCACCATGTTAGGGAGCACAAGATGATACCGTTTGACAGAGTTAAGCAGCAGTTTGAGCTGTTACAGAACGTACCTCCACCCTTCCCGTAGTATAGGAGAGATGACGTGGAGAGGCCCTTACCTCTACAACAGCCTACAGTGCCCATAGTGTAGGAGGAGTAGGTAGTAGACTAGCGGATTGATGATGTCAGGGTCATAGACATGTATAGATACTGGTGGGTACTCATTTACGATCCATACCACCCAGATCGAGGGAGCCAGATCTAGCCACCATCACGATGCAAAGAGAATCCCTACAGGGGTAGGTGGCCAGTTGGGTATGGTGTAAACACAGCTTACGAGCTTAGAGGTAGAGGTAGGGGAGCTACATGTACATGTGGCCAATCTGCAGGCCCAAATGGCCAAGGGTGGGGTGGAAATGGAGATGAGGATGATGGTCAGGTGGCGGCCTTACAGGCACAGGTGATAGGGTTGCAGGGCTAGTTGGTCATATCTCAGACACATATTAGGCCTTACAGGCCCAGATACAGGAACAGGGACAAAGGGCACCACCACAGGCACCGAAACAGGGTCCCAGTTTGTAGGCAAAAGCGGAACAAGTCCCACAGGATAGGTACAGGGGTTGAGGCCTATGGGACCACCACAGACCGTGCCTACATCTAGGTTATAGGATGCCCTAGGTGAGGCTAGATACTACTAGGACCAGATGATGGTGGTCGGGATAGACTTTCAATTCGATGGAAAGTACTGGGCATAGAAGGATTCAAGTAAGAGGACTAGATCCCACACTCACAGTGTAGAGAGCACAGGGGGCCATCGAGCTCCGAGGCCAGATCATAGAGAGACCACCAGCTCACAGAGACCAGCTCTAGGTGAGGCACTAGCAGGGACCCAGACTGGGGCCAAGGAGGTAGAGGGAACATGTGACATAGATATGGAGGATGTGCATCGAGACGCTTGATATACGGCTCCTGATTTTTTATGTATTGTAGTCATTTTTTGATATATACTGGTCTGTGTGCCGAAGATAGTGAGGATGTATGAGTTTTTTTGTATATTTTGAGCATATACCAACCTATGTGCCAAAGAGATTTTTTATTGGTTTATTGTTTCAGTGTATATGATACCATCATGCGTGCCGATGACATTTTATATTGAGTTTCGTCCTGCGTGCCGATGATTTTGAGATGATCAACATGATTGGATATCCTATGTACATTGTATTGAGATACACATTTATTTATATGATGAGATACATAAGATTCTTGATTTGTTGATGTTGTGATGAGACTATTGATTTGTTGTTTTGATATGGATGGAAATTAGGTGAGTTAGGCATGATGAATTTAGGTTTGGTTTAGGCATGGATTGAGTTAGGTCATAGGCATGGATTGAGTCAGGTCTAGTTTAGGCATGGATCGAGTCAGGTTTGTTTAGGCATGGTTGTGTTTAAAATAGTGGAAGTTGTGATTCATTATTTTGTGCAATGAATGATAAAATGTTTCATGTCTAAGATGTGTTATAATATACGCATGATGATGGTAGAGTAATGGTATTCATAATAAATGTATGTGGTGTTGATGATAAAAATGTGTTGCAACTTGTTGTTTGTGCAGTGTAATTTCCAACTCTGTGATATAAAAAAGGAAACTACATAGGGGAAAAATGTGATTTTAGGAAGATGAAAAGATGGATTGGTTAGGGTAGAGAGTGGCTAAGCTAACCTCCAACAGCCCCATGCCCTTGGAGTGCTACCTACATAGTCCCAGCAAAAAGGGACCTCTCGCTGATGTAGTTCTTCCATAAGCTAGGGAAGAATATGATGAGGTATGAAAATGAGGTAGTAGGTGGTAGGATGTTATGGGTTTAGGTTTGTTAGGTGGGAGTGGGTTATAGGTAAAATGATATAGGTGATGCCGATTATGGTGAAAGATGAAGAAGATTACCCCAAAGGTAAGCGTCAAGGACAAAGTCCTGCATAAGGTAATCAATACGTAATAAAGAAGGTTAAAAGATAAGATGGGGTAATAAAGCCACTTGATTGGTTAGGATTAGACCAAAGAGATCATATTGTGGAGGAGGTAATGAATTTAAGACCCTAAAGACATTGCATGAGTGATGGTTCTAAGGTGAAAAGTAGTCACATGATCACCAAATGTCGTAGTTTCCAAGAGGTCCCTTGAGGTGGTAGGAAATGGGAGCAGGAATGGTGATAAGGGTGAAAGTGGTTAATTTTTTATATGGTATGAGGTGCCAGGATCTTTGGGTAAGAGATCCAAGGTCACAATGGGCAAGTCCATGACTAAAAAGTTCTCTGTTTGGACTTGTATCTGAGATAGACCAATCGATGTAGGAATTCTATATGGGATGAGGAATTTAACTCCTTGAGGTCTTTGTGAAGCTGATCAATGTGGGAAGCTTCAAATTCTCTCATTTTTTTTTAGCTTTACATAGTTTTCCTTCGATGGAGCAGTCTATTTACAGCAGTGATTGCTGAGAGGAAGATGCCCTTTTCAGGGAGTCATCTTTTTTCATAAGTTTGACTCAAGGAGTTGGGTCCCATGTGGATCTTTGAAGTCATGGACAAGACCAAGGTAAAGAATAGGATTCTTTTTTAAAACGTAGGGTGAAATGACCATGGGATCTCATCTAAAGGTAGACAAAAAGTATCCATGAGAATCATGCTATGTGCAGTGCTGTGGTACACATATTCAAGAGAAGATAATAAGTGACGAGTACTCACATGATTCATTTTTAGTCATCAATGAGATGTAGGAAGTGGGTAGCGCTCAAGGGACGAGCATGGAAAAAGTAAAAAGGTGATGTAGGACTATAGGTCAATCGTAGAATGGTTGAAGATGCAAAGCATTAAGGGGCTTAGGTTCAGGTTTACCATCGAATGAAGACAAACGATAAGCACCGGATCCATAAGTATGAGTCGCGATGTATGGTCCAAGCCAATTAGGAGTGAATTTTCCATGTTTACTTTTTTCTACTTTGGTTACATGTTGATTTTCTTTCAGAACAAGGTCACCGACTTAGAAGGTTCATTCATGGACACGTATGTCATAGGCACATTTGATACGTTTTTGGTAAACTTGAAGGTGATCAAGAGCGTTAAGATGATATTCATCTAATAACTCAAGTTGTGTTAAGTGGTCCTGATGAAAGTCCATTATCATTGAGCATGTCATGGAGAGAAATTCGCGAAGTGAAGGGAATTTGGACTTTGAAGAGGTAGAACAACCATCGGTACTGTAGACCAGAGAAAATGGTGTGGCGGAAGTGGAAGCAAATATTAGTGCGGTATGCCCATAGGGCAAAAGGAATGTGTGTATGTCAATCGTTTCCGGTATCGTTAACCACTTTCATGAGAATTTTTTTTAGGGTTTTGTTAGTGGATTCAGCTTGGCCATTGGTTTGTGGGTAATACGGTGATCAGAAACTTAGCTAAATGCCAAAGGCATCACAAAGTTTTTGTACAGGGTTTTATTTTTGAATTGTTTTCTGTTGTCAATGATGAGGTGATGAGGAACACCAAAGTGACAGATGATGTTATGATTGATGAACTCACATATTTTCTCAGGTTTCATAGAGATTATTTGTATGGCTTCAACCCATTTTTTGTAGTATTCGGTAGCGGTGATGATCCATTGATGTCGTTGGGAAGAATGAGGGTTTAATCTCTCTGAAAAGATGCAAACCCCATTGAGAGAAGGGCCAAACATCACGGGTGACTTGTAAGGTGTGACTGGGTGTATGATGAAGGTTGGCATGTTGTTGGCATTTTATACAAAATGCTTAACATAGTCACAACAATCATGGTTAATGGTCAGCCAGTAATATCCTAGATGAAGGATACACTTAGCCACAGCAAGGACACTGAAGTAACCTCCACATATGCCATCATCAACTTCCTTAATGGTATAAGGAATTTCAGAACTTGTGAGGCATCATAAGAGAATACCATCAAATCTGCATGCTTATAGAGGAGGCCCCGCATGATGACTTAATACGAGAGACCTTTTTAAGGAAGGTGTGTTGTCTGTTACGGGTGAGATTAAGGAGGTAAGATGGAGAGAGAAAGGTAGTCGAATTATTGTTTATATCAGAGGTCACTTGGGTCAGAGGTGATGGTTCTGATGGAGTTAACATCGTGAGGTAAGATAAGAAGGATGATTGTAGTCATTGTATAGTGATAAATATTTTAGAATTGGTGAGCAAAGCAGGTATTTGAGAAGCCAAGTAGGCCATGGTGTCTGTAAATTTTTTGGTTTAATGTAGGGACACGGTTTGAAGGGTGTAATAGTCAGAGGTGGTAAAAAGTATGTCCACATGATGTTTATACTTTTTAAGTATCTCAATACAACATTGTTATATACCATTGACTTGGTTTATGAACAATTGGGAATCACCAAAGATGTTGGTTGATTTGACATCAAGGGTGTAGGCAGCTTGGAGACCTAATACGAGCACTTCGTATTCGGCAATGTTTTTTGTACAATCAAAATTTTGTTTGAAAGACAAAGGCATGGGTTCACCATTAAGCAAAATGAGGATAATACCAGCCCCACCCCCACATGGTGACACTTAGAACCATCGAAGAAGAGTGTCATTTGATAGGTGGGTTCGTCCAAGGAAAGGGTAGCAATTGACTCATCTGGAAAGTCAAAATTAGAGGGTTGATCCTCATAACTAAGTTCATCAGCCAATTGGTCAGTGATGGCTTGGCCCTTGATGGAATTTTGATGAATGAATTTGAGGTCGAGGTCAGCTAAAAGCATAAGCCATCATGTGGCACGTGCTGATTTTGATAAGGTTTGGCATACATGAAGTGTAAGGGGTCGGTGTTGGTCACAACATAGGTTTTTTGGTTGAGTAGATAATGGCAGAGTTTTGTGGCAATGAAAACTGATGCCAAGTAATGTTTTTCAGGATGGGTGTATCAGGTTTCATAGTCCAAAAGAGTACGGATTATGTAATAAACTGCCTTCTCCTCTGTGTTATTCATGGTGATGAGTGAGCATGGCTCCTAAGGAATGATCGGTAGTTGAGATGTATAGGTAAAAAGTTTGATTGTATTTAGGTGGAATAAGTACAGGTGGTTGGAGAAGGTGTTGTTTTAGGGCCTCAAAAGCTATTTGTGGTAATCATCATCCCATTTAAAGGAGACATCCTTCTTGAGCAGATGATGAAATGGTTGACACTGATCAAATAATTGTGAAATGAAATGGTGAATAGACTGCAATTTACCTTTCAAGATACGGAGTTTTTTAAGGTTAGTAGACGGAGGCATTTCGAGAATGGCCTTGACTTTAGCAGGGTTAACTTCTATACCACATAGGGAAATGATAAAGCCCAGGAGTTTTCCTAAGAGGACCGCGAAGACGCACTTTTTAGGCTGAAGGCGAATGCAATATTTAATGAGACCGTCAAAAATGGTTTTTAGGATGGCAAGGTGCTCAGAGTGGCATTTAGATTTGGCTAGGAGATCATCCACGTAATCTTCCAATATATGATGCATGATATCATGGAAGATGTAAGTCATAGCCTGCTAATATGTGGTACCATCATTTTTAAGGCCAAAAGGCATAACTTGATAGTAGAAGGTCCCCCACGGGGTGATGAATGTGGTTTTATGTTGATCCTCTAGGGCAAGTAGGATTTGGTTATAACCCGAGAAGCCATCCATGAGTGAAATCATCCCATGACTAGCGATAAGGTCAACTAGTTGGTCAATACCAGGTAGAGGGAAGTCATCTTTTGGGAAGGCTAGGTTGAGGTCATGGAAATCTATGCAAATGTGGAGTCCCCTTGTCACCTTAGTGACAAGGACAATGTTAGAAATCCAACGAGGATAATCAATGGGTAATATGAAGGAAATAGAAAGAAGGCGCTGAATTTCTTCTTTGACGAGAAGGGCAATGTGAGGGTGCATTTTCCTTAGTGTTTTGTTTGATGGGTTTGGCATCGGGAATAGTTACGATATTATGGACCACTATGGTGGGGTCAATACTGGGCATGTATGCATAAGACCAAGTGAATGCGTGGTTATGATCTTTGAGAAAAGAAGTGATGGCTTCCTGTTCAGTAGCATCTAAAGATTGACCGATCTTTAGGATGTGCGGGTCATCGTGAGTATGGATGTTGATCTCGATAGTTGATTCATTCAACATGGTTTGCATCTCAGATGGTAACGACTGATGAATATATGATTCTTCTGCACCAAGGTAGGTGAGTATAGATTCATCATCCTGACATTGAATGACATTAATGGAAGGTGTATCGTCATCGATCATTTCAGGATACAGGAAGGGAAGAGAGGAAGGGGCCTCACCCTCACGTTGATAAGTCAAAGGCCCCAAGGAAATGGTGTTTATGAAAAAAAAAAATAGGAGGGATGGATTTTGGATCCATCGACTCCGTCGGTGAAGGCGGTGATGAAGGTGGATCGAGTGAAGAAGGTGGAGAAGGGTTGATGTTCTTGATGAGTTCAATGCGGGCCTATTTGGTAGGTGGTTCAGGAAAGTCGATACCACTATAGTCGTTATGTTTGTGGGTGGTACATGGAATAACGGTATGGCGGCCTTTCTCGTAAAATCCAAAACCAAAACCCTTCCACGCACATCGGTGTAGGAAGGTGTGGGCAAAACGGCAATTGGTGAGAGACTGGAAGTCAGCGGAAAATGGGTGGGTTTGTGATGGTGGTTCGGGTGTGTACGTGGTAGTATCAAGTCCCCCATAGGTGAGACTGGTACGAAGATGAGGAGGACCATAAATGAGGCATTCTCCTATGCGGTGATCATAGCGAGGGTGTTGGTGAAGACTTCCATAGTCTTGTGGAGTAAGGAATGTGTTGACACTATATAGGCGGTATTCCCCCAGAGTGAGGGATTAAAAAACACCTTCCAAGGGATCAGTGGTTGGTATGTGGGTAGCAGGAATAGATGATGTGTCAAAGGTCGATGCGGAGGTGGAGTTAATGGATTGGGAGACTAATGGGTTGGCCGTGGAGGTTGTGGCGGTGGTAGGAGTGGAAGAGGCATATGCGGTGGAGGTGGTGACTGTACTGGTAAGCAGAAGTGTAGGTGAAGCGGTAGTGGTTGTGGAGGTAGACGCCTTAATGGGTATGAGCACATCATTAGGTCAGTAAAGCATGTTGCATGTTTTAAAAGGTGATGGATCAGCTAGAATGGTATAGGTGTGTCCTTCATGTTCAAACTTTACACAGTGATGCAATGTGGAAGGAACGCAACCCATGACACAAATCTAGGGTTTTCCAAGCAATGGGTTATATTGAAATTCCCCCTCCAAGACATAGAATAGCTCTGGAATAGTGTGGGGGCCCACGCGAACATGGAGAATGATAGTGCCTAATGTAGAGGTGATAGCGTCATTGAATGAACGCAACATGACAGGATGTTTATGCATGTAATTGTCAGGTATGCACATTTGAGCGAATGCGTGGGATGAAATGATATTGATACTAGCACCCCCATCAATCATTACACGCCATACACGTATATCATCGATGTGGAAAAAGATGAAGAGGGTTGTGTTTGGTTCATCCGTTTGGTGTGCTGTAATCTCTTCTTCTTAGAAGCTAAGGGAGGCTATTTGGTGAGTAGGGTGAAGTGTGGATAAAGGTGGTAATTTGGTGAGAGAGGCTACATGATGGGGTGTGATAATAGAGGCTATAGGTGTAGGGTCATTGGGTAAAACCTCAATAGATTGAAGAACCTCCATGAGAGCTTGACGATGGGATTCCGAGGTTTGGATGAGGTCATATAGGGACATTTTGAGGGGAGATTGGTGTAATTGTTTGAGCATGGTGCGATGTGTGACTCCATTAGAAATAGTGTATGTGGGTCCGCAGATAGTGATCTTAGGTGTGGGTGTAGATGGTATGTTGGGTATAGGATTGGTCAGTGAGTCAGTTGCCTTTTCTTTGCCTTTGTCCTTCTGAGCACGGGTAGTAACGTGGATCATGTTGATCTGAGGGGAGTTGGCAAATGCAGAAGGTGTAGGATGACTGGTATAACGACATGACAGACAAAAACCTATCGGAGGAGAAAAACCTTATGAGGTGAGCTAGGTGCAATGACATTTAGGTGATGGTGTGGCAAGTTCTCTAATGTGAACCATGTTAATTTCAAATCTTGGAGGTGGCTCTAGGAGCTTGTGGGGGTGGAGGTCATGGTTGTTGAGTGGGTAGTGAGGGAAGGACTATGGGAATGGGTGTTGGTGAAGCAGGGTCCTCATCGAGAAGGTCATCATTGTCAAAGTTGGCTTCTGGAGGACACAACTAGATAAGGACAGTTTTCAAAGCTTTGCAGTTCTCCACATCGTGCCCTGGCACACGATGGTAGGCACAAATTTTAGTGTCATCAAACCCTTTTGGCTTGGGTTTGAGGGGGTCATAAGGTTTGAGCGGTGGTAATGTGATGACAGAAGTCTCAAGGAGGTTGGTTAAAATTTTGGCATAGGACCCTGCTAGTGGGTCACAATGGGAAGTGAAAGTGGGTTTGGGTGTAGGTGCGGACTGATTGTTGAGGAATGATCCTTACAGGAGGGGGAGTAGGTCGAGTTATGGTTTTGGGTGCTGGCATGGTCTTGGGTGTTGGTCGTGTTTTCTTGGGTAGGGGTATGGTAGATGAATGGGTAGGAGGGTGTATGGTTGTTTTGACTACCTTATTGGAGGGTAGCAGATTTTTGTCTTTGGGTTGCACCTTCTTGGGTAAAGGTGATATGGGTGTATGAGATCTAGAGGGAAAAGTAGATGGGGGAAGAGGGTGAGTTACCCAGGGGATAATGGAGGTGCTGTAAAGGTAGATGATGTGGGTCAAGTAGGGGGTATGAGAGATTAAGACTTAAGTGTAGAGGGTAATGAAGAAGTTGCTGAGGTTATTGGAGGTATGGGTGGTAAAGATGTTGCAGGTGTAGGTGTAAGTCATGTCGGGCACTTGGGTAGGTTAGAGGTTTGTAAGGAAGGAGTGGGCTATTGTGTTTTTGGTTTATTGATGGGTGGAGGTTTCTTAACCATGCTGGGAAGCTGAGGTCCTAAGATGGATGGGACAGGTGCAGGTGTGATTGGCGTAGCTGGGGTATGAGTTCTATGGGTTTGGTTCTTCTGTTTGGGTGTCAAGTAGGTGTGGTGTTGACTTTGGAGGATGTAGCTAAATCTAGCTTGATAGGTGGATCAATAAGGCTAGTGGTTGGGGTGACCCCTAAGGTGGTAATAGGTTTAGTCGAGGAAGATGTTGAAGGTGTAGGTTTGGATTTAGATATATGTTGGGTTTTGGGTAAGGGACTATGTTGAGAGCTGCGGAGGGTTATGGAAGAAGTAGTGAAAGAGGTGGTTGTTCTTGGTTCAAATAGCCAGAATATTTTTAGGTAGATAGTGGAAGTATCAGTAAGTGACATCTACATTTATGTTGAAACAGGAAGTAGAAGACGCCCCCACAATAAGGCTCTATCGACATAATCTAGGAAATTGGCCAAACGTGAGAACCGCACATCTGTAGGTGATGTTGATGAGGACCCAATGGCTATTCTTGTAAAAATGTGTCTTAGAGACGGGGAATTCGTTAGCTTCATCTTTCGTGGGTAAGAGGGCTGAAAGTAGGTCTGCATGATCTTGGGTAGCTGATGGAGAATGCTCACCTAGAGGCAAAGGTATCTCTACTGGATCTTTGATAGGGGGAGGAGAAAATGGGTGCTCCTCTATAGGTGAAGAAGATGATGGGTGCTCCTCTATGGGTGGAGGAGATAATGGGTACTCCTCTGTGGGCTGAAGAAGTATTGTGGGTGACGGTTCCCTAGGTGGAGAAGCCAAAGGTGAAATGGTCTCGATATTAGCAAAGGGCTCCTCCATGGGTGAGGAAGGAGGTGAAAGGTGTTCCTCTATGGGTGGAGGAATAGGTGAGGTAGGTTCCAATGCAGAAGGAGGGTTTCGAGCTAGAATTTCCTCTATGGAAGGAATATGGGGTAATTGGGAAGCAACAGGTGCATCACTAAAAATAGCATGGACCTCGCGGGTATGGCCATCATGAGTTGAGGTCTCACTGGTTTGATCAAACAAAGGGGCATGATTGGGAAAGGGTTTCTTGAAGATATGTAGGTTTTGATTGGCGGGTGCATTAGGATTATCCACAGTTAACTCACCTTTCTCAAGCATTTCTTGGACAATATTTTTGAAAGTGATGTAATTTCCGTCACTATGACCCTTTACTTGATGATAGTTACAGAAGTCATGTTCTTTATACCATGTGGGCATGGGGTGAGCAGGGTCAAAACCAGTGTGTGGTTTTATAGGCAGAAGGGTGATGGCCCCAGCTTTGATGAGATTTTCTAAGATAGAAGAGTAGGGCTCCCCAATTGGGGTGTATTTCCATTGTTCTCATCTGAATTGAAAAGTCTGGACGGGTGAGAGATTAGATGAGGGGGTAGCCTGATTTGATGGATGAGCTGAACTATGATTTGAGTACCACTGAGTTAGTGGTGCCCTTGGCCTTTGAATAATTATTCTATGGTTTGGAAGAAGAAGAGGTATCATTCGATTTGAATGTCAAATTCTTACTGCATAATTGGATTTTCTTCTCTTCGATGGCCCGAATCTCTAGCTTTCATGCCATGGTGAATGCTTCATCAAATGTTCGGAAGGTTTGGACCTGTAGGGTTGGTGAGATATGTCTAGCACAAGCCCATGTGAAGATCTCAATGAGTTCTATTTGTGGTAGTTGGAAGGTGAGTTGATTGATCAGGCTACGCCAGCGAGCAACAAAATCTGTGATAGATTCATCCTCATACTAACATGTGGAGTATAGGTTAGTCATGGTAACCTTCTTGATGATATTGATGGAGAAGTGATCCAAGAAGGCTTGGGCTACCTGATTAAATGAAAATATAGAGTGTCTAGGTAACCCACTATACCAATCTAATGCAGGTCCAGTCAGAGACATGGGAAAGGTCCTTAAGAGTAAAGCATCATCGTGGGTGATTAGGTAGCACCCGTGTTTGAATGACTGCAAATGTTGTTGTGGGTCTTCCTTGCTATTGAAATGGTTGAATTTAGGCATCTCCCAATGCACGGGATATGGATGGATAGGAATGGATGGGTGGATAGGCTCATTACAAATCTCGTCATAGGTGAGAGTATTGCGGGAGCTAGAAACCGATGCCTCTAATGTTTACATCTTTTCCATCATCAATTTGATTAGGTCATTGGTAGGTTGCGATGATTGGGTGCCTCATGTAGCATGAGAGGGTTGGTTTTGGGCATATAACAGGGGTGGCATTCCAGTATATGGTGTTGCCGTGTAGGTTGATTGAGAAGAAGGCAGTGAAATAGGGGGTACATACCCAGAGTGAATAATAGATGAAACGGGAGGCTGCTGATAGTACGTATATGGAGGTGGAAGGGTCATGGTAACCCTAGTGGCAATGGGGGCCAATGACTATGGAATGGAAAGGACCACGTTTTGAAAAGGGGTAGGGGTCACTGACACTAGAGGTGGTAGTGTAGCTACGGGTATATGCAAGACAATAGGGGTGGATGAGGTTGTGTTTTGGGTGGTTGTCAAAGGTATGGTGGATGTGGCGGGTGTAATGGATATAGTAGCAAACTGACAGTCATAGTGGGTATAGGGCCTAGTTGCGAAATGACTGGGGGTAAGGTAGATGCAGGCAACACGGAGCTAGATGGGGCTGACAGGAGTGGGAGCGAGAGTCAGGGGGATAGATACGGCATGCCATATATCAACTGACCCGAGGCATCTCGGGTGGACGAGTGGGAAAGGTAAAACTACAAGGTGGCAGGGTTTTGGTCAAGGAGTCGTGTGAACTCCTCATCTCCGGTAGTGATAGTGATAGGTTGGATAGGATCCATGGCGGGTGATAAAATGGAAGGCGGTGAAGGACTAGGTGGGAGCGGTTGATAACTTGCATGGAATATGAGTGTTCTTTCTTGTCTTCGGGTTAGCACCATGTGAACCAGTACTGATCAGGTTAGGCTACTTCTCTGTAAATGACATAGAAAAACAACAAGAATAGGTGAAATAGGCAGTAAAAAGTGGACTAGGTACTAAGTGTTGGCTGAAAAGTGGCAGAAGATAACCGATGTCGGTCGGGATAAACTGATGCCGATTAGGGGTAACCGATTCCGGTCACTGTGGGAAATAGAAAGTGTGTCAAAAACAAGGTTTAAGGTCAAATCTGACAGGTATGCCAAACCTGATGAGTTTTACAAGGTCAATGGGAATGATAGTAGTGATAGGGACTCTAAAAAGTTGAAGAAGGTGAATAAATGTCCCTTTGGGTAGGTTAACCAAAATGACAGTGAACCGATGCCAGTTGGGTATAACTGACGACGGTCAGGGGGTAACCGATGATGGTCACTTGACCGACACCGGTCACTGTGAAATTGAAATAGTGATGAAAGAAAAGTGGTTGTGAATTAAAATATGATGTGGAATCAGACCCAGAATTCTGAGAATGATGAGAATATGGTCCAGGCACACTTGAAAGAAGCTGGAATACACCAACTATGATGAGGAGCATGCAAGGAGAAACAAGAAGAATGAAGAACGTGACCTCTCACCTCAAAATGCAAGCCAAGTAGAAACACTAAGAAAAATGTGATCCTAAGAGTGCCTTTTCTATTATGTTTGTTTAGCTTATGCTATTTAAGGACTGACACATGAACTATAAAATAGAGTTTTTTGGTGAGGATGGCTTCCTACAAAGAAGGAGATCTAAAAGGTGAGGTTTCGGGTATGTTATGGCGGGGGTGGGCTTCACTCTAAAGTATGACTCGATAGAGCAGTGAGCTAGGGAGTACCTGCCAATCCTCATATCAGTGCGATCGTTGACAGGCGTTCCTAGGAAATATGTTGTTTAAGAATATGTATTTGTTTTGAATTTGTGTAATTTGGCAAGACTCGGAGAGAGAGAGAGATGTGCTTTCTATGATTCGTTTGTCAACCATCAGTTGGGAATGACTTCCAGCGTATAGGTTGCCCTTAATTAATGTGAGCTAATGCGATAAATCAGAATGAAATGCAATGATTTTTAAGCCCAAATCGAAATATGAAGTTCGATGACACAAATGGATGAATAGGAAGAGGGATGCTCTTTCACTAAAATGTAGAAAACAAGAAGAAATGATTCTTTTTAAGTACACCAAAAGAAAGGTTTCTTTTAGAGCAAATAGAAAGAAAAAGAGGGTTACCAAGGAAGAAAATTAATGTGTATGCTTTTTAGAAGGGAAACAAACACACAACTTTTCCTAGGAATGAATAAAATGCAAGGAACCTTGGATGGGTCCCACTGAGTGTGCCAAAATGTTTCACCTGATTCTTAGACATTTCTTTGAATATTGACGAAACAGATATGGTAATGGGCATAGGAGGAATACCTGTTGAAATGCTGGTTGTTGGGTTGTTGTGCGCATATGACTTCTAAATCCACAGCTGATCATGAGAGCTTCCTTTTGGCTAGGAGGAACTACCTGAAATGGAACACAAGACCACCAAATAGAGTTAAACAATATGTACAGTGAACTGCCTAGCATGTGCTAGATCCGGGAAGTGTGATACTTCCTAGATGGCTGTCAGTCCATTGTTTAAAACAATTTAATGCTGGTAATGAAGTAAATCCTATTGTAATTGAAATGATTTAGGTATCTCATTAAAAACACAATAAGAAATATCTAATCTAACAGGCTAGGTTAAAATAAGATCCGAAGGTCAAGTAGTTGGTTCTGGTTCTCTGCAGGTCTGACAGAGGTCTCAGGAAGGTCACAGGTGAATAAGGGTGATGTGAGAATAGAGGGGTAAGTCACTGTTCTGGGCTCTATTGGTAAATACAGAGATTGATGCCGGTTAAGGGTGACCGACGCCAGTTGGGGAGAATCAGTGCCGGTTATTGTGGAAAACTAGGAATGCCACAGAATGAGCTCTGGGATCTCCCTTATGATTGCACAAGGGACTAGGCTGGTCAGAGTGAGGTATTAGGCTATTTGGATGGGGTTTGGTGGGGTTTTAATGGGGATATGGAGGGGTGAGTATTAAAGGAGGTCAATGGGTGACTAGGAGAACAAAGGATGAAGATACAATAATTAAATGAATGAACCAGAGGAGTAAATTGTTCTACTTACTTGAAATCTGGTTCAGGGTGCTTGTGAGTGATGGATGAAGGTGTTGGTAAGAGATTGAATGTTGTTGAGGATCACCAAATTTTGGAAATCTCCTGCATGGGCTGAATTTGCATTCCTTTTTGTTTGGTTGGATCAAATCTATGCTAAATGGTCGTTGGATGGTTGTTGGGAGAATGTTGGATGCTTGTGCAAGAGAAAATGGTTGATCTCATTCTTTACATGCGTGTTCTCAAGGAATATTGTTCTCAAAAGATGTGTTATCTCTCAGGAATCCGCCATCCTTTTTCCAACCTTGAAAATAAGGTTGTTTTGGGGATTAAAAGGTGACTGATGGTGGTTCCAGCTTAACCGGCGACGGTTAGGGGTAACCGGCGTCGGTCAAGGTGGGATTTCCTAGGTTTACTAAACTAGGTAGATCCCCTTATTTTTAGGGATCTCGTGTCGTTAACCCACGGATTAGACTAGAAGATTCTTGTTAACATGTGGGAATGTGGTTAGAGGGAATGTAGGCATTGATTTTTAGGGTTTGGGTAAGTCTTAATTAGATATGGAAACTTACTAAGAATAGGTCTTAGGGTGAGTTGGCTTGGTGAGGTGTCTAGGTGAGGTGTAAGTGTGGGCATTATCTAAATTAAGATATTTAAATAATAAATATGGTGAGGATAATGAATTAATTAATTAAATTAATATTAGTGGGGTGAAGGGGACCATGGCTAGGTGAATGTGATGAAGGTATTTATTTGTCGAGGGACCAAAGGGGAGTGTGACCTAATTTTGTCTTTTAGGATTTCAAGTTTCTTTATTTGTATCCCATGTGGTGTTGTGTAGCGTACAATTAAAGTAAAAAAAAATTATTCTGATAAGTTTTCTGTTAAAAATGTGGGCATTACAAATTGAGTAAGAATTTTGATTCTCCTTGATTGAGAGGATCAAGAAAAAGAAGAAGAAAAACGTTACAAGAAGACAGAACTTCCATGGAAAGAACTTGGATAGAAGGAAATGGTAGGTACATCTGAATGGTGAGAAGAGGGTAACATCTTCTACTATATTTCCTTTGTATTGTTTTGTCTCAATGTAATGGCTTGCATAGTTTTCAAATAACATAGAGTTTCTTCTTGTAGATCCACATGTTGTTGTGAGATCTTGTATTGGAGATCCATGAGATCATGTTGCATTGTTGGTCCATAGAGATCTAGTATTGTAGCTCATTGGATAGATAGTGGATATGTGATAGTATTCAGATATTGTAGAGGAGGTTGCCTTTTTTTTTGTACAAGTTGATGCAGTGATGGAGGAGAGACTTACTTCTTTGTGCACAGTTATACTTACACATTGGTAGACACATTTGAGATGTCTTGTTTGTAGATTCACATGAGAGCTTAGTTACATAGTTTAGATATTTATTAGTTTGTAGTTATGTGAGATCTGGTGGTGGTTTAGAGGCACGGTTGTAGTGCACTCATGTAAATCCATTTACAGATATGGACAAGGAGACTCTTGGAGATATGCATTATAATATTGAATGGAAGAGTTGGTTTTTACTATTTCTCATTATATATATTGAGATATCTATCTTTAGTGGACGTATCCCACATTGGGTGAACCACGATACATGATGTTTTATTTGTGTACTTTGTTTTGATTTGAATTTTCTAGTATATGTTTCCACTGCTATAGATTTTTTGTAATTGTCTACTTCCACATTTACATGATTTGGTTTGTTTTTAAATCATAACATTATTCTGCAGTATAGCTTCCCAACAACTAGTATCAGAGAAATGGATTTTAGATTTCAGAGAAAGGGTTTTATTTAGCGTTTTGTTAGTGGTATTATTGACAGTTGTGTGAGAGCATGGTTTTGTTTTTCCTAATGTGTAAATCACATGGAGAGATTTAATGTCAACTGGGAGATGGAAATGTAAGGTTGCTGGAAAATGAAAGTGACTGAAATCGGTATGCTATACCAATGTCGGCACTATTCCTTAGCGATATCGGAAGGGTGACTGCAGTCAGTTAGTTAGACACTGGTGTTGATGACCTGTTAAAATGAAAATCACAAATCTGAAGTAATTTGAGAAGATGCGGTGAATGTGTCTTGATTGGTTAGGTGTCCTTGGTTCTTTGAGGCATAGGCATGTTGGTCAGATTACAGATCTGAATTATAGAGGTATGGTTTTGTTATCTTGGTATTGCAATGCTTGTATGATTTGGTTGCACATGCATGTTTGGGATTGCAGATCTGAGTAAGAGATATAGGAGCTTTTATGCATCCTTGGTGTATCTAGATGTACGAGCTTCATTAGAGAGGCTAAATATAATAGCATAGAATGAAGATGGGGCTTCCATCAGAGAGACAAGATGTTAGTGAGTGTCTTGGTACTGGTAAGGTGATGTATTTCATCTTGGTGTAGTTTTATTGCATGCATTATTGTTGCAAAGTTTTTATGCAATATTTGTGTGATTCTTGAAATGTTTGGCTCAACAAAGCTATCGGATTTGGTCAGAGTAGGAACTTGGTTTTGTGTACTATGCCAATTTATTGTGTTGTGTTCATTCTAATGGCATTGATGACGGTCATTGAACTGACATCGGTCACAAAGGGAACTGGTACAAGTCATAAAGACCAAGGTCAGTCTCTGTGACAATAAGTATGTACTGGATTTTTTTCAGTAGAAGAGGGCATGAAAGGTTTAGTGTCTAATTTGGAGAATCAAGTTTCTTGCACATAGTGTATAAGAAGAAACAAAGTAGATCACTTTAATGTTTGAATCAGAAAGAGAATGGAGATGGCTTGGTGATTCCAATGAGACTTGGGTAAAATTTAGATATCTCTATACAGTTCATGTTTTATTTATTTTTTTGAAGAAAATGGTATTATGTTTGTATTATGTGCACAAGTAAAATATCCACCGTGGATATTTGGTGAGTTTGAATTTTATTTCCAGGATGTGTTGTAATCTTAATGACAAAGGTATCTAGTCTAAGGATGAGATCATTAATGAAAAGTCATGTTTAGACACAGTTGTAGGTAACGGGAGATGATGCGTACACATGGATGAAAATAAGGTGGTTCAACCTATTTTAGAAGAAGTCCAGACTTCTGTGATGTAGAAGTATTCTTTGATAAGAAGGGAATCAATTTTATATTTTCTTTCATCTATTTCATTTCTCACTGATATATATTAGAGATATTGATCTTGGTGATTAGATGTTGTGTAGGGGAGTTCATGTTGAGTGGGAGAAAGCCATGGTTTTTGGCATTGTAGGTTGGACACATATGTACATGCGAATTGAGAGGAGAATGCTACTATTACAAATGGTACGAGGCACAAGTTGTTTTTTAGGATAATCATGATTTTTGTAGGTATTTTATGTTTAGTGCATGGTGACATCACTTCTAGTTTTATTTTTTAGTGCCTGGATATCCTTATGGGATGGAAATTGATGGTTGTTCAGCTGGGTTAAGAATAGAGAGAAAAGATTTAAATTTTGAAGGGTAAAAGAATGAAAATTTGTTTGTTACAATCATTGGTGTTGGTAGGATCTATTGTGGTTGATCAGGTTAGAGGTGTGACAATAGTTTGTATTTACAATTTATCGATGTTTCCCTTTTTTGATTTCATTTTGGATGGTTGTGCACTATGTTGATGACATTTTTGCTAGTATTTGCACTGGTTATTAGTAGCATGGTTAGCATGGTTGTTGTTGTTGACACTGATTAACATAGGATTCATGTGTGGCCTTGGAGTTAGTCGGTGAAATTATTGGAGCTTCTGGAGATCCTGGTTATATGGATGGATGTACATGGTGATTTTATACATGTGGATAGATTTTTTTTTGTTAGTATATGATGATGCATATACTTTTTTTTCACATGTATGCCTATCAGCATGGTCTAGATGCCCTTAAGCATGAGTAGGGGATGTTTTTATTTCCTCTTATTACTATGTTACTCCATGATAGATATGTTTTCTACATATGGTTGTCTTGGACATGCAAGTTATTTATGTAGAGTTGGATTTGCAAGATGTGGTGTTTGGATTCTTTGATTTATGCAGGTTTTGTGGATTGATCACCCACTAGTTAAATGTAGAACTCATTTGGGCTGTTTTTACCAAGGATCTTGTTTGTTTATGCATATTCATGTTTGAATTTTCTTTGGTCAGTTGCATTGGTGGTTGCATGGAGACATGGATAAATGGTTGGAGAACATGGTTTGTTTTATAGGTATGGCTATGATTACGATTGAAGCTCAGTATTTCAGTTTGAGTCAGAGATCTTGCAAGTTTGTTAGTCATGGTAGCTTGGTTTCATGAGAGGCTTGGTGTTATGATTCAGTAGGAGCTTGATGTATGGATAACTCGTGTATCACAAATCAGTAGTAGCTTCGCTCAGGTATATGGTAAGTCACGGGTTTTTTATTTTCTTGATTTTAAAAGATGGTTTAATCTTCTTTATTTTTGAGAGAATTTTTGAAGTAAAGAATAGTTGGTCTTCATGATATGTAGAGGATGGTAATGTACAAGTAGAGGTTTAGTAATTTATCCCCAAGTGGGAGATTTTTGAGTTGTAGAGCTAAATTGTTTCACAAATAGCATGATTTACAAACTTGCATGTTTACATAGTAACTAGTGTCAATCACTTGGGAGCAACTGGCATCAGTTGGTTAACTGACATCAGTCACCTAGAAGAAACCAAAATCAGTTAGGTAACCAGCATCGGTGACCTATGCGTTTATGTTTTTATTTTAGATGCGGGATTAGATCGAACATTTGATTAAAATTTTATATAAATGTTGTAAATACATAGCTAATATGCCCTAAGTTTTTATATGCTTATATAAGCTAGAAAAATAGGGTTAGGGGAAAGGATTGAGTAAGAATGTTAATTATCCTTCATTGAGAGGATGAAGAAGAAGAAGAAAAAGAAAAGGTTACATGAAGATAGAGCTTCCATGGAGAGAAGCTGGAAAGAATAAAATGGAAGTGTTGGGCCCCTAATTTAGCTTCCAAATCTTAAGGATGCGTAGGTGCGCATGGCCGAGGGAAGCGCGCAAGTGTAGGTGTGCAAGGCAGAGTTCAAAAGGATTCTTGGAGAACCAAGGACGTGAGTGCCGCGTGAAGAACAATTCAAGACTTAGCCATTTTTGGCCTTTGGGACAGAACACATGAAGAACGTGTTCCATTTGGATAAGGTTCTAGCCTAGCGATAGGGTGTCCTGGAGGGAATATACCTTGCAATAGAAAGATCTAAAAAGTTAATCATGACATGGAGAGGCATGCACCCGAGGTGACCCACACCTTGACACTTGGGGCCAGATCTAAGGTTGCAGAGGAGTTTGTTAGAGCTCAGAGGCTTATTTATACACGTGCCCTTCGCAAAGAAGGGGAGGAGAAGTGAGGTAGTGTAGCTTTGTAGAATTACTGTGAGAACTATGGGATGAAAATGGGTATAGGATTCTAGTAAGGATGTAATGGGGAAATTGGGAATGCAATTTTTGTCTTGTGAGAATACATGTATGGATCCACACATGGCGCATGACTACAGTCTGCCTTCTGTAATCTTTTTTAAGTAATACTATGAATGAATATGATAAGCTTTCCATGTCAAATGCATTAAGACTATTTCTCTGTATTACCTACATATTTCTATTATACTTCTGTTCTTATATAATCATGAATATTACTTAAATGGTTAAGTATAGTAGTAGATGTACAACTCTTAGTTCTATTATTTTTGTTGCACGCTTTGGTTCTATTATGACTGAAGGGGTGTAGAATCCATCCTGAGCTCTATTGCCCTTCATTTCTATTAAATCACTAAGTCAGAATCATGAGTTATGCCTTCCACTAGACTCGTATAAAAGAGAGACTCGGCTCCCTCTCGCACGCCTTGGGTGAGTCCTCAGTGCCCATTGGGTGATAGGCCAACGCGTATGAGGTTCCCTTGTTCTTAGTGGATGTAAAAGTGACTACATCTTGGTTCTATTTCCGGGACATATTTTCAAAGTTGTAGGGGAGCATGACATATATCATGATCTCTGTAAAGAGTGATGGCGGAGCACTTAACACTTGAAGGTTTTAAAGATTGGTTTAAGAGCACGGAGGATGAATTCGCTCAAAGATTTAGTACCGGATCTGGGTTTGATACGTGAAGATGGGTGGAAGACACTCTTTATCATGAGTTGTACGAAACCTTCTTCTGTTATTTCCCAGTAGAGTTATTCGAATGGATCTTAGCTTATACATCTAGATCGGGGTGGTATTATAAGTCACACCCTTGGACCCAAGAGACATATCAAAACTTACAAGATGCTGATCTAACATGGACCCATGCTATAGATCATTGCTGGAAGGGAGTATTGACTAGCTACACTCTGGGATACGCCATTTCCATGTATTCCTATCCAAAAGTTGTTGAGTTTGAGTTCTTGCGAGAGCCCAAGGGATCATTTCTACATGTTATTCCCCTTGCGATCAAAATCTTGATGGTAACCATGGGGTTAGAGGCATTTCCTAGGCAGCACCATGGTGAGTATGAGTGAGGTGCTTGATAATTTGCAACGCCTCATCAACTGGTTGCTTGGCATTTCCTAGGCAGAGACCTCTGGTTTCGAGAGAAGAAGTAGTACATGGGAAGTATCCAAACCTAGCTCACCAGAAGGAAGTCTACGAGGAAACCAAGGATGTAATTCAGAGTTTACAAGGTGAGATCCAATGCTTAAAAGAGTAGACTAGAAAAAATTAGCAAAGGAGACCAGTAGAAGCACAAAGGGATGACTTGAATGAGGTTAAGGAGGTGTGTAAAATGCTGAGGTAGGAAAATATTATTCCCCTACTAGGGGCATGGTTGAGAGAAAAGGTGCCACGTGCCAGGGAAGAACACAAAAGGTAGATCCTGCATGCAAACCTCCCACCTCACGGCCTTGATTATGACAAAGAGATTACCCTGAACGCAGTAGTGGATGGATGGTTACTTAGCAACATCCTCATTCACACAGGTGTGGAGGTTAATTTTCTCACTTTGGATACCTGGAATCAAATGGGAAGACTTGCATTACAACCATCTTCAAATGTGTTGTATATGGAAAATAAAACAAAGGTGATGCCCATAGGTGTCTTGAAGGATGCGACCATCACCATTCAGGGGACTAGGTTCACTGGGGATTTTGAAGTCTTGGTGCTTGCCAAGGCAGATAATTTCCCAGCTCTACTTGGGAACCTGTGGTGTTATAAGAATAATGTAGATCTCTGGTTTAACAAGGGGTACATAAGCTTTGAAAACAAGGAAGAGCGGGTAGTTATACCACTGGTTGATGGGAAGTGCACCCCCTATACTGAACCCCTTGGGGAGGAAGTCCTGAATAGAATATATGTGCACTCCATAAGAGATCCAGAGACCAACCACCGTACAAAAGGAGTCATCCAATTTGATGATTCTCAAATTTTTAGTGATACTACCAGTATAGCATGTGATAATTGGGTGCATAGGACATATGAATTAATTGGGTGACATCTGAAAGGATCAGTAACCAAGGTAACAACAGCGCATACAGTTTAGCACCTGAGAGGGAATACAATAACAAAGTATTCTGGGGATGCATATCCTGCGGTGGGTTGCACATAGTGAAAACTTGTTGGAATGGTGCGAAGTTATAATTGCGCTCACTGTCTAATTTTTGAAAAGTAACATACCCACTGCTATCAAGGATTACAATGGCAATGGACCCGTCTCTTCCCACATCCAAGCATGTGAGAGGGTCTAGAGAGAAGGCATGAAATCTTTACCACCCTCTCTTTGGGTGCATAAGTTTTATTCGACACTACAAGGTTGTGCACTCGCGTGGTATATCCATTCCAAAACATGCCGCCAAACAGGAAGTTAGCTGGAATTAGCGGCTGACTTGGTCCACATATTCGAGTACCTAAGTACCAAGCAACCAGTTGATGAGGCATTGCAGACTATCAAGTGCCTCACTCTAGGGGATTGTGCCATGGCTGAAGATAGGTTAGTAAACTTACTCGGTGGACCTAGTTTAGAAGTGTGGTTCAAAGAGGAGGAACCAGATGTAGACACAAATTTTGGTCTTACGACGCCCTGTGCCTCGCATCTCATCTCGCAACCTAACCCTACCTCACCACCTAAACCTTACACACTTAATTATTTATTAATTACCTTATAATTAATAAATCCACATCTCCAACCCTACCACCTCACTTCACCACCTCACCATGACCTAGACCTAACCCTAAACTAACCTAATTAAGACCTATAACTTGGTCCAGACCCACACCCATGACTCATCACCCCTCACCCACACCAAAAAAAACCTAATAATGACTTGACCAAGCCTACAATTGATCCCTCGAGGAGAAAAGAAGGGAAATTTGGATATTTTCCTAAAAATAGCCAACTTTGACCTAACCGACATTGGTCCCTACGTGACCGGCGTCAGTTAGGTAACCATCATCGGTTCCCTGTAAATGACCTCCCCCAACAAAAACAAAGGGATCCGAATTCATTTGCAAAAGAGAGACAAGTGAGATAGAGAGAAGAGGTTGCAGAGAGGAGTATTGAGCCCAAGACTGTAACTGAGTAACTAGATCACTGTCACACTCATCCAAACATTGGGAGAGTCGGAGGATAGCTTCATCATCTCACTTCCGATTATTGGATCATTCCAACTGAACCTTGCCTTCGCCACTACATTCCTTCGACCTACATCCGCATCAGAAACTAGTAAGTAGTCTCTTTTATTACCTTGTATGCTTCTAGACACTACTTTGTGAACTTTTGAGTCATAGTCATTATAAGCTCACTCCTAGATCAACCACCCGACACCACCCTGCACCTAACCTTCATTCATCCATCTCTATATTGCCCCAAAGACATCTGTCTCACTCTCTTAGTCTTCTCTATCACCCTACTACTTCCCTCAACCATCTACCAACCTTCTAAACCCCATAACCACCTTACAACCAACCTCCATTTAAAAGCCTTTAAATCACTGCCCATACCAATATCGTTTATCGCCTACCGATACCGGTTTTATAACCACGATCGGTTATCCAATGACCGACATCGGTCACTGTGACTTATACCAAAAACCAACCTTTCACCTATTTACCTCCACACAATCTCATATCTAGCCTTGTCTATCCCTGTAACTTGATTTGAACGTATCAATAACCAGTGACCAAACAAATAGCATGACATTTTATTATTAGTAGTTTAGTCTCTATTGCTTTTAGTAACGAGGTACCTAAATCGTAATTTCGCAATAGCTTCTTTATTACCATTTGCATTAATTTGCATTAAAAGGGAACTGACCACCTTTGAAAGGAAGTCTAATATTTTCTGGGCCCAAGGCAGTTCCCTCACTTATTGTATTAACGAAAATATGGTGGTCTTGCATTCTTATTTACATGTAGTCCTTCCCAGACAAAAAGGAGTTCTTCACAATCGGTCTAATCTCTCTACGGTATGCGCACACCTTCCCAACACTCAACATGTATTCCTCCTAGCCCTAACCCTTATCTGTTTCTCAAGAGAATGAAAATATAGAAATAACTCTATTCTGGAACAAAATTATGTGTGAAACATTTTGGCACGCCCGGTGGGACCCTTCTCAGGTTTCTTTCTTTCTTTCTTGTTTTCATATAGGGAGCACACTTGTTGTTTCTTTCTTCTAAATATTCACAAAATATTTTGTCATTTTGGTAAAAGAACTTGTCTTTCTTTCACATCTTTGCATTAGTGAAAGTCATCTTCTTAACCTCTTCTCTTTCTTTCCTTCATCGAATATCATTTTCGATTTGGGTTTAAAACACGTGCATCACATTTTTGCATGTTGTTTTTAATTCTAGTGAACGTAGATTAAGTAACAGGTCGTACACGTGGGGGTGATATCCATGGTATTGATGAGAAATTAATCTTACTCTCACTGTACAACACATACCAAATCACATCATAATCTACACAACATTTCAAACATCCCCCCTTCCTGTGGTATTCCTCCACCCGATTGAGGTAGCCTTACAAGCCAAAACAAACTTGACATCTCCCTTAGGTATTTTGTTTAGAATTGACATCATCTTGCATCTATGGCATAAGCCCAAAGTGATTAAAACTAATCCTAGGGTTAGTCTCTTGATTTGCTTGTGTATCTTGCTTGCTTATTTTATTTTTTATTTTATTTTTCTTTCAGTTCTATTTCTCTATTATACCTTGTCTCAGTGATCACTTCAGACAGTTTGGTGGGTATATTAAGCCTTGTTATCCCCAAACCAACAACCTCTTACATTATCTCTTTGCCTTCATAGTGACCAACACCGGTCCTCTTCTATCGACATCGGTTAACTGGCCAACGTCGGCTACCGTCTGACCGACATCGGTTACCAGACCGATATTGGTTACTGTGTTTCATAGTTCCTGAAAAATCAACAACCTTCCAATTCCAACATTTTGTTGTTGTTTCTATTCCTAATTGAATAATTCCCTACTATATCCTCTTTTCTATGGTTTTTATCACCTGGCAACAAGCCACAGCCATGGTTTCACATGCTTGTTCCGTGTCTTTGTCTAAGTCACCCCCTTCGCATCCTATGGGAAATCCTATAGACACCAGTGCTTTTCCCAAGATCCATGTAGGAGATCCGAACTTTGCCAAATTTTTGGATGCTAATCCTAGCACCGTACAGTATTATTTGTCTCATACCCTTGACCGTAAACCTGATGGTCAGCTCCTCTTTGGTATGCCTATTAGTATATCCACTCACTTAGCCCCTTCCCCACCTAATAAATCCACCTCACCGTCTTCATCCTTAGCCCCGTCTCCCAGCTCAGTGGCTTCGGTGGTTCATATTACACTAATTGGCCTTCCTTTAGTTAATTTGGGGCCCCACATATCACTATCGTCCACTTCCCCTACCTCATCTCTCCCGCATATTACCTCTTTCATAACTCGCTCTCTACTATCTATCCACATGAGCTTTCCCTCTCAGGCTCTGCCCACCTTTTCATTTCCGCAAACTCATCTGCTGGCCTCAACATCTTATATAGAACACCCTTATTCGGCCACCTCAACACATTCATCATCGTTACCTTATCAACATTCCACCCCACCATTTTCTAGTAGCGGCTCTTGGCCCAATCCTCCTCCGTTTGCAATAACAACACCATCATCTAACCCAACCAATGATTTAATCAAACAGATGATGGACAAGATGTAAAATCTTGAGGCTTCTGTTTCAGGAAGCCGTAACACCCTGACATATGAGCAAGTTTTTTCGGGATCCTATTCATCCTTCTGTCCCCCTTCATACATATCCTCCTCAATGGGAATTACCAAAATTTACTCACTTTAGTAGTAAGGAGGACCCTCAATAACACTTGCGATTGTTTAGACATGCCTGCTATCTGATTGCTCATGGCGATGCCTTACTACTCCTACCTTCCCCATGTCCTTATCAAGACCTACCTTAGAGTGGTACAGTGCTTTAGCCCATCACTCAATCTTCTCCTTTAACCAGTTAGCCCAATCTTTCTTGGATCACTTCTCCATTAATATTGCCAAGAAAGTATCCATTACCGACCTCTATGCCATCTGAAAATTTGAAGACGAGTCTATCGCAGATTTTGTTGGACGATGGCGGGGCCTCATCAACCAACTTACTTATGCCTTACCTCAGGTCAAGCCCATCAAACTCTTTACATCGGGCCTGCACTAAACACATTTCTCCCACCCTCCAAATTCAAACTTTCCGCACCTTTGATGAGGCCTTTACTATGGCTCGAAAACTAGAGATTCGAGCCTTAGAGGAGGAGAAATTGAAGTTGCGCAACAAAAACTCAAATTTCTGAACCCAAGACTCCACTAATTAACCCAACACCACCAACTCTCATGCATTGGCTACTTCGAAATCAAAAGGAACCGTACACGCGGTGACGATCAAATCTCAAGCACCGTCTAATACCCAGCGGAAATCCACCTATAAGTATAAAGCCTAGCCCATCAAGTACACTCCCTTGGGAGAAACTTATGATGTGATCTTGGACAAATTGCTTAAAGCAGGAGTTATCACCTTGCCTCCTGTTAAACCTCACTCTGGGTTTGATTCCGCCCGCGCTATACCTTCTTGGTATAAAGAAAATGACTTCCGTAACTTCCATCGCATGAAGAAACACAGCCACAAAAATTGCAAGATGTTGAAAAACATAGTGCAGGAAATGGTTGATGCAGGGGACATAACCCTCGATAATCCTAATGCCCCTGCTAATCGAAATTTAAAAATCTTCAACAAACCATTTCCAAACCATTCATCTAACAGTAACAAAAACCAAGAAACCTCAGCCGAGGAGAAGAGTGTGCATGAGATCCATGCAGTTTTCAACTCCCAACCAAGGGCTTCCATCGAGGAAATTCTGAATCAAGCCTCTTCACCAACGCAGGGGTTCTTGCCCCCTTCTCCTTCTTCAGGACAAGAGGACAGCCCCACTATTCTTTTACCCATAAAGGAATCAACTGCCCAGAGTTCTCTTCTCACAGAAGAGCCTTCTTACACCACATCCCTACAAGACTATGAGCGGATGTTATCCAACCTATCTATTTCCCAAACATCTCCTTCCACCACTGTTGCTGCAAAAGAAGAAGGATTGCCACTTTTTCTATCGTCCTTAGAAGAGAAACCCCTTGAGCCTACATCACCAAAATCCTTAACCATGACGGATCCTCTAGAACATGCCCTCCTCCCTATCAGTTCTTCATTGCCTAAATCTTTCCAGTGACTGGTTGACCTCTTAACACCCATTGATACAGCACCTCATTCGCCTCTTGTATCACACCCACAGTGGACCGGAATCACAGCCCACTTCTCTTCCATACCAAAATTCCTGTCCACATGTGAAGATTTTCATCCCCCAGAAGATAGACGAGTCTTATGGGAACGTTTGAGTACACCATGCTCTACTCAAATGCAGATGACTAATCCAGACACCTCTACCATATACCCGAGGTTTTTACAAAAGCTCAAAATTCCTATGTCCTCACCTTCACCCCCCTCATCTCTACTGAATACCTTGTCCACCTCTATCAACCTAACTAAACCTTCCCCTAAACTTGGGACTTCACTAATACCCAGCCTGACGCACCCACCTAAACAGTTAGATTTATCCAAAAATAAAGTCATCAATCCACCTAGGAGACAGACCCAATCTCCTCAAGTCCAATCTATGCCTCAGCCACAAGTAAAAACCTCGTCCCCGATCATACCGGTACAGTAAGCACGGTTTCAACCCTCGCAATCACACCTACCTTCTATATTGGGGCCTCACCCCTCCACCTTGCCTCAATACACCATGCCTCCCACGGCTTCTTTAACATGACCTGCACCGTCTGCACCTATATAGAAATCCACGGGCGTCTCAACACCGTTGCCCCAAGTATCCTGCCTACATACCAACCCTAAGCAAACTCAATCATCGAAGGACTTGTTTGTTGTCACTCCTCTTTCCCCGTGGTTGTTTCCTGCCACCACGTCATATGTGGCCTCATCATCTAACCAGTTAAACATGACTTCTACATAGAAGAAGCCACGCCTAGTTAAACCCAATCATCAAAATCCCTTACCTAAACCACCACCCGTATGAACCACTCGTACCCAACCATTACCAAAACAATCAATAATCTCACCCACTCAATCAATAGCCTCATCTTCATCTGAATTTGACCTGCTCAAAGGATCTTATGCCAAGATCCTTGATATGTTGGTAGGGGATGCGACCATTTCCCTACCCCCACTCAGACGCTATGATCCATCTAAACCTCAACCTATAGGTTATGATGAATCTAAAATCTGTGCCTACCACTGCACACCAGGACACAATGTAGAAGGATACAAAGCTTTGAAAGCCATCCTTCGCCAGTTGCCTATCTCAGATAGAAAATATAAGAAAGACAACTTACGGAGGGAAAATCCCTTAGCTTCGATCCCTTCTCCTATACCACCTGTCCCCACCTAGCCAAAATCTATCACCATTGCAACCCCGCCTCTCGAGAACAATGAATTATCCCTGCCATCTTCTTCATATCGTATTCACAAGATCAACATGATTAGCATTTCTACTAGAGGTCAGAAAAACAATGGAAAAGCTAAAAAGAGCACACCTGTGGCCTCTCTTTCTCCTTCTGCCATCCCAATCACACCACCACCTAAAGTGGTTATTCGTGGACCTGCCTATCCAGTCTCTGATGGAGTTTCCCATCGCACCATGATCAAACAACTTCACCAATCTCCTATAAAAATGACACTCTATGATCTCATTCAAACATTTGAATCTCATCGACAAGCTCTAATTGAGATCCTCCAAGGGATAGAGGTCCTCCCTAATGAAACCCTTCCCATCACCTCCATCTTAACACCCAACCATTTCGCTTCTCTCACCAAACAACCTACCTCCACAACCACATCTGTCCCTATACAACAAGCCCCTACTGTCAGTTTTTTCTGAAGAAGAAATTGTTGTCTTTGGTGCAGAAGATCCTGACCCCGCTCTTTTCATCTCATCTTACGTCAAGGACATCCGGGTATATCGTGTTATGATCGACGGGGGTACTAGCCTAAACATCATCTCTTCCAAAGCCTTCCAATAGATGAATATCCCTCCTAGTTGCATGTGTGCCAACCCCACCATGTTGCATTCATTCAACGATGCTATTACTTCTACCCTAGGCACCGTGATCCTTAACATTCATGTAGGGCCACATACCTTTCCTGAACTCTTCTATGTCCTTGAGGGAGAGTTCTAATACAACATTTTGTTAGGCCACCCTTGGATCTGGGCTATGGGATGCATTCCCTCCATCTTACATAGATGCATAAAATTTGAGTATGAGGGGAAGTCATACACCGTCATAGTTGACACTTCCCCCTTCAAAAACTATAATATGTTATACCACCCTAATGATGTGTTTGTACCAATCAAGGCACCCATTAATCCGACCCAACCATCTACTTCAACCATGCCTCAACCATCCACCTTAGCCGCACCCACACCTTCGTCCAATGAAACCACTGACGCGAATACCTCTTCGTTCCCCGTGGACAACATCCCAACCTCAAATCCCTTGGTAGGTTTTTTTCAACTCCTTACGTTGGGGGAGTACCGCCTATACAACGTTATCACCTTCTATACCCCACAAGAGTATGGACAGTTACATGCACATCCTACCTACGACCGTCATGTGGGGGAGGTGATCTCCTATGGACCACGTAATTGCCGCACCAACCTAACGTATGGGGGTGTTAACGCATCCTCTGTCACCCATGAACCTCCCCTTGGTGTGGTTCCCTTCCAATCTGTCAACAACATGCTAACCTTCAACATACTCCTAGCCACCTGCTACAGGTCGCACGAGATCTTTGGCCTTTCTCACAATGGGGTTTAGACCTTATTGGTGAGATTCACCCACCTTCTTCACAGCGTCACCATTGGATCATCATGGCAACCGAATATTACACTAAATGGGTAGAGGTTGTTCCACTCATTTCAACCAAAAAAGAGAAAATCGTTGAGTTCATCAATCATCACATTATCTTTTGTTTTGGTGTTCCTCATCGCCTGATAACAGATAATGGCAAATCTTTCAAAAATAAGCTGTTACAAGCCCTTTGTGAAAAAATTGGTATCAAACATAGCTTCTTGTCACCCTACTATCCACAAACAAATGGTCAAGCCAAATCTTCTGACAAAACCTTAACCAAAATTCTCATGAAAGTCGTTAACGATTCTAGGAAAAACTGGGATGATCACACCCCCTTTTCCGTTTGGGCTTATCGTACTAGCATTCATACTTCCACTAATGCCACACCATTCTCTTGGTGTATGGTACCAAGGCTATCTTGCCTCTCGAAATACAAATCCCTTCCCTCAGAATATCTCTCCAGGATATTCTCTCCAATGATGACTTCCGCCAAGAGTGGTTAGCCCAATTGGAGCTTCTTGACGAGCGTCGTCTTACAGCTCTTGACCACCTTCAAATTTATCAAAAGCGCATCAAGCGTGCTTATGATAAATGAATTCATGAGTGTACCTTTAAGATTGGTGATCTTGTCCTCAAAGAGAATCAACATGTAACCAAACTAGAAAAGAGCAAATGTGGAAAATTTGCTCCTAATTGGATTGGGCCTTACATTATCACTCACACTTACGGATCAGGTACTTATCGTTTAGCTTCGCTTAATGGTAAACCTGAGCCTGAACCCCTTAATGCCTTGCATCTCTGACCATTCTACTATTGAATTTAGTGTTAAATCACTTCTTATCTACCTTACGCTGGTCCCTTGAGCTCATTTACCACCTCATACACCTTGTTTCGTGCATCTCAAAGTAGAATCAAACTCACGTGGTTTGATCATCACCTCCTCTTAAAGATGCCTTCCCCTTTTTATTCTGGTCCATGACATAAAAGTATCAAAATAACAAGTTCTCAATTATACAATTCTGGGATATTCTTGAGTCAAACTTCCTACAAAAACTAGATGCTTCATGCCAAACGGAAATCTAGACCTCTAAGCTATAAACTAGACTTCTCCCTTGAAGGACATCTATGTGCAAAGCTGCATCTGCTACTATAAGTAGTTTACTCCCTTGAAGGACAGCTATACAACGTCAGCCTCTATCAGAAGCTTCTCACATCGATCAGCTTTGTGAAGCCCTCAAGAACAACAAAATGCATATCCCATATAGACTTCCTGCATCGATCAGTCTATATCAAGAAAAATAAAATTAGTATTCAAAATCACTTTTGAGTCATGGACTTGTCTATTTAGGTTTGGTTCTCTTTTGTCAGAATAATCACCTTATAACAAGTTCTCTACGCCCCAGCTATACCATCCACCTCACCTCACCATTCTTAAAAACAACAAAACTCAAGGGACGTGACGTATATCCGATATATTGTGATTATACAACTCTTTTCACCTATCGACTTCTCACCTATGCAAGGTACCTAGGGATTCAATCTCATCCTACGATAATACATGGTTTGTTTAGCTCTTTCCAACTATGGGACACTTTAGCCTCTTTTACCCAAATCTAGGATTATGTGTTGACCTTAATCAAGACACAGTTTCCTATGCTTGGGTAAGCTAACCCTCGCTTCACTTATACCCACACCAACACCACCAATACCCTACCAACACCAACAATATTACCCTACCAACATCAAAGTTTTACCAACCAACAAATTGCCTAACCACAACCAAATTTCCTAAATTCACCTCTCCCTGGTCCTAAGGGAGAACTACATCGGTCCGAGGCCCCTCCTTGCTTTGTGCAATGGGTTATGTAGGTAGCACTTAGGAGACATGGGGTCTCCCAAGGTTAGCTCGACCATCCCCTACCATAACCTATCATGGGTTGTGTTTTCCTTAAAAATATAAATATTTTCACGTATTTATATTGATAACACTCACCAACCAATCAGCCCAACCCAAGGCCACACCCAACCAATCAGCCTGACACAAGGCCGCAACCAACCAATCGGCCTGACCCAAGGCCATAACCAATCAATCGGCCCAACCCAAGGCCGCAACCAACCAATCGGCCCGACCCAAGGCTGTAACCAACCCATCGGTTCTGCCCTAAGGCCGCAACCCACCAATCGACATGACCCAAGGCCGCATCCAACCAATTGGCCCTACCCAAGGCCACAACAAACCAATTGTCCCGACCCAAGGCCACAACCAACCAACCGGCCTGACCCAAGGCCGCAACCAACCAACCGGCCCGACCCAAGGCCACAGCCAATCAATCGGCCCGACCCAAGGCTGCAACCAACCAATCGGCCCAACCCATGGCCACACCCAACCAATTGGCCCGACCCAAGGCTACACCAATTAAGTGCCTCGACCGAGGCCCACAAATTACGATTCTATCCACCCATCATGTAGTTTTTTGTTCAATCGAGCTCACATGTTCGTGTTTTAGCATGACTAGGATACTTGAATTGATCAGCCGACCATCTTTTCCTAGACCAAGACCATGACGTTTATCTCAACCAAACCAACCATTTGGTACTGCCAAACATGCCTAAACATTCCAGTACCTTACCCATTATATCCCCTGGAGCTACTTCCTATGCCTTGGATACCAGGATTATATCAACCTTGTTTGGATAAACTATCGACCTTTGCCTATGAATTGCTTATTTACTCTTCAAATCGTGTACCCTGGTCGTACTACTGCATTTCAACGTGTGTCTGCTTCCTTGAACTTACCCCACCATCTTACCATCATCTCATCATCATTCACCCTTTATCAACCCTATCCCTGATTTCACGTCACCTCAATCTGTGATAGATTTGAGTGGGATTACCTATACCCTTAACTGGGGCAACCACTTCTTATTATTGTCAGTGCAGCTTTACAAGGAAAGCTACACGACAACAAGGGGAAAATGTAGAAACCAAATTTGGGTCTTACGACTCCCTGTGCCCTGCATCTCGTCTCGCAACCTAACCATACCTCACCACCTAAACCTTACACACTTAATTATTTATTAATTACCTTATAATAAATAAATCCACATCTCCAACCCTACCACCTCACCTCGCCACCTCACCATGACCGAGCCCTAACCCTAAACTAACCTAATTAAAACCTATAACTTGGTCCAGATCCACCCCCATGACTCATCACCCCTCATCCGCACCAAAACGAACCTAATAATGACTTGACCAAGCCCACAACTGACCCCTCGAGAGAAAAGGAGGGAAAGTTGGCTATTTTACTAAAAATAGCCAACTTTGACCTAACCGACATCGGTCCCTATGCGACCGACATCGGTTAGGTAACCACCATTGGTTCCCTGTAAATGACCTCCCCCAACCAAAACAAAGGGATCCGAATTCATTTGCAAGAGAGAGACAAGTGAGATAGAGAGAAGGGGTTGCAGAGAGGATTATTGAGCCGAAGACTGTAACTGAGCAACTAGATCACTATCACACTCATCCAAACATTGGGAGAGTCAGAGGATAGCTTCATCATCTCACTTCCGATTTCCGGATCATCCCAACTGAGCCTTGCCTTCGTCACTGCATTCCTTGGACCTGCATCCGCATCAGAAACTAGTAAGTAGTCTCTTTTATTACCTTGTATGCTTCTAGACACTACTTTGTGAACTTTTGATTCTTAGTGATTATAAGCTCACTCCTGGATCTACCACCTGGCAGCACCCTGCACCTAACCTTCATTCATCCATCTCTATATTGCCCCAAAGACAAATTTCTCACTCTCTAAGTCTTCTCTATCACCCTACTACTCCCCTCAACCATCTACCAACCTTCTAAACCCCATAACCACCTTACAACCAGCCTCCATTTAAAAGCCCCTAAATCACTGCCCCTAATGATATCGGTTATCCCTTACCAGTATCGATTTTATAGCCGCGGTCGATTATCCAGTGACCGACATCGGTCACTGTGACTTATACCAAAAACCAACCTTTCACCTATTTACCTCCAAACAATCTCATATCTAGCCTTGTCTATCCCTGTAACTTGATCTGAACGTATCAATAACCAGTGAACAAACAAACAGCATGACATTTTATTATTGGTAGTTTAGTCTCTATTCCTTTTAGTAACAAGGTACCTAAATCGTGATTTCGCAATAACTTCTTTATTATCATTTGCATTAATTTGTATTAAAAGGGAACTGACCACCTTCGAAAGGAAGTCTAATATTTCTTGGGCCCAAGGCAGTTCCCTCACTTATTGTTTAACGAAAATCTGGTGGTCTTGCATTCTTGTTTATAGGTAGTCCTTCCCAGACAAAAAGGAGCTCTTCACAATCAATTTGATCTCTCTACGGTACACGCAAACCTTCCCAACACTCAACATGTATTCTTCCTAGCCATAACCCTTATCTATTTCTCAAGAGAATGAAAAGAAAGAAATAAATCTATTCTGGAACAAAATTCTGTGTGAAACACCAAAAGACATACAATTCGAGCACATGTGTGCTAAAAGGGAGAAAGGAAAGATGGTATACCTTGTTGATGGAGAGGAGATAGAGAGCCTGAATGTCGACCATTTGGTTGGGGCACGTGAAGTAGTTGACAGTACGAATGCATGTGCACGTGAGTATCATGATACACTCAAAATCAAGAAATTTAACATCAGCTCAGAAGAGGAGCCCAAGGAGGCTATCGTTGGGGACTATTGGTCAGACAAGGAAGTATCAAAGATCATCGACCTCTTACACGAATTTGAGCATTTATTCCTGTGTGGATACCATGAGTTGAAAGGTGTCCACCATTCATTGGGGGAAATGAGGATAAGGTTGAAAGATGGTGCGTACTCGGTCAGGAAGAGACCTTACAGGATGAATCCCAACATGTGCGTAAGGGTTAAAGAAGAACTAGACAAGATGATAGCATCCGGTATCTTTGAGGTTGTGGAGGAATAAGAGTGGATAAGTCCAATGGTGATCAGCATAAAGAAGGATGGGTGGATTAGGATATGTGTGGATTACAGGGAATTAAACGTTGTTTGTATCATAGATCCTTTTCCCACCCCCTTTACTGAAGAGATTTTTGAATGAGTTGTTGGGTGCGAGGTCTATTCCTTTATGGATGGATTCTCGGGATATCACTAGGTAAGGATTTCCAAGGAAGACCAAGATAAAAAAACTTTTGCCACCAAGTGGGGAAGCTTTACATATACATTCATGCCCTTTGGGCTAAAGAATGTGCCCGATGTATTTTCGCGCATAGAGGTACAAGCATTTAAGGACTTCATCCATAAGTTCCTTCAGCTATATTTGAATGATTGGACAGTGTATGGATTAGTAAGCGACCATTGTGACAACTTAAGGTTGATGTTTGAAAGATTTCGGTAGTTGAGGATCTCCCTCAACATCAAGAAATGTATCTTTGCAACTCCTTTTGGGATGTTGTTGGGGCATATCATATGTAAAGAGGGCTTACTGGTGGATCCCACGAAAGTTGCAGTTATTATGGGGTTAGGGGAGCCTACCAGTCAAATCATTGTGCACGGATTTCTTGGACACACTGGGTACTAAAAAAAGTTCATTAAGGGATACGCCAAGATCACCGCACCTTTGGAAATATTGCTCAGACATAAGAGTGCCTTTCAGTGGGGAGAGGCGCAATAGAGGGCATTTGACACTCTAAAAGAAAGGCTTATCACCGCACATATTCTATGATTCCCATCATGGCATAAACCTTTCCATGTCCACATGGATGCCTCTGGTACAACAAAAGGAGTTGTTCTTGCTCAACCAAGAGAGGGGATCGTTGATTATCCTTTGTGTTTTGTAAGTAGAAAGTTGACACCAACAGAACAAAATTATACAATGACCGAGCGTGAGGCACTGTCAATGATCTACACACTTCACAAATTTAGGTAATATCTGCTGGCAACTCCATTCATATTCTACACTGACCATATGGCCTTGAAGTATCTGGTAAGAAAAGCAGTGTTGCAAGGGCGCATATACCGCTGGGTTCGTCTATTTTAGGAGTTTGAATTCAAAGTGGTGGTAAAACCAGGAAAGAACAATTGTGGGCCAGATCATTTATCAAGGATTTATTTAGGAGAAGACATGCAAAGTATCAAGGAAACCATGTCAGATGCATAACTGTTCAGGTTGCGGCGCGCACCCTTAGAACTAGAAGACATTGCTATCTTTCTCAAGGAAGGTGTGGTGCCCGAAGGGATGAATAGTCTGGAAAGGAAAATGTTAGCCATACGCGTAACACCCTTCATGTTGATCAATGGGGATTTGTATAAAATGGGCCATGATGAGGTTTTGCACCAGTGTTTGTTAGAACATGAATACGTAGCTATAATAGAAGAGGCCGATGGTGGGATTTCCAGAGGACACTATACAGGGAATGCAACCACGTGCAAGATCCTAGTCACCGGACTAAGGTGGGAGACAATTCACTAGGATTGTATTGAGTTTTGTAAGGCCTGTGACCACTGCGAGCGCCTTGGAAAACCTAGAAAAAGGGATGAAATGCCCTTATTCCCCATCGCCAGTGTGGAACCTTTTGAAAAGTGGGCAATAGATTTTGTTGGACCAATCTCACCAGCTGCATGAAGGACTAACTCATGGTATATTATTACCTATACTGATTATCTGACAAGGTGGGCATAGGTTACACCCACTAAGGATTGCACCGCAGCCACGACTACTAGATTTTTGTGGGAGAACATTATCACCAAGTATGGGTGCCCATTAAGTTTAACAAGTGATAGGGGAACTCACTTCTTAAATGAAACAATCAGGATTCTATTAGAAGAATTCATGGTAGCCCATCACAAGACTACCCCTTACCACCCTCAGGAAAATGGGAGTGCAGAAGCATTCGAAAAATACATAACTATTTAGGTTGTGGCACGCGCCCTCAGAACTAGAAGACATTGCTATCTTTCTCAAGGAAGGTGTGGCACCCGAAGGGATGAATTCTCTAGAAAAGAAAAGGTTATCCATACGCGTAATGCCCTACATGTTAATCAATGGGGATTTGTATAAAATGGGTCATGATGAGGTTTTGTGACAGTGTGTATTATAACATGAACGCGTAGCTATAATACAAGAGGCCCATGGTGGGATTTCTGGAGGACACTAAATAGGGAATGCAACCATGTGCAAGATCCTAGTCACTGGACTATGGTGGGAGACAATTCACTAGGATTGTATTGATTTTTTCAAGGCCTGTGACCACTGCCAGTGCATTGGAAAACCAGGAAAAAGGGACAAAATGCCCTTATGCCCGATCACCAGCACAGAACCTTTTGAAAAATGGGCAATATATTTTGTCAGACCAATCTCACCAACTACGTGAAGGACGAACACACGGTATATTATTGCATGTACTAATTATCTGACAAGGTGGGCAGAGGCTGCACCCACTAAGGATTGCACTGCAGCCATGACTGCTAGATTTTTGTGGGAGAACATTATCAGCAGGTATGGGTGCCCATTAAGTTTAACAGGGATAGGGGGACTCACTTCTTAAATGAAACAATCAAGATTCTATCAGTAGAATTCATGGTAGCCCATCACAAGACTACCCCTTACCACCCTTAGGCAAATGGGACTGCAGAGGAATTCAACAAAATCCTTAGTCACACATTGACTAAGATATGTGACGTGGGTAGGAAGGATTGGGATGACAAGGTGTCAGTAGTCCTTTGGGCACACAGAACAACATATAAAAGGTTGAACAAGGCCACACCATTTCAACTGGTGTTTGGCGCGGAGGCTATTTTGCTAGTTGAATTTATACTACTATCGCTGCCTATATCATGCGTAGGAGGGTTGGACGATGAACAAGAACTGGAAGAAAGAATTGATGAGTTGATGAAGTTGGATGAAAGGCGCTCACTAGCAAGATGGAGCCAAACAACTGAAAAAGCTAAACAAAATGCATGACATGACTGCCACATTAAGAAAAAATACTTTGAGGTTGGCCAGATGGTATTGCTATATGATTCTGAATTTCTATACCATCCTGGAAAGTTGAAGGTGCATTGGTTGGGTCCTTATGTGATTTCATACATCCTTGATTCATGCGCGTGCTAGTTACAGGCACTAGATGGAACAAAATTACCTGGACACTTCAATGGGAGTAGCTTGAAGCCCTACTATAAATAATGCTTCTTGGTGTTGTAAATAAGGCAGTTCTGCTAGTTAGTTTAGAGTTTCCTTTTATACTTTTCCTTTCTTGTTTTTCCCTTTCACGTTATTGTCTTGTTTTACACCTTGGGTACCGGAAATCTTATCAATTTTTGACTTATGGATGCGCAGAGGACCAAACATCAATTTAGTTTGGGGTGAGGTGATTAAGAGAGGCATGAAGTTATTCTGTAGGAAGATTGAGTTAGTAGATCATTCGAACTGGCCCTGTTGAAAAGATGCATTAGGAAGGCGTATGGATGACAAAATAGAGTTCCATTGGAAATTCACGTATAAAGTAGGAAAAAGTGTAAAAACACGAGGTAGGCGAAAGAAAAATTCATGAGGATGGAGGAGGTTCCTTTGGCACTGGTAACACGGCCGTAAAAGTCTTCTGTTAAGATGGATTGTCTGTGCGGCAGAAGGTTGGAAAAATTTTCACACAAGGATTGGGTGCGGGTGAAAAACATTTTGCACAAGGATTGGGCATGCAAGGAAAAGCACTAAAGTCAGGTTTGTTTGAAAGTGCCACATTAAATATTTTCATACGATGGTAGGTAGCCTAGCCTTTAATGCGTAAAAGTGGGAAAAGCTATAAATACAAGGATGGGAAGTTCATTATTTTACTTTGTGAAAACAAGGAGAACAATTTTCTTTCAAGAGCTAGGGTTCGAGAGCTAATTCGTGCGAAGGAGAATGTTAGAAACTCACGCGCAATCAGTCTGATTGATCTACAAACCAGAGCAGAAGTGATTCATTGGTGTGAGGAACATTGGGAAAGAGCACCGTGATCAAAGGAGGAAAGTCAGAAATTAGGGTTTGTACCCTAGGGCATGGGGGGCACGAAGAAAACTCTCACACAACTCGAAGGCAACCAGGGAATGAAAGAAAAAGGTAAAATGATGGCCACAAAACTAGTTGATAAGCCTGCAGTACAATCCAAGATGGGAAAGGGGAAGTGAAAATGAAAGAATAAAGAAGAAGAAATCCCTTTGGATACCAATGAAGAATGGTACTCAGAGATGCAATACCCAGATGGGATTTTGCTAAGGAAAGAGTGGAAGTCCCACATCAGACAAATGACCGTAATTGACTACAATCACTGGTTGAGTATAATTGTGAAGGAAATGGCGTTGGAGCTGGTATGCCCCACAAACAAACGAACACCTGATGGGATACCTATTTACAACGATGTAGTCAAGGTGAAAATGGAGAAGGCAGGGCTTCTCCAACTTTACGAGTTTCCCTACTTCTGGAAGCCCGAGCACCTGTACCAATGGTTAATGAAGCACGTGCACGAAGATTTCTTCTTCTTTGCAGGGCGCAAAATGCGCATAACCCCATAGTTGATCTCATAGTTTACAGGACTGAGCTGTAAAGGGGACGCGGTCCTAGACGACCTCTAGGATGAGGAGATAATTAAGGAAACCATCACATCCCAGGATTATAAAAAGGGATTGAGGTACTACTACGTCACAGATATCAATGATCCGGTGATGAAAATGGCTGCACACCTCGTTTCCAAGCTAAATGGACAAGAGAGGTGGACCCAGGTGAGAAAGCCCTAGTTAAATGTCTGTAAAAAGGTCACGGAAGGGACCATATACAATATCTCGCAGTATATAGCAAACGAGATCATAAGCAGTGCGGAAAACAGAGGAAATATATTATTTGGGAACATTCTATTAACCATTGTGTTCTCAGAGATCAGGGTGCCAGATGCATATGATAAGTTTGTATGGGAGTACCCCAATGAAGACCCTTCACCCGTGGATAGGTTCTAGAAGTATAATTGTGAGTCAATGATGGGGGTGCACAAGGCGTGCTTGGATAAATGGTATATGCACCTTAGGAACAAATTCAGGGCAGAATGGAGGATCCCAGAGCAACTCCCCATGGTGACTGAAGGATAAGCAGAGTTCATGGTGTACTAGCACTTCTGCATTGGTAGATTTATCTTGGTGGATGATAGTTGGAGTCCCTGGTGCAAACTCCCCTTCTCATTTACTGCCTAATTCTTCCAAGCAGGGGTAAATAGATACAAGGAGTCGAAGATGTTAAAACTTGACATGTCCACCATTAACAGTGAACATAGAGAGATAAGAAATAAGTTGGTCTACCCAGGGAAGTTCTCATACATTAAAAGGTATGTGTCGTAGGACATGCACATCATAAGGATGATGGCCTTACCGATTACTGAGAGCGTTGCTGCCAGGATTTACCTGCGCATAAGACCAAAGTTTGAAAAGGGCACATATGTAGAAAATGAAATTTCCATCCCATACAACCCCATGGGAAGGAAGAATCTAGTGCTAAAGTGCAAAAAGAAAGAAGAAGAAGAGGAAGAACAAGGAGCAGTGGAAAGGCAAGATGTAGGTACCATGGGGCCGAGTACCTATGTCTGGAAGAACAGAAGAATGGTGGTCAAGGAAAATACCCCGAAGCCTGCGAAACCACCATCCCCTGAAGAACCTTCATATAAAGAAAAGAAAACATCCCTGACTCTAGAGTTTTCTGAAAGAGAAGAACAACGGAGGAACAAGGGTCTAAAGATATAGACGACCTGAACGCCTATGTAGACGAAAGGGATGATGATGAAGGGGAAGAGCTGGAGGTGGATCAAGACCCAATTGATATCCATGAATAGGAATGAGAGGAGGATGAGAATGAAAATGATGCCTTCATCTTTGTAAGGAGGAAAGGGACCTAAAGGGAGGAAGTCGTGCGCAGCTAAGAGGGGAGTGAAGGGGCTAGTACCAAGGAACCAGGTATGCCCAAGCTCACTCATAAGGAGATGAATGAAAAGGCAACAAGGGAGGCAGAGAAGATAATTGATGCCTTGGTCAATGAAGAGTTGGGACGCAGTGTGGAGCTCGTGCTCGGTGAGTTCAAGAAGGAGCAAAGGGAGAAAAGTGGAAGTAGCATGAAAGCCCCAACTCTCTTGGTAATTGTTCCCAAGGGCATGCTCACGGGAAGTAAATGCACGGAAGGAGGAAGAACAATGATGGGTTACATTGATGATCCCAACAAAGTTTTACGCGCATGTTTCCAAAGTACCATGCCCACCAAGGATCTCACTACCATGGAATCCTTTGACCCTGAGGGAGGATACCCGCGAACGAGGAAAATACTATCTTGGGCATTCAACTCCCACCTCGATGAGCTTCAATTCGAGATTAACCAATGAGCGATATTGAAGCTGTCTGAAGGAAAGGGGGACAACCCCATTGTAAACACGTAGCAACTATCAGATAAGTAAGTGTGCAATGTGTTGAACAAAGTCTCAGTGGAAATCAAGGCGAGGCTCTTCGGTAGAAATGACAGGGTTAGAGTCTTGGAGGACCTCTTGGAGAAAGGAAGGAAAAAGTGGTGAAGCTAACAAAGGATCTCAGCCTCGAAAAATTAATTAGCGCTCAACTGTAGAGGGAGCTTTAGGAGGAAAATTCCAGGGTACGTGAAGTTTCCAAGAAGGTGGAGCTCATCTCCCAATCGATTATCACGAAGCACCCAAACCTTAACCCTCCTTTGCAAAAGTATATATCGTCCCTGGAGTGCCTAGAGGACTTCATTCTGATCCTCATGATGGAGAGGCAGCCCTTGGCATTAGAATTGGTAGAAGAGGTAGTAGCACGCTTGGAGAAAGAAGACAAGTTGAAGGTCGTCACGCTCATGGCCGAATACAACAAGGTGCTCACCGATGTAAGAAAAATTGCACAAACTACGGGGATCGCTTATGACCACTATGCAGATCAAGACAAAGTGACAAGTGTACTGCTTGCCAGCAACGAAGTTGAGTTGAAGGAATTCAGAGAAAAGAATAAGGGAAATAGAGCCAAGCAAGAAAGGATCATAACTGAGGTAGAAAATAAATCCGAAGCCATTGAGAACCGGTGAGTCTAAATCAAAACTGGCTGAAAGAGCTCTACAAGGTCATCACAAGGAAGATGAATGCCCTGGAAGATCACGCTAAAGAACTAGAGACTGTGGTGGAAACCATTACCACACAAGGGGAGGGGCTAGATTACGACGAGGTGAGCACCCTGTTTGGTGACATCTACACTAAAGCATAGAAGGGAGTCAGCGCTTGGAGTACACTGGAGGCCAACCTCCAGCAAAACTTTCCCCTCCTCCTTTAGGAAATTTTCCCCCTATTCTTTCTCTTCCCTTACATTCTTTTGTACCATATTCTTTGTGAAGGTTCCCCAGGGTAGAGAATAAGTGAAGTGTGGGGTAATGTTGGGCCCCTAATTTAGCTTCCAAATCTTAAGGGCGCGTAGGCACGCATGGCCGTGGGAAGCGCACAAGTGTAGGTGCGTAAGGAAGAGTTCAAAAGGCTTCTTGGAGAACCAAGTATGCATGCACCGCACGAAGAAAAATTTGGGACTTAGCCATTTTTTTCCCTTGGGAAAGAACACATGAAGAACGTGTTCTATTTGGATAAGATTCCAGCCTGGTGACAGGGTGTCCTGGAGGGAATATACCTTGCGATAGAAAGATACAAAAAGTTAATCATGACATGGAGAGGCATGCACCTGGGGTGACCCACACCTTGACACTTGGGGCCATATATGAGGCTGCAGAGGAGTTTGTTAGAGCTCAGAGGCCTATTTATACACGCACCCTTGGAAAGAAGGGGAGGAGAAGTGAGGTAGCGGAGATCTGTAGAATTACTACGAGAACTATGGGATGAAAATGGGTATAGGATTCTAGTAAGGATGTAATGGGGAAATGGGGAATGAAATATTTTTCTTGTGAGAATACATGTATGGATCCACACATGGCGCATGACTACTTTCTACCTTCTGTAATCTTTTTTAAGTAATACTATGAATGAATATGATAAAGTTGCCATGTCAAATGCATTAAGACTATTTCTTTGTATTACCTGCATATTTCTATTGTACTTATGTTCTTATATAATCACGAATCTTACTTAAATGGTTAAGTATAGTAGTAGAAGTACAACTCTTAGTTCTATTATTTATGTTGTACACTTTGGTTCTATTATGGCTGAAGGGGTGTAGAAGCCATCTTGAGCTCTATAGCCCTTCATGTCTATTAAATCACTAAGTCAGAATTATGAGCTATGCCTTCCACTAGACTCACATAAAAGAGAGACTCGGCTCCCTCTCGCATGCCTCAGGTGAGCGCCCAGTGCCCGCTGGGTGATAGGAAGGTGCGCATGAGGTTCCCTTGTTCTTATTGGGTGCAAAAGTGACTACACAAGGGTAATGTCTTCACAAGGTGTTCACTTAGTAAATTAATGGTATTGTTGGTGCAGAATCACAGCACCCCTGGATGTTGATCAGATTTCTAGTTTGATCATACTAGCATCCAGTGTGATTGCACAACATGGAATCCTTTCTCCAAGTGTGGGACTTGCAAAAATGAGAAAGGAATCTCTAGAGAAGGCTGGTTCCTATTCCTACACTACCTGCCACAAGCTATTCCAGTGTAGGCAAGCTAATCTAATCCTAATCTAACCATGCCAAGGAGAGAGAGAGAAAGAGAGAGAGAGAGAGAGAGAGAGAGAGAGAGAGAGAGAAAAGGGAAAAACATAGCCTACACTAAAATGGTGATACACCAGAGAAGGAAAATGTCGAACATCTATCAAAACTGCCATGGAACAAGGAGGGGTGAGCAATGGGAAGGATGGACAGATGCATGACAGGCCCAAGGATAGATTTCACACAGAAAATGTCCCAAAACTCCATGAACACAACTCCAAACCTGTAATGAGTATTAAAACACGCAGAAATACTTTCAATGAAGAGAGGCAAGAAGAAAGATAAGAAAAGAATGAGCAAGGATGGACAGATGCATCACAAAACACGTTTTTGTTGCTTCAGAAGTTTGCACAGAACATCATTTTAATGGTAAAAGGAAAAAATACCATTACAGATAAGGGGAGGAGGTTCAAACTCCATTTTCAACCCTGGAGAAGAAAAGAAGGGAGGGCAGAGCTGAAAAGATGAACAACCTTTTGAAAAATGAGCCAAATCTAGCTTTTTACAATGCATGGGTCGAGCCCAGGAGAGAGAAAATGTGTAAAAATATGGGAGCCATTCCTCATTGAATGAAGATGCATTAAAACAACATGGGCATCCCTTATGACCCATGCCCTGACATTTTGACCATGCTGGAGAAGAATGCGACCCATTCTGCATTAAAACTGGTTGTTGAAACATTAGTTCTGGCCATTACCACGCGCCAGAGACGTTTCTTTATTTTTTCTCTCCAAACTGAACCAAAATTCAAGATTGACCCTGGAATCGTGTAGAGAATTTTACCATCTTTCCATTGATATAAAGAACATGAAAATCTGAGCTCTGGATCGAAAGATATGGTGATTTGAAGATTTAGGGAAAAAATAGGCCAAAACGGATCGGTGGGAAAATATTTGAATTTTTCCCGCGCTCTGCCACTTGGATGACACGTGTTGGGCTCTGATTCATCCGCGGGCTCATCCTCTAAAAATTCCTTTTAGGCCCTTAAACTTGGACACGTGGCACTATTTTATTTGTTCGGGCCTGAGGGGCGCATTTTTACCTTGCGCCAAACACTTAGCAAATTTTCAACCTTCTGACACGTGGCACGTTCTGATTCGTCCGTGGGCCTCCTTGTCTCTTTTCAGCCATCTTACCTTTTCACATCCCACGCATCCCTCGCATACCTTTGGCCCGGATGTCCCAAACGAAAATCTCCAACTTCGGCCGATTCGGGCTTCCTTGTCCCTCTTTACAGTGAAGACACGTGGCGAGATTCCATTCACTCTTGGCGGCTCTTTCGGCTTTTCGCGTCCCACGCGTACTTTTGGCCTGGATGTCCCAAACTGCCTTAGATGAAAGTCTCCTGTTTTGGCCGAATCATCCGGTTCACGTGCTCCGCATACTTTTGGCCCAACTGTCCCAGACTACCTGGGACAAATACCTCCGAACCGCCCGAAATGGACTGACTTGCGCCAAACCGGCCGATCCGCGTCCCACGCGTACTTTTGGCCCGGATGTCCCTCTAAGAGCAACAACAGATTAACAAAGGAAATATAAATTGATATTGTTTTCTTCATATCTAAATTACATACACAGGCTATTAAATAGCCATATACATAGGAAAACTGACTTCCTATAAAATAGGAAAGTCAACAAACCACTAACCCGTTTATAACTTTACGGGTACAACAAAACACTATAATAATATATTGTTAAAAAAATATATTATAACAATTGTAATATCAACTCAACATAATTATAATCTAACTTTTATAATAATGTGAGCACTAATATAATTATTTCCTAACATTCCCCCCCTTAGTGCGAACATGGTAGAAAAACATCCACACACTCCTCTGCAGTATGCTCACCCCTGTGACATGTCCAACTCTGTGACTCATGACCTTGATCCAAAAGAAAGGCTCGCTCCTTCCATGGTTTTAAACAGGCTTACCACAAACCTTGATGTGAACAGGTCCCATCAACTGTCCACCTCGTGTGGTTTTCTGGATCCTCCCACAAACCCTTTCAAGATCCATGAACTGACTTACTCTGGTGCTACTGTTCACCACTATGCTTATACATCAAGGAATTATGTAGGAAACACAACATGCATATCACAAAACTGCACAATAGAAGATATACAGAAAAAATTTCACATTACTTCCTATAAGAATCGTAATGTTCTTAATAGTAGTCTCTGTCATTGATCGTTGCCACTCGATCTCGAACAGCATAAAAAACTGCCACTGCCACTGGAAGCTTTCTTTGACTAAGTCGTTTTGGGTGCAGAATGGGAATGGAACATTGGTATTTATTCCCCCCCACAATGTGAAATTCCACACATATAGATACTGAGAAGCAAACTGCATCGAAGAACATACTCCTGAATGGATCTTGCTAGTTAGGTCTTGCTGCACATGGTCACTAATGCTAGTGAACGTATTCTTCTAGCTGACCATCTTCCAACGAAGTACGGCAGTCAGAGGACCAAGTCAGTCAGAGGATCACTGACAGTCATCTACGCTCCAACACAACTTTCTTTCCAACATCCATCAAATACCACACAAAACAGGAACACTGCAAATAAAAGCACTCTGAGAAAATGGAAACCACACTGAAAATCATATACTCACACTACACACCTGTGCCACCAAATCATTCTGTGCGGCCCCGTCGTTGGTGACTGACGAGAGGTCGCTATCTGACCTCCATCCTCCTGTGCCTCCGTCCTCCAGTTGACAAGTTGCTAGATCAACGGATTTTTCTTTTGAGGCTCATTAATTTATTTCAGACGTTGCGTTCCAGCGATAATGCGTCCGTGAGGTTATTTTTATTTTTATTTTTAATTTTTCAGACTTTTACAATGACTTGACAAATGATGTTGACAAAAAAATTTCTAACACAAAATAATGACAATTGATGACTAAAACAATACTTTTGACGACATTACAAATTTGACTATAAGTTAATTATTTGACGATACATGACTAACAAATAATATAGACACTATAATCAAATGACTATTAAAATGATTTTTATTTTATTTTATTTTTTACACAATAACAAAACTTTTTATAGGAAAGAGAGGACTTTACAAACCAACACAACCTACAAACAAACCATAAACTATAACAATTCAAATAGACAACTGAACCGAAGATGGCATTTCTATATAGACTCGACTCGTAAAGAACATTGACAATTTTTAATAACATTGATGAACCTTAAGCCTTGTTCAGACTCACTATATTAAAATAATAATAAAGACACAACTAATAAATAATGGAACAGTAGATAGACTATTTAAAACTTGACAAAATGACTTACTAGTAATGTGGAACTCAAACATGGAAAACTCGACACACCTGACAGCAATAGGCAATATGGAATTCATACGACCCGACAATCATGAATCAAGCCCAGAACGGTGAGAAGAGAGTCGTTTCAATAAATCATCATTGCGAATCACAAGCGTGGAATGTGGATGAAGTCACGTGCTTGGATTGGGATCATTGACGGGTCCAAGATTGATTTGATTCTATTGATAGAGCACAGATTTCTGAGCGGATTATTACGTTGCGATATGAATGCAGATAAAAAAAAATTGACATGTCGACACGCCTTATTTAGATCTTAAACAAGATTACATCCTCACAAAGATAAAAAAGAGAAACACATCCATGAGGCAATAAATCTGCTGTACAATTGTAATTAGAACTGTATGCAGGCCTGAGGCACCACTGATACCCGAATTGGAAGTCGATCTTGAAGAGAAATATATACACGGATCTGCAGAACTTGAATACAGAACACGATGTACAACTGGAGACGTCCGATTCAAATGGTAGTCTGTATCTATTATTTCAGAACTACAAAACTTTATTCTTCACTCAAACATGATCTCTCATTATTAGGGCAACCAAAAAAATTGGAGAAGCCCTTCAATATCTTTAACATTCCATGAAGCAATCCTCTCTAATTTCTGTCAGCAGATTCACCTGCTCTGATACCAAATCTAAGAGCAGCAACAGATTAACAAAGGAAATATAAATTGATATTGTATTCTTCATATCTGAATTACATACACAGGCTATTAAATAGCCATATACATAGGAAAACTGACTTCCTATAAAATAGGAAAGTCAACAAACCACTAACCCATTTATAACTTTACGGGTACAACAAAACACTATAATAATATATTGTTAAAACAATATATTATAACAATTGTAATATCAACTCAACATAATTATAATCCAACTTTTATAATAATGTGAGCACTAATATAATTATTTCCTAACAGTCCCAGACCGTGTGAAACAAGACTTAGGCAAATTTTTCCCACTTTCGGCCGATTCGGCTTTTCGCGTCCCACGCGTCCCGACGTCCCAACTATCCCGCAGACTGCCTGGACTAGGACTTAGCCGATTTTCTTCATTTTTCCGGCCCCAAGCTTGGTTTTTTGCAATTTTTTCACCTTTTCTAACTCATTGGGTTTTCTTCTTGGATGGGAGAGTTAGAAGGAAGCCGAGGGGTCCCAAAAACATGATTTCGGGCCTTAAATCAATCTATTTGCTTGGGACTAAAGAATCTGATGCATGTTATCAAAATTACCTTGAGGGGTGAATTTTGGATAACAATTTGGTGACTCAGGGGGGTCATCTGCCTGCTGGATGAAGTTACCAGTTTCCTAAAGCATCCATTGGGCATGGAGTCATGAGTTATAACCTAAAAACTGATCTGAACTTTAAAAACCTCCTCTCTGAGCCACTTGGAATCCCACTGAAATGGAGTCATTCTCACCAAAATGCCACTGAAATGGACTATGCTAGAGCAAAACCAGCACCACAAAAACTATGTACAGAACTAAAAATCATACATGCTCCAAATGGAACATGTAGAGTGTGCACAAGCACTTCTTCTACTGAAAGCAAACCTACCTACTCTACTCTAATTGGAAGCAAAGGTGAGCTAAACAAACCCTGCAACTGGTTGTGCAAAATAGCTTCCTTTCTTTAAAATTGGCAACCATGCAACTGATTTGGCATTGAACATGGCTGGTTGGATGAATGGAAAATCAACAAGAAGTTGTTCTTCCACCCAAATCATCAAGGTATTAGGTGAAGGCAAATTCAATACCTCTTTTAGTTGCTCTGCATTTGGATTGAAGAGGTATGACAGCTGATCCTTGGTACTTTGTAGCTCATCCTCATGCTTAGAAGCAATCATGATTAGTTGTGACTTCTCCTTTGGCTCCAATAAAGCCAAATACCTGATTGGGCAAGGTATGGTCCGTTTGATATGCCCATAGCTCTGATTTTCAACTCCAAAAATGGAGTCTTCTTGTAGACCTTCTTGAATGGATGGTGTGGAAGCAATGGTAGAATCTTTGTGCCCTTTCTCTTCCTCCAATGAAGGACATGAAAGATTAAAATCTTCCAATTTCTTGGTTCCAAAGAGCTACTATAAGATGCAGGCTACTGCAAATGAATGTTCTCCTTCATGACAGCAGACTCAAGTGTTTGGAATGTGGATGATGAAAGAGAGAATGGTGGAAACTCAACCATCTCTTCTCCATCAAAACAGTCCTCCAAATCTGACAGATAAACTGCCTCATGGCTGTCCTGCTACAAATTCTCCACTTCCTCCATGGTGTCTTCTTGATCTGTAACTTGACCACCATAGTTTCTTTCACCCTCCAACATTGAGTTTGAAAGATCAAACTCCTCTTCAGTACTAGAACTTGAGAGAGGTGAAGTAGAAAGAAGAACTGAAGGTTCTCCTGTAGCCTGCTTTGTGCTCAAAGCCCTTGGATCTGTAATTTTCTCCTCCACAACTAGAATGTGCTCCTCTTCTTTTGGATTTGGAGCAGCTTCTCCTTTCTCTACTACTTGAAGACAATCTTGCTCTTGATAGAACTCTTCCTCTAGCACAAATTTTTTCAAGTCAAACTCTTCAATCTGCTGCTCTAGAGGACAAGTTGGGACTGCAAGATCTTCTTCTGAGCTTTCTTCCTTTATGGCTAATTGTGCAACTTGAATTAAATCAGCATTCCCTTCAAATAGACTGCCAACATGGACACTACTTTCTGAGCAAACTGACTGCTGATCTGCTTCTTCTTTTTGCTCTTCTTCTGCTGCCACGAAATTAGTCTTAACCACCATTTGTTCATCCTTAGCCTCTTTTGTAGGTTTAACCGTCAAGGGGATCTTTTTCATCCCAAATTTGGCAGCCCAAACCCTCAAGTTGTCTGTCATTTCTTTTCTGTTGGGCTTCTCTTCTTGCTATCCTTCATGGCCGATTTTTGCAATTTCTTCTTCCCCACATGGAATTGGGAATGCAAGAAGAGGGATGGGTTGTAACTTAATTGATTTGGCAATTTTTTGTGGTGGTGGAGGTAGAAACTCTTGTTTCTTTGGAGGAGGGGGTATTTCTGTTAGCTCTTGTGGAGGGGATGACTATTTGGAAAGAAAAAGGAAAGAAGAATTGAGGTGTGGTGGAAGACTGAGAGGTGGAGACATGGGATCAACATTTGGGACAGCAGATGGGGAGTTTAGAATTTACAATTCCAAATGAGATGATGTTGCTTGAGTAATGGGAAGAGAGAAACCAGATGATGGTGTATAACTTACCCATTGACAAGGTTGTTCAACAACAAGTGTATAGGCCTCTATTTCTGCTGTCCATCGTGTAAGTTGGGGCAGCATCTTCATCATGAAGTCCAGCTTCTCCTGAGGGCTGAAGTGTCTTGGAAAATGGCCTCCCCATGGGCAAGGATTCCTGCAACCAATTATGAAAGCTCTCATTTGAGCTGTTGCTCTGGACTGCACCATCTTTACCTCCATCTTTTGGATTTTCTCCAATAGACCAGCATCTTGCATCTGATTGTCTTCATTATATGCATACTCTTGCTCTTGGAAAGCTCCATAGCCAAAATGATTTTGGCATTACTGCTCATATGGGTATGCATGCTGATTTTGAATTTGTTCAAAATGCTGATTTGAAGGATTTAAAAAACATGTTGGAGGTGGGAAACATTGTTGCTGTTGTTGAAAATGTGAATTCCATGATGGAAATGAAGTCATGATTGCACAACTTCATGGAATGGAAAAGAATGAAAGAGATGGAAAGAAATATGGATGGAAATGGATGGAAAATGGGTCTGCAACTTCATAAATGGGTTGCTGATCAGATGGAATCGCCGGATGTGTTTGTAAGTGCCTCCAAAGGCCGAAATCTTCATAGGAACACACCAACCTACAAAAGATGAAGTGGAAGACCTCTAAGGTCCCACCGGGCGTGCCAAAACTGTTGGTGCAGAATCACAGCACCCTTGGATGTTGATCAAATTTCTAGTTTGATCATACTAGCATCCAATGTGATTGCACAACATGGAATCCTTTCTCCAAGTGTGGGACTTGCAAAAATGAGAAAGGAATCTCTAGAGAAGGCTGGTTCCTATTCCTAACTACCTACCACAAGCTATTCTAGTGCAGGCAAGCTAATCTAATCCTAATCTAACCATGCCAAGGAGACAGAGAGAGAGAGAGAGAGAAAAGGGAAAAACAGAGCCTACACTAAAATGGTGATACACCAGAGAAGGAAAATGTTGAACATCTATCAAAACTACCATGGAACAAGGAGGGGTGAGCAATGGGAAGGATGGACAGATGCATGACAGGCCCAAGGATAGATTTCACACAGAAAATGTCCCAAAACTCCATGAACACAACTCCAAACCTGTAATGAGTATTAAAACATGCACAAATACTTTCAATGAAGAGAGGCAAGAAGAAATACAAGCAAAGAATGAGTAAGGATGGACATATGCATCACGAAACACGTTTTTGTTGCTTCAAAATTTTACACAGAACATCATTTTAATGGTAAAAGGAAAAAATACCATTACAGATAAGGGGAGGAGGTTCAAACTCCATTTTCAACCCTGGAGAAGAAAAGAAGGGAGTGCAGAGCTGAAAAGATGAACAACCTTTTAAAAAATGAGCCAAATCTGGCTTTTTACAATGCATGGGTCGAGCCCAGGAGAGAGAAAACATGTAAAAACGTGGGAGCCATTCCTCATTGAATGAAGATGCATTAAAACAACATGGGTGTCCTTTTTGACCCATGCCCTGACATTTTGACCATGCTGGAGAAGAATGCGACCCATTCTGCATTAAAACTGGTTGTTGAAACGTTAGTCCTGGCCATTACCACGGGCCAGAGACGTTTCTTTATTTTTTCTCTCCAAAATAAACCAAAATGCAAGATTGACCCTAGAATCGTGTAGAGAATTTCATCAGATTTCCATTGATATAAAGAACATGAAAATCCGAGCTCTGGATCGAAAGATATGGCGATTTGAAGATTTAGGGCAAAAACAGGCCAAAACGGATCGGCGGGAAAATATTTGAATTTTTCCCACACTCTGCCACTTGGATGACACGTGTCGGGCTCTGATTCATCCGCGGGCTCATCCTCTGAAAATTCCTTTCAGGACCTTAAACTTGGACACGTGGCACTATTTTATTGGTTCGGGCCTGAGGGGCGCATTTTTACCTTGCGCCAAACACTTAGCAAATTTTCAACCTTTTGACACATGGCACGTTCTGATTCATCCACGGGCCTCCTTGTCTATTTTCGGCCATCTCATCTTTTCGCATCCCACGCTTCCCTCACGTACCTTTGGCTCGGATGTCCCGAACGAAAATCTCCTGCTTCGGCCGATTCGAACTTCCTTGTCCCTCTTTGCGGTGAAGACACGTGGCGAGATTCCATTCACTCTCGGTGACTCTTTCGGGTTATCATGTCCCACACGTACTTTTGGCCCGGATGTCCCGAACTGCCTCGGACGAAAGTCTCCTGTTTCGGCCGAATCAGCCGGTTCGCGTCCCGCGCGTACTTTTGGCCTGGATGTCCCAGACCGCGTGAAACAAGACTTAGGAAAATTTTTCCCTCTTTCGACCGATTCATCTTTTCGCATCCCATGCATCCCGATGTCCCAACTGTCCCGTAGACTGCCTGGACTAGGACTTGGCCGATTTCTCCTGTTATATTATTAGAATGAAAATACCCCCTACTTTTTCCATGTACCTTACTTACCCATTTTTCAATTATAATTTCATTTACCCCTTTTGATTTCTACCCTAATGTATTAAACAAAAAATATATCATATTTCTTACTCAATTATTTTTAATATGCATTTCCTCTCAAAAGATAGTTTGAAGCCATTGAAGACCTATTACGAATCACCTTATAAATGTTAAGCTTTAATCATTTATCAATAGTTCTGAAAAATATGAAATGCAAAGATACTTGGAGTAATTCTATTGGCTCAACCTTTTCATATGTCAGAAGAAAGAAAAAATATACTTAAAATGTGAAATACAGAGCTACATGGAGAAATCTTACTGGCTCAAATTTTACAAAGACAGAAAAATCTAACAAAGGATCAGTAATGTGAAATATGGGGTGATCATATTGATCTATATTTCACAAAGATAGAAAAAGAAAACAAAATCCTAACATCACGAAATATAAAGTGACTTGGATCTTTCTTATTAGATCATATTTTACAAATGACAGGGGAAAGCTTAACCCAATATTGGCAATGCAAAGAAACATTTAAATCCCTTACTAGCTCACTTTTCATGACTAAAATTCAGATAAACAATAAAATTTACAATGTAAAGCAAGGGGAGCCTTCTAGTTGGCTCAGGCTTTGCAAAAACAAGGAGATCAACAGACTTACAATTTGAATCTAGATAGACCAAAGTGATTGGATCAAGCTTTGTACAACATAAATCTATCAAAAATAGAGATTTCAAAATTCAGGGTGGATTCAAACGCTCTGAACTAACTGGACCTAATGATATCTTTTCGCATCCATAGACAAAAATATCCCTGATGGCTATAAACAACGTGAAAAACTTAAAACAAACTCACATATAACAGATTTAAACCGAAAATGACTTTGACTAGATCCAGAAACACATATCAAAGTAATAAAATACTAAAACATGAATAAAATATCCATTTAACCAATATTTTCACAAAATATTTGGGCGGGAATCATAATTTTAAACCTGGTTAACTTGATGATGACTATGGAACTATTAGGGCTTCGCATATGTGTGAATAAACTTAAATCTTCTTCACCTCTTCAAATAAAAAGCTTCCAAATTGATCCCTTCACATACATAATCACTTGTTCTAATACCATGTTAGGATTTATAAGGAACGAGCAATATACTAGTTATAAATCCATAATATAAGTTCCCTAAGATTATAGATTATGATGTGCATAATACAGAATGTAATAACAAGAGATAAAGCAAATAAGTAGGAAGTTATTCTAGAGAAGGTTATGGTTGAAATGAATAACCATATGAGATCATAAGAGTGTTTTTTCTGGGGTATTGACATTTATGGAAGATTGTCCCATTTGGAAAAAAAATGAAGGGAAACAAGAAGGTATAATGTAAATTTTGACTATGTTGTTATTTTTGCATAAATGTCCACACCTTATGAGGAATAAGTCTCCAAGTTATTTGTTACATAGATATGCTATAGTTTACTGCTTGATGATGAATGATCTGAGGTGGCATGATGAGATTTGAGCCATGACATGGCATGTTTTGAGAAGCATGATCTAGTTGACAGAATCATGCTTATTATGCTTAAGAGAAGAAAGTTTAGCCTCAGGGGTAGTTAGATATCTCTAAACAAGGAATGTATGTTTCAGTGAAATATTTGTGGCTTTAATATTTTTAGGATAAGGTAAGCATGTTGTCTCTTGATTTGATAGCACTTGAGCACTTTCATTGAGTTATGATGAACATTTGGTATCTATCAATCATGATACTTTTTTCCAGAAGTCAGGGGGAGTAGGTTAGCTCTATTCATCTTGTATCATGTCATGTTAGTTATTTCAAAGTATGGTTTTTGTATGATATCTCACTTAGAATCAATCATAAGGAGTCCAAGTCTTAGGGGGAGTTGAGAAGAGATCCACGAGTAGGTGTTTTGTTCCAAGTTGGCACATAGAGGTAAGAGATCATGAGGATAGTTGAAATATAGTACTATTGGTAAGATGAGTAGTTGTTTTTTTGAGCTCCATAAATAGGTAAGTTGGTACACAGGTCATGAAACTGATGAATAGATTGGTGAAAGAGTTGAGAAGTGTTGTTTTTTCCTTGAAAGGTAAGAGGTTGTTCATTTATTTTTTTGTAATTTATATGTTGAGGTTAGTCTATTAACATAAATTGTGTTTTGAGAACTGCATGGTCAAGGTCTGAGTCAAGATTTAGAAGGTATAAATTTTCTAAGGGGGAGTTTTAATGTGTCAAAACAAGGAATAAAGAGGTCAAATGGACCTTGTTTTTTTGTTGATGTAATCCAACCAAATGGAGATCCCTAAAGTGATGTTAGTAGAAGAGGATTAATTTATTATAGTTATGATACTTTGCCATTTATTTCAAAGGCAGTAGAATGAGCTAATGGCATATTAGCGAGTACCTTAGGAGGAGAATCAGCTATTTTTGTTTACCATCAATGGGTTTTCTATAAATTAAAAAGGGGGAGATTGTTGGAATTGTAATTTCATTCATGTTAACATATGATGATGAGAGTAGTTTTGTCATTGTTGTCTAAAGTATCATTAATTTCAAAAGGATTACGTTGTCATGAAGTTTGATTCAAGAAATAGTATTATGTTTTGAGTTGTGTTGATTGGTCTTGGTGATGTTTCATGGTGTGTTAAGGTGCCTTTAGTAAGTGGTGTAGAGGTGTGTTGTGTTTACAGGAGTGGTAATAGAGGTCCCATCATCTAGTGTTGCGGTGATTTCATGCAAATTTGACTGAAGGGTATTGTATCTGGGAAAGAGTGAAAATTTCATGAGGTGGTCAAAATTGATGGTGCAAGCATGTTCAATGCTTGGTTTGGAGGCCTGGTCAGCTTGATGAGATATGTCATGGTGGTTCTTTGGTATGTAGCATATGGTTGAGCATGGTAAGATCATGAAGATGAGGTGTAGAGACAATCTCAAGTGTCTCAGGTTATTAAATTTTCACTTCAAAGTCTCATGCTGAATATTTCAGAGTTTATCTAAATTTTTTTTGAATGCTTCATATTTTTTTGATGTACCACATCCTTTAGAGTCTAACCTTAGTGCTTCAAAGTTTATCTAAAATATGTTCTATTTACTTTGAAGTCACTGAAAAAAATCACTTTTTTTTGAATATTTCTCAAAACATGAAGATTTAGAAAGAAGGCTTTAAAACAAAATGTTTTAGATGAAGTTTTTGAAACTGAATTTCAGATTGAATGCGTTTTTGGAAAGTATCTTGTGATCATGAAAGATTTGTTGATTTAAAATGCATACTGAAAGTAGATATTGATTTATTTTGTTTTTGAAATGAAACTTTCTATTCAAACACTAAAATCCATATGTTTTTGGAAAACTCAGTGATGGTGTCTGAAGTTTTGGTAAGATTAAAAGAGGTCATGAATTTTCCATTCATGTACCAAACTTGACATGGTTTAAGTGTATTTGCCACACATATGAGTGCTTCATCCACGCACAGTTGTGCTTGTTCCATTTAGTCAAATTTTTTGTTCCAGCTTGGGGTCAAAATTTATGGCCGTTTAAAGCAAAAAAATGTGGCTAGGGTTGCATTGAATTTTCCCTTGTATGCAAAATTTTGTTGAAAAACAGGAGAAGCAAAAAAACGTTGTGTCTTGAATGTCCCGAAAAAAAATCTCTGGCCACCAAAAAAAACGTGGTTGTCTGTTCGGCTAACGCAGCTTTTGGCAAGCCTAATGTTGACTGTGTGTTGAAGAGGGCCTAGGAATGACTTACGGTCCACGCTTGACTTTATTTGCAGCTATGTATCATACAGAGTTTACAGACCCCTTCAAGCAAACTAGTGTCCCAACATTAAACGCACCACCTGGGACATGAAATATCTAAATTTTCCGCAATATACTAGTGACATGTCCGAATTTGGTCAGATTTTTTACAATTTTTTCTATCTTCTTGGATTTTTCTTAGACAAGGAAGACAGAGAAGAGCCAAAAGGACCCCCAAAAATCCAATTTTTTCCTTCCATCATTTCTTCTTGCTCGATCATGAGGAAATTATGCAAGTTATCCAAATTACATCAAGAGGTGGATTTGGGATAACAGAACCTTAGAAACCCCATGGTACACAGACTTGAGAAAAAAAACACAAAATGAAAAAAAGTTAGAAAACCCATGGTACAAAGGAGATTTTAAACCCAAATTATAAATAAACTTTAAAAATCCATGGTACGAAGAAAATATTAGACCTGTGCTATAAGAAGATTGTGAAATCCGTGAAACACAGGAAATTTGAAATCTGTGGTATAAAGAAATTTTTTAACTTGCGAACTTGCGAACGAAGTAAAATAACGAAACCAAGTGGAGATAAAAATAAATACAACAAGGCAATGTTGTCTTCCTGCAAAAATCTAATGTAGATTGGAGAACATCAAGTTCCCAAAATTAAATAAAAAATAATGACTTATCAGTCCACAACAGGGTTAAAAAAAGACAAGAAACAATGACACACATGGTAATAACAACTGGCACTGTAAAAATTTAATATGAGTGTTGAATTTTAATTAGCTCACACTTCGTAGAAAGGAAACTAGACAGAAGTCAAATAATTAAAGAAACAGACATCAAAATTATATACACATGTTGTTTTTATATTAGGTCACACTTCACAATCTGACACAATTAAAACAAAGGACAAACAAAATGTGAATAAATGTGCATGTTCTATTAGTTTGTAACTTATAGGGACTGAAAAGGTCTTAGTCAAACAATTCCACTTATCAACAATTAGGGAATTGACAAAACACACTTGGCATATTTCCGCCAAACTTTAAATAGATTTCTTTAGGTGGATTTTTTTTAAAGTCCCCGAATAAGATAAACATTTAAAATAAATTTCGATTCCAAAATCTAAAGACATGTGTCACAATTTAAGAGGATAAGCCAAAGTGAAGACCACAAGGGGGTCACTTCAGTAATAAGTATGGTATAGCACATGTGTATCGAAGGGTATTAAAGAATAAGCATACTCAATTCTAGTTTTCTACCTTCTAATTATTTCAATTGATAAGAACCCCCTCCTATTATATTATTAGAATGAAAATACCCCCTATTTTTTCCATGTACCTTACTTACCCATTTTTCAATTATAATTTCATTTACCCCTTTTGATTTCTACCCTAATGTATTAAACAAAAAATATATCATATTTCTCACTCAATTATTTTTAATATACATTTTCTCTCGAAATATAGTTTGAAGCCATTGAAGACCTATTACAAATCACCTTATAAATGTTAAGCTTTAATCATTTATCAATAGTTCTTCAAATAATTAAGATGGTGAAATAATATCATTATGTTGCAAAGCACTCTCAATCCTAATTTTCTACCATCTAATTATTTATTGGTTAAGAATCTCTTAATTGATATTTATTTATTCAAAAAGAGATTATAATTTAACTTTATGAACACACTTATTTTACAATTTTAAGGTATTTACTTTTAAAAAATTAAATGTTTTCCTCCATTAAAACCAAACCTCTGTTTGGCCCACCTCTCTAACCTAACCCCAATACCTAATTCAAAATATTAATAAATTAAACCCTTTCACCCCCTCATGTCTAGCGGTATATTGACTTTAATTTTATTAATTTTAATTACCTCAATATGAACCCACGTACTAGGATATTGCCTATCTAATGAACCCCCCATGAATGTCTTGTACTAAATTTACTTTGTATTATTTTGTCTGAATGTAATGGCTTTCATAGTTTGCAAAGAATATAGAGTTTCTTATTGTAGATCCACGTGTTGTTTTCAGATATTTTATTGTAGATACATGAGATCATGTTGTATTGTTGGTCCATAGAGATATGGTATTGTATCTCATTGGATAGATTGTGGATACATGATAATATCTAGATATTGTAGATAAGGTTGTCTTATTGTTTGCACAGGTTGATGCAGTGATGGAGGACAAAGTTACTTCTTGGTGTAAATTTATGGTTGCACATTGGTTGACCCATTTGAGAGGTCTTGTTTGAAAATTCACATGACATCTTGGTTGCACAATTTACAGATGTAGTAGGTCCTAGTTATGATAGATCTGGTGGTGGTTTAGAGGCACGGTTATAGTGAAATCATGTAGATCTATTTAGAGATCTGGAGGAGGAGATACTCTTAAAGAGATTCAGTGTACTATTATATGGAAGAGTTAGTTTGTATTATTACTCATTATATATATTGAGATCTCTATCTTTGGTGGACGTAGCCCACATTGGGTGAACCACGATAAATTTTGTGTTATGTGTGTACCTTTTTTTTATTTAGATTTTCTAGTATATGCTTCCACTGCTATAGATTTTGGGGAAATGTCTACTTCCGTATTTGCATGATTTCGTTTTTTATTGAATCATAAGACTATTCCACATTCCAAGTTCCAAACACAAGCATGGATTTCCTTCAACAATTTAAGGAGAACAAAATGCTTTATTTATCTTCACATTCACTTCTAGAACTACCTGTGAAAATAATTGTGTTATAAATCCATCAGAAACTGTATAGTAATACTAATTCACTTTTATTAATGTTGAGGCAAAGTTGGAATCTATCTCTCCATAGCAAGAATTTTCCAAAAAATAATGTAGGGGTTTACACCACCTCTTCTTCCTCCATGGATATTTCAAAAGTGGGAACACTCTTCGACATATTTTCGTTTCCTTGTAGCATGCTTGCTTGTTACCATCATTTTCCTCACTGCAATGTACTTAAAAAATTTTAAACCATGGAAACATACTATATTGAATGTAATGTAAGAATGCATTTCCTTTAATAATCTGAGGAGGAAAAAATGCTTTCTTTATCTTCACATTCACTTTCAGCACTACTTGTGAAAATAATTGTGTTATAAATCCATTAGAAACTATATAGTAATACTAATTCTCTTTTATTAATTTTGAGGAAAAGTTGAAATCTATCTCTCCATAGAAATTATTTTCCAAAAAATAATGTAGGAGTTTACACCACCTCTTCTTCCTCCATGAATATTAAAGAAGTGGGATCACTCTTCGACATATTTTCTTTTCCTTTTTGTAGCATGCTTACTTGTTACCACCATTTTCCTCACTGTGATGTACTTAAATTTTTTTAAACCATGGAAAAAAAATGTATTGAATGTACTCTAGGAATGCATTTCTTTCAAAAATGTGAGGAGGAAATAATTATTTAGTTATCTTCACATTCACTTCTGACACTTCCTATGAAAATAATTGTGTTATAAATCCATCAGAAACTATATAGTATTACTAATTTGATTTTATTAATGTTGTGTAAAAGTTTGAATCTATATCTCCACAGTAAGAATTTTTCAAAAAATAATGTAGGGGTTTACACCACCTCTTATTCCTCCATGAAGATTGCATAAGTGGGATCAATCTTTGACATATTTTAGTGTCCTTGTTGTAGTCTAGACAACATGTCTATAATATTTAATATAAAAGAAAAAACATCAAGATCTATGAATATTTTTAATTCCTGCATCCTTCAAGTTTCTTGAACTCATTCTCCAAGTAGGAACACAAAACTATAAAAATAATACCCTTATCATGATTGTATCATACATGAAACATTATATCAAACCATTCAATCTTCTCTCAATAATAATGATACTTTAGGTAGCTTTGACAAATTGACATTTCATTTTCAAGCCAAAGAACCCTACATACATTCTCAACCTTGCATTTATAGTCTCATACCATAACGAGTCATAGATGGAAGACCATATATTTTGTCTCAACTCCTTTGAAATGATGAACACTCTTGGTAATTGGATCTTCTTATGGAAAATATCATACCTCTGATGAATCAATAATGTATTCATGACAAAATGCACACCTTATCTGGCTTGATGAAAACATTTAGAACCTCTATACAACAAGACAAAACCTCTATACTTTATAACAGAACTCGATCATCAAGACTCCTTCATTAATCAACTAAAGATAGATCATACCTTGGATGAATTAATGAACTCAGATTCCTTCATGAGAAAATACATACTATACTTTGATTTCAAACTAAGCACAAACCTTGAGATCACCTATTTCATGTTTGATTAGCTACAACAAAGACTTTTTATCACTAGAGTTTCTTATCATTAGAGTGTCTTTGGCTTCTCAACAAATCATTTAAATTTCTTTTTCTCTTCTCAACCCTCTCATACATCTTCAGTTTGCTTGACGTATGCTATAATGCTAAATGTAGTAATATTCTTATTCCTTCCAACTAATTTATATGAGATAGATAAAAATAACATCTCATCCTTTCACTTTGTTCTATATAATTTTTTTTTCAAAAGAGTAAAACCTTGTGATTTTTATACTAAAACATCTAGATTCGACAAATACATATCAAGTGCATTGAAACTGAATAAATGGTAGGCAATCCTTATCCAATTTGATGTAACATGTCAATCAAGCAACCATGAAAAATTGTGGAATTGTTTTTGTAATTTCTTCTTATACTAAAGTAACACTCTTGCAAAAATTAGTACATGTTAAGTGAAAAAATATTATACAGGCCATGTCAAAAATCACTTGAAAATCATTCAAATCTCTTTGAAGAATTCCATTGGGATTAGATACATTATGTTCTCCTTAAATTTATTATTTTTACATCGAAACTTCTTCTAGGTTTCCATGATCACTCTTCTTTTAATTTATTATTTTGTATTTTTCTATTTCTTGTTAGATGTAATGTTGATTGACATCCATTACATGATATCCATTACAAGAATTTTGTGCATTTTCTATCAATTGACATCCATTACATGATACATCTTGAGATGCACCATCTAGTGTTTTTAGAACATGATATATGGATATTTAAATCACTTCTTTGTAATCAATGTTAACATTAGCAATTAGTCAATGAGAGTGCCTTTGAGATGCTTCACGATGAATTTCATCCCTTTGTTGTCTTTCTACCTAAATCAATTCATTTGAATGCATTTACATGCATAGTATTTTTCTTCATAAATATTTCTCATTTTGAGATGTATGTGCACATATAAATATCATTTAGTCTAACATGTATTATTTTTTCTTTCAATTCTATAGGATTCATTGATTCAACAAAATGGCATCTAAAAAGGAAATCTCAGCCTCATGCAAAAATGCTTTTCCAACCCCTCATGGTAGTGGTACTAGCATTTGAAAAATAGCATCTTATTTTGAGAAACCATATAAGGAAACCCATCCTTCTCAAACAAGACCATAACAATCAAGGGATAATGATTAAATTAAAAATTAAATTCAGAATGAGAATGTGCTCATTTTTTATTTGCCTTATGTTGTCAATGAAAACTAAAATGAAATTCCCCCCCTTGAAGACATTCCATTCAATGATGTTGAGTTTCACACTGTACCACTTTCCCAATTGAATGAAGATGACACTACATCACCTGTCAGTGCCCAAGTGAATGTGTTTATGCAAAATTACAACACCCCTAGATGGTTTTTTTTGAATGGGGCATCCGGTGTGATTTTCCAAACATGGAGTTGTCATGAAGTGTGGGACCTTGTGAATTAGAAAACTCTCCAGAGAAGGCCAGTTCCTACTCCTAACCTACCTGCCACTAACTACTGCCAATGCAGGTAAAACTACTAACTAACCCTAATCTAAAACTTCTAAGGGGACAGGGATAGAACAATTGCATGAAAGTAAACCTACACTAACAATGGTGATACACCAAGAAAGGAGTTTTAGATAGATTCCTAACCCTACAAAAAAATTAAGAAGTGAACCTATGAAGGGTGATCTAGCACCACAAACTAGGTTATACTTAATACAACATTCCAAAAATGAGCACAACACACCCAAATATGTAATGAACAAGGATAAACACAACCACATGTATATCATGTAAAGGTTAGAACAATTAACACAGAACACAATTTTATTTCTCCTAAAAATTTACACAATACATTACATATAGGGGAAGGCATGAAGCCATTATAGTGTTTGGAGGATGGATTATAGTGCCAGGAAGAATGGGGTGCATAGGAAGAGAAAATTACAAAACCTTTTCACAATGCAACCCCTTACAATTTATAGAAGAATTTTTTAGGAGAGGAGAGAGAGAAAGAAAACCCTAAAATTTTTGCAAAACCCATAAAAATCATTTTTTTATTTATAATGAGTGCTTAAAGATCTTAAAAATCTCATCTCCATTAATGGCATTACCTTGTGCTTGAAGAAACTAGCCTTCTTTTGTTCCTGGGTGCAGCTCCTAGCTTCATCATGACCTATTCCTTCACCTACCTTCATTAATGAATTCCACCTACCACTGAATTGCTTTCCATTTTTGGAGATAAAAAAACAAAATCCAAATTTTTATGTTTCCATAGTCAATATCAAAAAATTACCTTTCCAATGACTATAATTTCATAAAAAACAGAATAGTATAATGGAAGATATTGTCATTTTTGTTCTAGTTATTTGACAGGGTTTTCACCTTCATCTGCCTCTCTAAAAATTAGTTTTAGCAACCACCATTAAAATATTCACTAAAAATAACTTCTAAAAAGTAGATTTTTTTTTGAAATGGCTAAGAATTGCAAAAATTGTCTCAGTTTAAAGTTGGGCATGATTTAGGGTTTTCTAAGCTCTACCGAGCTGATTCAATTGCCACCGATCTCACTTTACTCAATGTTGAGCCATTTTCTTTAATTTTCAAGCTATTTTCATTTAATGTGAAACCTCCCTCACCAACTCACCATGTCACCCCATGATTTCATCTACTACCTCAGCTTGGTTCAGTTTTGCATGTCAACTTGGCAGGGTTTTTAAACATTTTCGGTGGGGAATTTAATATTTCAGGCTTTCAGAGATCTCCATTTAGGAGATTCTGATCTCTTTGTTTCGGGCATCACATGCTCCAACCTCTGAAATCCACCTCTAAACCCATATACCGCAAAACTCTAAAAATTAACTCATCACTTTAACCCCAAAAGGGGATTGACTCCCGAAATGTCTGCATTAAGCCATGTCTCCATCACCCTTTCAAGTTTCAGGCCTTTTTTGCTTCACATATTTTACGTTGTTCATCAAAAAAACAAGCTCCCGTTTCCAAAATGAAACATCCCAAAACCTTGAAATTGACTTGGGTTGGGCATGTTGACTCTCGAAGTTTTGAGTTTCAGAGATTTTGTCGTTCGGGGTCTTTGAGCTCGCATATCACTTCGATCTCCAAACTTGATATCTCCAAAGTCCAAAAATCCTAGACTTCAGAGTCTCTGATGCTTATTTACCTTTCAAGCTTGACTCCAAAGTTTCCTTCTCACTGTGTAATATTGATTCAAAAAGTTCCCTATTCACACTGTCTAGTTGACTTCATCTTCGTTACGCTCAGCTCGACCAAGAGCTCTTCATATCTAACTGGTCGAGTCAGCCTTGAGCCTTGATTCCTTTCCATGAACTTGTAGACCTTACTATCCCTTAAACCCACTGAATACTGATTCAAATCATCCTCTAGGCAACTTCATTTGACTCGACATTGAAAATTTATGATTCACTGAACTATGTTGGCTTTCCCCTCCTTGCATTACAAATCTGACTCATCCAGCCATTCAAGAACTCACCGAGCTCCATCCGATCGATCTAGCCCATGCCTCGTCATTTCTTAACTTGTCATGAACTCCTTGCAATGATACCACCAATCTTGAGCTTCATCTGATCTTCCTTCTTTATTTCCATGGCTGACTCCCTTAGCCCAGTTAGCCCATTTGATTGATACAAGCCCAAGCTCGGGCTTCTCTCCTTCCTCAACATCCATATGACTCGGCTCATGCAAGCTCTCTCTTTACACCGAGCCAGAATCATCTCACTCCCTCATCATGTCCCCAACACAACTCGCCGAGTAGCTCACCAAGTTACTCGATGAGTCACTTCTAGCTCAATGGCCACTTTGAGGCCTAGAATGAAAACTTAGAGTCTCGGGACCCACTTTAGCATTTTTTTCAAATTTTCTCGATTCAAAAGCATGATAGGGGCTGAGTATTGGGAAAATTTAGGCTAAGTATAATTTTACCCATTTTTCTCGTTTTGGCCAGATATGGGCCTAGGTTGGCCAATTTTCCCTATGGGGAAAAATATGTCAATAGAATGTTGGAGGTGAAACTTCTTGAAATGGTAGTCAATGAAATATAAATTCCAACAAGTCAAATAGTCATTGGACACCTATTTCTAGAATAAAGAGAAAGGAAAGAAAATGGGACTTGGGAAGGAGTTATAGGTTAGACTGGGTTTCTAAGTTTCCATTTATTAAACGTATTGAAAATGAGAATAAATTAGAACCTCCCAAAGAATGCAAATGTACAATCTAAAGTTGGAAATTGGGTAGGTACCAGGGAAAATTTTAGTGGCGAATATTCGTAATATGGCGAATATTCCATTTTTGAAAATTTTGAAAAGGTAAATTTTCTGACATGGGTTAGTGACTTGTTCACCTAAAAATTACACTTTAATTTTTTTAAGGGTCAGCTTTGCCTACCCTTGAAAAATATCCCCTATATAATCCTAGATTATTCGCCAGGTAGAACACTTCTACTTTACATTTTGTCAACAATATGATATATCCCGTATTGCAGACGTGTGACAAGGGGGTAAGTTATTGACATGTGACAAGAAGGGTTTGCAGACGCATGACAATGGGGTTATTTGTTGATGCACAACACTGACGAATAGTTGACACACGACAAGGAGGTACTGCAGATATTGACGCATAATAGATGCATAACAAAGAGTTTGTTGACGCGTGACACAAAGATTTTTTTGATGCGCAAGTAGAGGGCGGAGGTTGCAGAGACGCGCCAGGAGATTTGTTGTCGCACGTCAAAAAAATGCATTGACACGCATCAATAGACCTCATTGATGCATGTCAACAACCTTGTTGATACGCGTCAAAGATTTTTATTGACACACATCAATGAGGATGCTGTTAGATAACACGCTCATGTGCGACAGGATATTTACTGTCATGCGTCAAAAAAATGCATTGATGCGCGTCAACAGACCTCATTAATGCACGTCAACAACCTTTTTGATGCGTGTCAAAGAGGTTTATTGATGTGCATCAATGAGGGTGTTGTCGGACAACACCCTCACGTGTGATAGGAGATTTACTGTCGCACATCAAAAAAATGCATTGATGTGTAACAACAAATCTCCTGTCACGCGTATGTAGCCTTCTGTCACACCTTTTGAAAACCAGGTTAAAATTTTTATACAACCCCCAAAAAAATTTCCTTCCTACGAAACCGGTTCCAGGGATATTCACTAGGTATTTTCCACCTCAGATTTCCAAGAGGTATCTTAAAATGAACCCTGGCAGGTACAAGACAATGCAACTTAAGTTGGATATTATTGAGAAACATGTAGGAAAGATATATTAAAAGATAATTGTAAATGGCGTTGAGAATAATGTTTCCAGATGGAAAATTACGGATGATTGTTTTCATATTAGGTATGAAAAAGAATTTTAAGAGCATAAGAGAAATGAAAGAATAGTTGCAGCGAATGGAGGAAAAATTACCTCTCAATTCAAAAATATCACTCAAAACAATCTTTGGGTACGACAATTCAACTAGCTATTGTTTTTCACATTTTGAAAAGAGGTCATCCTATAGCAAATTTTCTTGAATAAAAGAATATGTTGTCTTTTATAGGTCTCCCACACTTTCCTCATTCTCACTGGTCAGAAAGTAGTGGTTGGGATTGGGAAAAATGCCTATCTATAGTTGAGAAAGAAGACTTTAAAGAGAAACTAAAGTCTGAACTATACATATCTTTGTCTATTGAAGAGGTTACAACAATAGATAATACACCTTGGGTCTAAATGCATGTGTATACTATTGAGAATTCTGTGAGACAGATTCACTTACTTACCATTCACAAGATGAGAGAGAACTCCAATTCTGAAAACCTTTATGAGTTGGTGATAAATTTTTTGAAGGAGATCGATGATATGGATGATGATGTAATTACATCAAAGCTGGTATGTGTTAGTGCATATGGTAAATTTGTAATACAATGTCATCATAATGGCCTATGTGTAAGACTCTAGACATTTCATTTCCCTGATATGATTTTCATTCATTGTATGGCTCATAGAATGAACCTAGCTTAAAAAATAGTTGGAAAATTTAAACCTATAGCAAAATTTGAAGACGTTGTTCGAGAGGTGTATGCTTATTTTTGTCATAATCCTAAGAGGTTCATGAAATTCCAAATATTTGTAGGACTAATAAATGGGCATAGATTGTTAAAAGATGTCTACACTAGGTGGATCTCATTGTACCAACCGGTTTCTAGGGTGTATGAATAGTATAAATCCTTATTAAGAGTGATGTGGCAGAATCACATGAAATTAGACAAGGCCCAAGATTTGATACATCATTTAACTGATATAGAGTCATTGTTGATGTTTTGTGGTATCCTTCCCATGTTGGAAGAAATTCATCATTTAATTAAATAAACACAAGAAAGAACTATCTATATTGTTGATTTTTCTAGTTTGAGGAAACAAGTTTGTATGAAAATAGAATATTTATTTCTCAATGAAAATGCTTTTGCAGGTCCAAATTTTTATGTTTGGAATGATTTAATAAATATTGGAAATGCAAGTAGATTTTTGAATCTCAACTTGTTTGGGGAAGTATGTGCTTTTGTACGTGGATATGAGATACTAATGTACATCTTTAAAGTAGTAGCTGGTAAGGTTGAGGAGGTAAAAGTCACAGAGCCGCTGTTTGATAACATTGTATCATCAATAAGGGAGAGGTTAAGAGAAATTGCAATGTCCCTACTAGAAGAAATAAGGGAGGGATTTAGAAGGGATGCTTTACTTGAAGAAATGGCTATAGTAAATCCCACCTTTTGGAATCCTGTCCAAAATGAAAGATATATGTAGGAAGACTACTTCAAGAGGTTGACTACATTAATTCAACATTTTTGTAAGCTTGTTGATATCAATGGAATGAATATTCCAGATATTTTAAGCAAGGACAGTTTGATTACTCAATCTCATGAATTCTCCACTACAATGATTCAACAATTCAAATATTTGGATAATCCCTTAGAGTGTGGAGCAATAACCTGGCTATGGAAAAAAATTGGGGTGAGTACTATTTTACAGCAAACCATGTCTGAGTTTTTCTCATTGGCTGATCTATGTCAAACAATGACTTTGGGTTTAGTTGAATATGAGAGAATTTTTAGTTCCTTGGCCTTTATAAAGTCAAAATTGCAAAACAAGTTTGACAAAAATTTGGAAAATAGTTTGATAATTTATACATCAGAATATGAAGTGGATAACTTTCCCTACGATAAGGCTCTGGTAGTATGGAATTCGATTAATGAAAGAAGAGGGTCTGAAAACAATGGCACAAATCCAACAGAGGACCCTATTGCAGAAGTTGACTATCAATAAAGAGAGAGTCATTATCAGAGATCTGGTGAATCAAATGATAGAGATGATCTGGGTCCATCAAGTTGGAAGCTTCTATTTTTGGATATCCCATAATATAGATGTTCATATAATAATTAATATATTCAAATATTCATTACATTACTCTGAATCTCAAACAAGGATTAACACTCACCCCAATATTACATGTGCTTAAAGGTAATCATATTGATTCCATTTCCATTTTGATTGCAGAAACATTACAAAGTCATGTTTTGATGATTATTTAATATATTTCACATACAATGTTGTTGATCTCTTTTATAGAAAGCATGCACTGTGGTTGGTTGGCTATTAAATCTCAATGCATTTAAATTATTATATACTTTAGTCATATAAGAGTTTTGGTGCTTAATTTTGAGATAGAATAAGTATATTTGATTGAATCATTACCAAAATGAAAATTTAAAAATAGCACAATTCCTCATTCAACTTGCTTGAGACATGCCTTGTATGAAAAAATTGAATATTTTCATTGCAACAAATGGAAAAAATTTCAAAATTTATCTAAATACACTAAAGATTAAATCCATGCACATATATATAACTTGTGCACCTCTTTGTAAAAGTTTTCTTTAACCACAAACAACCTAAATATCACATATTTATTAATACAATAAACATAAAGATAACTCTAGTCTATTAATAAGACAATTTACTATTGTTATCCATGACCATGATTTCCTCCCAAATAATAGAAACAACAATACCAAAATGTCACTTCAACTTCGAATTAGGCTCCACAACTTTAACAAATTATATCACCTTCTGTAACATGCTTCACTCCTCATTTGTTGGAATTGCATTTTTTTGTAAATCGGAGTGACTGAGATATAACTTTGTTAGCAATTCATAACAAATAGTGGAGCTTTCCTCTACTAGTGTATGCAATACTAACAAGGTTATAAATGGTTTAAAAAAGTAAAAAAAAATTGTCTCATCTAGCTTCTCAGGAATACAGTCCTTCTCTTGAGTCATTTTTCATTCATCTTCTTCTGGAATGCATCCTTCTTAATGAATTGGCATGTTTTATCAAAAGGCATTGGCAAACCAAGCTTTTTGAACTCCTATACCTTTCCATGCAGCTCATGTAACATTATTTAACACTTATTCAACAATTCATGTGCTTCACTCAACATCACACACTTCCAAATGATAGATGATACATTTATTGAGGCATCAAAGCATTCCTCTAGATGTCAATTTTGTGTCACTAAATTTGTAGATAGCTTCCAAAATTTTCTTTGTTGTATCCTCTCTTAAAGCCAAAATTTTTTTGCTACCTGTTACATATTCATGGAGCTTATCGAAAATTCTTTCTAGATCAGTCATGAATTCAAACAATCTAATCAAATCATCAATTTTTTTGTTTATTTTCCCCCAAACATTATTTGTCATATTAATCAATTCCTTTTTATGAAATCCAGATAGTTTGATGTTGGAAGACTGTATTTCCTTTTTTTTCTTTCACCAATTCTTGTTGTGGTATTTCATTTTGTTTTTTCTCATCATCTAGGCTCTATTCCCATTTTTTACCTTTTCTTTCTCTTCCTTCACAACCTCTTTCAATTCTCCCAATGTTTTTTGTAATCTATCATTCTTACTTGTTGTTTCCTGTAACTTTTTATTCACCTCTTCTAGTTCTACATGTGTTTTTTCAATCACATGAATTGCATTCATAGAGGCAGATGATTGTATCTTCCTCTCTAACTCACTTGTCCTATTAACTATTGCTTTTCCTTTTTCTTTCTCATTTTCTAGGTCTACCTCTAGCTTTTGAATCTTATTATTCAGCTTATTGTTCTCCCTCTCTGACTTTAGTAATGTTGTGTAAACCACATCATTGTTCCTTTTCGATACATTAATTTTTTCAGAAGGTTTCATTGCCTTAAGATTCATTTGAAGGGATGTCACCTTATAGTCACTGGAAACTATTTCATTCTTTAGTTTTATAAATTTTGGCACAAAATACATATATTATAGGGTATCTGTGTCTAGGTTAAATGTAGTAAATACCCTCATTCTGGTTGGATCTGAATTTATAGTAGCCTATAGAATTTTCTTCTTTTTTCTTTTTTCTCTTTTTTATTTATTGGAAAACTCAACTAGGTAATCAAAACCTTAGGTGTTCGTAGGAATAAACTGTTCTACCTTGAATTGAAAAGGAGTGATTGAAGTTTGGAGAGATTTTCCCTATGGAATGGTAGTTTGTTTAAGGGTGGTAGTGGCACCGCCTTCTACAAATAGTTACCTTAAGCCAAGAGTAATTGTACCGGTGTCTACTTTTTTCTTTTGCCTCTTTTTGGTTCCTTGTTGGACAATAGCTCTAGAAACTTCAATTGTCTCTATTGGCCTCTTTAAGTTTCTAACACTCTCTTGACTACTACCATCATTACTAGAACCAGAAATATTAGCAATAGTAACATATTCATGGCCAACTTCTCCTCTACGATTTTGAACATGTACCTGAGCTGTTTGCTGAGGATTTGACTACAGAGTAAATTTCACTAGATTATCACTTGTAGATGTTGTAGTTTACAGTGGTCCTTTCTTTGAAGGTGAAGCTCCAAGGCCTAGCCTGTCGAATTTTTTCTAGACTGTGCCTTTGGTGGAAGCCAAATTTCGTGTCCTGTTGAACCCAAAACACCACCACCAAAACCCAACTTTTCAACAATAACTACTCCTGTAAAATATATTTGTTTGAGGCCTTCATCGATACTTGGTTTATATGTGTTAGGGGGTGTGTGTAATTCCTTAGAGGAAACGTCATCATCATTACTTGCCTCTGTATGATACTCTTGATTCCACAATTTTATGAAATATGCATCTTCTGGAATAGAATCATAGTCTTCTACATATTTCGGATTGCCTAGGTCCTCCCTCATAGACCAAAAGGAATTAATTTTTAACCTTGTTTAATTTTTATCTCGTAATTCTTGATGTAACTCCTTTGACATGCTTTTAGAAAAATTTTAATTAGGTTTTACATAAAATTTTATAGATTGAAAATCGTTTGCCTTTTTCGTGGAGGCTCAGGCAATCCAAAAATTTGTTTTGATAACTCTTGAGAACTAATTCCTTTCTCAATAGAAATTTCATTCATTGCTATTTTTACCTCATCCCAATAGTTCTTGATTTTCAATTTTTTTAGAAGGGGTTTGCTTTTATGTTGAATTTTAGTGGAAAAGTTCTTTTTCGCCACTACCCTTATTTTAATCAACTCACATGGGTCATACACCTAGTGAGATTCAACATCAAACTTAAAAATATATAAGATTTCATATTCCACATAGAATTTTTTTTCAAATGTGAACCTTCCATATGAGAACAATAAGGCAGGAAATATGCTCTTCTTTTACTGAGTAACCAAATAGAGATTATCATTGCTTTCCATTTGTCATATATATTTCAAGACAAAAACTCTCTCTATCACATGTATTGGCAATTTTCAAGGTTGTACTCCTAATCCATAAAACCTTAACATAATATATTCCTACATGAAGTACCAGTCTACTAACTGTATTTCTGATCGCAATTGAATGTAATCTCTACATTTCATAGGCAATCTAGGCAATGCATTTTTAGTAATTACTTCATAAATTGGAGCCTAAAAATAATCCATAAATTGACAACAATCCCTTCTATTATAATGCATCCTTATCTTGGGGGTCTAGTCAGCTAATGGACGTATCGCTTTTGGCTGGACCTCAACATTATAGGGCTCAATTCTAAGTTTTTTGGTCAAACCATTCGAAAAACTACCATAGAATCAAATAACACAAGTAGGTATTGAACCTAAAGGTCTTAGTGTCAGAGCCTTATTTGATTGTTGATAATTGTTTATGCATAGATTTTGTAATATACCCAAAAAATGTGTATTGACAAAGTGGAGAAATTAAATGGATATTCTATACCATTTTTAGGAGGGTTTCATCCACTTTATCATCACTGTCAAAGCCAAGGAAAAATAATAGCATAGAAATTGTATCCCTAACTCACAGTTTAAACATCTCAATTGCATGCTGAGCATTCCCTTTTGGTATTGTTGCATCAACTGTTAATTTTCATAAAAACTAATATTTGTCTTTATTACTGGTGGTATGATAATCGCTAGCAATATTTTATAGGTGTAAGCTGACGATTCCTAAATTTTATCTTTAAACCCTAACACATGGCCAAGATTTACCTTTGTAATGGACAATTTTTTTTGTTGTTTCCCTTTACAACAATAAATTTTTTCCAACATAATTTTGGGCACATATATTAACAAATTCAGGGTAGGGTAAAACCTCGTGGAGAATCTTGCGTCCCAATCTAGACCCCCATGTTACCCAACCTTTATGTTTAGCTGATGGGTTTGAATGTCTACTTTCCCTCATCATCGTCTTAGACATGTATCTAAGATGTGAAGCTTTTGTGCCAATTACAAGATCATAAATATCATGATATTCATCAGTAAAACAACTACCAGGGGTTTTAATTTTAAGCAGTTTGGCATATGAGATTTGGGTTTTACTTTTACTTTGGGGTCCTATTGAAGTAGACATGCTTGGAATTTTGGATTCTGTAACTCTCAACCCTAATTTCTCAACCCTTATATTGAAATATTTCAAAGTGAAGGCTTATACAATGATATACAATGCTACTTATAAAAATATAATAGTTAAAGAATCAAGATTCAAATGCAGGATGACATTTACTTCAAAATATGAAAATTTTAAGCCTTACACGGTTCGCAAGTTCTATGAAACTATTATACCTTCTGTTGCACTATGCCTTCTAGAAATAGAATTTCAATTGTCAATGGACGTTTAATATCACCTTGGTCCACATCACTATAAATGATTACGTCTTTCAATGTACTTTGTAGATGTCAAATTTATTCTCCTTATCAGATGGCCACGTGGCAAGATTTCGGGCCTCCTCGAGTCAACGACATTCCCCATACTCCAATCTCGTAGAATGAATTGATTCAATAAAGTTTCGGGTTTGCAGTGACAGGTGTGGGCATTTAATGACTTGGTCGTTGAAACATTTTAGACCCCCACTTTTTCCCATGCCACGTGGAAGAATCCTGTGGATTTCTTCTTTTCTTGACCCCACATACGTGAACCTCCCGGATTTAGGCGGGATGAATTATAATTTCAGGTATGGGTTTATTTGTTCATTGTTGGTCATAGACATTGGAATATGAATATATGATGGGCCCCAAAATATTATATATTTCTATATATTATTATATAAATATATATTTATATATTAGATATACATATATATATATTATATATATATATATATATATAGTATTCACATTATTGATTTCTTAAAAGTTAAATTAGATTCTTTCTTTCTTAAATTAATTTAAAGTTTTCAATAAAATAAAAACCCATCAGCCCCACTTTTACCCATGCCACACGAATGAATTTCATGGATTTCTTTTTGCTTTGCCTCCATGGACATGAACCTCACAGATTTAGGCTGGATGAATTAAATTTTCGAGTACATGTTTATTTGTTCATTGTTGGTCATGGAATATATGATGGGCCCCAACATATTATATATTTATATACATTATATATATTGTTTATATATATAATTATTATATTATTTATATATATTAAATATATAAATTATATATATATATATATATAGGATTATGGGCCTGCTCAAGGAAAAGGAATTCTCTGGAGTCCAAGCCCATGGAATGAACCTATTCAATAAAGTTTCGGGTCCACGGTGTCGGTGAGGTAAGGCAGAGTGGCGTGCAAAAGAAATGAAAATTTTTGGGCCTTATTACAGTCAATTTCAACAGAGGGTATTCATCAAACTAGTTATAGGAGATTCGCTAATCGATTTCTAACTATTTTTTATATTTATACCATTTTCACCGAAAGAACAAAACATGTTACATGGATATTTGCTAGAACCACGATACTAGTTACAGGTATATTCACCACAATTTCTATAAGTTTTTTTTAGGGGCATTCCTTAAAATTTTCCTTGATTATTAAAATGGTTGTCGAAAGTAATTCCATTAATTCCACCATATATGTGGTGTTTTCACACCTATTTTTTGTAGATGGTGGTCAGGTATGGAATTTTGAATTTCTATAATTGAATCATGTTCATTACATTGCAGATGAAACTTTTTCTTTGAGCAAAGGGAATAGAATCCATTCTCTGACATTGTAATAAAAAAATTATATTTGATTTTGATTCCTTATTAAACAATTTGACTCTTTTGGTCCAAGTTACTAAGGCAAATGACATACTATAACAAGAGAGAAATTTTCGACCACCATAAGAAATGGGAAATGAGAGAGAATTTTTTTAAAGTTATCCATATCCCAAATTAAATGTGATTTCACTTGTTCCAAGATTTATAGATTATTTTTACAAAAAAAGTGATAACAATTTTTATGGGAACTTGAGTGAGTAAGAGAGATTGTTTATTCAAACCTTTCCAAGTTCATTCCCATAGGCAAGGAAAATTTTAAGACCCCTTACCAAAATCCAACTTATATTTTTTGGCGAATTTGTAAAAATGGATTTCGTGTTGATGGTGAATATGAGAATATGGATATAATGATGCAAGAAAATAATTTATTTAGGAAAAGGCATGCCGGGGATGATTGCAAGGGAGAAATAACAAAAAAGGCACAGACATGATGGTTGCACAGAATCCTTGAAAGCAGGCATCTGCAAGTGTAGATGATTCGTCTATACAGAATCACTATTGGGTGACTATAAATACTATCGGGTGACTGCATATACTACCAGGCAACTACATATACTATCAAGAGACCACATATACTTACAGGAGACTTATATACTATCAAATGATAGCATATACTCTTGGGTGACTACATATACTATCGGGTGACTGCATATACTACCAAGCAAGTGCATATACTACTGAGAGACTTCATATACTAATAGGTGATAGTGAACAAAAATAAATATTCCAATTTAAAAATTTCAAATATGAACAAGGATAACATCTGGTCACCATATAAAATTATATAAGACTTTGCAGAGAAAATAAACATGAATTTGAACTGTGCATGACATATCCGTCATTACATTAATTTTAGATTATAATGAAGACAACACAACTAAGACAAAGTGTTTTCATGGATGAAGAAATAATGCTTACCATTTTATTGTAGGACTTGCAACTCTTTTCTTGAATATGTTGCATTTTAATAGAGATGCTTATATTTCCTTCCCAATTAAAAAATGAATGATTAGTTGCAATCTTCAAGCATTCAGGAATCTCGATTATAAGGCCACGCATCTTAAATTATGAAGTCAAGTGTCTACACTATGTTATCATACATCTAGAGTATCCAGTCAAACATCTACAGTCAAGCCTCTATACTATGTGGTCGAACTCATCCATTGGGCGTATCTTATATAAAATCCTTTGAATTTCACATATGCTTATATTTTTTATTAGTATATATTGGCAAATGTACCCGATTGATGTTTTGAGATAATGGTGATATACATGCATAAGTATTAAATTTATTTTAAACATTTGGCAAGGTAACCCGCAAAATTAAGTTACACCCAAAAATTTTAGGCATAATATTGCTCCATACATGACTCAAAATTTCCAAATGTAAATTTCAAAAATGTAAATATTCATGAATTAGCAAAAATTCACCACTAAAATTTACCCTTCCCATCAGACATATAATATTAATATAATTTATAAGGACGATTTTCCAACATTCATAACCTTCATATGTGTTAATGATCCATTTGGCATATAGATCATGACCTTGACTTTGTATGTTAACGAGACCTAGTCCACTAATTGATTTAGGAATACAATAGATATCCAAAGAAACTATGTGGAAGCCTCTACCTCTATCAGCATTGGCCCAAAGAAATTATTTGAGAATTTTCTTCAATTTGGAGATGGAATCCTTAGAGAGGTCCCACCACATGAAATACTTCAAAAAATTAGAAACTAAAATTTTGGAACATGCTTGAAATTTATTGTGGACACAAAATCACACACATATTACTATTTTAGCATGTCATGGGTATGTTATATACATGAATCTTAAGTAGTAAAATTATTCACTGGTGACACAATCCCTTGTCCATCTACTTTCTTTGATTTATTTCTATTGTATTACTCTGCTACATCTATCATTTATGTACCCAGTTCTGGTTAGGTTACATGGATTCCTTTATGTATGTTTGTTCACATCTGTTGTCATTGATTCCAAGACACTAGTGCCGAGGCACCTATGTCCATTCTAGGCACCTCTATCATGTTTATTATTTTTACCTATTTTGACATTTGTGGTTGGAATTTTTGGTTTTCTTATCCTTATCTCAAGTTCATAGTCATCCTTTTGTGTCACTAGTGCCAAAATTCAAACCAGAGATTCAAATATATATATATATATATATATATATATATATATATATTACACACACACACACACACACAGACACACACATTATTATTCTCACTTTCAATTTAAATGGGAAATCACATGTACATACTATTACTACCATCAAAGGACTGCATTTTGGGTTGCATACACTACATAGGAAGGGGAAGTGTTGAATTCCATACCACACATTTTCAACTTATCTAGTTATAGCTCATTATCTTGGTGTCATTGGCATGAGGGAAACCTAAGGAAACTATTTCACACACAAGCACACAAAATTACATGGAGTCTCAAATGTAGTGTAGTTCTCAGTCATAATTTCATTCTTTGGGTGATCGAAGGGGTCAGTATGATTTCACATATTACATATTCTATTAATATTTTAAGTTTTTTTGAGCTTGTACATGTAGCTAGGGTTTGTTTTGCATGTTACATGTACCTTTGGTGATCAAGAAGTGACTACCAAGTAACTAATAGAGACCAACTGTGAAACCCTTGTGACACAAAAGAAACCATATTTTGAGCATTCACATAGTTACTGGTGCCTAGAATCAATCTCCAGCACCCACAAGCCCTTGCCTTACTGCAAGCCCCCTTGTCCAGCCTTAGTGCATAGTCTCGTATATTTTATCGATCTCTTATCACATCATTTCTTTCCATATCTAATATTCACATAGTCCTGACTACATATACATCACACAGGAATCAACTAAGTCACTTACCTCTTTCATTTTCTTATGATCTTGTATTGCTTGAGTTCTTAACATCGATGTTTTACTGTATTTTATCATATTAGTTACTCTGAAATTAGATTTAATTCAGATTTGATTAAATAATTTTGTGAACCTCACTATTATTCGATCCCCTTTCCCTAGGATCCCAAAAAACCCCATGGATAAAAAGAGGTCCTCATCTCCTAAGAACAATACAGCCTATACATGCATCTAACCTTCTTTTTAAAATACTTCTGAAGAGTCTGAATTTGATGATCCCTACCACAATCCTTAATATGATCCCAGAATCCTCCAAAAACTCCTTGACTTCAAGAAAACCCTTCTTGTTGGTCTTCAAACCCCTAATATTTATATAGTCTCCCCTTAAAAATTATTTGCATCATGTTCTCCCTCATCTCCCAAAGCCACCAATGTTGTTCCATATTCCTCTCATTCTCTTATAGAAAATAAGCTAGATTCTTTTCATGATGAAGTTCTTTCTTCTGACAATACGGATGTTAATAATTCTATTTCTGATAATGAAAATGTAAATGTGCATGATGATTCTTCTAGTAGTAGTTAAGATGAATGTAAAGCTATATCTCCTACTCTTCATGATTTTGAAATTATTTCTAATGATTGTAATGATAAATCTAATGCTAGTACTCCTACCACTTCTTTGTATGATAATGATAATATCGATGAAATACTTGATTGTGAAAATATGACTAATAGTGATATTGATTATGCTTCCTATCATGAACATGTTAGTCATGACGTTACTTCTCTTAATACTGTTGAATGTGAATTTACCACTCCTCTTTCTTCTACTTCTGAAGTTTTTTCTAATGTTTCCAATGATGATTCTACTCTTATCACTAGTGCACCTCTTATTGTGTCTTATAATCCTATACCTAGCATTCCCATAGAGCCTCCATGTTCCTCTCCTCCTCTCCCACCTCCTTATGCTACTTCTGAAGTTCCCATGATCACTCATAATGAAAAGGTTCAAATTCTCAATGTGCCTCTTATTTCTCCTACCATCCCTTCACATGATATCCTATCCCTCATACATGTTGTTGGAAATTCGCAAGCTCAAGTTCATTCCCTTAACCTCGAAAGAAAATCTTATTATGATTCCATTGACAATAATTCCTTACCTGGAAATCCCATTCCCAAAAATATTCAAAATTATGCTTTCCCTAAGGTATTTACTATGCCTACCTTCTCATGTTTCAGTGGCATATGCAATCCTTATTTGCATCTCAAATGTTACCAACTACCCATGGCCTCTCATTCCAATGATCACTTCTTACTCAAATTTTTTCATCATAGCCTTGTTGATCATGCTCTACCATAGTTTATTAGCTTTCCTAATGGATATATTAGTAGTTACTATGATATGGAGGATGTTTTTCTTATGTGTTTTGTTTATAAAAATGTTCCTAAAGTTACATATGAGTGTTTTCCTTCTCTACATGAAAGAACCAATTATAAATTAAATTTTACGCTTCAATTCGTAAATGCATCAATTACTATTTCAACCTATTGATTTAGACATGCAATTTATCTTTTGTCATGGTTTAATTCCTACATTGAAAGAAAATATTTTATATGATATCTATGAATCTTTTACTCTTTTGTGCTATAAATTTATTGATTTAGAATAAGATATAATTTTTAAACATATTATATAACCCCCTTGTACTTCTTCTACTATATCATTTCCTATTACTTAATATCCTCTTCCATTCATTTATCTCCCTTGACAGTCACCATAACCCCATCCGTGTGAGTGTCTTCCTTCCCCACCATTACATCAGCATACACCTAATTCTTCTCCACCTCCCACCTGTGAACCATTGCACTTTTCGCATAATGCTAGACCACATTCAATGTCTTTTGTGCTTTACTTGATAAAATCTTAATCCTCTTACCTTCCAACCAGCATCACCATCCTCATCACCTACATCACCAATGTGACCACCCTTCCTATAATTTTCACCATATCAATGGCCACCATGATAATGATTGTTGTGCTCTCCATGACAAATTGCAACAATTAGAAGACAAAGGTGTAATTTCTTTCATCTTTCTTTGTCTTGTGAGTGATCTCTTTATCTTATCCCACATAATTGATCATCTACAATTGTTCACTTGTCTCTTTCATACCCTTCTAAGGTTATCATTTTCCCACCTCCTAAGCTAATCATTCATCCACATCCTCCAATTGTCGCAACTATTGCTACATCATCCCATCCTCCTCACATTTCTACTGCATCTCTTGAGCTTCCTAAGCCATTAGATTCCATACTTCCTACCACTACAACTCCCATTATTGACATCATTTCCTATGACATTCAATTCGGCACTTATCCTCACACTGCTACTACTTCACATGCTTCCACCATTCCTTGCAAGCCTCTTCATCTCTGGTAGACGTTATCTATTTTCCATATCATTACCCAATAACTCACTCTTGTTCTTAAGGTTCTTACATGAATGTTGAGGTAATTATTACAAAAATGAACCTCATTCTCACACTGGGGGGAATTTCTCTTCTCCCCCCCCCCCTCTTTTCATCTTCATCACACACAATTATGCACATGGTATTACATATTCTCATTATACAACTATCAACGAATAATTATTCTATTTTCTTGTATGGTCTACATCACATTACTATTTCTCCTTATCTACCACATTACATCACATACATATATTCATATTCATCATATACTATACCCTACACTCTCATTCAAATACAAATCCTATTTAATTCACTACTTAGCTAATCTTTCAACACCATGATACATTTCAACACTCAACAATCACAACAACCATTTCTACAATGCATATGTAATCTAACAAACCAAAGTGCACATAAAAATCATCACATCATATATCAATGCACATCATCAACACATATGATACCAATATATGACTATATATTTCTCGTCAAAAATCATAGTTACAAAATACAATCACTAGGGGGCGATCCCCCACGCATTAATACATCATGTGTAATACATCATATATCATCCTTGTTGTCACCATCTACAATTGCAGGAGATTTAGATATAGATGATTCACCACTCACTCTATGCCACCTATCTTAGATTCTATACCTCTCTAGCTGACTCCATAATATATTAACTATTCTCTACATATCGACCGTGTAACTCCACATAGTGTGTAAATACATCTTGACCTAGGGCTCCTCCTCTTATGGCCTGTCTCACTCAATTAGTACCTTCACGAGCCTCATCGCGCTCACTCTAAAAAATGGTACACATGGATGCTTTTATAACCATTGGCTCAAACAAATGGGCATGATTTCCTGTAATCATGTATACATACTCTAGCATCCCTCCTACCACAAGCACATCTCAAGGTATGTTCCAGATCAATGTGTGTATTAATGAATCTATAATAAAGTTTCAATGTATGCATCACCTACAATCCTACAAAACAAATTATTCATTACACATATTGACATCCATCACACAACAATAAAAAAATAGCACATAACATTAAACAATACTAACGCTCCACCCCTACCATTGCTACATCATCAACATCTGGATTAGGTGCCTGAACCTCTTTTCCTCCAATTTCCCACTCCTCGACCACATCTACCACCACTAGAAATAGAAACACCTATTTGTGTGTCGCCCACCACTCACTGTACGTCTAGGTTCACCTCACATCATCATCTTGTATCAGCTATATGGCCACATCTGCCTCATCTTGACCAGGATGCACTATTTGTTCTCATGTTGCACCCAACATTGCATCTAGTCCTCTTTCTACCGTAGTATTTCGACACCATATATATGGCTCCTGGGGCACATCATCAGCCATATAAAACTATCTAAAAACCTACTCACCCTAGAGCAACTCTACTACCCCTAGGTAGCGAGCCTCTAACCACATGGTGCACTGAATGTACCGCATCTCCACATCATCCACCAACCAACCCCCATAGTCTCTATACGGCCTCCATACAATGGCCCCATGACCCATTTTAGCAATCATCAACCTATAGGTGGTCATATACAACCTCCTGCTATGGGTTCACACCCACCTTGTTACAAAACTATCAGGTCGAGCTCAATCAGTTTGTGGCCCCATAAGTGTATTCAATATCGTTATATGCTCATACACCCATACATATAACAAATTGGTGGCTCTAAATCCACCTATGTGATCCTCCTGCATAAATCTATACAAATCCCTATATAGGTGTTCCAATACACACCGCACCCATGCATACCTAGTACCATGCTCCTCCACACTACGAAAAATTTCCTGCATATTGTAAAAAATCCTAACTCTATCACCCTCCACTTCCATTGAAAAATATAGAATCGCTACAATTTTCCACAACCGTGGAACACTAGATTTCAATATCCTATCTAAATTGATATGAGTCTCATCTTATATCTGTGTCCTTATAAAGTACTGTTGTGCTACCCTCATCTAACTACAAACATCTAGCACAACCATGATCTATACTCTCTCACCCACAATAGGCTACCACAATATCTTGTATACATCCTCTCGTGTCACTGTCATCTCGCATGTCAAGAACTAAAATGTACACGTATCTGTGAACCATCTATCACACAAAGCTATCAACATAGGCATATTCTGGGTTATCTCCCCCAACCTAGCAATGTTCAGTAGGTCGACACAGTCCAATATATCCCACTCCTCATCCAAAAACTCCAAAACAAGTAGCGTACTCAAGTGACAACTCACTCAAAACTCTCTAGAGTGCATATCCCTATTCACAACATAAAAAACAATGAAATTCCTCTATTAGCACACCATGCATACTACATAATCATTCCTAAAAACATACACATACAAAAAATATATGCATTTCACAAAATAGTGCCTAAACCCTTCCCTATGACACCAACGCTCAAGAGCAAGTAATTGGCATCCAGAGATAGGTCACTAGTGCCTGGAACTAGGCATTAGTATCCCAAAGGACAAAATGCCTTGGTTGTTTTTGTCCTAGTTAGAAAAGCTGAAAAACTCTCAAAGTTCAAATTTTAATAAAATTTACCAAAACATACATAGTTGGCAAAAAATTTCAAAAACAATCACACATACCAGCTCCTTGATCATCTATGAAACCATGGCTGCCACTACTCTCTCAAACCTTGTCAAGCTTGCCACTCTAACATGTGGCATCCTCGCAGCTCAAAGCTCCAAATTCTACTCAATATCGGTACAAATGAAATTACTATTCACTTTTCAATATTACTATATATAGCGATTCCAATTCACCATATACTATAGTTCCTCTTTATAACTAAGACACGACACATGGTTTTGCTCATATCTTGAGCCTTGTTACTCTGTTTTCCTCCCCATTTGCACCATTCAGATCATGATTTCTCCTAGCACCGTATTATATAGTTTTTAAAATTCCATATACAAATTTGGAACTCGTATTAATCAATCTATACACATACTTTGGCATTATTACTATCTCTTATTCACAATTACACCTTTTACAACCTTGATTTTTACTAAGTGCTTGTTTCTCCACCCATCATCCTTTCACCGAAAAGGGGCATATCACTCCTAATACATTACTATCATAATTTTCTTTGATCTTATTCAAAAAAGAGTACAATCATTCTACACCACATTCAATACTTCCTACTATTTCAAATGTATTCCCCCAAATGACCTAAGCTACAAGTAAAAGCAAAAACCTCTCCTTGAGTAATATACTAAGTATATATTATTTCAAACAATCTTATATCACTCAGATCAAAGCAATTAATTGGTACAACAAACACATTCACTATCTCTCTCAGATGACCTAACTTGGAAGCCATCCAATACTATGAAATTCTAAAGACCCTCTATAATAGGAGTCGGGGAAATGAGACTTCATTTCCTTTCCTATACTACTCCTCTATGGGTTCTTTAATTGGAACAAAAAAAATTTCAATCTGAACTAATCAGAACTAAATAAGAGCTAAATTTGATCTCTATCCATCTACAGGGTTTGGACATTTTGGGGATGTAGTCATGGATGGAGATTAAAACTATATCTCTATCTCCAACACTCTTCCTCTAGTAGAAGGACACCCAAATCCTCACACTTTCAAAAAAATTGGGTTGGGAATTGATCACTACCTACCTCTTCAATCTCCTTTGGAAATTATTCAAAATCTTCAAATTCTCCAAAATCATTTCAAATATTTCTCCAAGTGATCCTTACAACAGTTTTTTATCTCCACTTAAGCCACATGAGTCAAAATGTTGATCCATGATTCACCACACCGCAAGTTCTTACATTCTACACACACTTTGCAATATGGCTTCTCCAAAAATTTATAGCTATGTTCCTTACTTTCTGTTATCCAGAATTCACCCCCCAGGGTAATTATGATAACATGCATCAGAATAATCAAATCCCAAGCAAATTGATTGATTCAGAGCAAAAATCAGGTTTCTAGGGTCCCTTCAGGAAATTTTCTAACTCTCCTGTTCAGGCTGAAAAGAACAAGCTCTGAGAAAATGCGGAAAAAAGGTTGCAGCAGGCAAGTAGGTTGATCCAGGAAAAAATTGTGAAAATTGGCTAAGTCCTAGTCCTCAGTAGAAACCTTTGGGACGTGTGGGACAGTCAAGACACGGATCGGCTGAAGAAAGCCTCCAGGCGGGCCCCAATAGCATTTGGGACAATCTGGGCCAGAAGTACGCGGCGGGCGCGAAAAGCCGATCCGGCCAAAACAGAGAAAAATTGGCTAACTGCTGAGCGGGACAGTTTCAGACATATGGGACAAAAGGGCCTGAACCGGCTGGATCGGCCGAAATGAGCACAAACAGTCCGAAACAAAGTGGGACAAGTGGGCCAAAAAGGTGCGATACCGGCCGAACCGAGTGAAATGCCGGAAGAATTTGTCCCGCGAGGCACTTTCGGACATTTGGTACGCGATGGATGTGAATCGGTCGAACCGGCCGGTTCAAATGAAATCAGCACAAGCGAAGCACTAGTGCCAAATCCGGGACAAAAAGACGGCGAAGGGCACGAAAAAGGCGGCAGGGCTGAGGACCAACCAGATCACGACACGTGTCACAGGGGAGGTAGTCAAAAAAGTCAAAGGGCGAAGTTTCGAGCGCTGACCCGAACCAATGAAATAGCGCCACGTGTCCCAGCTAGGGCCCAAAAGGAAATTTCAAAAGAAAGCCCCCCCGGAAAGGCAGAGGAGAGAGAATTGCTCGTCCAATCAGCATGCGTGCCACGTGTCATCTAGGTGGCAGAGCGCAGGAAAGATTTCAAAACATGTTTTCACTTGTTTTGTGCCCTAAATCTTCAGATCACCATAGCTTTCCATCCAGAGCTCGGATTTTGCACGTTATTTATATCAATGGAAAGCTGTTGAAATTCTCTACATGATTTCAGGATCAATCTTGTGTTTTGGAGTATTTGTGGAGGGAGAAAATTGAGAAACGGATCTGACACATGTTCATGGCCAGAAATGACTTTCCAGTGACCAGATTTCTAATGCAGAGTGGGTCGCATTCTCTTGTAATCCGGTCAAAGTGACAGGGTATGGGTTTGTGAGGTCCCCCATGCCTGTTTTAATACACCTGCAGTCAAGAAAGAATGGGCTCCCATGCCTCTGTACGTTTTCTGTCTCCTGGGCTCGACCCTTGCACTAAAAAAGCTAGTTTTGGGCTCATTTCAAAAGGCGGAACATTTTTTGGGCATAGCAGACTTCTTCTTTCATCCTCTAGCAAGGGATTGATGAAGGATCAAACCTCTCCAAGGATTGTAATAGTTCTTCCTTTACCTCTGTGAGGATGTAATGCGTGTTTTTGACATTAAAATGATAATGCAAGCTCTGTGAATGGGTTTCAATCCTCTGTTTGTATTATTTGCTTGATTTCAGATACTAAATTATACATTATCAGTCTGTGTATGTGTTTATGTTATGAACTTTGTTCTATGTCTATTTGCATGACAAATATGTTTTCACCACTCCTTTTGGTGCATCACCATCTTTAGTTAGTTTCAATTTTTTGCACTTCTACCCCGTATCTCCTTGCAAGTTAGAATAGGATTAGGATCTAAACCTCTGTAGTTTTGCAAAAATATATATCTAAATCAGAGGAGTTTGAGGAACCAGCCTCTAATCTGGAAGATTCCTCTCTCAGTTTCACAAGTCCCCATGCTTGGAGAGAGGTTTCCATGTTGTGCAATCACACTGGATGCTAGAGTGATCAACCTAGAACCCTGATCTGCATCCAGGGGTGTTGTGAGTCTGCAACAACAGTTTTGGCACGCCCAGTGGGACCTAGAGGTCTCAAATTTTATTGCAGCAAAGTTGATATGCATCTGCTGTAATTTTCTTTCTTGAAGAGAGCTATTATTTGCATATCTGGTGACTCCGACTGAGAAAGAATCAACTGGTTTCGGCAGTGCAGGCCTAAAAGCTTATGAGAAGAATCACAAGGTCAAGAGCTGGAGAAGAGGAAGTGCTGTTTGAATATATGTAATTATCTCCAAGAAGAGGGCAAAGAGGAAGAAGGACTCAAAGGTCCCCATCTCCACTAAACAAAACTCTTTCAACTCCTCCACATGATTGGCCTTTCATTCAGTATTCAAGAGTTCTTCGACTAATCAAAATGGTGCAACCATCGAATCCCTTTGTCAATTTCACTGGCAGCAGCCCACTTGCCCTCAATGCACAGAATCCAGTTCCAACCGCAGCGTTGAAGAACATTCTGTTTTTCACTGGAGAAAATCATACCACTCCTGGTGATCATGTCAAAGACATTGCTAACATCTATGCAATCCATGAGATAAATGAAATGGATGTGGCTGTCAAGCTGATGGCATCATCATTCAAAGGGAAGGCATTGCAGTGGTTCAGAAGCCTTGAAGCTGGTTCTATCACAAACTGGAATCAGCTGTGTATTGCACTTCATGATCAATTTGGAGAGAAGGGAGACAACTTGTCTCTTTTGGAGTAGCTGACAACTATCAAAAGAGCCCCCAACGAGCAGCTGACTGATTTCAACTGCAGATTTCAAATGTCCTGGGATAGAATTCCGGTAGCAGTCAGGCCAACCAGCAGAAGGTTCTTTTCTATATTACCTTAAAGCTTTAAATTCTGATATTTCTATGTTGGTTCAATCTATGGGAGGCACAACTATCCCTGTTGCTTTTAGTATTGTCATTAGAGCTGAAAAATTGTCTGATTCAAGCTGGCAAGCTAGCTCTTAGGCCTCCAATGCCATTATATCCAAGTTTAGAGAGCCCAAGTACTAGTCAAACACCTATCTTATTTCCTTCTCCCACTCCTAGAAATCAGAGTTCAAATGAAGCTTCCATTTCATCTCCAAGTGCCCCAAATGAGCTTCAAGAGGTCATGAAGCAACTGCAAAATTTAGGTAATGAGCTAGTTACAGTCAAGAGACAGAAAGCTCATGGTTTTAGACCTTCGTATCAGCCTCAAGCTCAACCCAATAGGCAGCCATATCAGCCTCAAAGGCCACCCAATCCAGCTGCAAATATGAATCAAACAAGGCCTCCTGCCAATAGACCATTCCAACCCTATAATCCAAATGCCATATCTGCCTCTAAGGCATTAGTACCAGCACAAAACAACATTGCCCAGGAGTATGATTGGTGTTTTCCATGTAATGAGCCTCATAATCAATCCATGTGCTTCAATGGTGCTTTGACTCAAGCTTTAATGGTAACAACTACTGGTGTGGAGGGGGGAGAACAATCAAGAAAATAGCCAACAACAAGAAACATTCCAACAGCAATCAGCCCCAAATGACACCACATTGGTAAATTGGCAAGCAGAGGATTTCTGTGGCATGAGTCAGGTAGTTTCTCAAGGTGTTGCGGCAAACACAAGGTCAAAAAGGATAAATTTGGGTGAATAGCAGCCATTAGCCCCAGCTAATCCACAACCTTCCACTGGCTCCACAAATGATTGGAAGGCAAGAGTCCCAGTTTCAAATGCATAAGGACAGCCAAGAACATCCCCTAGGCCAACTCAAATGCCAGCTATTGCTACCCACATACAAGGAGTAAATGTGCAAAACAAGGGATAGCAGAGAGATTCTTCATCACCATTCAGTATCATTGATAAGATGAAGAAAACTTACATCAATATATCTATGTGGGAATCCCTATCCATCCCAGGCCAAAGAGATCTACTGCAAGCTGCCATGAAAGACTGGCCAGGTTCGAATCAGCAGATGCAAGACAAAGTGCTCACAAATGCTGCCCAGCCTGAAGGAAGTCATGGAGCACAACAAGGTAGAATGCTGAAGCCTCCCCCTTTTTATGTTTTGTTAATCATTGGAAATCGGCTAGTACATAATTGCATGATAGACTCTGGGGCAAGTAGCTCAGTAATGCCTAAACAGATAGCTGATCAGTTAGGGCTCCAGTATGAAATAACATCTAAGGGAGTAGTGCAGCTGGATGGGACAACAATAGCAATAGTTGGAGTGATTAGAAATTTGAATCTTACCTTGCATGCATGTCCAAATGTGGTTGTTTTACAAGATGTGTCAGTCATAGACCTTCCACCACTCTTTGCCCTATGCTTGTCAAGGGACTTCACAGCCAAGATTGGGGGATATTTGTCCACTGATTGGTCACACATGTTGTTCAGAACGAGATATGGAACTAAGGCTACAATTAGGTTATAACCTATTGCAAACTTCCACATTGAGCCCTATACTCCAAGTCAGATTAATGCCAATTGTTCGGCATTTGATCAAGAAGATCACCCTAGCACTGATGAAGCTGACACTAAGGTTGGAAGTATCCCAGATCTAACTCTTGATGAATGGGCAAACAAGGTACATGCTTTTGATCCTTATCAAGAAGTAGAAGAATCTGAGCTGGGAGTCTATTGTATACACGAAGAAAGTCAACCTATTCCTAGCATCACCAAGCCAAACCACAAGGATGACAATGAGGTATGGCAGCTGTTTTTTGATGGATCAAGGAGTAGACAAGGCGCAGGAGGTGGAGCCGTGCTTATTTCACCTCAAGGAGTAAAGTATTATTCAGCTTTTAGATTTCAATTTGCATGCTCCAATAACAATGCTGAATATGAAGCCTTGGTGCAAGGGATGCATTGGGCAATCAAGAGAAAAATAAAGAACTTGCAAGTCTTTGGGGACAGTGAGCTGATTGTAAATCAAATCAAGGGACAACATGCTGCCAAAAATAATCTACTCAGGTGCTACAAGAACAGGGTATGGGACCTCATGGAAGATTTTGAGGGTTTCGGCATCAAAGCCATCCCTAGGAAAAAGAATCAAGCTGCTGACAGGCTTGCAGCAATAGGGGCAGCCTTTGACATTGTAGAAAACATTCAACAAGACAAGGTACAACCAAACATCCACGTGATTGTGAGGCCTTCAGTGCCGGATAACGATGTCAGTTGGCAAGTATTTGAGAATGACCAGCAAATCATCCACTTCTTGCAAGAAGAAGCTGAGTTCTCAGCTAAGAATCAAGAAAAGTTGGAACAACAATATGGTGACCAAGTGATATAGCTGAGAACTGACAAGCTGCCCAAGGGACTTATCACTCTGGAGTCCATTTTCAACCCCAATGATCAGTTTAGAAAGGAGAAAGCAAACATTCAGGTCAAGAGAGAAGATTCGGTATCCATCTTGGTAGAAGAGAACAAGCCATTGCAGATTGGAAGGATGACAACTGAGCAAGAAAGGTGTGAGTTCATACAGCTATGTCAAGAATTCCCTGACGTGTTTGCTTGGAGCTATGAAGACTTGAAAGGTTTCAATCCCAACTTAGCTCAGCATACCATCGAATTGGATCCAAATACTAAGCCTGTCAGGCAGAAACAGAGACCAGTCAATCCACACATGGAGCCTCTCATGAGGAAAGAATTGGACAAGCTGATTGAGTCAGCAATTATATTCCCAATCAAGCATTCTAGTTGGGTTGACAACTTAGTTCCAGTCAGAAAGAAGAGTGGAGAGATCAGGCTATGTGTTGACTTCAGAGATTTGAATAGAGCCTCTCTCAAGGACCATTATCCACTCCCTTCCATGGAGCAAATATTACAAGTCGTAGCTGGTTCAGAAAGGTTTTCGCTACTTGATGGTTACTCAGGCTTCAATCAGATTATGGTAAAGGAGGAAGACCAGTTCAAGACAACCTTCACAACCAAATGGGGCACATATGCTTACAAGAAGATGCCATTTGGACTGTCGAATGCCGGAGCAACATTCCAGCGAGCTATGGATATGGCATTCAAAGGCTTGATCAACAAGATAGTGTTGATATACCTAGATGATATCACTGTCTTCTCAAAGAATGCTGCAGACCATTTCTTTCACCTCAGGCAAGTGTTTCAGAGGTGTAGAAAGTTTGGAGTGTCTTTGAATCCTAAGAAGTGCATCTTTCTTGCACATGAAGGGAAGCTCCTTGGCCATATTGTCTCCAAGGAAGGATTAGCAATTGATCCAGAGAGGGTTGAAGCCATAAGAGCTCTACCATTGCCAAGCCACAAGAAAGCCCTTCAGAGTTTCCTGGGAAGGATAAACTTTGTTCGGAGGTTTGTCCCAAATTTTGCAGCCCTTGTTAAGCCCATCACCAAAATGTTAAGAAAAAGCATGGCTTTCAAATGGACGGCAGAAGGCAAGGAGAGTTTTGAAGCAATCAAAGAAGCCATCTCCCAGGCACCCACTCTCATCAACCCATACTTTTCCAAAGATTTCATCCTCTATGCATTTGGAGGTGATGACACTATTTCTGCCATTCTGGTACAGCAAAACAAAGATAATGATGAACAACCGATTGCCTTCTTCAGCCAGAGCCTAGATGACTGCGAAGTGAGGTACTCTTTTATTGAAAAACATGTCCTTGCAGTAATCAGGAGCTTGAAGAAATTCAAGCATTTAGTCTCAAACAACAAGGTCCAATTGTTGGTCTCACATGCTGGGGTTAAGGACTTCCTCCTCAACAAGGATTTGAATGAGAAAAGGGCAGGTTGGATCACCCGTGTCATGGAGTATGACATTGAGATCAAGATCACCAAGCTGGTAAGAGGAAAAGGATTGTGTGAACAGCTGGTTTTGGGGAAGCAAAAAGAGGTATGCAACGAAGAAGAGGCTGTTTTGACAGTTCAAGACAACCATGAGCCGAGTGACAGGCAAGAAGAAGACAATGCTGCCCCCACCCCTTGTTGGACCCAAGGCATTATGCACTTCCCACAAACAGGCCTATGCCCTCCAGAAATGAGCAAAGCAAAGAGGAGATACTTCAGGTTGCAGGCTGTTCCATATACCATCATTGATGGAGTTTTGTTCAAGAAGGATGTGAATGGAGTGCTGCTGAGATGCATTAGCACAAGTCAAATTCAAAGGGTGTTAGAAGAATTTCATAATGGACCATCTGATGGCCATTTTGCACCGAGAGTGACAGCTCTAAAAATCATGAAGGCTGGTTATTATTGGCCTAGAATCTTTAGTGATTGCTATGCATGGATCAAGAGGTGTAAGAATTGTGCATTCTTCACAAGAAAAGAGAGACTTGCAGCCCTCCCATTACATCCAATCTCAGTTGACCAGCCATTCATGCAATGGGGTTTGGACTTCATTGGAGTCATCAATCCCAATTCGAGCCAAGGGCACAAATGGATTTTGACAGCCACAGACTACTTCACCAAATGGACAGAAGCAGTAGCACTCAAAGAAGCAAATGAGTCTAACATCTTAGACTTTTATGAGCAGATTACAACCAGATTTGGTGTACCTGCCACAATAATTTCTGATAATGCATTGGCATTCATTGGATCCAGGGTGACTGAGTGGGCTGTCAAGAACGGTATTTACCTAAGCACTTCATCAAACTATTACCCTCAAGGTAATGGCCAGGCCGAGTCTACAAATAAGAACTTGTTGAAGATTATTAGGAGGACTCTTGATAAGAATCAAAGGTCTTGGCATACCAAGCTAAAATCAGCCTTATGGGCTAATAAGATAACTCCCAAACGATCCACAGGTAACTCTCCATTTAAGCTTGTCTATGGAAGAGAGGCAATCTTGCCCATGTCACTGGAGTTTCCAACATTGGAACTCATGAAGCAGCTGGAGTTGCTAGAATTTGAGCCCATGGAGGTGAGGTATGTAGAATTGATGGAGCTGCAAGAGATCAGAGATCAGGCATCCCAAGCAATGGAAAAGGATCAAGCTTTGATCAAAAAGACCTTTGATAGGAAGGCCAAAGATAGATCTTTTCAAGTAGGAGATCTAGTGTTGAAATGGGATGTAGACAGAGCAAAACCGGGAAGACATTAAAAATTTGATGCCATTTGGAGTGGCCCATACATGGTCACAAAGTGCAAGAACAACAATGCTTTCCAATTGGCCTCATTGGATGGTGAAGAACTGCAGATTCCAGTAAATGGAATCTATCTCAAGCGTTGCTTCTAGAGGGAGGTTCACTACATTTGTAAATATTAGATTAGATTTTCTTTCCTCCAAGTGCTTGTGCATATTGTTTTGTTGTAGGTTAGTTTTGTTTTCCCTAAGTGCCTTGGCACAGCTTGCTGTCCATGGAGATGTTTAGCATGTCTTTGCTTCCATCAGGTAACTTTCCATCTTCCTCCTTGCACATTCTGAGTCAGTTTGGATTCTAAACAGAATATTTGATGACTCCATGCCCAATGGATTGCTTCAGGCAACTGGTCTTTTCATCTAGCAGGCAGATGACCCCGCTGAGTCGCCAAATTGTTATCCAGAATTCACCCCCCAGGGTAATTCTGATAACATGCATCAGAATAATCAAATCCCAAGCAAATTGATTGATTCAGAGCAAAAATCAGTTTTCTAGGGTCCCTTCAGGAAATTTTCTAACTCTCCTGTTCAGGCTGAAAAGAACAAGCTTTGAGAAAATGTGGAAAAAAGGTTGCAGCAGGCAAGTAGGTTGATCCAGAAAAAATAGTGAAAATTGGCTAAGTCCTGCTCAAGGTCGCCTTTGGGATGTGTGGGACAGAAAGACGCGGATCGGCCGAAAAGCCTCCAGGCGGCCCAAATAGCATTTGGGACAATCGGGCCAGAAGTACGCAGCGGGCGCGAAAAGCCGATCCGGCCAAAAGAGAGAAAAATTGGCTAACTGCTGAGCGGGACAGTTTTGGACATCTGGGACAAAGGGCCCGAATCGGCCGGATCGGCTGAAATGAGCACAAATAGTCCGAAACAAAGTGGTACAAGCGGGCCAAAAATACGCGAACCGGGCGAACCGAAAGAATTTGTCCCGCGAGACACTGGGACATTTGGGACAAATGGACGCGAACCGGCCGGTCCGGCCGAAATCAGCACAAGGAGCACTGTGCCAAATGGGACAAAAAGACGCGAAGGGCGCGAAAAAGGCGGCAGGGCCGAGGACCAACCAGATCACGACACGTGTCACAGGGGAGGTAGTCCAAAAGTCAAAGGGCGAAGTTTCGAGCGCTGACCCGAACCAATGAAATAGCGCCACGTGTCCCAGCTAGGGCCCACAAGGAAATTTCAAAAGAAAGCCCGCCAGAAAGGAAGAGGAGAGAGAATTTCTCGTCCAATCAATGCGTGCCACGTGTCATCCAGGTGGCAGAGCGCGGGAAAGATTTCAAAACATGTTTTCGCCTGTTTTGTGCCCTAAATCTTCAGATCGCCATAGCTTTCCATCCAGAGCTCGGATTTGCACGTTCTTTATATCAATGGAAAGCTGTTGAAATTCTCTACATGATTCTGGGATCAATCTTGCATTTTGGAGTAGTCTGGAGGGAGAAAATTGAGAAACGGCTCTGACGCGTGTTCATGGCCAGAAATGACTTTCCAGCAACCAGATTTAATGCAGAATGGGTCGCATTCTCCTGTAATCCGGTCAAAGTGACAGGGTATGGGTTTGTAAGGTCCCTCATTCCATTTTAATGCACCTGCAGTCAAGAAAGAATGGGCTCCCATGCCTCTGTACGTTTTCTGTCTCCTGGGCTCAACCCTTGCACTAAAAAGCCAGTTTTGGGCTCATTTCAAAGGGGGAACATTTTTTGGGCATAGCAGACTTCTTCTTTCATCCTCCAGCAAGGGATTGATGAAGGATCAGACCTCTCCAAGGATTGTAACAGTTCTCCTTTACCTCTCTGAGGATGTAATGCGTGTTTTGACATTAAAATGATAATGCAAGCTCTATGAATGGGTTTCAATCCTCTGTTTGTATTATTTGCTTGATTTCAGATACTAAATTATACATTATCAGTCTGTGTATGTCTTATGTTATGAACTTTGGTCTGTGTCTATTTGCATGACAAATATGTTTCACCACTCCTTTTGGTGCATCACCATCTTTAGTTAGTTTCAATTTTTTGCACTTCTACCCCTGTCTCCTTGCAAGTTAGAATAGGATTAGGATCTAAACCTCTGTAGTTTTGCAAAATATAGATCTAAATCAGAGGAGTTTGAGGAACCATCCTCTAATCTAGAGATTCCTCTCTCAGTTTCACAAGTCCCCACGCTTGGAGAGAGGTTTCCATGTTGTGCAATCACACTGGATGCTAGAGTGATCAACCTAGAAGCCTGATCTGCATCCAGGGGTGCTGTGAGTCTGCAACAACACTTCCTTTGCAATACTTGAATTTCATGCAAATAGTATAAAGAGGGGAAACTATAGACACAAAATCAAACACATGCTACTATTATATCATGTCATCAAGTATGTTGTTAATGCATAGATCTTAAAAAAGAAAAGTATTCACTGGTGACACACTCCCTTGTCCATTAACTTGCTTTCATTGTTTCTATTAGTTTTATCTCTCACATCTATCATTTCTGTACCTAGTCCTGGTCAGGTCACAGGGATCCCTGTTAGTTTGTCTTTTCATTTTTGTCATCATTTACCCCAGGACACCAACACCCATTTTGGACACTAGTGCCCAAGCCATCCTATCCATTTTGGGCGTTTCTGTCCTCTTTGTTCTTGTTTAATTATTTTTACATATCAATCCTTTCTATCATAATCTTTGACACTAACACATGTTATTCTAAGGACATAGTACAGTAATTATGACTCTAGATCTCTACAACTCTCGATGTAATTTAATTGTTTGAGATGTGCATTATTTATTATTTTCAACCTTTGGCACTATCTATCTGTTCTAGAATGACATTTTTGTGTCCCTTATTTGTGGGAAATCAATATCCTTTCTTACTGTGGCCCTTACAACCCTTAGTTTTTATGTGTGATGTTATCATGTCTCTTGGGATGCGATACACTCAACATTTTATATGGCATTATATGTGACATTAATTATTATATCTATATTCTTATGTGTTTTTATAAGCTAGTATAATTAACCCACTTATCTGTGTGTGTCTTTGGTCTCATTATGCCATGAAACACTATCATGACACAATCTTGCAAGGCCACATTCTTCATTATGGCCATCTAAGAATTATTTTCTATGTGAGTCCAACAATGATTATATGTTATATTTGGTCATAAACACACTTAAATTCATTTGAGATGAGTTATGATACAATTGATCTCGACTTCATATATTTCATAAGGGATCATTCCAATTTGATGTGTATTACAAGAATGAGTCAATGTAACTCAGGAACATAAGTAATATTACAGAATTCATAATCTAATGGTTATAGGTACCCCCGGTGGATCATATGTATAGAAAATCAAATGTAATCAACATAGAGTTCGATCTATATGGACCCATCTAAAACAAATAGGAGGTCATTAAAGTATATTGACCCTAATGGATGGTACCTTATTGGGCAACTTCGAACATCCAATCACTTAATTTTTTGAGAAGAGGTATAATTGGCAAGAGGTCTATGATATAAATTTAGGGACACTAGCCATTGTTGTAGTACACTGTTCAAGAGCATAATTATGATAGAATTCGAGGAGCGTGGTGACACTCTACCCAATACTTGTTCACCAGTTATTAAATCGATACATAGATCTACTTTAAGATGCACTCATCATTATCAAATTGGCATAAGGGCATAAACATGATCTTGTTTCTATGTTATACAATTGCAAGAAAAACACTACTACAATGCATAATGAGGACTTCAGTAAACTTCATCCCCTTGTCGACTATATTGTATTTATAATCTATATTCATAGACAGTGGTGTGATCAGATTGGTGATTGGTTTTACTATGAAATCTAGGTATACTACCCTTAGTATATATGGCATTAGTGAAAGATTGGGAGGTAATTCATTGAAATAAAAATTAACGAATCATATAATTCATGTGATCAATGGAATGCTACAAGTGAAACTAATAACTATAAAGAGACAACAATGGAGTGCTTAGTACTTAAAATCCCCACATTAGAATTACTAAACATGAATTTAAATAATAACACACACTCTACGTTGCAACACAAATTTAATGTGGGGAATACCCTATCGGGTATACAAAACCCAACACAAGCAATATCCACACTTATATGAGAAATCTTTAAGAGGAACATACAAAATAGGCTTCCCTAGGATAACAGACTATGTCAATCTCGACATATCTTCTAATATCACTTATCATTTTCATACATGGTGGAGGATCTCTTGTGTCCTTGTATAAAATGTAATAATTATGTCTTCTATTTGTAAATACTGTTCTTGAGCTTAAGTATGTTTATATAGTATGTCCCAATCTGATTACAACTGTTGGGGCCAAATTTGCTCTATGTTCTTGATGTGTATAGATATCACAGGTAAGTATAACCATATATTTTATTACACCCCTCTTATTTTAACTCTTAATGGGGTGCAACACAGATGAATCCACTTAGCTCAAGTGTAATGAGTGTTTATCAACATAAATGAATCCCCAATTATGGTAATCAAGGGGTTTGAATCCCCTAAAGGTTGTCATTTTGTTATAACGGGGTCAACATGAAATTAATCTCCTATAATAGATCTGACATGTTCCAACACCCACCCTTAATGTTAGGTGGGGATAACATGTCAATATAAACCTTTTTAATAAATTTTCAGAGATCTATAAGCCATAGTGAATATTTAGGCTAGCATGTTTTTGGAAAATATGTGGTAAAATGATACGAATTATATTCAATGTTATCAGTAGGGGAAGACATCTCTAATATATGCATGGTGAGCATCCCCAGTGGTCAAGTGATGATGCATCACCTATCATTTTTTCGTAGATACATAATATTTTAATCCTATAGATCCTCATGGATAGTCATGTAGCCTTATGCATAATTCTTAAGACTTCCATACCTTACAATGTTTCATTTGGGTTCTTTGTAAGAAAAGTTATATGATTACAAAAACCACTTTGATGATGTTTAAAGAGCGATATAAATAGTGATAGTCACAAATGTCAGCCATCAATATCCTAATAAGATAGACCTAGAATATACGAAGGGTTGCTATGGAGGTAGAATTTTCTATGCAAATTCTTGGGGTTAGCACACCGTTTGTACAGATAATATATCAGATCTAAGCATACATGCAAATGAAAGAATAATATTCTACCAGAAGAAATATACAACTATAAGAGATATAATATCAATGTCAGATATAATGTGGTTCACCTAGTGTGGGCTACGTGCACCAAGAAACAAGACAATATATCATTCTAAAGGATTTCACATTGTATACAATTGAAGATATATAATATTCCACACTCTCACGTGATGTACATAGTGACTTTTCCTTCACTACAAGATTCTTTCTTCTCTCTCCAAGAATTCTCTCTCTCACAATTCATTCTCGCAACAAACATCAACTTTTTCAAGTTCTATCTTAATTCTTACTTCTAAACCCTATCTTTCCCATGTTTATATAAGTGTATACAAACTTAGGGAACTGATAAATATGCAATTAAAATCCTTAGATCTTCTTTAACATTAAAAGTTTAGATCTAATTCTCGACGATTCTAATTAAAACAAATTTCACACACAGGTAACAGACATGCCGGCTATCCCCAACTGATACTGGTTTGTCCCAACCAGTTCATCAGTTGGTCTGTGACCGATGATCGATCCCTGATCATAACCGAAATGACATCGGTTACAGTGTAAACCTCAGCAAGTTGTCATATTACATGCTAATTGTGAATTAATTCAAGCTCCACATCTCAACAATCTCCCACTTGGAGATATTAATTACGGCACCATAACTATATAACGTCATTCCTTGGATCTTCTTCCTTAGCTTTATTTCTTCCTCTTCAAATCTAAAACTCAAAGACCAACAGAAGTGGGAGTGTATCTCCAACTTCTCCTTTGCAAATGATTTCTTTAGCATATCCATAGGGTTCTCACTTGTATGAATATTTCTCCAGACTTCAGCTTCACATCCTCTAACACCTATCATATGAAGTGATACCTCAAATAATTGTGTTTTGTCCTCAAATGAAATGTTAAGTTCTTTGCTAAATGAATTGCACTTTGACTATCACTGTACATCCTACAATCCTCTTCCTCCTTTCCCAACTATTTCATGAACTTGTTCATCCATATCATCTCTTTGCTGGCATATGTAACTACAACATACTTTTCCTATGTATTAGACAAGGCCACAACCTTATGCAATCTTGAAATCCAACTAATTGTCATCCCACCTAGTGTGAAAACATATCCAGTGGTGTTCCTCTTGTCATCCAAATATCCAGCCATGTTTGAATCAACATAGCCATGTAAATAAGTATTTGACCCTCCATAGCATGACTGCATGTTAGATGTCCCTCTCAAATACTTGAGAATCCATTGGAAAACCTTCCAATGTTGTTTTCCTCGATTGGTCATAAATCTTCTCACAACTCCCACTGCTTAAACAATGTATGGTCTAGTATAAACCATAGCATACATAAGGCTCCCAAATGCTGAAGTATATGGATCATGTGCCATGTAATCAGCGTCCTCATGTGATGTAGGACACTGATCTTTGCTCAATTTAAAGTGTCCAGCTATAGGTTTACTTACAGGTTTTGAATTTTACAGATCAAACCTTTCCAACACCTTATTGATATAATTCTCCTGAGACAAATACAATTTCATGTTCTTCTTGTCTCTGTAACTTTTCATGCCAAAGATTTTCTTTGCAACTCCCAAATCCTTTATTGTAAATGTGTGAGATAAATTTTCTTTAAGCTCACCAATGTCCTGCATACTAGATCCTGCAATAAGCATATCACTCATATACAATTATAAAATAATATAGCTCTCATTTTCAAGTTTCTTGAAATAAACATAATTGTCAAATTCACATCTCATATAACCATACTCATCCATAAAACTATCAAACCTCGTATACCATTTCCTTGGGACTTGCTTAAGCCCATATAATATCTTTTTCAACATGCACACAATTTTCTCCTTACCCTTGACTTCAAATCCAAGTGGCTACTGCATATAAATCTCTTCCTCCAAATCACCGTGAAGAAAAGTCATCTTAACATTAAGTTGTTCTAAGTGCAAATCCTCTACTGCAACTGAACTCAATATAGTATGATAAGAATTCATCTTAACGACGGGAGAAAATATTTCACCAAATTCAATCCCTACTTTTTGTGCAAATCCTTTTACTACAAGCCTTTCCTTGTACCTTTTTTGTCCACCCTCTTCTTCATTGATCATGTAAACTCATTTGTTCTGCAATGTCCTTTTACCTACTGGAAACTTAACAAAATCCCAATTCTGGTTCTGTTCCATGGAGTCCATCTCCTCATCCATTTCATGTTCCCACTTAACATGGGCATCATCCTGCATTGATTCTTCAAAACTCTATGGTTTTGTATTATTAGTTAATAATAAATAAGATAAGGAAGGGGAAAATCTTTCTGGATGTCTACTTACCCTTGATGACCTTATTACAAGAATTTGGGGTGCTAGAGGTCCATTTTTCTCATTCTATAAATTAGTATAAACCTCAGACAGTGATCAATTGCGTTCACCTATAACCGATGCCGGTTCGACTAACAGACGTTGATCTGGCTCTTTTGTAACCAACACTACTTAAGGGGACCGATGTTTGTCATGGGTCAACAAACACCTGTTATTATGTAAACCTATAGGTGACAATTTTAAATCTGAGAATGTATTTTCACCCACAAACACATCCACCGGTTCATTTTTGGGTACCAAAATTTGATCCATGTATATTATCTTTTCCTTCCAATCAATTTCATGACTCCTAACAATCTTAGAACTGTCTAGATCCCAAAAATGGAATTTGAAATCACCATAAGCATAACCAATGAAAGTACATCTCTTGGATTTAGCATCCAATTTCTTTCTATTTTTCTTATCAACATGCACAAAAGCTTCTGAACCAAATACTCTAAGAAAAGAAAGATATGCCTCTTTTCCAGTCCAAGATTCTTCTGGTATTCCTCCATCCAATGCACTTGAAGGCCCATGGTTGATTAAATACACTATCGTGTCTACTGCTTCTGCCCAAAACTATCATGCAAATTCAACATGTATCGTCATGCTTCTAACACGTTCCATGATTTTCCTGTTTATTTTTTCAGCAACACCATTCTCATGTGTTGTTCTAGGAACCGTTCTTTATCTGCGTATTCCATTTAGTGAACAGTAATAATTGAAAGTCTTGTTGTAGTACTCACCACCATTTTCAATTCTAAGGAATTTTAACTTTAATCAAGTTTCATTTTCAATAAGAGGTTTCCATCTTTTAAATGTTTCAAAAACATCATATTTACGTTTAATACAATAAACCCTTACATTTCTTGTGGCATCATCAATGAAATTCACATAGTATTGGGATCCTCCATGAGAAGCTACCTAAGCTAGTCCCCACACATCTGAGTGCACAAGCTCCAATTTATGTTTCTTCGTTGTTTCCCCAACTTTGAGAAATCGCACTCTCTTTTTCTTTCCAAAAATGCAATGCTCACAAAAATCAAGATCAACACGTTTCAAATATGATAACTTACCCTTTTCCTTTAAGATCTACATTCCCTTTTCACTCATATGACCTAGCCGATAGTGTTATATGCTTGCACCTAAATCTAAAGTAGATATAACAAAAAAGGAATAAGTAATAGAGGTAGACAAATACAATGATCATACTTTCTTTCTTCTTTCCACAACAAGGGCTCCATTGGTAACTTTCTAAAATTCGGTTGTGAATGTATCCATGTAGCCAGATTCAACTAGTTGTCCCACAAAAATTAGATTTCTCCTGAGGCTTGGCACATGCCTCACATCTTTCGATATCCGTGTATTTCCATTCTACAATTTTAGATGAACTTCACCTTTACCAAAAATAATGCATGGTACATCATCTCCTAAATAAACATGCCCAAAATTACCCTAGACATAATTTCTAAAATAACCCTTATTAGGGATAGCATAAAAAGAGGCTCCTAAATCTTAAACCCGTTATTCAATTTTATTATCCAAGGAGAGAATTAGGGAATCTTTCATTACCTCTTTTTTGCAATATTTTCCTCTTTACCTTTTTCTGGTAAATTCTCTTTTTTTTCCTTGAACCAACAATCCTTCTTTACATGACCTTTCCTTCCAAAATTCTAGTAGGTTATTCCTCTACCTATGGATTTAGATTTTCCATTCCTAGACTTTGATTTCCCATTATTCTTTCTCTTGGATTTCTCCTTCTACCTTCCCCTAATTTCTACATTCAAAGCATTTTTAGATGATGATTCTCCTGTACATTTCCTGCTTATTTATTCATACAGGATTATACTAACATTGTCATCAAACTTTAAAATATTAGTATTAGACATTGTATTACTAACATCCATAACCAAGTTATCCCACTCAATTAGAAATCCCTTTGTGATTAAATATGTCAACACACAAAACCCTCAAACAAAAAATCTTTGATACTAGTTGTTGGGGTTGGATCACCGGTCGTACAAATATATAAATCACATATAAGCATACAAGTAATAAATGTAGAAATAATCAAGAAGAAACAATACACAATATTTAATGTGGTTCACCCAGTGTGGGCTATGTCCACCAAGAAATAGTTAATCTATTATCGCAGAGGAAATACAATGAATATTTGTAATCTTCCAAACCTTCTTGGATGTCCTGTACTTTCTTCTCTACAATTTTCACTTTTCTCTCTACAAATGAAACTTATTTATAATTATTCTAAATCTACCTTTCTAACCCTATCTTTTAGCTTATATAGGCATATACCAACTTAGGGCACTCAATCTATGTAATTACATCCATTAGATTACCTTTTAATTAAATGTTATATCTAATCTTGTGAGTTAAATAAAATCAAACCCGTACCAGCAAGCGATGTCGGTTACCCTAACCGATACTAGTTCCTACATGTCTGACTAATACTGGTCCCCAAGTGACCGACATCGGTTCATCAACCAATGTCGGTTACTTTGTATTCCAGCAATTCTATAAAAACATGCTAATGTGAAGCAATTAAGCTCCACAACTCAACACTCAAGGTAGACCTTGTATAATTCAATCCCCATAGTGTCCTATAAATCTAGGTAATTTTCAAACATGAAGCCATCTATCCTTTAAGAATTATCAATAGTAATTTTTATAGTGGCTTCATGGAGTTCTTTGATAGATAGTAAGTGGTCACACATTACTCATTATATTTCAAAATAAAGGCAAGAGACAACATGTAAACATTGAGTCAACTCTTCCTCCAACTTGTGTGTGGAGGGTTGACTAGAAAAAATATCATGGTGGTGAGTTATAAAGGATTTAAGGATGTTGGGAAGCATAGTGAGCTGAGAGTTGGTATCTTTGATATTCTATTATATCTCTATTGAATGTTTGGACTCTAGGAAAGAAAATTCAAATATCTATCCCTCATATTTAACAAATGCATATGGGATCCTATTCGAGTTTCACATAATGGGTAGTGTTCCTCAAAATTTCTTTTATGTCTCCATGCAATAACTAATTTTTACAAGGATTCGATGAAGAGGGAAAACTCTAAGTTCTATGAATTTTGATGGAAGTTATGAAGTGAATCTGTGAGAATGTGGACAAGATCAAGCATTGGTAAAATATGAGCACACAAAGGCAGTGAAATTGTGAGAGAGAGAGAGAGAGGAACAAAACATGAACCAAAAACATTGCTTATATATTGAATTCCTTAAAATATATTTACAAGAGGTGTATGGATATGAATCTGGGAACCATAGCCACCACATTAAAATGTGGAGAATTATAAATCTTGACTATCTTGTAGACATGTAAGTAAGTTAGATACATGTGTAGGAAAAACCATGAAGTAGAATTAAAAACATTCGCTAACATGCCCCTTAAGTGTAGCTTAGGTGGGTAGAAGAAATGGGACTTGGATATAAGACATGTTAATTACCCAAGAACATAACAAATCCCTCATAAAGTAGAGAAACTAAGAGAACCCATAGGAAAAATTCCCCCCCCCCCCAAACCGAGAAAAGATAAGTGTATAGAAATTCTCCCTCGTTACATAAGCCACCATTAAAGAACATAGAAAAGAAAGACCCCCAAAAATAGAGATAGGAAAAATAGATTACTAGCCATCCCCCTTGAAGATGAAGTCTCGTGAACTTTAAGTATATCCCATAAATGAAGAAGCCTACTGCCAGTAAAGGAATTGGTAAAGACTACATCCCAATGAGGAATGTTTAATGCTGCATTGAAATACTTTCGATCAAAGTTAGAGGAAATGAAGAATGTATCCAAGTGTTTCTCAATAAATCCAATGCTCAATTGTGACAAGTGTTGATGAATCAAATCAAGTACCAAATAGGACTCAGAATATTTCCCAACGTGGATATGAAAAATGAACCAAGAACTAACTACTCCTGTATAAGGTGTGAGCATGAATTATGATGGACATGAATTGTAGGATTCAAGAAGTGTAGGTGGTGTCACCATATAAACATGTAGTAGTGGAGGAAAACATCGAGAGAAGTAAAAGATGAAACTCTATCATCATTGACATCAAGGAGAGGAAACATATTCTCGATAGTATCATCAAGATTTGAAACGTGAAAGTCCACAAGAAAATATCAAATGTCTAGTAAGTAGACATCCAAATGAATTGGATCTTGTATACATGGAGAATATTGTTGTAGAGAATCATAGGAAGAATTCAATGAAGCAATTATGAAATTTGATGAAAAAAAAGTGATGGAATTATGTCATGTTGTAGAGAATCACTGGAATCAAGGAAGCGACTCTAAAATCTTATGAAACAACAGGTGTTGGAGGAATTTCTTGAAATAGGAGAGAAATGTTCTCAATGGTGTCATCTAGACCTAAAAGCTAGACTCTACTAACAAAGAAGTAATTTCTAGTAGGTATGTGTCCCAATGAGGTGAATCCAGAAGCCATATATGATATCGCTATTAAGAATCACTAGAATATCTCAAAGAAGGTACTTTGAACTCTAAAGTAGCAAAAAGTGTAGGGAGAATGAAATTATTCTATTACAAAGAATCATTAAAATCTCTAAAAGAATAAAACCTTGATTCTAAAGTAGCAACAAGAGGAATATTGTGATCATGCTACAAATAATTAATGGAAGATCTTTAAGAAGTGACTTTTTTCTTTGAACTAAAAATAAGAGGAATTTCATGATCCTTTTGTAAAGTATCATTGGAAGTTCTTTAAGAAGTGACTCTAAACTCCAAAGTACCAACAATTACAACAAAAATGTCTTAAATTGTAGATGGGATGTAAGCAGTAGGAGGATTGATAACAGTCTCAATATCATCCATATATGAATGGTTTTATGAGGAAATATCACTTTCATATGGATGATCAGGGTCTCCATACAACTGTTAGATGAATGTCCAAGTAGTGAAAGGGCACTCAGTGTACGCAAGTTGATGTTAAATATCGATGGGAACAATGAGACATATTAACCATGCCACTTTTTCAACCACTTCATCATCTTCTTATAATCATTAGGCTCGGGAACAAGTACAAGAAAATACTACATTAGATAATGCAATATGCATTGATCATGTATCCCTTATTTCTAGGATAAATAGCTTTATTAACTTAGCTGGAAAACTGGATTATGGAATTTAATAACAAATCCAATGATGAAACCCTTAAAATGAAACTTTATTTTAGTTCGAATTTACACCAAGGTATGACACATTATAATGTAGTGTGAATAAAATCTTCCGATTCTTCAAATAATCTCAGAGAGGCCGAACAAATAAATGAAAGTTGCACCATCACAAAGAGATTGAAAACTACAAACTTAAAAAAAGTACAGAACCCCAAATGGAGTTTCTAGCAAAATAATATGGATTTTTCAAGTTCCTTGCTCTTGCAAATTTTAACACTTCTTCATATGCCTTTAAAAAATATTTCATCCCTTTGCCTCTTACGAATTTGAACACTTGCTTGAGTTCTTTGAAAAATAGAAACTTTTCCTCACATGACTTAAGCTCCCTTAAGTAGGGAGTAACTAGGGTCTAAAACTCCATGTGACTAGGGGATAAGGCTAGGAAAACTGGTGACACAATATTCTTCACATTTGTAAACTTTTCCACAGATGATGCCACCTTTGTAAGGGGGTTGCACACTTTCTTATCACATTGGTTGATACCTTACCACTACTTCTTATCAACACACCTCAGGTTAGGGCATACATGCATACTAATGACATGCACCCATACACAGTGCCACCACCACCTTGAAATGTGTGCCTATAAGTAGGACTACCCCCTCCAGCCACTACATAGCTACACATGTTCATCACTCGCGACAAAAAAGCATCCTCCTAGGTTCACAACATCCACACATGTATAGTTGTTGCCAACATACAGACTGTCTTCATGTAGGTATAGTCGATAAGTTATTTGAACAATAGTACTATACATTACCATCAATTATGGCACCCATCAAAATTACAGTAACCAACAAGTTTTTCAAATGGGTAGTACCAACCTCAATAATGAATGTGTCCATTGGATCTTTCAAACTAGAAAACACCCATTAATTTTCTATGAAAACCCAAAATAGTTTAACTTTGGCACATTACGAAATTCTATGGAATACCATCAAATAGCCTTGAGATGACCATAAAACCCAAAAAAGACTAGATCTTCCCTACTTCAAAGCATATTCAAGTTTAATGTCAATGCTAGGGAATTGACACAATCCAAACTCAATGACACATCCCATTTCTCCAAAAAATTAAAAATCATGAAAATTATCTTGAAAATCAAACTATTTTTGTTGCACTTTTATGATTTTCCAGATCATCCAAAGATGATCTGGGTATGTGCAATAACAAACATGAAAAACTTGATATTTCAAAAAAATAAACACAAGGAAACTATGGCATTTGATTATTAGAATGAGCTCCTATACCATGTAAAAATGTGGGCCAAGATCAAGCACTCATAAAATATGAATACACAAAGAGAGTAAAGTTGAGAGGAGAGGGGGGGGGGTGAAGGGGGGGACTAAACATGAGCTATCTTAGAAAGATCTTTATAAGAGGTGTATAAATAGGAACCGAGGAAGTGTAACCGCCACTTTATAAGGTGAACAAGTGTAACTCTCACCTATCTTGTTGATACCTAAGCATGCTAAATACATGTGTAGAAAAAACCATGCAATGGAATTAAAAACCTACACTAATAGAAGCCTCACGGGCTTTCCACCGTAAAATTTGATGCTTGACAAAAACAGATATGCAGATAATTCATTATGCAATTAATGATATCTTCCTATCATGTTCGATCCCACTAGAGGAAGCCTCAAGATAGAGAGCAATGTTCTATATTCGAACAATATACTTCCTAGTCTAGGCATGGTTCTTCAAATAGGTCATATTGAGATCGAACTATGTTTTAACATTCAACTATCTAAAAATGCACTCAATCTTAAACTTGGATGGAACTATAAACCAAAAGCAAGGTTCTAGGAATGACCACTAAGCTAAGGTACAAGTTGAAAACCTGCAACATTGTTAGCAATGTTCCGAATATTGACATTTTTAGAAAATTTCAAAAAAAAAATCCATTGTTAGTTACATTTTCATAGGACCTAAAAGTGGGAAGCCTGTATCAGATCGGTATGTTGTTGCATTTTTCTACAATTTTCCATAGTCAACATTTATAAAGGAAGGTGTTTAACACTTTCATGTGCTTTAAGTGTTAACTAGGAGACACTCAACCAGAATGCATCTGCTATTTAGCACCAATCATAAAAGTAACATTACTAATTGATAAGCACCAAACAGCTGATAGGATAGAACCTTTGCTATCATATAAACTTTATTTTCTCCTAAATTTAATAAAGATTGTAAATGTTTGCCATTTTACCATTACCTAAAATAAGCATGAAGCTCTATCCAATTTCAAAAATTTACATTTACAGTTTTTTTTATGTTAATAATAAATCGAGCAATGATCGGAAATCGTTTTCTTGATCAAAATTCCTCTAATTTTTTTGTAAATTAACCCCTTGCCATAAAAGAGACTTTTATGAACTCTAAAAACAGGGGAATCAAATATAACAATTATAGTAAATAAACAGTTTTTTTAAAGTAATTTAAAGGGATCCGCAAATATTTAATTATTTAAAATTTTATGGCCTAAGGTTTTAAGACAAAGTGAACACTACTGATCAAATTTGTGGGTGAACATCAGGGATTAATCTCATTTTAAAAAGTATATATTGAATCTTCAATACATACTACCAATAAATCGTGAGATTTGAACCCATAACCTAAACCATCTAAAATGATAACTGAAATGGATTAACTATAAATGAACAACTATTACATATAAAAACGTTGGGCTACATGGAACTAGAGCACCAAAAAAAGCCCCTTTATTCTTATTGAACAAGGCAGCTACCTCAAACCACATTTACAAATCCAAACAAAATAATTGAAGAGTTTGTCACTTGGTGATGGCATAGATGGCATATATGATTCCTGGCAAGTACCCCAATATCGTCAACAGCAAACATATCCAGAACTCCACCTGCAATACCATAAACCATTTACTTTGTTAACTACAGATCAATCTACAGAAAGAGAAAGAACCAGAAAAACCACAGAGAGAGAGAGAGAGTTACATGGCAACCAAATCTAAGGAAGACACCCAGTGGAGGCAAGATTATGGCCAACAATATGTCGATACAGGTTGCAGTGCCCTCCCTCATGTTGAACCAGATGTTTCGCGAGATCCAAACCAAAACAAGAAGTGCAAACAAAGCCGGTAATGTGGGAGTAAGAGATAGAGGAATATTTATTGCATAATGGAAGGTCACAGGCTGTAGAAATGCGTTAGGTACGCTGAGGAGAAAAGTAGGTTACGTAACTGCACATGAGCGCTGCAGTTTCACGTGGGCAACCCCACTCTCTGGATGCTTCGTTGGAACTGCTAAGCTTATAACTGCACTTTGATAAAAGTAGAAAAGAGACGCTGCTTTAACATGAGTTTGAAAGGGTTATGTTTAGTATATTGTTATATACTTTCTTCCTTGTCATAGCTTAAAAATATAAATATTTCAAACTATTAAATAGAAAAAGTGGCACGCTACAAAAGTTCACATGGAGGGGACGTTTTGTCTAGGCCAACATTCCAAGGTTTCATTTGGTGTCTTATTATTCATAATTATTATGTTATCCTCAACATCTATTTGTATGTTATCTAAGTATTTTTAGGGAGATGTGATTGCGAGAGCCATCCATAAAAATTTGTTGATATAACGAAGAGGTACCTAACTATTTCATTGTGCAACTAAAGGTTAGTGCTCTGGAGGTGAAGAACATTGTTGTTGCACTAGTGTAAGTGAGTGTCTTGAAGGTAGAGACCAACCAGTACGACTACGAGAGTAGTGACATGAGCGACTTCCTCCATGACTCCTCTCCTTGCTCCACGACTTTAAAGAGGGCGGAAGGCTTGGAAGCATGCACACAAGGTATGTGCACAAAGATATTGGGAAAAGAGTTCACCTCCACAAACATACAGGTGAGGCAAGACCTTATAACCCACCTCAAGTTACTACTCAATCAAGTACTCTCAAAAACAAAACTAAAGGACCAAGAGGACCCTCTTAAGGCCATGAAAAAGTGATAGAGGCCCAATTGACCCTTGCAACCAAACCCTCACAAAACTCAAATGAAAAATTACAATATCAAGCCAAGTATTAAAGGCAAAAAAGGACTCTAATGATTTAATCAAGGAATGCCTCAAGTGGGTATGTAACAAAAAAAGGAACTGGAGAACCAGATGGTTGAAATCAAGAAAAAGATTGAGTGTGAGCATAAAAGCAATAAGATCAGAGCTCTGGGTAGCTAGATAAGGACTAAGAAGATTGGTTATGCAGAAAGATTTAGGGTAATCTTGTTACACACCCTCGAGGAGGGGGGAGAGTCAAAAGATAATAAGGGAAAAATCTTAGCCTAGATCCAATCGGTGCATGAGGATGTTCACAAAGGAGTACATGACACGGCCTTATCCACATTATTACCATAGCTTGTTTACGGCATAAACGGAACACTCCTCAAGTGGAGCGCATTTGAAGCAAAATCCAACCAAGTGTGCCTGGATTTTTCAAGCTATAAGCCAAGGCTTATCTAAGGACCAAAAAACAAGTTAGTCCTAGGAGAGGTTGGCCCCACCCATTTTGGGAATATCTTGCACGTAGGATTTGATTCTAAGTGTTGAACTGATCACATGCAAGACTAGTTTAATAAACCATGGGCAATGGCTATCAACAAGATGCTTACATTAAATACCTTTAGAATTTGAATAGCAAAGGAATGAGAAGAATGAAGAAGAAAGGGAATGGCATGTGGAGCACACACTTGGCTTGGTCAGCAGAAATTACAAGGGGTGAAAGAGAATAAAATGAAAACATGTATGAGGAAGGAAGCGACGAGCAATGAAAGGAATGGCAATTTGGCATCACTAACAAATCTCCTAACTTTTCAACTTGAATCATGTGTTTTGAGGTCTAATCCCTTTCTCAATCCCAAGGAAAGACCAGGGGTTGAACCTACATTAATGATGTTCTAATCTACCATCTTTCATGGTATTCTCCAACCACTATTGTAATGACACTCCACCTACTTTGAGTGCAAAGCAAATGTATCTAATTGACAAAAAAATGTATAAATAGAAGAAAAAATAACATTCGATGGATAGGTAGATAGATATGGCTGGTCTTTGTTACTAACTAGAGAACAAGGTTGGTCGAGAATCCCTTATTGAGATTATTGTTAGGTTATGGAGCTAGATTGCTTCATAATTAGCATGCAATGGAAAGTGACTGATAACACAGTAACCGACATCGATTAAAGTAGGACCGACATCGGTCAGGAAAAAGGGGAACCGGCCACAGTTAGGTCTAACCGGTGCCAGTTACCTGTGTCAAGTGTTTTATTTTTAATTCGTGGGCTTTAAATATAGATTTTGTTTCAAAGCAAATCTATTGGATGTAATTGCATGGCTAAGGTGCCCTAAGTTTGTATACGCCTATATAATCATGAAAGCTAGGGTTTAGAAGCGGGATGAATGAAAGAAGGATTGGATTAGATCCTTGATTCTCCAATATTGAGAGGATGAAGACAAAGAAGAAGAAGAGAAAAAGGGAACAGGTTACATGAAGACAGAGTCTCCATGGAGAGGAGCTGGATAGAAGGAAATAGCAGGTACATTTGAATGGTGAGAAGAGGGTAACGTCTTCTACTGTATTTCCTTTGTATATTTATTATCTCATTGTAATGGCTTGCATAGTATGTAAAGCACATAGCATTTCTTCTTGTAGATCCACATGTTGGTGAGGTCTTGTATTATAGATCTATATAGATCTAGTCTTGTATTATAGATCCATGAGATCATATTGTATTGTTGATCCATGTAGATCTAGATATTGTAGAGGAGGTCATCTTCATGTTTGCACAGGTTATGCAGTGATAGAGAGACAGACTTACTTCTTAGTGCACAATCTTAGTTGCACATCTGGTAGACCCATGTGAGAGGTCTTGTTTACAGATCCACTGAGAACTTGGTCGCAGTTTAGAGATGCAGTAGTTCCTGGTTATGTGAGATCTTTTGGTGGTGGTATGGAGGCATGGTTTAGTGTACTCAGGAAAATCCGGTTGGAGATCTGGGAGGAGGAGATACCCACATTTGGGTGAACCACGGTACATGCTTATTATGTGTGTGTACGCTTGTGTGATTTGGATTATTCTAGTTTATACTTCCACTGCTATAGATTTTGTGGGGAATTGTTTAGATTCTATGTGCATGATTTTGTTTGTTATTAAATCATAGCACGATTCTGTTGTCCCCAAAATCCCAACAACTGGTATCAGAGCAGCGTTTGTTTTTCCTGATGAGAATATCACAGGAAAATATTTAATCTCAAGTGGGAGCAGGAAGAGTAAGGTTGCTGGAAATTACAGTGACTGGCATCAGTTAAGTGGCAACCGACGTTGGCAGGGTGACCGTGGTCGGTTACAGGGTGACCGTGGTTGGTTACTGAGTAGCCTGGTTGTAAACAGAAAATCACAGATTTGAAGAAATGGAAAGATGTATAGAATGTATCTTGTTTGTTGAGGTGTGCCCAGTTCCTTGAGGCACAAGCATTTTGGTCAAATTGCAGATCCAGTTATTGAGGTATGGTTTTATCTTGGTACTGCAGTGCTTATATTATTTTGGTTGCACATGCATGTTTGGGATTGCAGATATAGATCTGAGAATGAGAGAAAAGGAGAAGTTAGGTATCTTTGGTGCAGTTAGATGTAGGGGCTTCATTAGAGAAGTTGAATATAGTAGCAAAGAACAAAGACTTGGTTTCCATCAGAGAAACATGTTCTTCAAGTTGAAGATGCAGTTGAGTGTCTTGGTGCTAGTAAGGTGATGTGTTGCATCTTGATGTAATTTATTGCATGGATTTTTTGTATTTTTTTGTACGAGATTTGGATGCTTCTTGAAATGACTAGCTCAACTCAACTATCGGCTTTAGTCGAAGAAGGCACCTGGTGTGGTGTGCTATGCCAAATTGTTTGGTGTTGGGTTCATTCCAGCAGCATTGACATCGGTATGAGAACCGAGGTCGATCACAGAGGAACTGATACTGGTCAGCTAACCATGGTTGGTTAGGAGATGACTTTGATTGGTCTTTTTGGCAACTTATCTGTACAGGGTTTTTTGCAGTAAGAGAGGGTAGTTCGTTCAGTGTCCTATTTTGGAGGATCTGGTTTCTAGCACAGTGTGTACAGGAAAAAATAGTGTTGATCACTTCAATGTTTGGATCAGAGAGAGGATGGAGTTGGCTTGGTTAGTCCATTGAGACTTTGAGTTAGGTATCGATATATGGTTCATGTTTTATTTCTTTCATTTGGATCAACTAATATTATGTTTGGATTGTGTGTAAAAATTTACACCATGGTTTCTTGGTATTGTTTAACTTTTGTTTCTTGGTTGTGTGGAATCTTGAGGACAAGGGTTTCTAGTCTAAGGATGAGATCCTCATTGAAAATTCATGGTTAAACACAGTTGCAAGTAATGAAAGATTTTGAGTACATAGGATGAAAAGAAGTTGATTCACCTACTTCACAAGAAGTCCAAACTTTTGTGATGTAGAAGTATTCTTTGATAAGACGGGAATCATTTTATATTCTCTATTATCTAATTTTATTTCTCACTGACATATTATTAGGAAGTGTGGGGGATTTCATGTTCAGTGGGAGAAAGCCATGGTTGTTGGCATTACAGGATTGGATACATAATGCACATGCAGAGTGAGAGGAGATTGCTACTATTCAGAGTGGTAGAGGCACTAGTTGGTTTTGGAGGATAGTCACGGATTCGCAGGTATATTGAGTTTATTGCTTTGTGATGTCACTTCTGGTTTATTTTGTGGTGCCTAGATATCCCTATGGGATTACAGTTGATGGTTAGATTCAGCTGGGTGAAGATGATAGTGTAATTTTTCAGAATTTTAAGGCTTAAAAGAGAAAATCTACTAGTTACAGAGACCGGTGTCGGTTAGGATTAACCTTGGTCAATCATCTGGTAACTATGGTTGGTCAGGCAGTGACCGAGGTCGGTTAGGAAACCGTGGTCAGTTTGGTTACAGGTTTGACAACAGTGGTTATTTACCATTTTAAGATGGTGTCCTTGTCTTTCTTTCATCTTGGTTAGTTTGTGCAGTAAGTTGATGACATGTATGCTAATATTTGCACCTGGTATTAGTTACATCATTTAGCATGGATGTTTGTTATTGACATTGATGAGCACAGGAATCATATTCGGATTTGGAGTTAGTCGGTGGCAGAATTGGAGCTTCTGGAGAGCTAGTGATATGGATGGATGCATATGGTGAGTTTGTACATGTGGAAAGATTTAGTTTTGTGAGTCTATGATGATGCAAATGTTTGATTTGCACATGCATGCCTATGAGCATGGTTCAGTTTCCTTGAGCATGAGTAGGGGACGTTTGTATTTCTTCTTGGTTACTATGTTACTACTTGAGAGATGTTATCTACAGATGATTGTCTTGGACATGCTAGTTGTTTGTGCAGAGTTGGATTGATAGATTGTAGTGTTTGGATTCTTTGAGTTACACAGGTTTGTGGATTGATCACCCACTGTTGTGGGTAGAAATCATTTGGGTTGTCTGTACCCAGGATCTTGTTTTGCTTTCACATATTCTAGTTTGACTTTTCTTGGTCAATTGCATTGGTGGTTGCATGGAGACGTGGATAGATGGATGGAGAACATGGTTGGTTTTACAGGTATGGCTACGGATACGATTGAGGCTCAAAACTTTGGTTTGAGTGGGATCTCTTACAACTGTGTTAGTCATGATAGCTTGTTGCATAAGGAGCTTGGTTGGCTTGTTTTCTTGATACCAACAATTGGTATGGTGTTACGATTCGGTGGGAGCTTAAGGTTTGGTGTCATGGATCAGTTGTAGCTTTGTGAAAGTTTGGTAAGTCATGGTTTTATCTTCTTTGGTTTTGAGAAGATATTTTTTTGATCTTCTTGGTTTTATTTCTGAGAGAATTTTTGAAGGAAAAAATAGATGGTCTTCATGGTGTGTAGAGGATGGTGATGTATAGGTACAGGTATAGAGGTTCAACAAATTATCTCCGAGTGGGAGATTGTTAGGTTGTGGAGCTATATTTTCTCACAATTAACATGCAATGGAAAGTGACTGGTAACACAATAACTGACATCGGTTAAAGTAGGACCGATGTCAGTTAGGAAAAAGGGTAACCGGTCATGGTTAGGTCTAACCTGCGCTGGTTACCTGTGTGAAGTGTTTTATTTTTAAGTCACGGGATTTAAATATAGATTTTGTTTTAAAGCAAATCTATTGGATGTAATTGCATGGCTAAGGTGCCCTACATTTATATATGCCTATATAATCATGAAAGAGAGGGTTTAGAAGCGGGATGAATGAAGAGAAGGATTTGATTAGATCCTTGATTCTCTGATATTGAGAGGATGAAGATGAAGAAGAAGAAGAGAAAAAGGGAACATGTTACACGAAGACAGAGTCTCCATGGAGAGGAGCTGGACAGAAGGAAATAGTAGGTACATCTGAATGGTGAGAAGAGGGTAACATCTTCCATTGTATTTCCTTTGTACATTTATTGTCTCATTGTAATGGCTTGCATAGTATGCAAAGCACATAGCATTTCTTTTTGTAGATCCACATGTTGGTGAGGTCTTGTATTATAGATCTATGTAGATATAGTCTTGTATTATAGATCCATGAGATCATATTATATTATTGATCCATGTAGATCTAGATATTGTAGAGGAGTTCTTCTTCATGTTTACATAGGTTATGCAATGATGGAGAGACAGACTTACTTCTTGGTGCATAGTCTTAGTTGCACATCTGGTAGACCCATGTGAGAGGTCTTGTTTACATATCCACTGAGAACTTGGTCACAGTTCAGAGATGTAGTAGTTCATAGTTATGTGAGATCTGCTAGTGGTGGTATGGAGGCATGGTTTAGTGTACTCAGGCAGATCCAGTTGGAGATCTAGGAGGAGGAGATACTCTTGTAGAGATACATGTACTCTTGTACAGAAGAGTTGGTTTGTAATCTCTTGTTATATTATATATATATATATATATGAGATCTCTATCTTTGGTGGATGTAGCCCACATTTTGGTGAACCACGGTACATGCTTGTTATGTGTGTGTACTTTTGTGTGATTTGGATTATTCTAGTTTATACTTCCACAGCTGTATATTTTGTGGGGAATCGTTTAGATCCTGTGTGCATGATTTTGTTTGTTATTAAATGATAGCACTATTATGTTGTCCCCAAAATCCCAACAATTACTATTTTGATGCTTTGTGTATTGGTTGAGCTCTTTTATAAGCCATTAATGGTCACTTTGTATACCTTCTAAATAAATGAATAAATGGTTTGAGTTAATCTACATTTATGTTATGAGTTAGAATATGGCTATTTAATGGTGTGTGTTTGTTCATATTCTTTGAATTTATATCGCTAAGTAACAATGTTATTTTGACTGCTAAGTATGCTTATGTGCACTCCATTTCTTAAACTTGCAAGGTATTTAGCGCACTAAATGCACATCTGCTAAGAGATGAGGGGGATGTTGTGTGATATACCACTGCACTAAATGGATGGGTACGTATAGAAACCCCAACACCTACGTTTCTAAAAGATTTCTATGGTTGATAAGATTAATGTCTATTGATCTATTCACTCCTTTTTGAAGATATGGAGTCATATAGTCAAATCCCTATGGAATGCCATCCTTGAGCCTAAACTTAATCATTTTTTGGTGTCTGTTACACCATATTCTTCCGCATATATGTTTCCTTAACTACTTAGGGGCTCCACAAAAGTTTTACCCTTTATGTGAATACTCTAATTGTAGACACAAAATCACGCACTTAGGTACATTTCTAGGTCCTAAAATCATGCTAACATTTACATGATTCCTAAGTAAGAAAACTAGTAGTTGACAACTATCTTTGGCCTCTTTTCTTGATTTCTTTATTTATCTTTGGTCTTGCACACACGACAAGCCAATCAAAACTTAACTTGCTTATCTTTTATGATTTCAGACACCAGTGCCCAGGCGCTCTTGTCCCTCCTAGGAGCCCCCGACCTGTTCTTACCTTACTTGATTTTTTGGGTCTTTTTATCTTTTGGGCATCTTTTTTTACCTATGGTTCATTCTTCTAGTTGTTAATTACGAAATTCAAATAAGGGCATCATATAAATACATAATTATGCTTTCAAAATAAGGGACCAAACACTACACATTATTATTACCACCTAAGATTGCAATCAAAAGGCACCTAAACCACTCCAAGGAATTCATCTAGCATCCATTCAAGGGACAAGGGACTACATATTCTACATACACAACATAGGAAGGGGAAGTTTATTTTATTCCATCCACACATTTGCATCTTAGAGAAAATCTAGCCCAATATCTAGTGCATATTACACAAGGGATTCCTAGGGCATCATTTCTACACACCCATAAAAACTACATGGATTTGTAAGTTCACTCTCTGGGTGACCACCGGTGTCAATTCGACTCCCCATTCTAAATTTTTCCTTTTTAGGTTTGATGTGGTTTGTGGGCTTGTGCAAGTGAACTTCTCTTTTGTATGTTACATGTATCCTTGGTGATCATAGTGTGAACATCAGGAGATTGACAGAGAGGACCAAAGAAGACCCAACAACACATAATAAATCATATTCCAAGCATCTCTTCAGTCACCAACACCTAGTTCCGGTCTCCAGCACCCAGGTGTCCTTTTCCTACTATGGGTGCTCATGTCTGGATTTGTTCCTACACTCTAGATTTTTTAATAACTAGTGACGACCTTGTTAACAGTCTATTCAGAACATGCACCTACCCAGATCACTTCTTGTCCCTTTGGAAATCAGCTAATTGCTCCTATCTCTCTTCCTTTCTTAGGGTTTTACATTATTGCTTTCTTATTGCTTGTATCTTATTGTATATTATCATCTTGTACATCAGTAGGAATAGTATCTAGTCTATAATTAGATTTAATTCAAATTAAATTAAATCATTTGGTGAACCGTACTCATGATCATACACTTGGATCCCCATTTTTCTTATCTATCCAATAATTCTTTCATGGATCCTAAAATTCCTCAAATCTATTTGCATGACTTACTATAAATGCATCCACCTTGCAAAGTTGTTCTCCAAAACTCCCTAGACACTATGCATCTCCCTCGCAATACACCACCCCCTCAAGTAAGTGCCATTTTCAATTGTCTATCTGATGACTCTATCGGTCCTAATACTTCATCCAATAAACCCATCTTAGAGTCAATTCAAGCTTTACATTGTTTATTTCAAGATGAAATTTAGGTATAGAAACAATGGTTACATCTCTTACAGCTGAAATCCAACATCTCAAGGATGCTTCTCAAGCCCATGTTATTTCTTCTTCTACACTTCATTAAATAATCTTATCTATTCTACAGGTGCTCATATCAGTGAACCTAAATTCTTACCACTATCAGTACCTCTTAAATTTTATCTAAATTTTATGCAACTTGATATTCTTCCTCCTCAATCACCAATTGATTAACTTGCCAATTACTCATTCTTACCCTCTTTATCAGGTTTCCAAATACCAAGGTCTCCCATTTTTTAACTATCGCAAACTTAATGGACATCACGACAATGATTTTTATGCTTTAAAATGAGGGATTAAACATCTTAAGCATTAAGTTTTTATTTCATTACTTCACAACCTCCTACTACATATCCAATTACTAAATCCCATTAGACTCCCAAAACCAATACCTCTATATTTATAGTGAGCATCAGGCCATAATTACTAAAATTCCTTCTTCGGTCAATCAATATCTGCCTATCCAACACATTTCAACTAAGCAACCTCCTCTAAATATTATTCCATCCCCTCCTCCTTGCAAGTAGTCTACAGCGTTACCAACTCCAACTAAGCAACCTCCTCTAAAACTCAGTTCATCCCCTCCTTCTCTCAAGTCTTCTATAGCATTACAAATTCCAACTATGCAACCTTATTTAAAAATAATTCCTTCCCACCTCCTCACAAGTATTCTATAGCATTACCTATCCCAAATAAGGAACTAATCACTAAGCAAGACCAACAAACTCTATATGACCTCTTTCAACTTCCTCCTTTCAACCCAACATCCAACCCTGGTTCTACTCTTACTCCTACCTAACACTGTGATGACAATATTCTTTCTTATGATACATTTCAAGCCTCATCACCATCACAATGTATTTCTTTCATCGTCACATATCTCTCCATCATCAGCACACTTAGGGGCCATCACATTTTCTTCCCCCCCTTCCATTCATGTTAGTTGTCTCTAGTATCTACTGTCACACTCCATGCTCCGCACTTCAATACTACTATTTATATGAACTCGCAAACCCTTTGATAGATGCATTGTATTGTGATTACCCTATGATCCATTCTAGTTCCACAGTTCATAGTCAATTGTTGAAGGTCTAAAATTTTGAGATGAACCTCACATCTACTACACATTCCACACTTCGAGCTTCACAACAAACACTTCCTAGCACAAGGGAAACATATTTCCTGATGACACACTCTTGTGATTTGGTTCATTCTTGACTGTTAAAGGAGAATTTATAAATGAACCTCATCTCATGCACATCTAATGGGGGGAAACATTGCCCCTACCATCTTCACCTATTGCATATCACAACATGCCATCATGCTCATACAACATTTTCATATCTTTGTTACATCTATTTTTGCTAGCTTATTCTATTTACATGTTGCACTTTGTTCTCCATGCTTGAAATATTATTATTATGTCATTATCATTATATATATATACACATTCATGTTCACTTGGTCTTTCATGGTGAATGCAGATCACTTATAAGTTCTTACAGACTACAATGATGCTCGTTATTGTACTTTTAACTAGTCCCACTAAGGATCCTAGGGGCGTCTACTTCCACTTATATCACATCGTACAGAGGTTCTATTATTACATATCATTACAGTTCCTTTACTTTTCACTACTATATACACACTCTTGACATATTATCTGTCTTTCTAACATGCTAACAGGTGCTTCATGTGTAGCATTTTCTTATCAGGACTATATACAACCATGGTTATCTGATATACTTTTCTTTACATTTTTTTTATTGTATGATATTATTTGTAGGTTTTTTCCTATGTCTTATATGCTTATTATATGTTTTTGGCCTCTTTAGCCCTGATTGTCTTGTGACATTCTGAGCAATGTCCCATGTCTGAAACCTACTTTTCACTATTTACCGTGTTTACAAATTTTCTTGTCACATTGTTTTCTCTTACATACTTTCTTTACTACTAACACATTTGCTAGCCCATTTTGTTTACATGTGCAATGGTTTCTATCAAGCACATCCCCTACCTCCTACAAGAATCCACTTAAAATTAACATCAAGTTCTCCTTTGGGTCGTATCCTCCTTAAAATGTTGCATGCACCCAAAATGAGGGGGGCATACATTGGGTGAAGAAATCATGCCTATGAGAGCCTAGATCTATAGTTCAAGCCAGTTTAGTATAGGAAAATAGTTACAGAATAGCCCAGAATTTGACTTGGATCAAAAACATAATACATACACTAGTGACTGAGCGCTCTTGTCTTCTCATGGGTGCTAATGTCATGGGGTCAGATATAGTCATTTTCTCATTACAACACATTCTACAACATTTTATAGAACATTTGATAGTTACAGGCACATACCTTTAGTTTCAAAATGCATTCTATCTCCTTTAATTGGTACAATCAGAACTAAATTTGAATTAATTGGAACAAATTAGGATAAAAGGAACAAATCATGATGCACTATCTACAGTGGTGCTTATTAGGAAGAGTCATGGAAGGAGATTAAAAATAGACCTCTCTCCTCAGCACTTGCTCTTGGTGTGAGATTGCTCAAAAAACTCACACTTGGCATGAGATCACCCATAAAACTCACTATCATCATGGGATCGCCCAAAAAACTCTCTTCACAGAATTTCAGGACACTTTTTATATCCTTTTCACTCTTTTACATTAGGTGCACACTGTCCTTTACTACTACTTTTACACACTTTTACATAGTTTACGTTGATTTTTCATATACAAGACTTTGACTAATCTTTCGATCTTATTTTGTATTTCTATCCTTAATACGCAACAAGAAGCATCCTATAGGAAAAAATTCAAACACAACTATAGGTACCAGAAACACACACGCTTCACACCGAGGGTCACTTTCCTTTCCTAGTCTTCAAGCTTCACTTGTCCACTTTCCACACTATTCACCGCATGCTCTACATGATTATCAGGTATGCATATTCTATCCTCTTTATGTTAACGAGTATTCACTCAACAACATAAAGTGGGGGAAAATGTAGACACAAAATAACACACTTGGGTACATTTCTAGGTCCTAAAAGCGTGCTAGCATTTACATGATTCCTAAGTAAGAAAACTAGTGGTTGACAACTATATTTTACCTCTTTTCTTGATTTCTTTCTTTCTCTTTGGTATTTCACACCCTACAACCTATTCATAACTTAACTTGTTTATCTTTTATGATTTCGGACACCAATGCCTAACCAGGATAATAATACCTAGGCACTCATGTCACTCCTTGGTACCCCTGACCCTTTCTTAACATACTCACTCTTTTTGGGTCTATTTTATCTTTTGGGCATCTTTTTCACTTATGGATCAACCTTCCAGTTGTCAATTACAAAATTCAAACAACAAAATCATATAAATACATATTTATGCTTTCAAAATAAGGGACCAAGCACTAAACATTACTATTACCACCTAAGCTTGCGTTCAAAAGGCACCTAAAGCACTCCAAGGCATTCATCTAACATCAATTCAATGGACAAGGGACTCCATATTCTATATACACAACATAGAAAGGGGAATTTTATTCTCTTCCATGCACGCATTTTCATCTTAGAGAAAATATATCCTGTTATCTATTGCATCTTGTATAAGGGATTCCTAGAGCATCATTTCTACATACACACACACACACAAGAACTACATGGATTCTAAGATGAAGTGAAACGCTCGGTTGTAAGTTTTCTCACATGGTCAATATCGGGGTCAGTCTTAATCCCCATTCTGCATTTACCCTTTTTTGTGGGATTGTGCAGGTGTACTTCTCTTTTGTAGGTTACAGGTATCATTGACAATCATATTGTGAATATCAGGAGATTAATAGAGAGTAGCTGTAAAAACCCAATGACATATAAGAAATCATATTTCGAGCATCTACACAATCAACAACGACTGATTTTGGTATCTAACACCCAGGTGCCCCTGTCCAGTTATGGGAGCTTATGTCTGGCTCTATTCCTACAGTCCAAATTTTTTAGTGAGCAATGACAACCCTATTTACAGTCTATTCAACACTCGCATGTACCCATATCACTTCATGTCCATTCAGAAATCATCTAAGTGCTCCTATCTCTCTTCTGTGCTTCGAGTTTTACATTATTTCTTTCTTATTGCTTGGATCTTATTGTATATTATCATTTTGTACAAAGGTAGGAACAATAGTTACTCTGCAATTAGATTTAATTCAAATTACATTAAATCACTAAAAATATTGTACAACTCTTTTAGTTTTTCCAAAAAACCCAAATAACCCGGTCATGGATTTATGGATTTGTATGCCCTTAAACCATAACCCTTTATTTATCAAAATAACCTCTTAGGAAAATGGCCTTCTAATTGGATTCACTCAAATTTGACATACTTATATAGTGAAAAATTTATTTTTCATTTGGAATGAAAGGAATTCAACCATCGTTTTGAATGTTGTTGATTGCACTCATTCAACTTATAGTAAAGTTATGATTGTTTCTAAATTATTTCTTAGTATTCAAGTTCAATATCGTAAGGTGGAATTGGAGGTTTCCCTACAAATGAAAATTTACATGCAACCTTCAACCGCACTCGACCCCCTGAGGTCTTGTCAGAGCAGCCAATGTTGAATGTGTCTAGCTAACTATAGGAGGATTAATGACTAAGATCTACTAGGGTGATCTCCTGGTAGTTGAATTGGAAAAGGGGAGATTTAGAGGCTATGAACAGGTAGAGTAAATTCCCTATGGTTTGTTTGCTAACTTGGATCTAAGTGTTGATCTAGTTTGAAGTGTCCAAATTAACTAAGATGAAAATAACAATCTATGTTACTGCTGAAAGGAAATTAGTCTAAACAAATCACAAAACTGAAATATTACAATCACAAACAACAATTTTATTTTATAATAAATAATTAAAATATTTCTACACTAAAACTAAATAAGAGAAATAACTCGGTGTGATTATTCACCTGTGCTGAGTGTATTGAAACTAAAATAACTTAAAACAAGAACTTTTCCAAATGATCTATGATGTGTAGACAACCTCCTACAGATATTCTCTCCTTCAGATCCACAGGGATGGGAAGAAGAGGATCCATCAATGGGAGTTGCTATTCATGATTTAAACCATCTTGGAAATCAATTAATTACTTTAAAATGAAAGCAAATCTATTTCTACTCTATTTGATATGATGTAACAATGATAGATTGTAGGCATAGAGGAAATCAAACAACAAATCCAACCTAGAATTCACATAACAGAGGTAAATCCAGTTGTGTAGTAATTTTTCCCCTCAGTTTATCCTTTCTTTCTCTATGTTTCCATATGATTCCAAGTAATTGGGAAGGCAAAGGAAGCTATATGAGAAGGCGCTTGAGCAATGACAACTTGATAGCAGTTTGGTTACAATGTAGGTGGAAGAGAGATAACACAAGTGAATAGAGCTTGGCTATGAAATTTCCAACATGATTGTGGCAGAAATACTATGCAAGATACACAAAATTCTCAGAACATTTACTTGAAAACATGCATAGAGAATATATGAATTGGTTGGGATGTGCCTTCATGCACAAGTCTTGGAGTGTAAAATCATTTAGTGAAGAGTCATTCAAACTAATTAAATCTATTTAAAAATAGAAGAGGGAATGAATACCAAGAAATCAAGACTATTTTTAGGAAATTTGGTTCACAAACGCGTCCTAAAAGACAAGTTAAGTGAAATCGTGTGTGTTAAAACCATGCATGAAGAGTTCTGGAAAAAGTGCGTAGGACCACTGCCCTGCCTGGGTGGTGGTTTCAGAACTACTACCCAGTTAGGGCGGTGGTCTTGACACTAAAGGCCAAAACATGCACAAAAATGAGTGGGAAGCTAGAAGAAAGCGTGGAAATTTTAATTAAGGATATCTAGGCTACAAATATGTACTATGAATGAGTTTAGAAACTTGAACACCTTCTGAAATGACATGAATCATCACTAGGAACTTTTGTTACCATTTTCCGACAATGTAGCACATGAAATTTTTGGTGCGTACATATTTCCCCCTTGGAGAAGCTTATTAGCCATGAAAAGGCGTAAAACTTAGAGTCTGAGTATGGTGTTCCTGAAATGGGGAGTTAGAAGCTATACCTGACACACCCATGTGTTGAAATGTCACCATCCAAACTCCTGCTACCTGTAAGATGAAAAACGAAGACTCAAGTGCAGATAGATAAAATATCAAAAAATAACCACTAGACTAAAATGACAAGAGGACTTACCATTTGTTCAAGATATGGAAATATACCTTCATCAGCGCTTTAACCCTGCAAACATATGCACTCAAAATGAAGTTATAATAACAACATATATATATATATATCAAAACAAACTCATTTTCAAATTCATTTGTGCATATCAACTTGGTGATTTTTGAGCTCTAGGCCCATGTTGACTGTTTTGTTTGTGAGTATGGTTGAATTTGAATGGATTTAGGAATGTTATTTTGCATTAGGCTTGGCCCTTTGTTGTTTGAATGTTTTTTGAGAAGAAATCCTAAGAAATTCATACTTAGATCAGTAATAAGGGTCCTCAAAGTGGTGGATAGGTAGAGTTCCTTTATTACTTAGTCTCCATTTTGTGAGGCATATATGATGCTTTTGTAGTTTTTTCTCATTGCGAGCATTTTGACCGCACCTAGTGTGCGATGGCATTATACAAAACTATGACACAACATAATATGTTGAGATATCTCTTTTTGTCTTAGTAATTAATTATATCTTAGTTGAATTCCTCTTGGATCACTTCACATGTGTACTTTAGATTCTTGGAAGTTATGTTTTTTATATGCTTTTCAGAATGTATGCAATGGATATGAATGCTAACAAAATGATATATTTTCCTTTATTTTTTTTAATGTTGATATATGATAATGCAATCACATTGTAATGTTGAACTTTAGTTTCTCTAAGAAACATTTGGTACTTCATATTGTTTTGGAAAAATGTGGCGAAAGACTGATATGCTAAGTGAATGAACTTTCCCCATTCCTAACTCCATGCAACCAATAAGATGTGAGGGCTCAACACCAAGAGTCAGAAGGGGTAGAAGATATAGACATTTTTTGAATGCTAATTGTTGTATATATCTCCCCCTCGGGTAAATATAGACAAACAGAAGAATATGGAAATCAAAGAAACTCAAAACCTGACATTTATTTGCGCAACAAGTTGCGCCCCTAGCATATATTAAAAGGTGCCGACATGGAACAAGTTGCGCCCCTGACACAAATTATAAGGTGCTGACATGGAAAAAGTTGTGCCCCTGACACAGATTAGAAGGCACCAACATGGAAAAAGTTACGCCCCTGGCGCAGATTAGAAGCTACCGACATGGAATAAGTTGCACCTCTGGCATAGATTAGAAGGCGCCAACATGGAAAAATTTGTGCCCCTGGCGCAAATTAGAAGCCGCTGACATGGAAAAAGTTGTGCCCCTGGCGCAGATTAGAAGGCACCGAAACCACATTTTTAGCACCTATGATGCACTTAAAAGTATGTTGACGTGAGGATGGGTGCACCAAGGCGCACCTTCAGGAGGCATAACATTTTGAGCATTGACACCCTAAATCCGACAGGAAGTAAACCCTAACCCAGATATTCAAATGGCCATACCTTTTCACAGGGAGCTCGGATTCAAGCAAGGTTGAACTTTTCGAAAATATTACAAGGTCCTCTGTCCAACTACAACTGGATATCTTTAATTAGGTGAGAAAAATTTCTTCAAAAATTCAAAATACAGATCACCATTTTTTGGGTTTGCTAGGGTTCTCACCTACCGCCATAATGAGATGAATTAAATACAATCTAGAAGTGGTTGGGGTAGATTAGGAATTCCTCTCTCTTCCCTCTCTCATTCTTCTTATAAATTGTAAAGAGGGGCTTCTTTCTAAAGGTTGGACAATCTTGTTTTGCCCCTCCCTTCTTCTCTTTGGCAGGGAAATTTGTGGAGTTCAAACCTCCCATCTAAAACTGTAATGCAAATTTGCCTCTTGGCATTTTGTAGTGTATTGTATCAATCTTTGGAGAAAATAATGCATGTTTTTGGATGATTCTCAACCCTCTCTGTGCTCATTTGCATCCTCCTAATCTTTCATTGCAAATCTGGTTATCTGTGCATGATCTTGCATTGCATTTTAGTGGTTTGTGTTTATTGGCAAGACATGTGTTCTTCATTCCTCGGTGCATCACCTTTATTAGTTTAGGTTTATTTTTATGCATCTTCTTACCTTGTCTCCTTGGAAAGTTAGATTAGGTTTTTGAGTAAACCCTCTCCATTTTATGTGTGCATCTGAATAGAGGAATAGGAACCGGCCTTCATCCAGAGAGCTTTCCTGATTTGCAAGGTCCCACACTTGGGAAAAGCTCCATGTTATGCAATCGCACTGAGAGTCTTAACCCATCGAGTTATAGACATTCAGGGGTGCAGTGATTCGCCATCAACAGTTTTGGCATTCCTGGTGGGACCAAGAGACCATTCCACAAGATTTAAAGGAATTTTCAAGAAATTTGGACTTAGAAATTGCAAGTTTCACAATTTCATATTTTTTCACCTTCCAGGCTGAACTCCGAAATTGATTTTCAAGGGCTTAAGTTGCTCAAAACAAGTCAAAATTTCACCAGTTGATAGATCAAGGGATAATCTTCAAAAGGGTATTCTTAGATTTTTGAGATTTTGACTTTCAAAATTTCATAGTTTTTAGTATTTCAGGTTTTCCCAGGTGTCGAGCATGTCCCAAGTTCCGACACAGTATATTTAAGGTTTTGTAAGTTGCCTTGCATGACCTGAGTTTTTCTTGTACCTTTCGGGGATTAATAGCTGCACAACAAGACCCGATAACCGAATTGAAGAATTATATCTTCCGGGTCTTTCAAAGTTTTAAATTATATTTTTAATATTGTCAGGTTCGGTGTGTAACTTGGTAGAATCTAGCCTTTTGAGGCTTGTTCTCTAACACATCTGACGACTTCGAAGGGATAGAATTCAGCGTTGTAGCAACAAAAGTTTCCCATACGCATGAGAAGAATTCGAACCAAGTCTGATACTCAAGAAGAGGGGCTATTTGTCTAGTTGCAACTATCACCAAGAAGAGGAAGGAGAGGAAGAGGACTACAAAGATCACCATCTCCACCTAACCAGACTTTGTCTACACCTCCACCTAGTAGACCTTTTCTCACATCAACTAGAGTTCTTAGGCCAATCATAATGGCACATCTACCACCGAATCCCTTTGTCAATTTCACGGGCAATAGTCCTCTCACCCTAAATGCTCAGAATCAGGTTCCGGTTGCAGCGCTAAAGAATATCCCCTATTTCATAGGAGAAAATCATACTACTCCTATTGACCACATTTAGGATATTGCCAATGCATGTGCAATCCATGAAATAAATGAAATGGATGTTGCAGTCAAGTTGTTGGCTTCATCTTTGAAGGCTAAAGCCTTACAATGGTTTAGGAGCCTAACAACAAGGTCTATTACGAATTTGAACCAACTTTGTTTAGCTCTTTGCAACCAATTCGAGGAGAGGGCAGACAATTTGTCTGTATTGGAACAACTGACAACAATCAAAAGAGCTCCTAACAAAAAAATGACATATTTCAACTTCAGATTCCAACGAACATGGGACAGGATTCCAATCGCTGTTAGACCAACCGCCGAAGGTGCATTCCTTTATTTCTTAAAGGCTATAAATTTAGAGATAGCCATGATGATCCAATCAATGGGACGGACAATGCTGCCGGGGGCCTAGGACACAGCTATCAGAGCAGAGAATTGTTTGATCCAAGCTGGCGAGCTTGCACCAAGGCCACCAATGCCTCTCTATCTGGATATGGGAAATCCTATGATTAGTCAAGCACCAGAGTTGAATCCCATTCCAACTCCTAGAAATCAAAGCAATAATGAGGCATTGACTTCTTCGAATAATTCAAAAGAATTGTTGGAGGTTATGAAACAGCTGCAGAACCTTGGAAATGAGTTGGTGACTATCAAAATATAGCAAGTTCAAAGTGCTAGACCGTATCGGCCTCAAGCGCAGTACCAGGCTAGGCCCCCATACCAACAAAATAGACCACCAGCTCAGGATGCAAATCAAAACCAAAACCAGGGACAACCTCAAGCTTCCATGCCATTTCGACCTTATGATCCAAATGCAACGACATCCTCAAGAGCCTTGGTTCCAACACAAAACAACATGGCACAGGAGTACAACTGGTGTTACCCTTGCAATATACCTCACAATTAGTCAGCATGTTTCAATGGTGCACTAAATCCAACCTTGATGGTGCAAACCATTAGTGTGTCTCAAGAACCAAGCCAAGTAGGGAATCAATAGGAATAAACACAACAAGAAGCACCTCCTACAGAAACCATGTTAGCCAATTGGCAAACGGAAGAGTTCTATGGAGTTAACCAACAGCCTTTTCAAGGCGTGGCTGTCAACACACGGTCAAAGAAGAGAAGCATAGAAGAGGGGAAACCATCTAATCCAGTTGTTTCTCAGCCCACTCCTACACAACAAGGGGTCAGTAGACCAAATGTAGTTCCAAATGTGCAAAATCAGCCTAAGGTACTTGTTGTAGCAACACATGCACCTGTTCAAGCTCCAGAAAAGGTTGCGCCAAGTAAGGGATAGCAAAAAGACAGATCATCCCCTTTCAACATCATCGATCAAATGAAGAAGACACATGTGAACATTTCCATGTGGGAATCACTAGCGATCTCAGGGCAACAAGATTTATTACAAGCTGCAATGGCTAATTGGTCTACCTCGAATGTATCAAACTGGGGATAGGAGAAAGTTCTCACTAATGTAGTACAACCGGGTGGGGGTCAACCAAGCAAGAATTTGAATCCTACACCATTCTATATGTCATTGGTTGTTGGAGACCACTTGGTACACAACTGCATGATAGATTCAGGGGAAAGTAGTTCAGTGATGCCAAAGCAAATAGCGGATCAACTGGGTCTGAAGTATGAGCCAGTGTTGAAAGGAGTAGTACAGCTGGATGGAACAGCTGTTCGAATAGTTGGGGTCATAAAAGGGTTAAGCCTAACACTACATGCATGTCCTAATGTTACAGTTCTGCAAGATGTGTCTGTGATTGACCTGTCGACACTAAAATTTTCCTCCGTAATTTCTATTTCATTAATGTATGTATTAGGAATAGGATGTTGTTAAGTAGAATTAGTAGTAGCGTCTGATAGAAGATAACGGCTCCGTCAGTACGGTGCCGCCAATAATGTGGAGTACGGTAACAGTCAAAGTACAATAGGAATGTTGTAAAAAGTAAATATTTGTCGTAAGTGGTCCGGTAATGTTAAAATGTCAAAGTTTGGGTAATTAGAGAAGTAGGGTCTACATGATTAGGAATTAGAAATATTATATTGGTAATAAAGACAAGGAGTGAGGTCATAAATATTTTGTGTATTTTATTTGTAAAAAGTCTAAAAATGTGGAACCCATGTAAAATGATAAGGTTTATCTTATCTTAACAGATAGCTTACATGTACAGATAAGAGTTAAGGTATGGAATATGATTCGTCAAAGTGGATTTCTTATCCTATCTTAGAGATAAGATGGATAAGCCTGGAATTTCTATAAATAGAGAGGCCACCCCCCTCATTTAGCATAGAAGGAAGTAGTGAGAAATATTGTAGGAAGTGTGCGAAGGAAGCCATCAGTTTAAAGGTGTGTTGAAGAAGCCATTAAGAGGTGTAATTGTAAAGTTTCTCCCATAGTCTTGGTGAAAGGCAAGTGAAGTCAATAACACTTGAAGCACCTCATGGGTGAGATTGTAACAGTTTCATGTTAATATTATAATTTATTTTGATATTTCATATTTGTCATCATTCTGTCTTATCATAGTCGATGGTATTCTTGTGTTATGTTGTTGTTTTGTTTCCAGATTACATCCACCAAACTAAAGGCTGTGCATTAGTAAATAATCATAGCACGAGGAGTTCCCGGTGAAGAATTATCATAGTGCCGGATTGGTGATGACATTTTGGTTCTGTTTCCGGGACCATTCCTCGTTGGTGGATTTTCTGGAGAGATATTCCCACTTAGTCAAAAATCAATTAGAGGGTAACCTTGTTTTTACTGTGCATAGTAGTTACCATGGTAAAGTCATTTTTGCCATGAATAGTAGTTACCATAGTAAAGTCATTTTTGTTGGAATAGTATTTACTGTAGTAAAGTCACTTTTTATCGTGAATAGTATTTACCGCAGTAACTTCACTTTTTACCGTGAATAGTATTTACCGCAATAACTTCACTTTTTACCGTGAATAGTGTTTACCACAGTAAAGTCAGTTTTTACCACAGTAAGTCAAGTTTTACCATAGTTTACCGTGGTCATTTCTATTTTATTGTAGAAAGGTGTAAAGTCACTTTCTAGTATAGTGATTCCAATTATTTGTACACATAAGTCTTGTTGATTATACTTGTGAGTTGGTATTTCACGGTGGTTACTTTTGAAAATGGGAAAAATTCCTGTTTTTTCAGCTCAATCTAATGAAGATGCTTCTTCTTTCATTCAAGAGTTTAAGCGATCTTGTATTTGTAATGGCCTTATAAGAAAGGAACAATGGACTGAATTTTTTCCTACCTTTTTGGATGGTTCAGCACTTAGGTGGTTTGAAACACTAGGTGATAATGTGAAAAATTCATGGGATTTATTAACTGAAAGTTTTCTTGAAGAATTTGGTGAACAACAGAAATATGTAGATCTCATGATCGAGATCACAAAGCTATCCCAAGGAGAGAAGGAGAAGATAAGGGATTATCATGCTCGTGTTCTAGAGCTAAGGAGGAAGCTCGATGCCCAGATCCGGAAGGAAGGACTAGCGGATGGGTTGATGAATGGCATGGATAATCTCCTCTGTAAGCACTTCATTCTTGGGATGAAGCCAGAGATCAGACAACGAGTGAAGTATGACCACCCAGCTACCATTGAACAAGCAAAGGAGATTGTAAGAAGGCAAGAAGAAAGCATGGAAGAGGAGCCCAAAGAAATTGTTGCTAAAGTAGAGCCTACACCAGCACCTTTGGTCCAGAATCCACAACCACTCCCGGTGAGCAGAAATATTTCTCCTAGTACATCTACTGAGTATGAAGATCTACTCAAAAAGATGTGTCAGTTAACTATTAATCTTCTTCGAGGAAAGGAATTTAGTTCTCAGGGAGGAGATAGAGGTCCAAAAAGAAATATTTCTGAAGTTGTTTGTTATGGTTGTTATAAAAAGGGTCATTATAAGTATAATTGTCCAGATAGAGCTTCTACATCTGGTAAAGGAGATAATGATAAAGGAAAAGTACCTATGAATTCTTTTGATGTAGTAGATAAGAGCAGAAATAATGAAGTAGATGTGTTTGTAACAAAAAGAAAGAAAGAAAAAGATAATCAAGATGGAAATGATCCTAAGAAGATGAAAGAAGAAACTAGTAAGAAACATAGGAGAAGAAAGTTGGGTGTGCAGGATTTTCTGATTTCACAGGGGCAAGGACCATACTCCATTTTGGAAGATCTGTCCAAAAGGCCTGTAAATATTACATATGGTCAACTCTTGGCTATGTCTTCTGAGAAGAGGCGGGAGTTGCGAGGTGGACTCAATGCTCGAAGAAGGAAGGAGGTTGAGGTCCCTGTTTTGGAGGCAGAGGCAGATCCCTATGCTCCACAAGCTGAGGTATTATGTAATGGTATTTCAATTCATGATGTCTTAGTTGATGGAGGTGCTACAGTTAATGTAATGATCGAGTCTGTAATGAATATGTTGGGTTTAAAAATTGATCACCCTTCAACACTTATGTTAAGGTCATTAAATAAAGGAAAAACTAAACCAGAAGGTGTAGTGTCAAATGTGGCAATATCTGTTATGGGTGTGGTATGTGTGGTAGAATTTTAGGTGATGAAAAATGGTACTGTTGTGTACCCAATGCTACTGGGAAGACCATGGCTAAGGATAGTTCATGCAAGAAACTACTAGAATGAAGGTTTCATGACACTTGGACGTGGTAGAGAGAGGGTGAAGATAAATGTGATCCCTCAACATCATAAGGCAGAACCCGTGGATTCAAGTGATGAAACTGATGATTGGACATCCTCTGATTACTCTAGTACCGGTGAAGTGGACACTGAAGATGAAGAAAGCGAGGTGGATGTTTCAGTCATGGATATCCTTCCAGTCACACCAACTCATGACCCCATAAAATTATCTGAAGAAGAAGTGGATGATCGTCTCCAACAAATAAATATTGGTGATGCTGTGATGGAGATTGAGAAGGAATCCTACCTCCAGCTCTTTCGAAGGTACATACACCTATTCACTTTTGATTACAAGGAACTCCGTCAAGTAAGTTGGGTAGAACATTGTATTGAGCTGGTAGATGGTGCTAAACCCATAAAGAAAATGCCATATAGAATGAATCCTAATTTTTCCAAAACTGTAAAAGAAGAAATAGATAAGTTGCTTGATGCAGGATTCATATTTGCTATGGAGAATTCAGAATGGGTTTCTCCCATTGTGATCTCAATAAAAAAGAATGGAAAGCTACGCATTTGTGTTGATTACCGGAAGCTCAATAAGGCAACAAAGAAGGATCATTACCCTCTTCCATTTTCAGATCAGATCTTGGATGAAGTAGCTGGCCAGGAGTGTAATAGTTTTGCTGATGGATATAGCGGCTACAACCAAGTTCGTATAGCAGAGAAAAATCAGCTGAAGACCACGTTCACCACTCCTTGGGGAACGTTTTCTTATAGAGTTATGCCTTTTGGGTTGTGTAATGCTCCAGCAACATTCCAGTGTTTGATGAATAGAGTGTTCGAACCCTACATTGGGACCTTCATCAGAGTATTTCTGGATGATTTTTACATCTATGGGAGCAAGTTGGACCACCTGCACCAAATGGAGACAACATTTCAAAGGTTAGATGAAGCACAAGCCTCACTAAACCCTACAAAGTGTGTCTTTGGATGTTCTAAAGGTGTTTTTTAGGGCATGTTGTATCCAGAGATGGTATTGGTACTAATCGTGATAAAGTTTCAAAAATCAAAGATTTACCATTTCCTCTTAATAGAAGTAAGTTGAGATCATTTTTAGGCCATGTGGGTTACTATAGAAGGTTCATCAAGAATTTCTCAAAGATTGCACAGCCACTAACCCAGTTCTTGAAGAAGGATGTTACTTATGAACCAGGAAATAAGGCGCATGAAGCTTTTGGACAATTGAAGGAAGCCCTGGTGCCTTCACCTGTTTTGAAGAATCCAGATTGGAGCAAGCCATTCATTGTGTACACTGATGCCTCAGATGCAACACTAGGAAGTACTTTGAGCCAAAAGGATGAAAATGGGAATGAACATCCAATTTACTTTGGGAGCATACAAATGAGCAGTGCTGAGGTAAATTATACTGTCACTGAAAAAGAGGCTCTGGCTATCATTTTTGTTGTAAAGAAGTTTAGAAATTACTTGCTAGGGAAAAAATTTCTAGTTGTAACAGATCATCGGGCTCTAAAATATATTGTAAATAAGCCTAACCCATCAGGGAGGATAGCAAGATGGATAATTTTGCTACAAGAGTTTGAATTTGATATTATAGATAGGCCAGGAAAGAAGAAGCATGTCAATGCAGATGCACTCTCTCGAGCCTATGATGGTTTAGGATCTTGTGATGATGATGATTTTCCCCGATGCAGCATTGTTATCCCTTGACACAATCCCTAGTGAATACATAGATATTTGGAATTATCTGAATGAATTCAAGTTTCCTGATGGTGCCAATGCAAAGACTAAGAGAAAGATTACTCAAGCCAGTCGTCCATATTCTATTCTGCATGGAGTATTATTTCGAATAGGACCTGATGGACAGTACAAGAGGGGGCAGTTGGACGTGATCAAGGGAAGGAGCTGCTAGAAGAATTCCACAATGGTACATGTGGAGGGCACTTCTCTGGACAACTTACAGCAAGAAGGATCTTGGATGCAGGTTATCACTGGCCCACTCTTTTTAAATTGTTATATAATTATTGTAAGACATGTGATATTTTGTCAAACACATGGTAACCGTAAGACTTCATCAGCTCCATTATGTCCTATTCTTCCACTTGGTCCCTTTGAAGTGGGGAATAGACATTGTAGGTCCACTTCCAACTACCCCACCAAAAAATAAGTATATTGTAGTTGCCACAGATTATTTAACCAAGTGGGTTGAAGCTAGGCCATTGAAAACAAGCTTCCATGGATGAAGTGGCAAGGTTCATATATGAACGCATTGTCACCAGATTTGGTTGTCCATTAGAAATTGTAACAGATCAAGGAAGCCACTTCATTAATGAGGTGGTAGAAGCCCTAGTCAATAAGTTTTCTATTAAGCACAGGAAGGCAACAACATACAAGCCAAGCACAAATGACAGGTGGAACGAACAAATTTTGTGTGTGTGTGTCAAATTCTAGCAAAAGATGCAGCCTTGCAGGTACATAAATGGGATAAAAGGATTCATGCAGCATTGTGGGCATATAGGGCAACATCAAAGTCAGCAACAGGATACTCCCCATTTCAGTTGGCCTATGGCATTGATCCAGTTCTTCCTATTGAGTTTGATATTCCCTGTGAGAGTTATGAAAAATGAAAGGGATGGATGAAAGTGATTCAGTAAAAGAAAAGGTTGGTACATTCATTTGCTAGAGGAAATGAGGGAAAAATAGCAAAGGATACAAGCCATAAGAAGAAAATGAAGCAGAAGGAATACTTTGATCAAAAGATCCGGTGGTCTCCATTTCATGTGAATGACTTGGTTCTAGTATATGATTCCAGATACAAAAAAAAGAAGACAGAGAAAAAAATTTCTTCCAAAATGGATGGGGCCCTACAAAATAGCAGCTGTGCATGAAAATGGTACGTACCGACTGGAGGAATTGGATGGCACTCCCATTACGAAATGGGTCAACCACGACAAGTTGAAGATTTTCCAAGCACCAGAATAGTCTACTCCGAGGACGGAGTAGAAGCTAGGAAGGGGGAAGATGTCGACACTAAAATTTTCCTCCGTAATTTCTATTTCATTAATGTATGTATTAGGAATAGGATGTTGTTAAGTATAATTAGTAGTAGCGTGATAGAAGATAACGGCGCTGTCAGTACGACGTGCCACCAATAATGTGGAGTAGTACGGTAACAGTCAAAGTACAATAGGAATGTTGTAAAAAAGTAAATATTTGTCGTAAGTGGTCCGGTAATGTTAAAATGTCAAAGTTTGGGTAATTAGAGTAGTAGGGTCTACATGATTAGGAATTAGAAATATTATATTGGTAATAAGGACAAGGAGTGAGGTCATAAATATTTTGTGTATTTTATTTGTAAAAAGTCTAAAAATGGGGAACCCATGTAAAATGATAAGGTTTATCTTATCTTACAAGATAAGCTTACATGTACAGATAAGAGTTAAGGTATGGAATATGATTCGTCAGAGTGGATTTCTTATCCTATCTTAGAGATAAGATGGATAAGCCTGGAAGTTCTATAAATAGAGAGGCCACCCCCCTCATTTAGCATAGAAGGAAGTAGTGAGAAATATTGTAGAGAAGTGTGTGAAAGGAAGCCATCAGTTTAAAGGTGTGTTTGAAGAAGCCATTAAGAGAGTGTAATTGTAAAGTTTCTCCCATAGTTTGGTGAAGGCAAGTGAAGTCAATAACACTTGAAGTACCTCATGGGTGAGATTGTAACAATTTCATGTTAATATTATAATTTACTTTGATATTTCAGATTTGTCATCATTCCTTCTCTTATCATAGTCGATGGTATTCTTGTGTTATGTTTGTTGTTTTGTTTCCAGATTACATCCACCAAACTAAAGGCTTGTGCATTAGTAAATAATCATAGCATGAGGAGTTCAGTTAAAAAATGGGATGCATCTCCGCTCCAATTAGTGATGGACACATGGTGGCGAGGGAAGCAGGTCGGTGGGCAATGGCAGAGGAAAAGGGAATTTTTTCCCTTTTGAAAAAAAGACTTAGAATGAAAATTTGAGGTGGCTCAAGAGAAAATCATGAACCAGCAAATTACATTGGCAAAAAAGGAATAGAGGTGCATGCCCATGGAAGAAAAATGGAAAATTTTCCCTTAGCGAAAAAAGGGGTTAAAACATGAAATATAAGCCCGTGGAATTTAGCGATAGAGAACATGACACGTGTCAAGGAAAGGGCAGGGCGGGCCCACGGGGAAAAAAGTTAAAATTTTTTCCAAACTCCAAAAAAGGGTCAAAATGCACAGAATGAAGAGTCCGATTTTCAATGGGACCCACCATATGCCAAGTGTCATCACCAAATTTCAAGGGCGGAGGGGCAGAAAAAAAAGTCAATTTTTTCCATTTTTCCAAAATGTTAAAAAAGTCAAAAAAAGTGAGCCCAAATTCATTCCCAATCATATTTTGACACATGGAGGGCCAAATTGAAGGAGAAAGAGTAGATCAAGGGTAACTGTACATTTTTCATTTTTGGCCACCATTTTTTTCTCCAGGAAGTGTGGATGTGAATTTTGCATCATTTTTCATCAAATTTTTGGTGAATTCATGTCCTTTGTGCCTACAAAGATCAATGCAAGTGGTTGATTATAAAATGATGCTTCAACAATGTATTTGTATCTTGAACTTGCAAGGGACATCACTAGGGTTTGATATGCATTTAAATATCTCAAATATGTATGCACATGGATCATATTGAACTAAGAAAATATCAAACCTAGAACTCTACTCTTCATTTGAGCCTTATAAATCTGATCAGAAGATGATACTAAGATTTGTAATTACACATAAATCACACAAGAAGTATTACTAGGGATTTGAAATACTGAAATAATAAATAATGTCCCTACCTGCAAATCATGTTGGAATTTTTTAACAAAATTTATGTTGGGCATATTGTTTTCTCTGGGAAAGAAGGTTCAAAAGTAATTGAAAGTTATATAATGCATTTTTTTAGACATGAAAAAGGTCAGAGAAACTTAGAAATTCACGGAGAAAATCTTGGGAAGAAACCCATTCTCTGAGAAACCTCTTGAGAACCATTTATAATTCCTTTTTACATTAGATTTGTATCATGTTGAGTTGGTTTCAGTTGTAAATCCATCAACAAGCTTTGAGATTGTTCTTATAACATTCTCCTACTGATAGATTTGATCATTCTGGATTATTCTGTGTTGTCTCTTAGACAAAATTGGCATGCACTTATGTTTCAAAATGTTTTCAATTTGTGTTTCTTGCTCTTGTTGCAGTCTTGTGTTTAAAATATCTCTTGATCATACATGGTCTCATTTCTTGTTGATAGTTTAGTGGCATCTGTAGTCTCACATTTAGAAGAGCTTTCATCTGATAAAGAGATAAACAAGTTTAAAATCACTTTACCTTCCTTCAATTATGAGATTGTTTGTAAACCTTTGGGTTCACCTCAAGTCATGATAAAATAGAGATTTCTAGATACTTTGTTGGTTCATTTACTTTAAAGATTTTATGGCAGGTTGTCAAATATTGTGTGGAAGAGTGTAGATCTGGGCCTCTATTTGGTGCACATATCCTAGTTGAAGGAGTACCTTAACCCCTTTGAAGCATTCTACTGTTTAGGTGTTACAAATTTCTTACAAAGGCCCTCAAAGAATTTAGCAAATTCTAGTTAGTCTTGTCTAAAATCTCCCACCAAAAAATTCATTCAGAATAACTAATCTTTCCCATACTAACCCTTCATTGTGTTGTGTGTCAACAAAAGAATCCAATCCATTTATAAAAATGCACAAAGAAAATCAAGATCATACCATGTCTCTAGCAGCCTCAGCCTTGTCTTGAAAGCATTTCCATCATTTAGTAGTGAGAGCTTTTTTGAGTTTGAATAATGGAAAATTGATCATGTTTTTCCAAGGCCATCTCCATATAATATGCACAGTATAAGGATATATCCACCTCCTTCAAAAAACAGAGGCTGCAATATAGGTTCTCTCACCTTGGTTGAAAGGAACAACCTGAAATAGTGAGGATTAGATCAAAATATTTTAAAGGTGCTACCCACTTATTCAAAGCCTGAGTACTAACAAGTCAGATAAATTTCTTCTCCAGCTACAAAATGACATATAAATCATTTATTTTCCTTTGAGTGTCTTGTAAAATCCATGATGTTGCTCAAGTTGTGAAGGAGATTAAATCGGGGTACCAACAGAGTGGACCATTCGAGCAGAGGGCGAAGATGTGGTATGATAGACTCCACTCGGCATTCAAAGAAGAGTGGTGAATACCAAAGGATTTACCATCCGTGATTGGTAAGACAGTTGATTTTTTTGTATACCAACATTTTTTCATCACGCAGTTTGCGATGTAGGACAGGGCTTGGAGCCCATGGTGAAAAATTTTGTATGCCTTCACAGAAAAGTATTTTAAAGTATTAGTTCATCAATTCTCGGATGTGCGTTGCTTAACTTTCAATGTAGAAAAGGTAGATTTTGACTACCACTCTCTAAGAAAGAAGTATGTATATCCAGGGTGCAATGTATACATTGACAAACATATTTCAGATATTATAAGCATGAAACCTATAAGCTTGGTAGTTGGGGACACTGGAGAAATGCTTGTTTACCTACAACTCAAACCCAAGATAGAGAATGCCAAGTATGTGGAGGATGAGTCCGTGCTCCCAGGGCTGCCAAAGGGTAAGAATACAATGGAAAATATTCCAACACCCAAGCCCACAAAAACTATTCAATTCGATGATGAAGAGGAAGAGCATGAGGATAGTGGTGGTTTGGAATATAGAGGTAGAAGACATCCTAAAAATAAGGATGAAGCTGAGTGTGAAACTACACCACCTCGGCCATAAGAGGAGGATGAAGAGGACTTAGGTGTGGACTAAGGAGAGTGATGATTCAAGAGATTATTCAAGGGGACAATGACCCAAGGTGCTACTCCACAAACAATGCACAGATCACCTCAACTCTCTCTACAGAAGGAGACAACCGAGGAAAGGAGAAGGAAACTAAAATTGAATGAGGAAGCGAAAGAGAAAGAGGAAAGTGCGCCTAATCCTCCTACACCTCCAAAGAATGTAGAAGGAAAACAAGATGAAGAAATGAAGGAAGGAGAAGAGGAAGAAAAGGGATTACATGAGACATCTACTGAGACTAATCAGGACATGGAAACACAAGTCCCAAATCTGGAAGCTCAAGTTTGTAAGTAGCTTAGTTTGAAAATAAAAAGTGGGGAATACATTCCACCAGCCATGGGCTGTATCGAGGACACGAGTAAAATTGTCCACGCTCACTTCCAGAGCACAATGACACAAAAGGAGTTGTATGGCTGGGAGTTAATGGATGAGGATATGGAAATGGTGTGCACAAGAAAGCAATTATCATGGTCGATGCACACACACATGGAGGAACCAGATTTTGATGTGTGTGAGGAGTCATGCATGTTAACGAGGTTGAAAAAGACACCTCAGGCCAGACACATAATAGTAAATCCTACTGTTATGTCCAATGAATAAGTAAGCAATGCTTTGGTAAAAGTCTTGACAGAAGTGGCATGGAAGAATATGGACAAAGCTACCACAATTAGGGTGCTAAGGGGGTAGATAAAAACTAAGGATGAGGAGACTGCGTGCCTAATGCAGGAAAGAGACTTAGCGCAAAAGAATAACATTGTATTTATCAACCTCGTAGAGGAAATTGGTGATAATTTCATGAAGGCTAGGCCACACCTAGAGCCAAAGGTACCAAATATGTTTCCTTCAGCAATACACTATGTAAGTACATTAGTGGACTTAGTGCTTGAAGATGAACCTGTACATATGCCATTGCCAAAGGATCTAGCACAATAAATAGAACAAGAAAAGGCTTTAGTGATGCTGAATATTTCATCATATGAAGGACTGTTGCAAGCGCTGTGGGAAGAACTAAAGAAGGTTGACCAAGCCTTGAAAATTTGTACACGACCAGAGGCTGTTATAAGGACCAAGACTATTTTAGAAGACAATGAGGAATTAGGCCGTGCAGAAAGATTATCAATGGTTAAACAGAAGCATGAGGCCCTGGGAGTAGCCCATGAACCACACAAGGATCGGCTATAGGAACTTGGGAAACTTATTGCATAGAAGATGGATTTCCCATAGGGAAGGATGAGTGCAATGTCCATCATTGCGTTAGTCTTGTAGAATGAGAAAGGATAAATTGCGAAAGATGAATTGGATTCCATTGTTGTGGAAATTCCAGAAGAAGTAGAGGAAGCACTCGTTGAGTGGTAGACCTTGGAGGCCGAGATTAAAGAGGAATATACTAAATTAATTTGTCAGGTTGTAGAAGAAGAAACTACATATTAAAAACATTCTTTCATTCATCCAAATTCTTTCTATTCTCTATTCTTTGATTCATTTTGGAGACAACCATTGTCAGGGTGGCAATACAGCTAGTGTGGGGTAATGTTAATTAGTCAGACCCTAACACCTAGTAAAGGAAATACAAAAGGTTTGCATGGGAGAGCAAAGCACATTCAAAGGCACAGATGTATTGGAAAGGCTCGCATGCAAAGAACAGAAATAGGTTTGGGACAGTCGTTTTCATGACAATGATCTATTTTTGGAGATAGCGTTTCAAGCACTCAAACTGATTGGAGACTTACGTGTCACACATTGGCTATTTTTGGAGGATCATCTACGAAGTGCTTTGCATGGACTGAGGCCGGAAATAGATCTACTACTGTCAGTTAACTACCAATAGTCTATTGTTAGCGCACTTGCATATTTGGATAATTTTGTAATAGCACGTGGCTAACAATAGCATGTGACCTATTTTTGGAGGATCATCTACGAAGTGCTTTGCATGGACTGAGGCCAGAAATAGATCTAATACTGTCATTTAACTACCAATAGTCTATTGTTAGCGCACTTGCATATGTGGCTAATTTTGTAATAGCACGTGGCTAATAATAGCATGTGACCTATTTTGGTATTGGTAAAGCGGTGAAGGGCAAGTCCCCACCCTTATAAGTATGTAGTAAACTATGTAGTAAGGAAAAGGTAGAGAGGGATAGATATATGCATACATAGGGAGATTATGTTGCTAAATCTGTTATGCGCATACTTCTGTTATTGTAATGAGGCTTCTGTATACTTATTTCATTTAATATAATGGAGGATATTGGTTGAATCAGAGTGTTAGTTGTGTTTAGAAAATGGATAGATCTAATTTTAGAGAAGGGTGCATTTAAAACCAAAAATAAGATTACAAAGGAGGGGATGGTTTAGAACGTGTAGGAATGCATGAGGGATTTTGGAGAATGGAGTTCTATGTTAAAAATAGATGAGAAGAATTTTTTTTTTTGAAGGGAGAGGTTGGCATTTGAGTAGGAGAGTTATGACATAGGAGAGATTGGAGAGAAAAAAAAAGATTTGCATTAAAATTTAAGATAACATAACCATCTCATCATCGTTATAGGATTGACATCACTCATATATTTTAATCTTTCATAGCTTCCTTCATAAACCATAAATAGTTTTTGCCTTGTTGGAGTGGTTGTTATACATAGAAAATCTATGGTGTATTTTTGAAACCCATTTCCCAAAAACTTATTTTTTTTCTTTAAAAAATAAAGGTCATGTTGATATATGAGAATCATTATTTGAGAAATGCCATGCCATCACCGTTTGATTCAAAAAAATTAATAAACCTAACTAAAACTAGTTAACTATGAAATGGTGCATCAATACTACATATAGTGTAAAAAATGTCACAAGTTGTGTTGATTTTGTGTCTATCCCTATTTCATTTTTTCATTTTCAATGAAAATTTTGACATAATTATGATGTGATTACGGTGGCAAAAAAGTTACATAAAAGAGACATAAATAGCTTCAATGTTGTACTAACACTGCCACTAAATTTAAAAACAAAAGGGGATGGGCCCATCCATGCCCTTATGTTACCTTATTATGCACTCATGTAAAATAGAAAAAGATAAGGTAGATGAGAAGAGTAGAATAAGTGAAATATAAGGGCACTTGGCCATGCAAAAAATTCTTACAATGGCATGGGGTGACTAGAAGAAGGGTTGAATAATTCTAGAATGCATGAAAGCTTTGTGAAAATTTGGGGAAAATATTGAAGGAGGTGGAGAACAAATTGCTCAAAGGAATTCATTTGGGTTTTAAAAAAATAAGTAGTTTATTTCTATCTTTCACTTATACTTCTGAAATATACATGTTTTTTACATTTTTAGATGACATTTAGAATTTTTTAACTACTATTTTCATGCCTAGGGTTTGTAGAGAATTGGAGTTAAATTTGGAAAGATATTTTCATATTTAGATTCATTTATTTATGGCTAACCACAACACAAGCCTGAAATAGGTGTTGGAGTGTAAAATGAATTATAAATTTGACGTGGATATAATTTGAATGTTTGTGCAAACCTCTTGCATAGTAATATTTCAGATAATACAAATTGTATAATGTATATTGGCCGCTAAGTATAAATATAGAATATGATAAGCCTCTTGATGTACGAGAAGAAGTTAAAAGTACCAGTAACTCAAAAGTCATGTTGTTTTGTATAAAACAATGCAAGTGCATTGTGTAGAAGGTTGATCTTGGATCCTAATAACAATTTATCTCGTGTTCCGTACATTTTATGTGTTCAGATTGAGCTTTAATTAGTTCTAGTTTCCATATATTTTCTCATTCTTTATCTCTTCTTTCGAATTTATGTGGATTTGAGATATTGCTCACATTGAAGAACTTAGCCTAATTTTGAGATAAATATGGATTAGCCTAGACTACAACATGTTGCATGTCCTGATTCCATGATCCAGGGACATCTGGTAACAATGGTTCTGTTGTTAGGAACTAAAAATATTGAGATAGTTATCAATGAAAAAAGATGTGGAAAGGTCATTGCAAAAGAAGATGAAACAATTTGTGGAAGCTAAAGAGTGTTAGTGTAGGTTATTATTTATCCTTTTATTGGTTTATTAGGATAATTATTGCATTTGGGTTCTCCCTACACTTGGTGGGTTAGCTTTTTTAGGTGTACTAGTTGTGTGGAGTTTGCTTACAAGTTGTGTTGAATTAGCTTCCCAATTAAGTGGAGTTAGCTTATTAGTCTTGTGGATTTAACGTGACTGTTATTATTACTTAATGGGAGTTTTTCACCATTAATCGAAGTAGTAGTTGCACTTCCCTCCTCCTATATGTACATCCTCATTATTGAGTTAAGTAATTTAATGTAATAAGATAATGGATTATGATGGATTTCCATATGTGATATTTTAGCTTTTTGTTTGCAAATCCTTTTGTAAGGTTATTCTAGAAAATTCCTTTCGTTTATTAAATGTGGTATGCTATTATCATCTAAGATCTTTGTGGTTTGAAACAATCTCCACAGTAGATGATGTAGATATCCATCTGTAAGATTTTTTTGCAAGCAAGGGTTTACTTGTTTTCATAAATTTTAGAATTTGTTAGCACTTTTTTGCAGCATCCATTTTTACACAAAATCGAGGGTTATGTTGGATTGAGAAGGTGGAAAAAAATCCATTAAAAATTGTAAACTTGGTCATTGAAGGAGAATTTTTTTTTGAGTTTGTTTTGATTTTGTAGTGGTAGACATAGATATGTACATATTCACTTGGAAATCCTTGTTAAGGAAGAAATATGTGTCGGGGAAGCAGAAAGTCCAGAAAAATGTTTTCTGGGTTTTTCTAGGTTTTTCATATTTGATACTGAGATTTTTTTCTTCTGCTTTGCAAAGTTCCTATTTGGAGAGGATGTGGAAATCTTAGAAATCCTTGTCATGGGTAAATCTATGTTAGGGAGGAAGAAAGTCTAGAAAGATGGTTTATGGGTTTCTCACGTTCGGTATCGGGCTTTTTTCTTTTGCTTTGCAAGTTCTTGTTTTGTGAAGATCTAGAAATCTTGAAAATCCATACCGTGGGGAAATTCGTACCGAGGAAGTAGAATGTCTAGAAAAATGATTTATAGTTTTTTCTGGGTTTTTCACATCTGGTGCTGATTTTTTCTTCTATTTTGTAGAGCTCCTGTTTTGCAAGGATGTGGAAATCTTATAAATCTGTGCCAGGGAGAAAAAAGTCCAGAAAAATAGTTTATGGGTTTTTTGCATTCGGTAATGGGTTTATTTATTTCATTTTTCATAATTTATTCTTGGCGATGATCTAAAGATTCAAGGATCCATTAAGAAATCCATTTTGGTAAGGAAAAAATTCAAGAAAAATAGTTTCTAGGTTTTTTTGGGTTTTTCACGTTCTGTACTAAGTTTTTTTTCTTCTTATATTTAGCAGATCTAGAATTGGAATTTTTTCTCCAAAAAAATTAAATTGAGGAAGAGTGAAGGCGAAAGACATTTCATGTTTTTAAAAATAAATATTAAAGCACAAAAAAAACTTGTAGCATTTGATAGGCAACTTGAAATCGAGTGTTGTAAGTGCTTATTTTTTCTTGCTTGTTCCATTGGAACTATTTATTTTGAGAAACACACTAAAATTATTAAATTTCATTATTGTAACATGCACTCAATTATAAAGTGTCAACATTTATATCTCTCTTATTTATTGAGATATTTTAGATCTGTATTTTTTATACTTTTAGGCATGTTGACAATCTCTCTTATGGGGGAGCTATTCTAGTGAAGCTTAGTGTTATTTTGTCAGTGTTCAAGTAGTTGTTTTGACAACTCATATAGATTTTTAGCATCACTCTACCCATTCATCTATATGGGAGGGTTTGGTGTTGATCTTGCTTCTTTAGTTCTTGTGTCCTTTCCTTGTTACCTTGGTTTTTCTTGGATTGCGACACTCCTATTTCTTTGGATCTTATGTCATTGCCTTGCTGCCTTGGTTATTATTCTTGGATCATGGTACACCCATTTGTAGAATTTGATCCTACTTCTTTGCATCTTGTGTCCTTTCCTTGTTACCTTGGATTTTCTTGGATCGTGACACTCCTATTTTTTTAGATCTTATGTCCTTGCGTTGTTTCCTTAGTTATTATTCTTGGATCATGACACTATTATTTATAGCAGTTGATCGAATTATGTTTGGTTTTTTTTTTCACTTTCAACATCACTCTATTGACAACCTATTTTTGTTATGTTTGTGGAGCCTATTTTCATGTTAGAGTGTGGTACACCTTCTATGTGTTACACTCGGGTATTATTACGGCAGTCCCGCTCGCCAGTGAGCGGGTCAAGGGGGTTCAGGGGCGAAGCCCCCAAAGCAAATTTTCATGGGTGGTTTATTAACCCATGGGTCATGGGTAACCGTTATGGGCTGTTTTTGGGCCCATGGTTTTTCAGTACCCATTGTTTTGATACCCACAGTTTTTTGCCCATGGTTTTGATAACCACAGTTTTTGCCCATGGTTTTGATACCCACGGTTTTGTATCAAACTGCTTAAGCAATTGTCTATTTATATGGTCTTATGCATATGATATATATACAAGCAAATGCATTGCAGATGTGCTTTGAATTCGGGTGTGAATTCTATAGAGTTTGTTGAGCATAGATCTAAACGGATCTGGGTATTGTATTGAGAGAGTGGAGGCTTGTAATAAAATTTGAGCAAGTGATTCTTGGTGGACGTAGCCCAAATTGGGTGAACCACGTTAAATACTGTCTCTTTGTGTTGTGTTATTTTATTCTGTAATTTTATTTTAGATCTGTAATAATTTCTGCATATTAGTTTCTACTGTTGCAATTCTGTGAGGGATTATTCTGCATATTTTATCACTTTTTTGCTAACACTTTGTATGGAGCCATTCTGGTGAAGCCCAATGTCAGTTGTTTTTGAGTTTTTTGATCGAGTAGTAGATTCATACCACAATGCACATTAAAAAATTTAAACATTGTACGATTTTTTTGAGTCAAGCTTCTTGGGATGCCTTGCAACGGGTTTTTTCTCTCTATACTTTTTTATTATTGGTTTTGGATACCTTATGGTGTTCTCTATTTCCTAATTATTGTATGTCGGTACCTCATCAGGCCTTGCTTTCGGGGCCCACCTTATTTACCACCCACCTAAGTTATGCTTACGAGGGGTGTTAGTGTAGGTTGTTATTTATTCTTTTATTTGTTTCTTAGAATAATTATTGCACTTGGGTTATTCCTACACTTGTTTTGTTAGCTTTTTTAGGTGTACTAGTTGTGTTGAATTAGCTTCCCATTTATGTGGAGTTAACTTATCTGTCAGTATCATTTAGTGGGATTTATTCACCACTGATCTACGCAGTAGTTGCACTTCTCTCCTCCTATATGTACATCCTCATTATTGATCAAAGAAATTTAATGTAATGAGATAATAGATTATGATGGATTTCCATATATGATATTTTAGCTCTTTGTTTGCAAATATTTTTATAAAGTTATTTTGGGGAATTCCTTTCAACTTATTAAATGTGGTATGTTATTATCATTTGAGATCTTTGTGGCTTGGAATAATCTTCTTATTGTTCCTTTCAAATATAGTTCTATGGAAATCCCTGTTGAAAATATCATCTTGGATGACATTTATGGAGACATTCATGAAATATTTTGGTCTTATCTCCCTGAACAACTAGCTTCTTGGTTATCTCAGTTGGAATTTTAATGCTTTAGACATGGCATAGAGAGGAATATGAGTAGAAAAAGGAAAGTGTTGAAGAGATACGTAAATTGGATGTTCCATGCACCCGTGTTGTTGACCATTAGATGTGGAAACAAGTTTTATATTTGGATTAAGATGAAAGTTTGTTAAACAAATTTCCTTCTTAGTCAAGACGTTAGCTATGAAAAAGGTCATGGTGCCAATTCCATGTGGTTCGTGGATTTTTTGGGTAGGTGCCAAGGGTATGTAACCCTAGATAGATTGAAAATGAAGGGGAAGAGGCTGAAATTAAAGAGGAATATTGAAGGCTCTATAAAGGAGCAAAGATAAGAAAAAGTAAGGATTGAAATGTTACAGAGAGAAGCTAGAAAACATAATAGATGGAAACATTATAATAAATTTGAAGGGAATACAAAGCCAACTATAAGTAGGGATAAGGTAAGGAATGTTTCCGTAGGAGGAAACAATCCTTCTTAAAAAACCAAAGGGATTGGCGAAGAAGGAAGCCAATGTGACCAAGAGGGTGCACAACAAGACATGTATATTAGTTACAAGATAATAAGGAAACTAAGGAAGCAAAGACAAAAGATGAAGAAAGATGACTACAAGTATTTAGAGGTATATTTATGAAAACTGAATCCTAAAAAAAATCATGGATACCACGGTATTGTGAAAATCAAGAAAATGTATTATGTAGGGAAGAAATGGAACATAATGCACAAAGGCTAGTAGAAGATGGTAGTACCCTTGTTCTAGGATATATGTATGTATGTATGTATGTATGTCTGTATGTATATATATATATATATATATATATATATATATATATATGCAGATAGAAAATTGATTAGGTGGGATTATTTAAATGATTTGGAGAAATTTAAAATTTGGTAAGAATTGCGAAGGAGATTAAGACATCCATCTACAATATGGGTAAGTGCATGGAAATGCGAGACCAAAGGGGGTCAAAAGTGGACACATTTTTCCTAAAATAAGTTAAACTTGAACATCATCTAATAATTTGGCATGCATATGGTCAAAATTTGACAAAGTGATAAAAATAAGTACCGTAGAGCTTGAAATCTAGTTTCTAAACTAATATTTTTTGTAAAACGACATATATTAAGAATGTCAAATGTGATGCGCACACAAAGTATGTCTATTTTTGTGTCAAAAATATAAGAACCTATTATGTGTACACCCCCCATTTTTGAGTTCTATAAATTATTTTTCAAATCCCTTCTCTGGTGCCCAACAAAACAATTAAAAATAAAAAATGAAAAAATGAAAAAACATTAGCAAGTGGATGAATAGCAGTCTCTTTCAGTATGGTGTGGGAAATTGGTTGAGTCATTTGGTTGGTGGAGGTGTGTAGAAGTGTTCTGACAAGCACATGGGCTTGTTCCCAGCCTACCGACCTGTCATTTTCCTTGCACAAAAATATGAACACTTTATTTGAGATCCATAGGTGAAAACCACGCTAGAACCCAGTTAACATTGTAATTTAGCTATGATCGGATAGTTGCAGGATTACAGTGTGTACAAGAAGTTATAGGGACTACGCTATAGGGAGATCTCACTATTTGTTGTCCTAAAATCAATATCATTTTAGGTTAAAACAAACCTACGTATAGAAAAAATTGTGTTTCCCTAACATCATGTCTTTTTTTCATATCCTTTCACCATTTTATTTAAATATTTTATGAAACAATTAAGGGTGTGGGCCAAGGAGAAATACATGTTGTGATGGTTGGTTGGAGGTTGTTGCATGTGTTCTGAATTCTTGATCCAATGTTGACTGTGAGAGATTTCTTTTGGCTAGGAGGAACTACCTGAAATACAAAACAAGACCACAAACGAGAGTAAATAGTATATGATAGTGGACTGCCTAACGTATGCTAGATCTGAGAAGTGTGATACTTCCTAGAAGATTGTTAATCCACTATTTATAAATCAATATAAACTAACTTTAACATGTAAATAAAAGAATCTAGTGCTAGCGCTTTGATTTTGGGTGCCTCAGATTACTATCACCATCGATCCGATTAAATACTAAAGTTCTATGTAGGTAAAGGTTTTGGGTTGGGTTGTGGGTATCGCAGGTGGTCTACAAGTCACAGATAGAGTATTGGTAAAGTTGGGTGAGATTTTGGGTTGTTTTTGGTGAGGTAATTAGGTTGCTGGTCTGGAACACTATTATCAGACACAGAGACAGATGCCAGTCAGGGTAACCGATGTTAGTTTAGGTATGACCGATACCGGTTACTATGGAAAGTGGAAAGGAGTTAGGTGGATGGTGTTTGGGCTCTCTTCTGTCTTGGAACAGACAGTTGGAAATGTCTCTATGGGGGAGGGTGAGGTGATAGGTCCAAAATAGGTGTGGTAAGGTTTTGAGTGAGGTTTGGGGTAGGCTAAGGGTTGAGTTGTTAGGCTGGGTTGACATTCACAGTGAGTGATGTCGGTATAGGAAGGACTGACCATAGTTAGGGGTAACTGGTGTCGGTGACTGTGGGGAACTGAAAGATGTTGTAGAATGAGTTTTGGGTCCTCTCTGTGATTGCACAAAGAGTTTGGAGGGTGTTTATAAGGTCTACGTGAGGGCAGCTGTTTTTGGATAGATTTTTGTGAAGCTTAGGTGGGGTGTGAGGGGGTGGTTGATAGAGAGAAAGTTGATGGATAGATCTAAGTAAGAACAATGAATAGATGAAGGAAAATAGAGAGTACAACTGCAAATGAAAAAGGAGAAACCAACTTACTTGGAGTTTAGAAGGATTCTAAATTCTTGTAGTGGTGGAGAGGTGGTTGGTGGTGATGATTGATTTTTGGAATGGTGCTCAGTGCTACGACATTGCTTCCTGGAATGCTACGATGAATGCAAATACCTTCTTATTATTCTTGGTGCTACCTATGGTTTTCTGGACTTGCGAAAGGGCTCTGGTTCTTTCTTGCATCTAGATATCCTTCGTTCTAAAACTCGAGAATGTGGCCAACCTCCCAAATAAGATTACCAAAATGAATATAAGGTAACCGAAGATAGTTTAGGGTGACCGGCATTGATTTAGGGTTGAGTGACATTGGTTTAGGATTGCCTAATGTCGGTTATGGCGGGAAATACTAGGTTTACTAAAAATTCCAGATCTTGGCAATCGTTTGGGCCAACTCAGTCTATCTCATGGATCAAAATGGAATGTTACATTTTAATGAGAGGGAATGTGGTTAGAGGGAGAATAGGCATATGATTTTAGGGTTACACCAAGTCTTAGTTCATTAAGGTAGGTATGACTAAGCCTTAGTTAGTTATGGTGAATGAATGTTGAGTCCGAGTAAAGGGGAAATATGCTAAAAATAGGTTTGTGGTGAGGTGTCTAGGTGAGGTGGAAATTAGTTTAATTAGGGTAACTAAATAATGAATATTGTGAGGATGAGTATCACTTTAATTATAAATAATTAAACTAATATTAATGTGGAATAAAAGGGTCATGATTAGGTGAATATGTTTGAGTTGGATATTTAAAAAAGGACCAAGGGGAGTGTGACCCAATTTCAGTGTCTACACATATACAAATTGATTGATCTAGGTATATTTATGTATTTGAAGTGGGTTCCAATGTCTTTGAGAGGGAAATGTTGCCTACATCTATTTTTTTTGTATGAAGAAGAAGGGGACTAAAGATAAAGAGGTTCTTCATGTGGGAGTAACGTCTTGTTGTATATATTTTTCTTTGTCTGGCCTAAAGCACTTGTTCTGGGCACTTCAAAGGTTATGTTTTCCACCATTCCCTACCAGTTCATGGAAAGGAAGAGTAATCGAAACTCTCCTCGATGCAAATTTGTGTGCTCCTACATATGGTATTTGTACCCTTGCTAAGTGCACTGTAACTTTTTTCATGCCATTCTATTCCTACTATTCATCTTTTATTTTGAGTTACTGATTTTATTGATTAAGACATTAGAAGTTCCTTTTCTTCTTTTCCATGTATGCTTCTATAATATTTTTTCCTTTTCACTCTTCCTCTACGTGGAGCCCTCTATTTTTCCATATTTAGCTCAATGTTGAAAGAGGGGGTTTCTATCAAATGTTGTATTCACTAGTGCCATGGTTAACATGGATGTAAAAATGATGTGGAGCCATAAACTGCAACTATGAGACTATTTTTTGTTATTGGGTACGTATCAATCCCTACAGAAATGCCAAAAATAATGGTGGAAGAGATAATAAAAGACTACATGAGAAGCTCAGATCTAGAAGTAAACATCTTGAGGAATTGTAATGTTATTGGCTATGATCCTGAAGGAAGGGTTGGAGAAGCACCATGACCTGAGTTGTGCAATCATGGTCAAATTTTTGATGCATGCTTTGATGTGACTATGGGCATCATCCCTGGTTTACATATCAAAGTAAAATATTATAAAACATGAGGTGGAACGGGTATTAAGGGTTATATTCATGTGATGGATTTAGTTGATGCATATGTCAAGGCCTTGAAAAACACTGAATCAGGTAAAGTTAGTATTTATAATGTGGTCACTGGAAAATTTAGTTATGTTATAGAGTTTTTTGAAGGTTGCAAAAATTAATGGGTGTAAATATAAATGTAGTCTTCTTGGAGAGAGTACCCTTGATCCATTAAGATACTATTATAATACTACATCAAACATGTTGACCCCTTTTAGAGGAAATAACTGCAAATAATGTGAATAAGCTTATTTAGTCCAACACTTGTGCAACATATGGAGAACAAGAGACAATGTCAATAACTAAAGATTAATCTCAAAGAGACATGAGTTTCTGAAGCCTCTTCCCTTAATGAAATAAGAATTTTTTTCATGAAGGGGTAGGCACTTTAAGGTTTTCAAGGAGTGATTAATTGGGAGGGTGAGAGGATCTAAGACCAACTCATCTATTTTTAGGCATGGTCTCCTTACCTTTTTCCTTCATAATTTTTGTAATTTGGCTCTTCATTTTCAATATATTAGAAACATTAAACCACTAGATAATCTTACCAATGGATATGTAAAAAAAATTAAATAGTTTAAGGAAATAAAACTCCACCTTGTAATTTTTGAAACTGATTTACAATTTAAACTTTAACTGTGGTTGCTACAATAACCCCATACAATGATACTAGACTATTCGAATTAGGTTCTCACATGTAGTGGTATTGGCGACAATGAGATGATGTCGAAAAATCAAAAAATCCATTTTTGTACCTTGTAAAGTTGAAAAAAAACCAATTTCCAAGACTCACAAAACAACACTCTGAGCCCCATAAAAGAGAAGTCAAACATCAAGTGTGTTCCTTGCTATGTAGAGAGTTGCATCAAGCATTATCTCAACCTTGTTTGACCATTTGGGCTCTCTTTTCTACTTCTCTAGGATCCCTATTACTTTGTTTTGTGCTTGTAAGTAGCTCTTAAAACTGAAAAGTTGGATTTCGTTTTGACCCACTATTTAGTCCCTAAACAACGAAATGCTTGACTGCCTTCACAAACCTCTAGTATTTTTACTAGAAAATTACCTATCTAACCTTCAGTTCAGGAAAATCATATTCCTGGTTAGTTTTGGAAAGGGCATTTTGTAGGCCTCTAGTCGCAGTTTTGACTAGGTAAAGCTAGACCAATTACGACCAGTGGGTCCTAAAAAACCCGTCATCATTTAAAACCCACCTATCAGTTCTCAATTCTATCGACTCTTTCAAATTCTCCATATACATGGGAGTGTTGATCTATGTTTCCAGCTTCCTGTCCAAATGAGTGTACGAGTAATCAAGAAACACGAGACCGCGTCGAGTATAAAAGGGCTTAGTACCTTGGAGATGGAGATGGATGATACAGACATAAAGAAAGTAGATGCATGATATTAAGAAGCTAGATCTAAAAAATTGAAACAAATAAGATTAGATCATAATATGTGGGGGTTGCCCGAGACAATACCAGTTCCAAGAGGATTTCAACTCCCTTGGAGGGTGTCAACCCCCGTGTCAAAGAAGATAATAATAGATCGTGAACAATAGTAAAAAATAGCAAGCAACTGAAATAACAAGAGTACTTAGCTTATGTCGTGCTATGGAAATGAACTGGGCATCAAGATGGCAAGATAATGATGACGAATTAAGGTAAAGATTTCTTCTTCAAATGGGTAGAACTTGGTTAAGCTCTTCCTTCTCTTAAAAAATATCCTTCTTCTCTTTAAAATATATTCTCTTTCAAAATATCTTCCTTTTTTTAAAATTTATTCTGTCTAGGTCCTTTTAAAAAAATATGCTTCGTCTGGGTCTTTGAAAAATCTCTCTCCCTTGAAATATGGGGAAAAACCCTATATTTATAGTTTAGATTTGGGACTAAACTGCAGGTTAAATGATACCCAGGGTGTAGTAAAGTAACCTGAGTTAGGGATATGATGTCATTAATGTGGGTCCCATATTTTGACTTATTAGGCAAAGTGGGGGACATGATTTGAATGGGGGGTGAGATAAAGATTTCATTTTAAAAAGAAGGTGTCAGAGATATGCATTATGAATTAAATAATTTGTGAGAGATGTGGGTTGATGCCAAAAAGTGAATTATCAAATGGGTCCATACGGAGCCCATTGATAATCAATCAAATAATGCTAGTAAATAGATAGGATTTTATTTAATTTAAGAGAAAGAGATGCGAGAATGGAATTAGTGTATAGGTAAGAATTCGAAGGGGCACTATAACCAAAAATAGGTGTCTACATTTTCCCCTTTTTGTTGAGTGGTTTGCGATAGCAAGCCTTGAGACAAAAACAAAAAGGGTTAGATGAAAGATGTGTCCGAGGATGGATGAACACATAACCAAAGGAAAGATGCCTCAGGAAAAAAAGGATTGCAATAAATAAAAAAGGTATGGTGGTGACTCTAATATCACATCAGTAAAGGACAATTGCAGTCTCAACGGAGACAAACAACAACGTTCTATAGACCAGTGAGTGGGTGAAGACCACTACAGTATGGATGTAAACCAAGATGAAAAACGGGTCATAGGAAAACATAAAAATATGTGCAACTAAATGTGAAAGATGTGCGCAATCCTTTATTTGTGAGGAATCGTGTAAAAAAATCATGCTGTCTGCAAAAGGGATGGGGATGAAGATAATGATGCCCCAACATAGGGCACGAGAAAGACACAAGGTGAGTTATATGCACTGACAAGTACAAAGATGAAAAGGTACCCCAACATAAGACATAGATATATGTTGAACTAAGATATCCCAGGGGGAATACTCATACATGTGGATATGATGAGCAAATAGGATAGAAAGATGAGGATAAAATTCCCTAAAAGGGTAATAAATATGATGATAATCATGTTTTATAGGAACAATGCATGAGTGTTAGCAAGTTAGAAGGTGAAGAAGAAAAAAAAAATCTCATTTCTTCGGTAGGTGTGCATAGAGATAATTTTGTCAACAAAATAAAAGTAGAGAAAATATTCGAGGAAGAGAAAAAGATTAGATAGGTGATGGCCGTTATGGTATCTTCCAAGACAAAAATGTCAAAAGAAGATGGGGAGATAGATTCTTAGAAATTGATATGATGATGTCCCTGTGAGAGGAACTGATGAAGATAAAATATATGACAGGGTTCTTAAAAAGAGAAGAGGTCAATGTGGCAATGAGTAATGAACAGGAACAGTAATGAAACAGATAGACGGTGATACATAAACAGAGAAACATCAACATTGACTATGAATTCCAGATGTAAGGGATGTCAAGAAAGAGAAAAAAGAATAGACAAGAGGATTGGTTTATTATGAGAAGAGCAAAAAAGATTGAATATGAAGGTGACAAGGACATGCAATAGAGGGCTGGAGGACAGAAGAGGAGAAAATAAAGAGTGAAAGGGGAGGAATAAGATAACAAAGAAGGATTATGAAAGAAGGACAGACAAAGAGAAGACAAGAAAAGAACAGAGTATGAGGATGAAATCATGAAAAAGGGAGAGAGTTATTTAAGACATGAAAGATGTGATGAAGATTGGAGCAGAGGAAAAAAGAGAGGTAATGGAAAACATGAAAGAGATGATAGAACAAAGAAAATTGAAGGAAATAGATCATAGTGAGGAAATCCAAGGCAAAGAATATGGAACTGACTGCATGGAAATGCATGTGGATGATGGGATGATAAAGGAAATGGGATAACGCTAAAGAGTCAGGTTTTCAATGGGGAAGTAAGGAGGAAGTGTGAGGTAAAATGGGGAAAAGGAGGATGATAAAGAGGAAGTAAAATAAGATGAAGATCATAAAGGAGTAGAAGACAATGAAGAAAATTATGCTGAAGGAAGTGAACCAAGAATGAAGATATTTGGTAAAGAGTGGGAAGCATAAGGAACGTAAAGAGAAACTTGAGGGAAGGAGTGACATCGATTGGAAAAGAAATGAGAGATGCATGAGATGAGGATATGTTGATGACGAGAAAATAGAGAGAATGTGTATGATGAAGACAGTGAAGAAATTGGCAAGGAAGAATGGCAAGATGGAGAGGTGGCGAGGAAAAAGAAAGTATGGGATAGGAGAGGCAATGCCAGTGAATGGATGTTAGGAGAAATCCACCGATAATGATCAATAGGAAAAGATGAGACAAAAGATAAGACAACGGAGAAAGTAAATGAAGAATGTGAGGAGGAACGCCAATAAAGGGACATTAGGAGAAGTCCTCCGATAATGATCAGAGGACACATAGGAAGGAATGAATGAAGATAGAATGGAGGAGGTCAAAGGAAAGGATTCAGGCTATGCGGAATGGGGATGAGTGATTTGTAGGAGAAGTCCATCGATAATTACAAGCATGGAAATGGAAGGAGATGATGAAAGAATGTTAGGAGAATATCAATGACAATGACATGTAAGTATGGGGATAGATATGTGGGAGAACTCTAGAAGATGGAGTGAAAAGAGTAAAGAAAGGAGGGATAACGATGTGTAGGAAGATGAAAACAAGGAGAGGATGCATGGATGAGAATGAATGAGAGAGAAATGAATAAACAAGTCATGAAATGAACAGAGAAGAAACGGTTAAGTAAGATTACCTAGTGAGAGATGATGGAGATGAACAAGAGTACCATTAGGAAGTGGTGTTTGTGAGAATGAAAGAGGAGGTGAGAGGATGTGATGATAGGGAATGTCTGAGAAAATGTAGATGGAGAAAATGTGGGGTAGTGGGGTAGTGCAAGATGACAAATCATGCTTAATAGGGACTCTTAATTAAGATCGCCATGTTGTAGGAGGATTTAAGTAGGATCACCAAACCGGCAGTGACAATATGGAAGGATAAAGAAAACATTGTATTAGATGCAGGTGTGGAAGGGTTGGTTGGAATGGATGAGTATGATGAGAGGCGAGAGACAGAAGATGAGGAAGATATGATGGGAAATGGAAACATTAGATGGGAAACCATTCTTAAGAGAAACTTTTAAGTAAGATTTCTCTGTGATGGAGATGGTTAAGTAGGATAGCCAAACCAAAGAAGAAGAAGAATGATGAAGGGTAAGTGCAGGAAGTTGATGGACAAATATAGGGTCATCCGTGGACATCATATTGCAAATAACAACATAATATAAACTTGTAGGGATTATTAGCAATACATACACTCAAAATTAGACAAAATTATATTAATATGAATCATAGCATCTGGAATCTAGTTTCTAAAATACTAATTTTTGTAAAAAATGGACAAGATTAGCTATATTAAACACTCAAAATTCAATGACTTGGTATTTTTTTTTTAAATGCCGATAAGATTATAGTCCGTTTGCCCACAATTTGGTTGACCAAAAATTGATATATATTTTTTCCTTTGGTGAGAAGTTATATGCCACTATCTATCTTGGCATGGATTTTATTTTGTATTTTTTTGAGTAATATTTTATTTTTTATGATTTTTTCCGTGAAAGTGGTATGAAAACATAAAGAAAACAGAGCACTTTCCGTTTTCCCACCATAACTTCATCAAAAAATATTGAAATCAAATAATTTTTTTTTTGAACATGTATATAATTTCACCACGGTTGGGATGGTATAAGTTTTATCACATTTTTATAAGTGAAACAAATTTTGCAGTCTTAAACGTAGACATAAACATTCACAGAAAAAAGTGTCTTAAAGACCTACTATTAGTAAAAAATTATAAAATGATATTTATCCTCTTCTATTCACTTTAAAATCAGTATTTCTACAAAGCTAATAGTCTCCCCTAGGCAATGGTACCATTTTTATGACATAGTTTTTACTTTTCGGTATGGTTCAAGTCTGCGGAAGACTAAATTTGATGTTTTGTTGTTTTTAATGTAAAATTCAGGTGATGTCCACTTAATTGTCCCCCAACTTGGTGCACTTACCCTGAAAAGACTAAGCCGTGTATACCAAAATGGAACAAGAGATGAAAGGATGTGATAACAAGGAAACAAAGGGGTGTGACATGAATGGATGGAGGAACATATGCAGTGTAGATGGAGAGTGTAAGCGTAATCCTTAACTAGGATGCCCACGTGGTGGTAGTGATGATGCAAGAGTGTTAAGTGGAAAAGGAGGAGTTGAAAGGTGTTTGTGGTGGTGATTGTTGTCTTTTGAAAGAGAAAATGGTGGAGAAGCTTCTACAGTGGGAGGATCCAAGGAAGAAAATATACCTTAACTAAGGTTCTCTTGATATATGGATGGTTAAGAAAGATTTTCAAACTGAAAGCAGAAGAGTAAAAGAGAAACTCAAGAGGAAAGACGAGTAAGATATCTGGGGTTGTGTAAGGGGACAGAAAGGTGAGAAGGATGGTGTGGAGATAAATGGTGATGAGTGGAAATGGAGAGCGAGGATCAATGCATCAAAAGATGGTGTTGAACATGTTGAGAGATAAGGAGCTGAGATAAGGAGCTACAAGATAACGAACTTACCTTGAGAAGGATCATCAAGTGGGATTCACAAACTACAATGGTGATCAAGTAGAATTCACAAACCGAAGAGTGTATTAACAAATGCATTTATGGATATGATGGATAGATATAGAATTCAGTAGCATGAAATTTGATATGATGTTGACAAAAGATGACCTGGATGAGATAAATGGAAAATAGCTGTAGCAAGGGTGTACAGGGAAACTATGTTTCGGACTAGGATTGGAGATAAATAAGAAAGGGGACCACTCAAAGCATTACAACTTGTAGCAACATATCGTGGGTGTTAACACATAACCAACAATGGTTAGTTATACCAAAATATCATGAGGGAAATATGGATGAAAGATGCTTATAATCCTAATGTTGACATGACAAAGGGATCGAAGATGTGACTTGCATGTGGGAAAAGGGATATCCAAAAGTGATGTTCCTTACGTCTATGCCCTAGCTCTGGGAAAGGGAAAAAACAATAGTAAAAAGCTGATCAATGCGGGAAGCTTTTGAAAAATGTTGATAAAAGAAGGTTAATCAATGCACGGAAAACCCTCCAGATGCCATAATAACCAGAGTAGCCATCCTTCTAGGGTATGGTCTATTTTATACATAATATAGATGACAAAAATAATATGATAGCCATCCTTCAAGGGTTTGGTCTCTTTGTTTCGATTTTGCTTGGATTTTGATTTGTATACTTTTCTTTTCTTTTCTTTTTGTATGAACAGCTTGTCCTTCGAGGAATCAATCTATTTTTTTATAACTTCGATTTTTCCTTTTACATACGTGAGTTTGAGCTTCACATGGGGGAGAGCTGGGAATAGCTAAGTAAACCACTTAAGAAGGGCATAAGGAATGTACAAGAGACACCCCCTGGACCCTTTGCATGGTTGCAGTAGGAGAATGAGAAGATAACAGGATGTAATGGTTACGAGGATCACATCAAAGTAGTGAAGGCGGACCACATAATTCAGATCATTCCAATGACAAATAAAAGGGGTTAAAGATGGAAGACCAATCTAAGGATGTAACTAAGTTCTCATTGGTAGATATGTTAACAGTAGATTAGTCACAAGTGCAATGCATTAAGAGATTCTATCTTTAGTTTACCACCATGAGAGGGAAGACAATGAAGTTGCAATAAGATGAAATGATAGCCATGCAAGAAATAAAAACTAACATATGACCACAATGGTGGATTTAGATGCAAATAAATGATGATGCCCCAAGAGAGACATAAACATAGAAGGACAATCATGGCCTCAAAGGAGGGCTTGATGAAATAAACGATGTCCCAAAAGAGACGCACATATAGCCACAATGGTGGACTTCAAAATAGATGGTGCCCCCAGAAGAGACACAAATATAACCACAAAGGTGGACTTAGAGGAAAATATCCCTCAATGGAGAGACAAACATGGCCTCAAAGGAGGGATTTAATGAAAAAGATGATACTCCCAAAAAGAGCATAAACATAAAAGAAAAAATATGGCTTCAAAGGAGGGCTTAGAATGAGATGAGGATCTGGATATAACTAATTTAGATTGGATGGATGTGAAGGAGGTAGACAAAACAATGTCAAAGAGTGAAGTCCCCTAGTAACAAGGGAGTTGTACGGACGAGATGCTCAAGGGTGAGGGAAGATTGTTCCCCCAATGGGTTAAATGTGAAGGAGGTAAAGGATGTTGAAAGAGTTTAGATGATATGGTTTTAGATTTGGATGGGGTAAACGATCGGAGACCACAAGTGTGCTTAGTAAGATAAGTGACATTGATGAACAATGGAGGGCATTCCTTAGGAGGAATGGCATGGGCTGGATGGATATTAAGGGATGATGTGGATGGAATGATCATGGGAGATCCAACAGATGGGATATGGATTTGATTTAAGGTAGATGGAGAGAGAAATTTCCCCTGAATGATGAAATCATCTTTCTCAATAAGGTTGTGGACAATTGACCGAAAGGCCTTACAATGTTCGATATCATGACCTGGGGTATGATGATAAGCACAACTGCAATTATGATTGAACCATGATGGCTTGGGCCCATATGGATTGAAGGCTTTAATAGGAGGAATTTTGATGAAAGATGTTCGAGTTAAATGTCAAAATATGTCTGCGTATGACCCCATTGAAGTGTCATGGGGAAGGTAACTTTTATGGGTTGTGATAGGATGTCTCAACTTGGAGTTAGGAGAAAACGTAAATGTCGATTGGATGCGTGAAAAAAGTGTTTTGGAGGACAAATAAAATTTGATTGAAGGATGGTATTTTTTGGATGTTGATTGATTATTGCAAGATGTCATAGATGGAAAAATTGATCCTGCCATGGATGTTGTGGCATTAGATTGTTAAGAAGAGGGGAAAATGGAATGTTTCCGAGGATGTACAGGGTACTGTCGGGGATGTTTTCCCTAAGCCTTAGACTTCAACTGAGAAGATTTACCTCTAGCAAGGATAACAATAATTTCAACTGGAGGATCTGATAGCGATGGTGTGGTTATCAATGGAGAAACTGTTCTAAAACAAGACGAAGATGTTAATGAAGAGATAGGTGTTTGTATGATGCGATTAATGATATCTATGTGAGACATGGATTTTTTTGATTTCGGCATGGAAAGAGATGATTTTGTAGAGGAAGAAGGTAAAGTATCTTTATTTGATTTAGGTAGAGGTGTTAGTACAGTAGGTGATTCAAAAGGTATCTTTGATAGGGTCGCAGGCCAAGAGGATTTGGTTGGTGTGATAGAAGGATTAGTTGAAGATTATTGGGATAGACTAGGTGATGTGGCCATGGGCAACGTTGTCAAGATAGAGATAGGTGGACTTGTTGGTATAATAGGTAAAGGGGCTGCTGGGGTAGATAAAGATGTGTGCATTTTTGAAATATGTGGAGATGTGAGTGATGTGATAACTGATGGATTAGACCTTATGGGTAAGGGTAATGTAGCTAATGCAGGAGCATTTTCAGATGTATAAGTAGAAGGGACTAGTTGTTTCATAAATGTTTCGAGGGGTAAGAATGATATTTTAGCTAATAGGATTGATGTTGAAGATGGGGTTGCAAAGGTACATGTTGTAGAATTGAGTTTTGTTGGGATGGTTGTGAGTAATGTAGGTGTAGTAATAGGTGTATTTGATGAAGATGCCAGTGAATGAATATGTTTGAGAGATGTAAGGATATGTGTGGATACGAGTGGAGCTGAAATAAGTGCTAAGGATGAATCTAATGTGATAGATTGGGGTATGTTTGGAGTGGTAGAAATGGATGATATAGTTGAATTTGATGTGGATGTGGCAAGGATAGGAGAAGGTATAGATTCAGGAAAGGTAGTGAAAGTTGATGTAGATGTGACAGGTTCTGAATAAGGGATGGGAATAATGTCTGTTGTGGGAACATGTGGAGTTGGTGATGAGATAAGATCTTGATTGACAGTTTCAACCATATAAGCATTTGATAGTTGATATATAAAGGGGGTGACGTGATTCGTTGGTGGTTGATTAGTCTGTATAGTGGAGGTATCAATTTGGATATCCCCTTGATTTACAAGTTGTTGGACACGATCTTTGAAGGAACGACATCTCTTAATGTCATGACCTTTGACTCAATGATATTCACAAAAGTGGGCCTCGTGATACCAAATAGGCTCGGCTTGCGAGTTGTCTACGATTCGTATGGGAGGAATTTGGATAGAGTTTATGCTCATCAACTTATCAAATACATAACTATATGATTCTCCTAAAGGAGTGTAGTTGGTTATTGATTGAGGAGATCATTGTTGAGACCATGTGCTTAGTGTAGATGGGGATGAGGGTTCAATGACCATAGTGTCAGCCGCAGCCTTGAACTCATCATTATGTATGAATGGTTTAGTGGATTCAATTTTTGATTTAGTTGAACTTAGTTTAAGATGACCCTGCTCAATGGCACGTGTTTCGAGTTTGCGAGCCATTGTGAAAGCTTCATCAAAGGTTTAGAATGATTGGATCTATAAAGTGGATGATATATGTTTGGCACATGAATACAATAATAATTCGGTGAGTTTAGTTTGTGGGATAGTGAAGGATAGTTGGTTTATAACAACATGCCACCATGTGAAAAAGTCAGCGATGGGCTCGTTTTCATACTGTCGAATGGTATATAGGTCAGCAATAGTAGTCTTACGTGTGATATTGATAGAAAAGTGTGTTATCACCGAATCACAGCACCCTTATGTTTGTACAAGTGCGTATACTTGAACGCATGGTGTGATCGGGTAACATGGGTACTATCTCCAAGTTGTGGGACTTGCTACTTGAGATAGACCTCCAGAGAAAGCTGGTTCTTGCTCCTAAACTACCTGTCACAATCTACTCTAATGCAGGATAAGCTAACTGTTCTAATCTAAATTTCCAAGGGACCAGGGAGAGAGAATGCATAAAATGAAAGCCTACACTAAAGCGGTGATACACCAGAAAAGGAGGGCGTGAGAGTAGTCTCCAAATGTGTGAAATACAGAGGGAAAGTGCACACTAGAAGAGGTGATGACAGTTCACCATAATCTAGCAAAATGCATTCACAACAATATTCCAAGCATACACAATGATAATGAATCCCTACAAGAACATAATAAATAGACACAATATTCTTATAGAAAGATCAAAGGGGCAAGAAGAATGCAAGAAAACACAGCAGGGAAAGATACATCCACAAACTGGTATTTTATTGCTTCATGATATGCACAGTTCAATCTATTACAAGATAAGGGCCTAGATCACCATGCAAGGAGTCCACTATAAGAGCCTGCAACACACTGGTTTCACAAAGTAATTTTGGCAGAGCTTTGCTACCCAAAAACTCTCTCTTTTTACAATGAGCCCAACACTCCAATTTATAGAAAAAATGAGAAGGGGAAGAGAAGGGAAAATGGAAATCCCGAAATCTGACCTTCAACCACCTGTAAGAGGCATTAAATTGAGTGAAATGGTTATACATTACTTGTAAAAGGCTCCCCATACTATCCCATGTGCTACAGCAGAGAAAGAATGATGACCATGCCTCTTAATTGCACTCCCAGCTACCAAATAAAACACTGTTCTAAACCCGGCCACGTTTTGTTACAGATATCAATCAATCTCTCATCAAATCCATAATTTCTTGATTGTTATGCGTCGGGCTCAGATCCATGATTCCAACGGTACCAAATTTGTGCAATTTCGTTGAGAAATGCAAAAGTTATGGCCTTCTGAGTGCGGGCAGCTATTTTGGGTCTGGCAGGCGTTTTCTGTCATTTGACGGGAATGAGCATTGACTGACTGGAGCTGAGTATGTTTCTTTTATTTAAATATATCTACCCTCATTAAAATTAAGAAATCCAGTTTTTGTGGCGTAGAGGACGTCGTGAGGACGTCGTGCTCGTTTCAGAAAGTCCAATTTTGTGAAAATCGGAGCTCGGAGTCAAAAGTTATGGCCGTTTGAAGTTTCACGGGCCAAACGTTGACTTTTCTTCTCTGCCTTCGGCTGCTTCGGCTTTTCGCGTCCCACGCGTCCCTCTGTCCCACTTGGCACAGTGCTGAAATTTCCCATTTCGGCCGAACCGGCCGGTTCGTGTACTCTTGTCCCGCATGTCCCGGACTGTTGCGAGGACTAGGACTTAGCCATTTTTCATGATTTTTTCTGGCCCGATCCTGTTTTTTGCAATTTTTCTTACCTTTCCTCAAAACTTGCTCTCTTCTGCTTGGACAGGGGAGTTAGAAAAATATGAGGGGACCCTAGAAACATGAAATTTTTGCCTTGACTCAATCTATTTGCCTGGGACTTGAGAATTTGATGCATGTTATCAAATTTACCTTGAGGGGTGAATTTTGGATAACAAAGTGTTCTAAGAATAACTATGCAAGTTGAGTGAAAGAGAATATGGAATGTCTTGGGATATTGTGGTGCCAATCCAACATGGGACTAGACATAGACATAGGGAAAGTGCGCAAAAGTAAATCATGATCATGCGCAATAAGACAACATGCATGTTTAAATGCAAGGAGATGTTGTTGGGGATCTTCTTTATTATTGAACTTATTAAATGTAGAAAGCTTCTGATGAGGGGGATAAGGTTTAATTGGAACCGATGGATGAATGGGTTCATTACAAATTTGTTCATAGGATAAGGTGTTCTTGGGTGGTACGGTAAGGGTCTCTAACCTGGCTAACCGATTCATTATGGCATGAATTGAATCACTCAAGGTGTTGTAAGGTTGAGATTGGATCGACTGTGTGGTTTGAAAAGTAGTTTGATAAGAAAATGATGTGTTTTTGGGTGTGTGGGTGTTGGGTGAAGTGTCTGATAAGATGGTTGATAAGTTTGTGGATAGGATGTTTGCGGAATGGTTTGATAAGACAGTTGATTAATTTGTGGATATGTGGGTGTTTGGGGAGTTGTTTGGTAAGGATGAAGATGTGTCATGGGTTGAGATTGTTGCATAGGTTGACTTTGAATAATAGGAAAATGGTGTGCTCATTAAAGCTAGGTAGGTTGTTGTGGTAGATGACGAGTAGGGATATGAGTGTTAAGGGGTTGAGACTGTTGGAGCATAGAATGGGTAGGAATGTAGGTATTCAAAGGATGAGATTGTTTGATGGGCATACTAGTGGCGAATGAAATAGAATTGACAAAAAGGGATGTGGGTGGAATGCGATCCACCAATTAAGGAGATTGGGAGGATTTAGAGATTGTAGGGTATTTTTGGAGTAAGAAGTCATACATGGGGTTAGGAGAAGATTTGAGTGTATTTAGAGGAGCAGGAGATGGTGGTGCGATCGATTTAGGAAGACTGGCTTAACAAGGGATATGAGGATTAGTGTCAAGGTGGGGAGAATTTTGTATGACATGGTTCTCATGAGGTGAGACCATGGAGACTGGAGATTGAGTGACTGGAGGCATGGTTTTGATTTTATAATCTCGTTGGGCGAGATTGTCAGAAGAAGTAATATCATTGGATAGAGCAGATTGTTGTTTTGTCTTGATTTGAGAGAGAGTGACAATAGGTGTGAAGTAAATAAACATCTGTTTATGTATGTTGTTGACAAATAAATCAAGAAGAATTTTTTTTAGCATCATGATTAATTTAGAGGATGTGAACAAAAAAGAAAAGTAAGTAATGGAGGTGCTCAAAGGAGTTTAAGGCTGGTTTCAAGTAGTTATGGATTATGAGATGTTTGAGGCAGTTGCCTGTTGGGTGTTTAAGTCCCAAATAGTTAACCAAGTGAGAGGAATGTTTTTATGTGTTAATTATGTTTGTGTAGTCTCAGGAAGTGTGTGATAAGTGAAATGCAGAGAGTTAAATCCTTTTACTTAAGCTATGTGATCAGGTAGGATGCAAAGGGTTCATTTTAAACCAAAATGAAATGTGACGTTTGATGTATACAGACACTCAGGAAAGGGAAAGTTCGATGCAGAAAAGAGAAAAATAGAGAAAAAATGAGAAATACCTGGAGAACGCTTATCAGTGTTATGTAAGTGCGTGTTATAGTGATGTATTTTGATAGCCCCAGTTAGTGGTCCGAAATGCCCGGGTATCCTAAAATGGCACCATTTAGAATTACAGGTGAGGCTAATAAGTTTCTTTTATTTTATTTTTTGCAAAGCGAGTGGTATCTGACGGCATTGTTGGATGATCATGAATTTTTTGATTTCACCTATAAAATAAAATAAATATAATTAGTTGATATAGTTAAGAAAGAAGATATAGATGTTATCAAAAGGTTACTTTGTGAAAAGGAAGCAAGATAATAATAATGAAACTAATTAAAAAAAGTTATAGATCGATGCTCATATACAATGAAAGGAAATAAACTACGAAAGCCATTAATAAACTATAAACGATTAAATGCTATAAACTATAAACTATAGTTTATTAATAGACTATAAAATAAATATTGGTTTTTTTATTAAAATAAATGATTAAAGAAACTATGAATTAAATAAATATCAAAACACATGGTGAAATAAATGATTAAATGTTAAGATATATTATAAACTATCCATAATAATAATAATAATCTATGCAAGGAACTATGAAAGGGATTTAACGAAAAGAATTTGGAGTAGATTAATCGATTCGAAATTGACTCGAGATGAGGAACACATCTAGTGCTTCAAGTGGAACAGTGCAGGCATTTTATAGATTGTTGATGGTGTCTATGCTAAATTTGGATTATTTTCAGCCAAACATGCAAAAGGGTGTCTCAACTTTACTCACCCACATGTGCAGGACCAACGAATTGACTTCCCACCACCTCAAGCACCAAGGGGTCATTTTATGTGGGGAAGAGTGTGAAATGAAAGGAGTTGTTGGTCAAGGTATAATAAAAGTGGAATGATTGGTTGATAAAAAAGGTGAGTGGGTTGGTAGGGCCAAGTAGAATGGTCGAGTGGGAGAAGGAAATAAGTCGGTTGATGTAGACATTGGAGAGAGTTGGGAATGGTGGGTTTGCATGATGATTGGCGTGGGGATAAATCTGTGTGAGAGATGGGTGGAGAGACCTCATTAGGGAGAGGAGATGGGAGAACAAGATGAGGGAGGAATGATAGGCTCAGGAGGAGAGAAAGGAGACGGGGCAGAGGAGAAGGTTGGCGGGGATGGTGAGGTAGAGAGGAGTTGAGTCCGGGACATGGAAGGGAGATGTTGGAGATGGGGAGTCAGAGAGAAGAGGGAGGTCAGTGATAACGTGTGGAGAAGTGTGGACAGGAGTGGAGGAGGTGTGGTGGTTTGCGTGGGAGATGGGTGGTCGGCTGGGAGGAATGGTGGATGAGTTGTGTGGAACGGGAGTGGAGGAGGTGTGGTGGTCTGCGTGGGTGACGGGGAGTCGGCTGGGGGGAATGGAGTAGTGAGCGGAGTCAGAATGGAAAGTAGAGGACTTGGTGGAGGAATCGTGATTGAATACAGAGTGAGAAGTGGCTAAGGAGAGGTAAGGGGCAGTAACATGGGATGTGAGTAGAAGCAGGGGCTTGCAAGAAAAAGGAGATGAGTTCGGTGGATGGGGGACAGGTGCTCTGGCAGAGGGAGAATTGAAAGCTTGGTTAGGGCGATGGGTAGTTTAGGATAGTTAGGATTTAAAAAATTATATTTTTTTTGTTTTTTATAATTTTAATTGCAATGTATTTCATAATATTTTTTTAAATTGTTATTTTTAAATAAATCAATATTATCTAATATGTTTTTAAAACAAATAACTATAGATTGTTATTTGTTTTTAACAAATAACTATAGATAATTAGAAATTAAGATCTAAATGAATATATATATGTATTTTATTAGGTCAAAGCAAAGGTCGATTAAAAAAGAAAAAATTATCTATTATATAGTCAAGATCGCTAATAAAAGAAAAATAATAAGATTAGTTTCCAGACCCGTTCCCCATGTGGGTAAATAGAAAATAAAGAACACGTACCTCCAAGGTGACTTAAATGATGGAGTGTACTAAACTAAGATCAACGGATATCATGACCATGCAAACGAGCAACTTAGAAAAGAATAACAAATAAAATGACCAGATCTAGGATCTGGTCCCACAGGGCATGCCAAATGTTGATCTGCGTTTCTAGCTTCCTGTCCAAATGAGTTTACGAGTAATAAAGAAACACGAGACCACGTCGAGTATAAAAGGGCTTAGTACCTTGGAGATGGAGATGGATGATATGGGCATAAAGAAAGCAGATGCATGATATCAAGAAGCTAGATCTGCAAAACTAAACCAGATAAGATTAGAACATAATATGTGGGGGTTACCTGGACAATACCAGTTCCAAGAGGATTTCAACTCCCTTGGAGGGTGTCAACCCCCATGTCAGACAAGATAATAATAGACCATGAACAGTATTAAAAATGGACAAGCAACTGAAATAACAAGAGTACTTAGCTTATTTCTTGCTATGGAAATGAATCGGGCATCAAGATGGCAAGATAATGATGACGAATTAAGGTAAATATTTCTTCTTCAAACGGGAAGAACTTGGTTAAGCTCTTCCTTCTCTTAAAAAATATCCTCCTCTTTAAAATATATTCTCTTTCAAAATATCTTCCCTTTTTTTAAATATATTATGTCTGGGTCCTTTTAAAAAAATATGCTCCATCTGGGTCTTTGAAAAATCTCTCTCTCTTTAAATATGGGGAAAAACCCCATATTTATAGTTTAGATGTGGGACTAAACTGCATGTTAAATGATACCCAAGGTGTAGTAAAGTAACTTGAGTTAGGGATATGATGTGATCAACGTGGGCCCCATATTTTGACTTATTAGGAAAAGTGGGGGACATGATTTGAATGGGGGGTGAGATAAAGATTTCATTTTAAAAAGAAGGTGTCAGATATATGTATTATGAATTAAATAATTTATGAGAGAAGGGGGATGATGACAAAAAGTGAATTATCAAATGGGTCCATACGGAGTCCATTAATAATCAATCAAATAATGCGAGTAAATAATAAGAGAAAGAGATACGAGAATGGAATTACCGTGCATGTAAGATGCCAAAGGGGGCTATAACCAAAAATAGGTGTCTACAGAGAGCTTGTAGGAAATTTTCCATTGCACGTTCGTCCATAAAATATAATTTTTGGAGGTGGTTTTGTGATCCCTCGAGCTAATTTTTGATTATTTCTAGCCAGGCCAATTACAACCGATGGCCTAAAAAAACTAGCCTCATATTGTAAACCATTTTCCATTTTTGAATTTCGTCAGTTCCTATGAACTCTTAGTATAAAGGTGGACATGCGGGAATTATCCTGTCATGGATTTTCTTATCGGAATACAATTTTTTAACGCACTCTCTTAGCTTCTGCATATAAATTGAACATTTTTGCAACTAGCAAGGAAAATGTAAAACAAAGTTGTAGGACCCCAGTTAAGTTAACAACCATCGTCAAAACTTATTAACACTTGTAAATAAATGTTTGAAACTCTATCATGTGACTTGTATGGTGAAATTGAACTTTTGGAAAAATAATGTTTCTTTCTCTTTCCTATCTCTTTCTCTCTCCTTAGTTACGAAATGAAGTGAAATGAAAAGAATACATGTCTCTAACCATCTCCTTTTGAATGCAAATTATTATTATTATTATTATTTTTATGTAAATGAAAAATAAAAAAAATTAATTATGCTAGATTTAGGTGGATGTCATGCCAGGGATTTATTGTTGATTTCATGCTCACATGGTTTTGCATGATGGAAGTGAGGTGGCAAAAAGGTGTGGTGTAATTCATTGTGTATTATTGTAATTTATATAGGTTATTGAAAAAATTATATATGTATAATGTATTGCCATGTTACATAAATTTATATTTGAAATTTGGTAATATGTATGAGATGATAGTTTTAGGAATGCCTTGGGAAATGTGCATTTAATTATAGGTAGCATTTTTATTTAGATTTGCGTACGGAAAAAGTTGGATATGTTAAATGAATTTGAATGTAATATCTTGTAATGCATTTCTAGTGTGCAATAGATGATTAATTAATTTGTGTGTTGTGTTCTTTACCTTGAAAATGCAATAAAGAAATCTAAGTGAATTAGTCACTCGTAGTACAAATTTTTTTTATAACTAATCTTCATGTGTTATTCTTTTTGCATAGAAAATTGAAACCTTAGAATGAATGTAAACCTGTATACTCAATGGAACCTTCTATCTTAACTAAATAAGATCCCTAGTTGAGTTATTTCCATAACATGTATGTTTAGTGACATCACCGTGAAACTGTCAATTAAGAACAAATTGATCAAACATTATCTATAGTAAGTGGTCCCTTTCAAGGATTGGTTATAATATGTGTAGTAAGGAGAATGTGTTGTCTTCAGGTCTGACTTACGTGTTAGGTGACAGAGATCACCAACTACTCTTGAAAGTAACCTTTAGCAGTTGGGATTATTAATGAAGTTAATATTTAACACTTGTTGTACCCTCCCTCTCATTCTAGCCACATTAGTTTTCAAAAAGCTATCTTCCTAAGAGATAATTAATCCTCAAAACTAAAATTTTTGGTATTACACCTAAGAAATGTATTCAATAGTTCATTTCTATAACTTAAGATCCATTTTTTGAAGCAACAACTATGTTGTGTAACCTTACCATGTGTGAATTAATTAGAACTAACACCTGCTTAGTACCCTAGTCTACTACCAAGTCTTATGAATTTAGATCTACGAATTTTCTTCAACATCGAATGAATTCCTAGTGGGATCCAGACGACACAAATGGACCTAGCGAAATAATTTTACTATGACTTAAACTCTTGTTAATGATCTCTTTAGTTCCTCATAGCTAAATGTGTTACTTTGGCTAGTGACAATATAGCACCTTTGTATTTTATGGAGGGTTTATTAGGTAAATATGTTTTCACACCTTAATTGGATCTATAATAGGGCGTAGAGACCTGAGTGCAAATTGGAATTAAACTAAACCTAAGTTTATTAGGAGGTTAACTTATGGGTATAACATGGTAAGTAAATTCTTGCAAATGAAATTGATTTGAAAGATGTTGACTTTAGAGAACCCAGGAAACTGGAAAATTAGTCCCGTAATCCTTTGTTATTCCCTTTTATGACATTAAGAATAAAATAAATTTCACATGCGAAATCATGACATTCAGAAACATGGGATCTTACCTTGAACACAAATCACTTTTGGTTCATGTGTAGTTAATAATGCTTTCAATCATATAATTCTTAAAGATTTTATATAAGTGGTTTCGTAACTCTTTTGTTATACAGTGATGTCGATAATCAGACCATAGTGCAATGCTAGAGTAAATCGTATAAGATTAAAACAATATTTGAGATTAGGAATAATGTCACTCTTGGAGTCCTTATAAATCAATTAGACATTTACTTGTGTTAAAAAGAATATGAATTTCCTTGGTGAGATCAAACTTCGAGAAAACAAATATATATATATATATATATAAACCTAAATAGAATTTCTTGATGTGGAAAATGTTGAATGGATTCAACAAGTTATTGAACTATTTTAACTACGATAGGGAAATAAGAATACCATGATCGAAAAATGTTTGTTGAAAAATGTATCTTGAAAAATAAGGATACCATGAACTAAGATGTAATCATGGTAATGATGTGTTGTGGGTTTGCCAATCCTTAGGTCCCTTTCTTGTGGTTGGGTCATTGCTAGCATTTGTTCATTGGAAAAAGTGTGGCATCGACATGTATATGGTTTTTTCATGTGTCTATGTGACTCGATGGCTTATGTAAGTGTCTTATGCGTTGTTGAGTTTCTCTACTTGGAGCCCTTGTGGTGTTGTGTAGTGAGCAATGTAAGTCAAAAAAAATTATCTTGGTATTTTTACTGTTGTATTTGTTTGTATTAAATTTGGGCATTACACCTTCAATAGAAATTTAGCTAAGACCATATACGAGGTCCCACTAAATTTTCATAATTTTTGGATGAATATATAATATTTTATTAATTTTCAAAGGCCACACATCCCAAAAATGAAATATTTGTGTGTACACACCCATAACTTTGAGATTTTTTTTTTTTTTTTCCTTAATGTGTGTAGAATAAAGTTTAGAAAAGGCTTTTATTTTTGAAATGTGGATGGAAAAATCATAGATTGTGTACAAAAATGTACGCATACATTTGGACAAGAAAAGAAGGCACTAGTAAAAGAAATTAAGGATAAAAGTCTTAAACTAATCATATTTTAGAAAGAAGTATATCGTCGCCAAGGTAAAACCGAGCTTAACGTCATAGTATGAGTTTTTTGGAATTTTATGTTATAACGCATGAGATATTAGGGTGTACACATGATATTTTGATGTCTTTTTATTAAACACGTATTTATTCACAAATTACACAATCCTAACCTTAGGATTGGATATCTAAGGCAAATCCAAGTCTACAGATTGGGAATTATAAATCCAAAGAAGGGGAAATGCGCTCATGTTATAACGCAAGCTCTTTATATCTCACTATCGTTATAACATGGGTGCACTATAATGTGATCGTGTTATAGCGTGAGCTCGTTATAACATGTTTTCATTCCTTTTTGCAATGGTGTATATGTGCTTTTGGGAGGGATATATTTACTAAAATAAATTTTTCATTTATATGTGAAGTATAATTTATTCATTTATTAATCTTTATACTTTATTATTTTAAATTTATTTTAAGAAATATAAGAAATTATGGTCACTCTACACCTTATCAATCTAGTCTCATAGCTCCATCACTCATGGTTTAGAAGATAGTTTTCATATTTTAATCTCGTCAGTACATAGGTATTTTTTAGGATTTCAGCATTTACCGTAAAGCTTTTAGGGTTTAAATTCTACAATCGATTTTTGTTTTGTGAAAAAATATAGTCATTATTTAGGTTTTGGGGTCTTCTTGATTAGTTATTGACATTTGTAGGAGTTTTAAATGTGTCAAAACTATATTTTATAAACTTCACAACTCCCAAAGGTAGCGACAATTGATCGAATATATGGAATCATGAATTTTCACATGAGCATGGAGTTAAATCCCTAATTTCATCTTAAAATATGGTAGAATCATACTGTGGATGAGTACCTAATTTACAAGCTTAGGGAATGCATATTTAATAGGACCACTCCATTGATCCTCACAATCAACAATGTAAGGGAGTGACTTTTGTTCCCGTGTTGGCATGCATATAATCCTTTGATCCTTATAATATAGATTAACAATAGTAAGGTGTGGGCAAGAAGATGATCAATCTAAGGACCCCATGTGAGGAATACTATTTTAGTTCTTACATTATAATGGTAAATGTAAATGAAAGTGTAAATGAGTTGTTGTGAGGGAAAACAACCATATAATTACGATAGTGTGTTCAGAGTTTTTTTAACAACTCATCAACAATAGCTAGAGTTGTTATAGAAGGTTTCCTAGATAATAGGAAAAGGATCTCCTATATATTTGTAAGTATTTTCATATGAAATTGATTAAGTAATAGATGCTTTGTATTTTTTTCATTTCGATCATGTGCAAGTATGGTTTTTCCCCTTCATCTAGTATCAGAGTGGTGATAATCCAACCATGAGTGTAAATTTTTAGTCATACGTGATTAAGTAGTGTGAATCGTTAAGATTTAGCGATCTCCATATTTCCTAACATTCATCTTCCACTCCACGGCTTGAGCTCACCATGAATTCATGATCAGAGTTTACTATGTGCATTATGTATATTTATTATGCATTTGCTTCTAGCTAATTCATGTCAGATCATAGTTTTCAATCCATTATGAATCATAAGCCCTCGATAGTGTTTTAAATCATTATGACATGTGTTAATGACCAAATTTCTTGTAATATTCTCCATGTCGCTTATTAGATCTCTTACATACAGTTGATCAGGTAAATGTGTCTCATCCCATAGGTAGGCCTGTATTCTTATTCAATAACTACAGTCGATCTGATCAACATTATTTACAAGAAAAATTAAATGTTATATTATTCCCTCGATCATATATTTGGCATAACATTCTGACAATTTTGAGTTTCTGCCTAGAATAGTTCCTGATCTCAATCAGTAGTATGAACACTATCAATGTGAGCAAAACCCTCATGCTTCAACTATGCCTCAGCTTGATGTCTGGTAGACTCCTCTTGGGACGATCCGGAGCATCACTCCTAGCTTGATGGAATCGGATCCACATTGAACTCACTCCAAGTCGGGTCTCTACCATCACGTAATCTCACAAGGTGTTCAAGGTGAATCTCTTTGGACTTCGAGCTCCCACTTTGAGCACATATGCCCTGCAGAACTAAAACACAAGGCTTAGACGAGTATCTCTATACATAGTCTAGATGTTTTATGATTATATATGTTTTTAGGTATATAGTTGTTCAAGTTTTGAGTTTTATTATGACATCCACATTAGAAGTGAAGAAAAGGAAAAAAAAAGTATTGTTTTAGTTATATATGTGAGGTAGAGTCAAAATTTTAATGTGTGTTATTTTCTCCAAAAGAGTCTAAAATATAAATGTCTCTACATAATTTTGTAGACGTTAAATTTAATTGTTTTATTTTATTTATTGTCATTTATTGGTATGTTGACCAATAATTTTATTAGCTAGTTTCTAGGGTTTAATATTTTGTCTTATTATTATTTTCATCAATATTCTTGTGCCATCTCGTCATCAAAATATTATTTATATTGTATAGATTCAAAATTCATTATCATTTTTAAAATTATGAAAATAAATTTCCCACTTTTCAATAATTGGATGCACTTTCATTAGAAAGCGATGTCCAATTTAAGGGGGTGCTTCTTGAGCTTCATGATCAAATCCTGCTGAGTTAACAACATAACACCAGAGGAAGGAGGAAAATGGAGGTTCGAGGTCAATCAATGACATCTCGTCAGTTGCCAATGACGGGGCCGCACAAAGGTTTGGTGACATGTGTGTTTATAGTTTACTTTCAATTTTTGGAGTGTGCTCTCCACTGTGTTTTTCAGAGTTCCAGTTTCAGTATGCTTTAGTTTGTAGTGTTCATATTTGAGTAAGTGGAAATTTCACAATGAGGGAGAGAACATGATCCAATGTTCCATTTTTGGTTTTAAGTTTGTGTGTATGAGCAACAGAATTTCCTATATTATTCCCTGCGGTGAAATGTGATGAGGGCTGAAAATAGTACTTGGCACATCATGATGTGGTTGTAGATAAACCACTTGAAAATATTTAGTTTTGGTTTGTGTACTCCAATTGAAAACCACCATTTTTAGTTCATAGTTAACCTTTTGAAAACATACAATGGGTTTGTGATCATCTTGAAGTAAAAATCACCTAAGCATGAAAGTAGGTGCAAGTACAAAGGAAATATTTCCCCATGTTTACACTAAGGGGGGAATGTTAGGAATACTATTTTAGTGCTAACATTCTAATGGTAAATGTAAATTTAAATGATTTGTTGTGAGGGAAAAAAACCAATGTAATTACGGGAGTGTGTTGAGAGTTGTTTTAACAACTCAGCAACAATAGCTTGAGTTGTTATAGGAGGTTTCCTAGATAATAGAAAAGGGATCTCCTATATATTTGTAAGTGGTTTCGTATGAGATTGATTAAGAAATATAAGTTTTGTATGATTTGTGTTTTGATCCTGTGAAAATATGATTCTTCCCCTTCACCCCATAATATCTTCATTTGTTCAATAGAATTATAAGACACAACTTGAAGAGTTAGAAGCTAGAAGAGTGCATCACATCGATATATTTATAACTCCACAAAATTTAGGGTAGGAGTAGGTGAAAACATGTAGAATCTTCCACATATTCATTTAATTTCTATGGAGAAATAACCTTGGGAATTTCATCAAAATTTATGTGAAGTAAATTAGTTACATTCACACCCTAGTGTAGAAGTAGGAAGCTTGATTTAAGTGCCACATAACTCATAAGAAATCAAATCTACATTAACATTAAGAGAAATGTTTTTCAAATATCCCTTTTTGGTTTTTCCAAAAACCCTTGAAATAATTTCATATATGGAAAACACACCAATGAAATAAATTCGTGCATTACAAAAAAATGAATTTTGTGAAATTGGTAAGAGGGTGTTGTCATGAAAATGTATGGTGCAAAAAATTACAACTTTGAGTATGAAAACTAAGCCCATAGTTAAATCTTTCACTTCCCGACCACTAGTGTGTCCTTCCTCTAGCTAGCTTGCCTCAATACCACTCTCAAGCTAGGTCAAAATAAATTATTAACAAGGTTTTGTAGTTTGTTTCAATGTGCAGGTATGATTGAATTTGATAGTTGATGAGTTCAGTGTGACTTGATGGAAGATAGCTTCCTCTAGAGGCCTAAAAAGGCCATTTTGAGCTAATGAAACACCCTTTGGGAGAGTTCAAGAAATCTATTAAGAATCTATAGGTGATGTCAGGGAATCTTGGAAATGTTCGAGGAAATTTAGGAAGATTTAAGAAAGGTTTTCTCATTCAAGGATAATCTTCTCAACAACTGGTTTTCTAGGTGTTGGGAACAAACACTCTAATGGTGAAATCTGACTTCTCCAGATGATTTTGGGATCTTCTTAAGGATTTAGGAGGGGAAAAAATAATCACTGGAAAGATATGTGAATCATATACATGTTAGTAACATCCATTTTAATCTAAGACTTGAAGGTTTCATGAATAACTTCAAAATAGTGTAGCTGCTATTGTTGCAAATCAGCAGCACCCCTGGATGTTGATCAGATTTCTAGTTTGATATTTTAGACATCCAGTGTGATTGCACAACATTGAATCCTCTCCCCAAGTGTGGGACTTGTAAAATGGGAAAGGAATCTCCAGATTAGAGGCTGGTTCCTCAACTCCTCTGATCAGATTTATCACTTACAAGTTGCAGAGGTTTAAATTCCTAATCCTACCCTAAATTCCAAAGGAGACAGAGATAGAGAATGCAGATAAACTAAAACTAATGCTAATAGGTGATGCACCAAAGGAGTGGTGAGTATTTCTCACTTCTGCAGATTGACACAATTCATAAAATGCAACAAAACAACATGTACAAACTGATAACTGTAATGAAGAATCAGAAATTAATCAAACAACACCAGCAAATGATGAAAAATTAATCACAGGGCCTGTATTGTTATTTTAACATAAAAATCACTTGCATTACAACACCTGGGAGGAAAAAATGAGTTGCAGTTCTTAGAAAAGGTCTAATATTCCACCAAAATCACTTCCAAGGTGAGAAAGGGGACCTGCAATACACAAAAAATGTTCAACCCTTTGAAAATGAGCCAAATCTGGCTTTTACAGTGCAAGGGATGAGCCCAGGAGAGAGAAACATGGGAAAACATGGAAGGGATTCAACCATTGACCAAAACACATTCAAAATAGCATGGGCATCCTTACAGACCCATCCCCTGACATTTTTAGCCATGCTGGGAGAGAATGCGAGCCATTCTTCATTAAAAACGGTGGTTGAAACGTCATTTTTGTCCATGACCAGGTGCCAGAGGTGTTTTTCTATTTTATCTCTCCAAACTCCATCAAAATGCAAAAATTACCCCGGAATCTTGTAGAGAATTTGACCAGCTTTCCATTGATATAAAGAACGTGAAAAACTGAGCTTTGGATCGAAAGATAAGGCCATTTGAAGTTTTAGGGCAAAACAGGGCCAAATCGGGTTGGCGGGCAAAAATTCAAATTTTTGCACATTTTTGGTCATTTGGAAAATTTTCCAAAATTTCCCCGTGCTCTGCCACTCTAGGTGCCATGTGGGGGCATCTCATTGGTCGTGGGCCTTTCAGGGGAAAATTTTTCCAAAACACTCCGCCGAGCCATAACTTCAAAAATACACGAAGTTAGGAGGAAATTTTACCTTTCTGGAAAGCTGAGAAAGAGCTCTATCCAATGGTGCCACTTCTAGAAGGTTTTGAGTGCCTGAAAGCAAAATTTTTTGACTGAGGCACAAGAGAGGGAAGAATGGGAGGTGTTAGCCACAAAATGAGCAGGGGGCACATTTTGGATAACAGTTGCCCCTTTTGGTTCCAAACAAAAATGGCCCTAAATTTGCAATCTCTAGAGAGATGGTCACCACATGTTGATAGGTGAATGTTTTTAAATGTTCATAAGTACCTATCGGAATATCTATTCTAATAAATATACTTTTTTTGAGGATGGGGCCAAATTTTGTGAGTTGAAAACACCTTCCTAACACCCTAGGTTGTTTTTTTGAGTGACGAAACTTATAACATGAAAAAGTGGCAAAAAATGAGTTACCATGAGTTGAAATCATGTTTCTAAAACCTCAAGTGATGAATTAAGAATTTAGAAATTTTTTTATAAGATCTACATTATGATGGGAATAGGATGCTCTCTTCTAATTACAAGGAAATATCAAGGATCACTCTCTTATTTTTCAAGGCCTCCACAATTAACCCTAGTGATCAAAAATCAACTCCATGACGCTTAAACCATTTTTTGATTATCTATCACTTAGTGAAATAGGTATTCACCATGTAGATGGAAGGATTTCTCACTGAATGAGATTCTTTTCATGTGGCCACTTGTTGGACTGAAATCAGGTGGTTGTAATGTCCTTCCTTATTTTGAGTGTGATCACACTATAAGGTTCAAATGAGTGTTTAAGAACACTACTAAATGAGTGACATCAAGTGAAACTCAAATGATTTCTCATTCTTACATACCTGGTGCTCTATATGAAGATCATCCTATTACCCCTCCTAGCTCCATAATTCTCCTAAGATAGAATCAACTTCACAATACTCATACACCTCTTTGCTCATATAACTCCCATGAAGATAGATGATGACTAGATCCTTCACACATGATGGTCCTGAATGTCATGGTAGCTTGACTAGCTCATCTTGGCTTGTTCCTTGAAGAGGTTTAAACATGATGGCAGAGTCAAGATATGATGATCCTCAACTTACTCCACGAGCTTTCCATTTCACCTTTGAACACGATGACACCCTTTTTTAACTCCACAATTCACCTCCTTTACTAAGATGTCACATGAGTGGAAACATGTTTATAGTATTTAGACATATCTTCACTCTATTAATCCTCATGGAAATAGGTTTAATTCTCTATATGGAAGGATTGATCCCTGAATGAGACTTGAAGGAATGTTTGAGGGTGAGCTCTATCTTCTTGAACTCCAACTACATTGAAGAACTATGAAATCCACTCCATGAATTGTAAGATGTGATAACATCGCCAAATTGATTAAGTGTTTACAAAAAAATATCAAGAGATATGCACTCTTTTTGAGCTCGATATGCCTACCATCACCACTCATGGTGATCCTTTCTCATCATGCTCATAATGATCATTCCCTTGATGACTTGAATTTCAATGAGGTTCCTGATGTTTCAAATCCTTCACAAACCTCATGATTCTCTTGATTACACTTTTTGTCCAAGTGAATTTCTATTACACATTTTGACACATATATTTTTTGCTCTAAAGTCATTCGAGAACTCCTAGAATCTTCCATAAAAGACAACATTCATCATTGAAGCTCTTATTCCCTATCCCCTGAATACTTGATATTGAATAGATGGATCTTGAATGATATTTTATTTCCTAATATTTCCTCAATTACTTCATACACCTTCAATTATCTTCAAAATCACCTTCAAATGCTTTAGAATTTCACTAAACATTCCCGAAGTGTGTTTAACAGCTACAAAATGGCCAAAATGTCATTTTTAGTCCTCCGGAGGAAGTTATATTTCACTCAATCTTAACAAATAATTTATCACCTTGGGTAATCATCCTTGCACACTAAAAAAACTTTAAAACCTTGTTGGGAATTTCCTCTAAGCCAGCCCATGAAGGGTGAACTGGAGCTAGGCTAGTCATAGGAAGGATGCATATATTAATGTCTATCAAGAGGAAAGGGATTGAATATTACTACGCCCTTAGTCCTATAAATTATACTTACATATTATGATCATTTTTTTACATTTTAGTGTTCTTGGTATTCTATTGTTGTTGATATTCAAATCTAAGTAATTTCATTACAAATATATAGTGGTAGTTCATGAAATCGAGCATTTAATTCCAACCTTGATTGTGTTTTCTTAACTCTCATATTTTTTCTCACCTAAATCTTAATGTTGGGAGCATATCAAGTATCGACAGATATGGGTTATAAAAGAAGAAACTTGAATTTAATCCTCATAAAGTTTAATCAATACGTAAATGAGTCAAGAAGGGTGTGTATTATAAGAAATCTAAATTATCTCCCTATTAGGTTATCTAAAACACTATTTTTGGGTTTCAACAAGAAAATATTAATATCTCAGCTGATAAGGATTCTTATAAGATAATCTACCTATAATTGTGTTGGGGTTAGCACACCAGTTGTATAGACAATATATCAGATCTAAGCATACATGCAAATAAAAGCGGATATTCTACCAAAAGAATTATGCAAAACAGGAGACATAAATCAACACCAGATTTAATGTGGTTCACCCAATGTGGGCTACGTCCACCAAGAAACAAGCTAATCTATTATCCAAAGCTTTGACAGGATATACAATGAAGATTTACAATATTCTACACTTCTCACATGTTCAGTACTTTCTTCCTTAAAGATTTTTTTATTCTTCACCAAGAATTCTCCCTCACATAATTATCTTGTAATTATGATACATCCATCACTTCTAAACCCTAGCTTCTATGCTTATATAGTCATTTATAAACTTAGGGCACTTAGCCATGCAATTACATCCAATAAATCTACTTTAATGCTAAAAATAGATTTAATTCCCGAGAGTTAATTAAAACTTTCTCACACAGGTAACCGACGCCAGTTGACCCTGACCAACGTCGGTTATCCCTAACCTAGCACGGGTTACTTTTCCTGACCTGGAATGACTGACACCGGTTAGCCATGACCAACACCGGTTACTGTATTTTCTAGCAAGTTCCAATTTCATGTTAAAATGAAGTAATTAAGCTTCACAACTCAAAAAAATGGGTTATAAAACATAGAAGTCTTTTTCAGTCACACCATTACAGAGAGCACCCTTGTTATCAATTTTATCCATGTAGAATCAAAACTTGAACGTAAATCACATGTCCCCGACCTCCACAATGTATTTAGCTCATTACCAAGCACTAATTAAGTTTTTAGAAAGACTCTTGGGAGGTATGTATTTCTATAGAGTATGAGATTATTTCTAGCATCACCTTCAGTGGCCTTGGATCAAAATGGATAATCCCAATATTTAAAGGATTATTCAAGATTTATGGAACCTACATTTTTTCGTAATAAATCCTTACAGAGCTATTGGAATCAATCGGATAAGTCAAGGTTCATAATTTGACTTCTCATTCCTTGCACATGAAAACCTACTATTGAGCATACGAACCCTGAATGGTCAAAACTTTCCTAAATATTCCTAAAATAGTTACAACACCTTCAAGGATTTAAAATACCACATTTGGATACTTAATACCTTTTCATAACCCTCCTAGAGGATGCACACAGGATCCAAAATGGCCAAAATTGGCCTTTCTAGGCTTGCCAAAGAATTAGTCTTTTATTGCACTTCAACGAATAATGGACCATGTTAAATTTTTTTACAAACTTATACATGTTCACTAAATGCATTAGGAATACCTTCAAGGATAAGGTGATCATGACACAAGAGGAATGTTATCCTGGAGAGGGATTCAATAAGATTTGGGAGAAATATTTCACATAATGTATTGGTTTTCATGGTTTATGTTTTGCATTTTTTTGTTAGTCAATTCACATGAAGACATGTCCATATGAAGATCATCCTCTTACCCTTCTAGGATTAAAAATCCTTCTTGAATGGAATCATATTCAGGATGTTCATACACTTCTTTCTCATATCCCTCTCATGAGAATAGGTGACTTCTTAATCCTTAACACATGATGGTCTTGGATGCCTTGGTAGCATGAATAGATAATTTTTATTTATTTCTCAAAATGATTTGAAAACAATGGTAGAGTGAGGATAGGATGATCATAAACTCACTCCTTGAGCTTCACTTTTCACCTTTGAACATTATGATCTCTTCTTCATCTCATAATTCACCTCCCTACCCATGATGTCACCTAAGTGGAGGGATGATTATGATGTCTTGACACCCTCTTTCTCACTTTCTCCTCTTGGAGATAGGTTTCCTCCTCCTGATATAAGGATTGATCCCTGAATGAAACTTGGAGGAATGTCTAAGAATGAATTAAATGTTATTGACATCTACATTGTACCGAAACATTACATATTCCATCTCCCTGACTTGCAAGATGTGAGTTCATTACCAAGCATTGATTAAGTGTTTAGAAATACTCTCATAAAATATGAATCATTTGTGAGTCTCAGATGATTACCATCATCACTCATGGTGATATTCTATTATAATTCTCCTAATGACCATTCCCTTGATGATTTGAATCTTGATGAAGCTCTTGATGTTTCATATATTTCATAGACCTTGTATTTTTATAATTGCACCATTTTCCTCATGTTTTTTCAGATCCTTCACATACCTCATGATCACCATTCCCTTGATTATTTGAATTGATAAAAACTTACATATGTGTTATAAGGAATTACATGAGCCCATATATTCAAGAAATTGTTGCTACCTTCAAGGGATTTGTGAGGTTTATAAAATATAGTTTTGACACATCTAAAACTCCTACAAATTTCAACAATCAATCAAAAAGACACCAAAACCTAAAAAATGACTATATTATTTCACAAAACAAATATTGGTTGTAGAATTTAAACATTAAAAGATTTAGGTTGAATGTTGAAATCCTAGAAAATACCTATGTAGTGACTAGATTAAAATATGAAAAAATATCTTTTAAAATGTAACTGATGGAGCTGTGAGACTAGTTCCATAAGGTGTAGAATGGCCCTAATTTCATATATTTACTGAAATAATAAAGTATAAATATTGATAATAAATCTATTTTAGTAAATATACCCTTCCCAAAAGCACATATAGCACATAGAAAAATGGAACGCGAGTACGTTTTAATGTGCTCATGTTTTAGGCTAGGTAATTACCAATCCTAATAATTCATAATGCGTTTGCACTTTCCGAAAATGTGCCCAAATTTTGCTTCAATTAGAAAATTTGGCCTCTTTTTGGTCCCCCATATATGTGCACTTTCCTATATGTTTCATGTTGCAACCAAGAGCTCATCAGAGGGGAATTTAAGAAATTATCAAGGAATTTGTTTGACAACATTTCTTGTTATTGTTCCAAGTTAATCCAACGGATACAAGAAATCAAGAAACACCAAATTATGAGAGGGTTTAAATGACCTCCTGATGTGGATGACGAAGATGGTGATGGAAAATCAGGTGCAAAAGATCCTCTCTATTGCAAGATCGATGACCTTCACAACAAATAGATACTAACACAAAAAATATTAGTAATTAAGATGGTGAGTTGCATTACAAGGTTAGTCCCGAAAAAGTGATAGCTTCCTAGGAAGGATTTCAACCCATGTTTGATAATAAAGATAGATAAATGATAGTTGATAAAAGGATGTAGATAATAGTATGAAATACAGATATGATATAAACTAGAGATGCTAAAATTAAGATCCAATAATGTGAAATGCTGATACGCAAATCAAACCTGAGTAGGTCGATGACGACCTAATACTAATTGGTACCGTCGATCGAAACTAGTGTAGATCTGAGACCTACACTGAGATGTTGGATTTGATGTATGGATAGTGACGAACATATGTGATACAACTGGAGGAAATTTTGATGAGGGAGTTGTTAGGGTACTGATTTGGGTTGAATGTGATCAAGGATGAGAAGACCAAATCAGGGTTGAAAAGCATATGGGTGGGTGAGATAGAATGCTCTGGATGAAGGGGAAGCTATGGTGTAGGGGTAGATGATGGTGGAGAGATAAAATAATGCTAGAAAATGATGGGTCAAAAATAATTTGGATGGGTCGACGACAAATGGAGAAGAATATGGGAGTTTGATGAGATGAAAGGATGAAAAAGGGGGTTTGAAAATGATCAGAGAAGGATGATGAGACGGTTGAGCTCCAAGTTGTCCTATAAAAACATGCAAGAAAGAAATGACAAATCAAAAAAGATAATTCCCAAGAAATCTCAAGGTCTGCAAGCTTCCATGGATGGCATACAAGACTTTATAAAGGACTACAAGTTGCAGGCTATGGTTCACGAGAATAGAAAAGAACAACAAGTTGGTGAAATGGCTCAAAATCCATAATTTTCCTATACCTTGAGAGGAGGGGTGAAGGTGTATAAATAGGGTAGATGGTAGTGTGCATGAGTTTCCAATGACCGGGGTAGACTGTACATTTGGTAGGTGGATGTCATATTTGATTTTGAAAAATGGGGTGTTAAAACGGCGGGAAAAGAGGTGGTGGGCTATTTTATGGTTGCATGGTTGTGTGGGGAGAAATTACTAGGGTAGGTGAAATAAGGGTAGGTGAGGAATCTTAGGGATATTAGCTAGGGGAATAATAATAATAATAATACTATTAAAGTTATGATGGGGAGATTAAAGTGATACATGGGTAATTATGTGGGATTAGGAATGGATTAAGCTGTGATGAAGGGAAAATGGGAATTAAGAGGGGTAATGGGATTGAGGAGAAAATAAGGAGGAAAAATATAAATTTTAATAGCAAGTAGAGGATGAATGTGTGAAAAGGGGAGCGAACATGGGATGGGGGACAATGTACTGAAAAGTGTTGTCTACATTTGCCCCTTTTTATCAAGTGGTTTTTGTTTAAGAAAGTTACAATATGAAAAATATATATGACGATGAAAGATGATGGTTGAAGTGTTCCCCCTCAAACTAGGGATTGATGACATGAAGGGGAATCGATTATGATTTTGAAAGAGATGGATTGAGGAATGATAAAAAGAATGGAATGGGTGATAAAATAGATAAAAGGATTCCCTAGGTGAATTAGAATAATAAAAAAAAACTATGCCGATGACTTTGGAAACACATCGGTGGGGAAAAAATGCAACTTTTGATGGAGGTGACACTAATAGCCTATGGACCTTATGAATCAGAAAAGGTCTGATAGAGAGACAGACAACAACTCTCCTTCAAATGTGAGGAAGTCAAAAGATGCATTATGGTGGGACGAAGATGAAAAATGGGCACAATTGTGGGATTTAAGGTGAGCAATAGTGCCTTAAGAATAACATAGAGATGGTGGTGGAGCGGTTTAGAAGATGTGATAAAAGATGAGAAAAGATTGATAGACAAGCCCAGAGATGGGAAAATGAGCTATGCAAGATAGGCTAAAGTGTGTTATGGGTAACATACAATCCTAAGATGAAAGAGAAGATAATTTTATGAGGAGATAGGAAAAGACATGATAAAAGGAGAAAAATAGGGCAGGGTTGATGATGACTAAGCAAGTTGACAAAGACTTGGATTATGTCGGTGATGACTAAGGTAAGTTAGCGGCGACCAGAGCAGTGTGACTATGTAAACGACAATGGATGTTGATAAGGATCATTTGGATTATGTGAATTTTGATGATTAAGATATCTTTGTGAGAAAGAAATTTGAGTTTGGAGTGAGATGGAGACTAGCAGGGGAGTAAGGAAGTGCTAGAGGACTCACAGGATGGTAAGATTCTTAATCCTAGTGTTGTTTTTAAATTTTTGGTTATTTTTATCTATTTTATTATTTTTCTAGATTTTGGATGGGTGTTAAAGGGTATTTGGTGACGACTGGACACGGTCACTGTCAACCAAAGTAAAATGAAATTTTCCCAAGTTGTGTGGCTTCGATTAAGGAAAAATGTGCATCAACCCAAACTGGGTCAGCGTTGATTAGGTAGATGGGTAATTTTATTGATTAGAGTAGGTAAAAGATGATGATTACATGTTGATGTGTGATTATTTGACTGATTTTTCAGGCCATAGAAACATTTTATCTCAGAGAGCGGGCCTAGACTATGTTTGATCATATTAGAGGGGACATGACAGATGCAGAGTGGGATTAGCTAAAGGAAATCAAATTGGGAGGATTCTGCCACTATCAGAGGGTTCATAGGGATACAATATTGATGATAACATTGATTGATAGGTGGGATCCAAGCACTAGCACATTCTTGTTCCAAACTGAGGATATGATGATTAATCAGGAGGATGTGTACCATATTTTGAGATTACAGATACATTATGAGCCAATAGAGACCATTACAATAGAGAGGAGGATAGTTGTATTGACATGGTTGTTTAGATCCAATGCCCCACATATTACACTCACTTCAAGGGAATTTGATACTAAGGCATGATACTAGCTGGCGACACTAGGGAGTAGGTTGATAAGTTTGGTTATGATGATAATTTCATGTTATGCATTACCAAATTTAGGAGGAGCCATATTTCTATCAACACTATCAGGAGTGGTAGCAGATATAGTGGATAACGGGATAGAGTTTTTGTTTGGGACATATTTGTTAGCCTAGTTATATCATGTGTTAAGGATGTATGTTACAGAGAGGTGGTCTGGATTGGATGTTGGATTCTTACTTCATTATTTCTCCTACAAGCTCATAGATATGGTGAGGCTGCTAAGGCTTCCCTGGGTGGCGATTGATCATATAGGTTTGGCTTTTGGATTTTTGAGGTGGGAAGTTGGACAGTCTCACGGGGACAGGAAGGAATAGGGAGAGGATTAGTATAGAGATGTTAGGGAGATTAAATGTGGATGAGGTGAGATGGAGGCCATACTGAGGGTTCTTAGCATGGCTAGGGGTAGACATCTAGTTAATTGGTATGAGGAGGGTCAGATGGGTACAGGGGTGGAGGTTTGAAAAGGTGGAGGTATTTTAGTTTCCACGAGTGATGAGACAGTTCAGAGTGGTACAAACAGTGCCAAGGGAACCAATCAAATACATACGAGAGGAGGCAGATAGGGATTTTCTGAGTCTAGTGATGCTATACCCACTAGATGAGGTATGGGATCTATGTGATAGTGATGATTATCTAGGATTCGGGGTGGGGTTTGTAGAGTGGATGGAGGAGTCGTGGACAACCCATGTGGCTGAGGAAAGGGGACAAATAGGAGAGGAGGATGTAGTACCGATAGAAGAGGAGGAGGTAGCACCTAGGGGGGAGGGTGGAGATAAGGGAGCGACGGAAAATGGACCATTTACAAGTGGAGTTAGATATTACCTGCCAAGAGAGGGATATAACACGATAAGAGGCAACGGGGTTATGTCAGAAGAGAGACCTAACTGTACAATAGTGGGATAGATACCACATGCAGAGAGAGGCCTACAAGTCCAAGTATGGATATCTTGGTACTAAACAAGAGGTGAAAGGGAATGAGGCATGAGGAGCCTCACATGGAGCTGGTCAGATGGCTTTTCCAAGCATATTATCATTAGCATAGTACAAAGCAGTAGGAGAGGATGCATTCTATTATGAGAACATTGTTACAAAAAAATCACCTTGTGTGTTGCGCTAAGTGACATACCTAGCATGAGATAGGAGATCAAGGATATTAGTACAATCGATGAAATTTGGGATCACGGATAGCATGGCTCATCTGAGGCGGGATCAAGGTCCAGATGGCAGAGTGGATGGCAGCCAAGAAAGTGGACATGACCCTGCTCCAGGAGGCCAAGGTTTTATACTTAGAGCATATGATCTATAGTTCACCACATAGTGGGTGAACATTACATATATACTTTTGATAGCGATGTATAGATTTTTGAGATAGAGCCTAGCCGAGGCCTATCACAGATGTATAGACATATTTTTATGATATATTTATATATGATATTTATATGAGTTTGGTGTGATTTATATGTGTTTTGATGAGGTTTTTTGATGATGTGATAATGGTTTATATATGTTTTGGTGTGATATTTTGATTAGAACTTATATTTTAGAATTTAAATGTTGTCATAGATATTTGATGTGATGTACTTATTAAATTATTTGATGTAATGATAGATGTGGATTAGGAAATGTTGTGATAGATGATAGGTATGAGATGACTTGGATTAGAATATATGTGATTGGTGTATGATGGAAAGTGTGTATGGTATATTATATTTATGTGATGGATTAATATTTGATGATGTGGATATTGATTTGTTGGATATTGATATTATGCTTTTGTATGTTAGGTAAGATGATAATGTATGAATTTGGATAGCTAGGAATATATGGTGTATTTATATTAAATATTGATCAGAAGTAGATTAGATGTGATATGATGGATTGGATATAGATGTAAAAGTTAGAATAGTGTGGCTGGGAAGGGTGTGACCTTGGTAGGGTGACCCAAGTGTGAGAAATTATACCTCATCATAAAGAGGAGCGTATGTGGAAAATATGCTTTTGAATAGGGTTAGAGGTAAATCGTGAGAGGGAACAATGTAGAGTAATGCACATGTGACCAATGACAGGTGTTAACACATAATTGACAATAGTTAGTCAAACTAACGATCATGAGGGAAAAGTGGAAGATGTTCTTATAGACCTCCTGTAGACATGAAAAAGGGGTTAAGATGGATCTTTTATGGGGGAAAATATGTTCTCCTTAGGTGGTAGTCCTAGGTCAATGCGGGAAATATGTTGCAAATGGGAAAGTTGGTCGATACAGGAAGCTTTCTAGGGATGCTTGATTTTTAAATTATTGAATTTTTATAAGGTTGATCAATTCAGGAAACCTTTTTTACCATGATATGATAAATTATCCATCCTTCGAGGGATTGGTATACAATTAGGATTTTTTCTTCGAGATTTTTCTTTTTTAATTTGGTGGCAGAATGGAATACATGATAGCTTTCCTTTGAGGGAGAAGTCTATACTTTTGAAAAAAACAAATTATAAGAACAACTATCCTTCGAGGGAGTAGTTTGTTTTGTTGGATAAATAGATATGACATGAACATCCATGATTTTGACTTTTTTTGACTTTAGGAGAGAGCTGAGGATAGCCAAGTAAACCACTTGGGAAGGGGAAGATAAGATGTACAAGAAACACCTATGGACCCTTCACATGAATCTAGTAGGTAAATAAGAAGGTGATTGATATTATGATTGTGGGGTTCCCACTAGAAAGGAGGAACTTATCCATGAGGAACATGTTATGGAAAAATCCATGGTTCCCATATTTAAGGTCATAGATAGAAAAGTGATGGTAGACCACATAATTATGTATCATTACAATGAGATATGGGAAGGCTAGTGATAGAAGGAAGATCATTAAGTATGAATAAGGTCACGTTGGTAGGTTTGTTAACAGTAGAAAGGTTGCAAGTGGAGGGCATTGAGAGGTTCCGTTTTTGGTTTACCATCAAGAGAAGATAAATTATAGGTTTCGGACCCACATTTATGCTTTATAATTTATGGTCCAATCCAGTTGGGAGAAAATTTTCCACATTGACTCCTTTCTATACTAATAACATTCTAATTTTATTTCAAGAGAGGGTCACATATATTAAAGTCATGTTCTTTTAGATGCATGTTATAAGAACATTTGATGTGTTCTTGGAAGACATGGTGATGTTGAAGAGCTATTTAGAGGTGCTCGTCTAGCAGTTCAAGCTGGGATAGACACTCCTAATGATATTCTTCATCAGAGATTAAGTCATGAAGGGAAACAAGTAGGGATATAATTTGAACCTCGATAGGAAGAACATAATTGGATTCATAGACAAAAGAGAAGGGAGTAGCACCCATAGTGGTGTCAATGCTAGTTCGATAAGATCAAAGAGTGAAAGGGATGTGAATATGTCAGTTACATCTTGATTTGTTAATGGCTTTAGCAAGAATATTACCGATATTTTTACTAGTGGCTTCACCTTGGCTATTAGCTTGAGGATCGTATGGAGAAGAGAAGCTAAGCCCGATGCTGAAAGAGTTGAAAATCTTTCTAAGATTTTTTTTTTTGAAGGAATTTCTGTTTTCCATGATGAGTTTATGAGAAACATTGAAACAACATATGATATGATGATAAATGAAGTCAACGATTTATTATCTTTGATCAACGTGAGTGGAATGGTTTCCACCCATTTGGTAAAGTATTCGGTAGTTGTAATGATGGAATGATGAAACTAGGAAGAACATGTGTGTATAAGGCCAATGAGGTCGAGGTCCCACTGTGAGAAATACCAAGGATCTTGAACCTATTGTAAGGCTTGGCTATGGATGTGGATAAAATTAGAATGTTGCTAGCATTTGATGCACTTTTTAATGTATTCACAACAACATTGATTGAGGGTGGGCCAATAAAATCCTAGAAAAAGAATGCGTTTAACGACGTCCAAACCAATAAAGTTTCCACCATAGAAGTCATTGTGGATTTCTTTAATAACATTGGGAGATTCACGGGATTCAAGGCAACATAGGAGAATACCATCAAATCCACGCTTGTAAAGGATGCCACTAAGGATAACATAATAGTTAGCGCGTTAAAGGAATAAACTCCTACCATTTTTTGATAGGTCAAAGGGAACTTTGGATTGAGATAGATATTCAAAGATTTCAGAGTACCAAATGTAAGAATCGTTGGTGTCAACATGATTGATATGAGGAAGCTCATGGGTATGAGATGGTTGATCAAGACAATGGACAACAACAAAGAGTTTAAATTCTTTGGTGTCCATAGGATGAGATATGTAATGGATGTCATAGTGTCTATGAAATGATTGGGGGAATGAGGGACATTGAATGGTGTACTGATCAAAGCCCTAAAGAAGAAAGTCGATGGTGTCCTTTTATTTCTAAATAAATTAATTTTTACATTGATAGGATCCCTCAACTTGATTAATAATAAGCTAAGAATCACCATAGATATCGAGGATTTGGATGTCGATCATGATAGAGGTTTTAAGACCTAGGGTGAGGGGTTCATACTCAACCATGTTGTTAGTGCATTCAAATTTAAGCTTGTAAGTGATGTGGATATGAGTAATGATGATGACATCAGGGCCTCCCCTTCCTGACACTTAGATCTATAAAATAAAAGTTTCATTTGGAGGGAATATAATTCATGATCAATGGTATGGATAGATTCATCAGGGAATTGCTCATGAGGAAGGTGATTTTTAGGAAGAGGGGCTTCGGAAATTTGATTAGTAATAGCCTGGACCTTGATAGATTTCTGAGAGATAAAATCTAGGTAAAACTCGGTCATGAGGATGAGCCATTGACTGATGTGATCATTATGATAAGGCTTGGAATGCATGTTATTGAGAATATTAAAGCTAGTATAAATGTAGGTTTTTTGAATAAGGAGATAATGGTGAAGCTTGGAAGTGATGAAGAAAAGATCGCAACACAACTTTTCATCTTCAGTGTAACGTGTTTTGTAATTGTGAAGGATGCATATAATATAATAGACGAATTTCTCCCTACCTTTCTCATCATGGTGTGCCAACATGACACCTAGAGCATGATCGTAGAAAGATATAAATAGATATAAGGGACCCCCCCTTGCGTGGAGGCGTGAGCACAAGTGGAGATAGAAGGTATAGTTTGATATCATTGGAGGACTTCTGAAAATGCAAATCCTAATTGAATTGGGTGTCTTTGTGAAGGAGATAGTGAAAAGGCTGGAAACGGTTAGAAAGTTGTGAGATAAAGTGGCAGACTAATTGAAGTTGGCCTTAAAGGCTATGAATTTTCTTAATAGTAGAAGGGGGAGGCATCTAGAGGATGGATTTGATTTTGGAAATTCAACTTCAATACCCCTAATAGAAACAATAAATCCAATGAGTTTTTTAGTTAAGACACTGAAGACACACTTGACAGGATTAAGGTGGAGGTAGAATTGGATAAGATGCATGAAAAGGGTTTTAAGGATGGAAATATGGTCTTGTTGATCTTTAGATTTACCCAATAGAAATAGCCCTCTATAGTTTTGTGGATAATGTCATGGGAGATACAAATCATAATGCATTGATAGGTGGCCCCCACATTTTTCAAACCGAAGGGCATGAAGTGATAGAAAAAAATTCCCTGGGGGTGATGAAAGAATTGTTATGTCGGTCCTTTGGTGCAATGAGAATATGATTGTAACAAGAGAAACCATCCTTAAGATAAATCGTTTCATGGATGGATGTTAAGTCGACTAGTTGATCGATGTTAGGAAGGGGAAGTTATCTTTATGAAAAGAGAGATCTAGATCTCATAAATCAGTACATATATGAAGATTTCAAGAATCTTTGGTAACGAGTACGATATTGGAAACCCATTGGGGATAGTCAATGGGTTGGATGAATTTATTGAAAAGAATACATTGCAGCTATTCTTTAACAAGGAGCACAATGCGAGGATGCATGCGATGTAACTTCTTCTTAGCATCGGGGATGGTGATAATGTAATGGAAAATGATGGATGGATTGAGGCTTAGAATTTTGGCATATGACCATGCAAAGTTCTGACTATGCTTGGATAAAAAGGAGGTAAAGGCATTGAGCTCTTGTGGATCAAGGGATTGGCTAACTTTGAGGGTGTGGGGCTCTTATAGAGTCCCTATATTGATGTTGATGCTCAATGTTTTCAGAAAGGTGGAAGTGTTAGGAGGTAAGGACTTATGAATAAGATAAGCCTCTGCCCACATGTAGGAAAGAATGGAGTCTTCATCGTTACATTAGACAATGTTGATGTTAGATGGATCCTTCTCTACCATGTCAGGGAAAATGAGGGGAATGGACCTAGTTTCACCTCGAGTCTAATAAGTGACCGGTCCCAGAGTGATAATGGTGATTAAAAAAATAGAGAAAAGGGACATAGTGTCGTCTATGTCCATGGTGTCATCAAGTGGAGAAGGAGTGGATGATTAATCAATGTGCATGGGAGATGAAGAAGAAGGTTACATGAGAGATTCAGTGGGTTGTTCCTTGAAACCGAGCCCAAATTTCTCATGAGGATTTTGGAATTGGTCAGCGAAAAGATCATGCATGCCTTGTTCATAACGTCCAAGAGAAAATCCCTTCCCTACACAGTGGCAGAGGTAGTTATAGGTGAAATCTTTATTATAGAGGAAATCAAAGCCAATTGTATATGGTTTGGTGTGGGGTTGATTGTTAATGTGTGAGGAAAGACAATCAATGTCACCATAGATGAGGTTGGTTTTGAGATGAGGTGGTCGAAAGGAAATGATATCCCCAATGTTGGATTGATATATAGGTACTTATCAGGTGTACCAAGTGGATTAAGGGAGGGAAGAGAAATTAAAGTGAGGAACAAATACTCTCCCAGAGAGAGACGTTGCATCACATTATAAATATATTTTTCATTGGGTAATTTGAATGCAGGTACAAAAGATCTGGTGGATACTTCAGAGGATGATTCCTACTTACAGACGAGTACATGATTTAGACAATAGGTCATGTGACATGATTCAAATGGAGGAAGGTCGGAAGGGAGAGTATGGATTATCCTCTCATGTTCATACTTGTTGTAGTGAGAGTATGGAGAGTGGAGGGGACACAATGCATGGCATAGATCCATGGGCATCTAAGAAAGATGTTGTAATAGAACTCCCCTTGGATAATGTAGAAGACTTCATGGAGTATTTTTTCACCAACATGGATTAGGAGGATAATTGTGCCCAAATTGGGGGTTACAACATCATTGAATGCACAAAGAGCTATAGGTGATTGAGAAAATATAGATTTAGAAAGGTTGAGTTGGTCGAAGGTATACAATGATATGATATTGATGCCGCTGCCATTATCAATCATAGAGCAGTGGATAAATGTGTCACTGATACAGACAGTGATGTCATGATCTTCAAGTAAGATGTCTGGGATTTCTTAACCATCAAAGGAAATAGTGGTGTAAGTAATGAGGACCACAACAAGGGTCGTAAAGGGGTGGGATTCTTTAGATGATATAGGGATGCGCTGCAAGGATCCAATAAGGTCTTGTCAATTATTAGGGATCTCTGGATAATCTCATATAGAGGCATCTTAATGGGAGTTTTATGCAAGCGTTTCATGATGCTCTGCTCAATGGTGGGATGCTTCAGGGTTTACGGTATGGTTAGGATGGACACCTTGGCCTTAGATGAAGAAGTAGATGGATTAGGTTTTTTAGATGGAGCCACGATGACAAATTTTTATTTTGATTGGGTAGATGGTTGGGGATCATGAGGATGAGAATGAGTGGTGATATGGATGACATCAATATAGAGGGTAGGAACATCCTTAGAAGAGAGAGAAATCAGTGGAGGGATGGCGAAGAAAGATGAGGATGAGGAACTATATTTATAGGCTTTAGAGGTTATGGATTTGGTTTAAGGATTGGGTTTGGAAATGGATGGGTTAGGGGATGGAAGAGGGTGGTCTTATTCCATAAGATTTTGGATGAGGGTTTGGAGTGCCCTATAGTGTTCAGTTTCATGACTAGGGACACCATGGCAGACACATACAATGTTGGAATGAAACCACGTGAACTTCGACCTATGTGGATCAAAGGGATTAATGGGTGGAAGGTTGATTTCAGATTCTTGGAGAAGACACTAAAATATTTCAATATAGGATCTGATCAGACTTTTTAAAGAAGAAGTCTCATGGACTTGGGGTGGATTTGGTGTAAGTGAGGGTGATGAAGGAAAGAGAACCACTTTATTTTTGTGAGGATTTTGAGGGGCCTTGGATCATTTTGATTCAGACTTAGGGAAAGGAGGATTTGGATTAGATTTCACTTAGATATTTGGATATGGATTTAGGAGGAGGGATAGATTATTTGAATGTTTTGATTTGGGAGTAGGGAAAGATGTCTTGGATTGAGATTGGGTGGTGATGGGTGCTTTGGATCAATGGCATGGTCCTAAAATACAAGGTTGAGGCCCTAAGATAGGTTCTTAGATTTTGGATGGATGGGATCGATGGGGATTTGAGGGACAGAGATCCAGCTTATTATGTGGCTGAGTGAGGGATTTCTGAGTGGGGATGCCAAGATTCTTAGAACTTTGTTGTGAGGTTTTATCCTTGGTATGGATGATGATAATTTCGATTGGAGGATCCTTAAAGGTGGAACCGGGTGATGTGGACATAGGTTTTGAAGATATGGGGATTGAATATGGGAATTTTTTTTGGATTATATGTTTGATGATATTAGAAGCATTTATAGATGGTTTAAGATTTCAAGATGTAGAGATGGCATTAGTAATGGGAGATGAGGATAGGATTGAGGCATGCTTTGAGGTCGTTTCAAGTGAGGAATTTTGGATAGTAGATATTTGAAGGGGTGTTGTGGATATGGGAGTAGATTCAGGTGTAGACGTGGATACAATCATAGATGTAGGTGTAGAAGATGTAGATGTGGGTACAGGTATGACATATATGAGTGTAGAAGATGTAGATGTTTTGGTCTGGATGTAACAGATATAGATTCAATAGGTGTGGTCATAATGTATGTAGATGGGTTGGATGTAGATTAGATAGATGTGGGCGTGGGGGCGGATGATGGTGTAGTTGTAGATGTCAAGGAAATAGAAGTGGGTAAGGAAGATGGAGGGATGATGGGAGCCAATGATGATCTTCGTTCTTTATTTAAGGCGTTGATTGTATGAGTATTAGGTGCTTGGGATATAGAAGGATCAACTTGTTTATTTTGTGAATGGTTAAAAAATGGTTGTTTGAAGACATCCAAAGGTTGGTTGGGAGGGCATTAGGATTATCCAAGTGAAGTTACCCACGATTGATAAGGCATTGGAAAAGGTATTTAAAGCTACGACACTTTTCAATGTCATGACCACAGACTTGATGGTGTTTACAATAGTGTTCGTCATGGTACCACACAATTTTAGGAGGTGTGTCATCAATGATGTGGATAAGAGGGAGTTTGATGATCCGAGAAGATGTGAGCTTATCCAAGATCAAACTATATGACTCCCTGAAGGGGTATAGTTGGGAGTAGGTCGAGGAGCCCTTTGTGGAGGATTGGTATGAGAAATAGAGATAAATGAAGATTTAATAACAATGACATTGGTCACATTTTTAGATTTATCATTATGATTGGAGGACTTGGTGAATTTGGGTTTTGGTTTGTTGGATTGAATTTTGACATGGCCTTGTTCAAGGGCACAAAGTTCTAGTTTTCAATCCATGGTGAATGTTTCTTCGAAGGATTGGATTTGTAGAGTAGATGAGATATGTCTGGCACAAGATTGGGAGAAGATCTCAATGAGCTCGGTTTGAGGAAGGTAAAAAGATAACTGATTAATAAGACCACACCACCTAGTGATGAAATATGTGATGGATTCAACATCAATTTTTTTAATGGTGTAGAGGTCAATGATAGTGATTTTAAGTGTAATATTAATGGAGAATTTTTCTAATAAAAATTTTGTGAGTTGGGTAAATGAAAAGAGAGAGTGTTGTGGGATACCATTGTACTAGTCCAAGGTGGGGATGGCCAATGAAATGGGGAAAGTATGGAGCATGAGGTCCATGTCATGTATGATGAGATAAAATGTGTGCCTAAAGGCATGGAGGTGTTGTTAAGGGTCCTCCTTGCTGTTGAATTTGTAAAAATTAGGGAGTTCCCAGTGCGGAGGATAAGGTTTGATATGGATGGATGGATGGATGGGATTATTAAAAAATTATTCATAATTGAATGAGATTTTTGGTCCCAAAGTAGCAACTTTCAAGTTGGCCAACCTACTCAAAAAATCTTGGATAGGGTATTAGATATATGAGGATGAGAAGATGATGGATGAGGTTACAGATTATAGGAAGTGGATGGGTTGGATTATGGATGAGATTGATAGTGATGAGGATATGTAGGGGGTTTTTGAGGTGGTTGATAAGGGTGGAGGTAGTTAAAGGCTTACGATTGAATAGGTTGTGAGATAGGTTGCTAAGGAGGAATGTGGGTAGGTGGGAAAGATAGAGGAGGTTGTTGTATGATAAAAGGGTTAGATTGAGGATGTCTAGGATGGGGTGGTTGAGATGTTTTGATAGGGTGATGGTGAAATATGTGTTAGAAGGTTCTTCAAAGTGGGGTTTGGTTTTTTTGAAGGGACTCCGAAGGGTGGGGATACGAAGTAACAACATTGGAGTGGCTTTGAGATGTAAGAATAGGCACTGAGATCTGAATGATTTTCTCGAGTGGCAGGGGAAGTGAATAATATCCTTGGGGATTTTGAATAGGGGTGTCGATAATGATGATAGATGAGGAAGAGATGGGAAGAGAAGATGTAGGAATGGTGTTAACACGGGGTAAATTGGGTGGAATGGGAACCAACAGATGAGTACATTGGTGAGTTTGAGGGATTGTAGTGGAAGATTCATGGGAGACATGTTCATGTTGGGATATGGCTAGCTCATTCATGGATATAGGGAAAATCACATCAAGTTGAGAGCTGAGGACCTGAGTGGATTCAGGTTGAGTGTGATAGACATATATTGTTTGAAGAGGATGTATATAGATGGGAAGATTGGTGGATTTACAGATAAAGTAATCGTGAAGAGTAGCAGGGTTAGCATCCAGGAGTTACTGGATCTCCAAGCATCCATGAGGGATAAGGGGAGGCCCAAAATTCTCCAAAGAGGTGATAGATGGGGGTGTAGCTGGTCTGGATGGGATAGAGAGGTGATAGAGGAAGGGGTTAGTCTCAACATGGGAATGGGTTTGAACTATGAGGGGGTCCACTAGAAGGGATCGTAGAAATGAAAGGTTGGGGAACCGAATAGGGAGTGATAAAAGGGGTTGAAGAAATAATGGAAAGAGCAGATGTTTATTGGGAAATGTTATCAGAGATGGGGATGTTGGATGAGGAAGAATGTTCCATATTTTTAATTTTAGATCTAGTAAGAATGGGCATGGAACAAACAAGAACATATGTAGATGTTACTAAGACAAAAAATACAAGCAATAGTGTTTTAATTATCTTGTTTATTTAAGATGTGAAAAATAAAATGAAAAGGATCGAAGGGATTTTTTATCTCAATTCCCCCCCCCCAAAAAAAATTAATCAAACACGACCCTTTATAGGAAGAATTCTAAGAGGCGTTTCCATCGAACAAGCCTACGTTTCAAATCTGACAGTCAGGTTGTAGGTGGACTCAGAAAAAGGAAAACCAAAGGCCCAAAGGATCAAACAGTGTCTAGGAAAACTAGAGGCTCAGAGGAGATAAATGAATGAAGGCTTAGAGTCTTTGGGATTTATAAATGAGTCACAATGAGCCCAAATTGGCTAAGTATGGAAGAATCAGTGGAAGCTTCCACATGCCTCATTGATGCTTACCCATAGGTTAAGCCAAAAGTAGTTCCCCAAACAAACGCCAAGCTTCCGCATGTCCTAGAGTCAAAAAAGGGATAGAGCGGGCTCAAAATGACTACGTATAGAGGAGACGTGGAAGCCTCCATGTGTCCAAGCGGCGCACCTTCAAAGATAAGCCAAAAGGTGAAATCTCAAATGAGGACCAGCCCTCCACGTGTCCAAAGTCAGAAAAATGGGGATAGAGCCAATCATTGAAAAGTCAAGATGGGGCAGATCCACGGGAGGGTGCCACATGCCTCAACGGTGAAAATTCAAAATGGGTGGCTCAAGGGCCAGTCTAAAACAAGCACAAGCTCACCGCGTGTCTCAGAGTCCAAAAGGGGAAAGAGCAGGCTCAAAAAAACTAATTATAGAGAACCAATGGATGGTGCCACATGTCTCTTCAGCAAAACATTCAAAGGCGTGACCTAAAACAGAGACTCAAATGAGTGTGAAGCTTCCACGTGTCCCAAGGCACAAAAAGGTAGAATTGAGCGTTGAAAAGTCTAAGAAGAGGCAGGCCAGCAGAAGGAGCCAAGTGTCAGCACGACGCAACTTCAAAAGTAAAGTTCAGAGCGGGTTCCCAAACAAGCACTAAGCCTCCACGTGTCTAGGGTCAAAATTATGGCCCCACCAAGCAAAGGGGACTTAGCTAAAACACGAAGAATTTGAACAAAGCCGTGGAGGGTGACATGTGTTTCATCGGCGTAATTTCAAAGGCACGGCCTAAAAGGTAATCCCCAAATGAGATAGGCCATTGAAATTTCCAAGAGCTAGCAGAGGCCTCCACATGTCTCAACTGTACAACTTCAAAGGTAAAGTCTGGGGGAAGTTTCCAAACATGCGCAAATCCGCCATGTGTCTCGGGTCAAACACAGTGCTAGTAGAAAGGACTCAGGAAAAATACAAAGGAGCTTGAGGAGATTGTGGAAGCCTCCATGTGTCATTCCAGTGCAATTTCAAGAGCATAAGGAAGGAGCCGAATCTTCAAGATGTGTGAGGCTCCCACGTAGACCCTGTCCAGATAGACTCTTTAAACATTGCGCGTCCGTGACCTAATCTTCAGACAGCCATATCTTTCGACTGGAAACTCATATTTGGGTGGGAGAAGACTTTTTGGAAATTTCATGACCTCCTCTTTGCCAAGAAGGCATAAAATATTATTTTTAATAGGTTTTGGTGGGTGAAAAATGGGAAAACGTCTTTCAGGACATTAATGTAGAATCTGATTGTTTCAAAAACCAAATCAGATTTTGATTTGATCTGCCATTCTCCTTCCTTCAACATGCCAGGAAGACAATTGAGGCAGACTTGACAGATTGTAGGCTGATTTTTAGGGGGCATTGAGGGTCAGTGGTTGATCTTTCAGAGTAGGATTCAATGCTCTTCCGGGAGTAGTTGGAATAGAGTTCAAATTTTTCCCTCCTCTCTCTCTTATTCTTCCTATATATTGTAATAGAGGGAAATATTCAAAGGGTTGGTCATTGTTTCTCCTCTTCCCCCCTCTCTCTTACTTATTTAGGGTAGAATGTGGAGTCTAAGCATCATTTCATGGCTCTGTAATGATATTTTCTCGCCTCTTTCCCGTTGATGATGTACTGTGTGAAATTTTGGAGCAATAAAGATTGTTTTATGATGAATCTATCCATCCTTTGCTTATTTTATTGTCTCTTATCACCTCTCGTCATTACAGGGTATATTGTGCATAATCTGATGTTCATTACAGGTTCTGCGAGCTATGCTTAATGGGTTTCGAAGTGATGTTCTATGTGAAATCTATCTCTGGTCTATGGTGCATCTTGTCCACCCTCTCTTCTGCTCACCTCTCTCCATTTCAGGCATTTTGGATCTATGACAAGCCACTTACTTTTATGTTGTATCACCACTTAGTGTAGGCTCTTTCACCCTCTCTCTCTCCTTGTCCCCTTGGAATGGTTAGATTAGGATAAATTAGGTTCTGCCTACACTGGAGTAGCTCGTGGCAAGTAGATTAGGAAGCAAGAACTGACTTTTTCAAGAGGTCCATCTCAAGTTTTGCAAGTCCCATAGCTTGAGAGATGGTCTAATGTTGTGCAATCACACCAAATACCCCACTCAAAACCAAGCCATTCAGGGGTGATGTGACTCTTTACTAATAGTTTTGGCACTCCCAGTGGAACCCTGCGGTCTTCATTTCATCTCATCAAGTTGATGAGTTCTTGGTGAGATTCAGCCTTTAGAGGCACATTGCAAGCACATCTGGTGACTCCATCTGGTCAACAACCCATTCTCTGAGTTGCAAACCTTTCCATCCATTTCCACCCATTCTTCTTTCCACATCTCCCATTTTCTCCCATTCCATGAAGTTGTGCAAACATGACTTCATTTCCTTCTTGGAACTCGCACTTGCAGCAAATATATTTCACAACTCCTCCAGATTAGCACTATGATCAGATCCAGAATCATCATGCTTACCCATATGAATAGTTTCATAGCTATTTTGGCTATGGAGCTTATCAAGAACAAGGGGACACATACAATGGTGACAGCTGCATGGAAAATGCTAATCTGCTGGAGAAGATTCAAAAAAAGGAGGTAGAGCACATGCAACAGGAAAACAACGAGGCAGAATGTATGTCAGACTTGGAAGAATAATTTAATGAAGAGGATCTTGAGGAGATAACATCATTTTATCCTCCATCTTCCACTTTCCAAGAACATGAACCTGCTATCATGAAGGAGGGAATTCAAGGACAACGGTTTGTATTTCATAATGGCCCTCTAGAACCAAGGTTGGAAGATATAAATCTTCCATGTTATTCTCAGGAGGAGGAAAGGAAAGAGTACAAGGATCCCATCTCTCCCATTTCTCTCACACCATCCATCTAGGAAGGTCAGCAGGAAGACTCCATTCTTGGATTTGAAATTCAGATCAAGGAGCACACCCAGAGGATCAGATCATGCCCTATCAGGTACTTGGCTTCATTAGAGCTAAGGGAAAAGCCAAAACCAGTCATGATTTCTTCTAAGCATGAGGATGAGCTCCAAAGTACCAAGGATCAGCTACAATTCCTCTTCAATCCAAATGAAGAGCAACTAAAAGAGGCATTGGTCTTGTTTTCAATTGACACCTTGATGATATGGGTGGAGGAGTGGCTTAAGGTCAGTTTTTCACTCATCTAAGAAGCCATATTCAGTTTCAAATAATTTGCATGGCTACCCCTCTTGAGGAAGGGAATTTTCTTCTCCCTACTAGCTGCAAGATTTGTTTGAGTCCCTTTTCTCTCTGGTTAGTGTAGGAATAGATTTAGTTTTTCTTTCAGTAGAATAAGTGCTCTTGCACACTCTGCATGTCTTATTTGAGGCATGTATGATTTGATCTTTGTACATAGTGGGTGTTGTTGTGTTTTGTTGCTCCAAGGTTGTATCACCATGCAGTTCAGCATGCCTACAGTCCATTTCAGGGACAAATGAAAGCCCTAGGTTATACAATTTTCTACTCTCAGAAGCCCCATTTCCAATATTTTCTTATGAAAACTGAGAGTACAAACAGTGGAGCAGGCTCAGGGTCATCAAGTGTAAGCAATCGACGAGTCCATTTCAAGAAAAGGGTCAGTACCAGGCTATCATTCATGAATCCATACCCAATGGATGCTTCGAGGCCACTGATCACTTCATATAACAAGCAAATGTCCCCGTGAGTCACCAAATTTTTATCTCAATTTTTCCCCCCAGCAAGATTAATCAAACATGACGCTGTACAGGAAGAATTCTAAGAGGCATTTCCATCGAACGATCCTATGTTTCAAATCTGAAATTCAGGTTGCAGGCGGACTCGAAAAAAGAAAAACCAGAGGCCCAAAGGATCAAACAGTGTCAAGGAAAACTAGAGGCTCAGAGGAGAGAAATGGACGGAGGCTCAAAGTCTTTGGGATTTATAAATGAAGCAAAGTGAGCCCAAATTTTCTAAGTGTGGAAGAATCAGTGGAAGCTTTCATGTGCCTCATCGGCGCTTACCCAAAGGTTAAGCCAAAAGTGGTTCCTGAAATAAGCGCCAAGCTTCCACATGTCCTAGAGTAAAAAAGGTATAGATCCGCCTCAAAATGAATAAGTATAGAGGAGCTGTGGAAAACTCCATGTGTCCAAGTGGCGCACCTTCAAGGATAAGCCAAAAGATGAAATCTCAAACAAAGTGCCAACCTTCCATGTGTCCAAAGTCAAAAAAATGGGGACAAAGTTGGTCGTTGAAAATTCAAGATGGGGTAGAGCCAGCGGAGAGTGCCACATGCCTCAATGACACAAATTCAAAAGGGCCAGCTCAAGGTCTAGTCTCAAACAAGTGCAGGCTTGTCAAGTGTCCCAGAGTCCAAAAGGGGACAGAGCGAGCTCAAAATAACTAAGTATAGAGAACCGGAGGACGGTACCACATGTCTATTCAGCACAAATTCAAAGGTGCAACCTGAAACAGATACTCAAATGAGTACGAATCTTCCACGTGTCCCAGGGCATGAAAAGGTAGAATCGATCATTGAAAAGTCTAAGCAGAGGCAAGCTAGTGGAAGGATCCAAGTGTCAGCACGACGCAACTTCAAAAGTAAAGTTCGAAGTAGGTTCCCAAACAAGCGCTAAGCTTCCAATTGTCTAGGGTCAAACTTATGGCCCTGCCAAGCAAAGGGGACTCAGCTAAAACGTGAAGAAACTGAAAAAAGCTTCGGAGGGTGACACGTGTTTCATTAGCACAATTTTAAAGGCGCGGCCCAAAAGGTAATCCCCAAATGAGTGCCATCTTACCCCATGTCCCAGACTCTGATAAGGTGAGAGAAACTGTTGAAAATTCCAAGAGCCAGTGGAGGCCTCCATGTGTCTCGACCGCACAACTTCAAAGGTAAAGTCTGGGGGTAGTTTCCAAACATGCGCAAAGCCACCACGTGTCTTGGGTCAGACATAGTGCCTCCCCCAATAGAAAGGACTCAGGAAAAATACAAAGGAGCCTAAGGAGCTCATGAAAGTTGCCATGTGTCAGTCTGACATGATTTCCAGAGCATAAGGAAGGAGCTGAATCTTCAATATGCGCGAGGCTGCCACGTAGACCCTGTATGGACAGACTCTTTAAACATTACGCGCTCGCAACCCTAATCTTCAAACAACCATATATTTTTACTGGAAACTCAGATTTGGGCGGGAGAAGACTATTTGGAAAGGTCTCAACCTCCTCTACGCCATGAAATCATAAAATATTATTTTCTACATGATTTGGTGGGTGAAAATGGGAAAAATTCTTTCAGGACATTAATGCAAAATCTGATTGTTTCAACTACCAAATCAGAATTTTGATTTGATCCACTGTTCTTCTTCCTTCAACACGCCAAGTAGACAATCAAGGAAAACTTGACAGATTGTAGGTAGATTTGTACGGGGCATTGAGGGTCGGTGGTTGAGCTTTCAGAGCAGGATTCAATGCTCTTCTAGGAGTAGTTGGAACAAAGTTTGAATTTTTCCCTCCTCTCACTCTTATTCTTCCTATATATTGTAGTAGAGGGGCATATTTAAAGGGTTGGTCATTATTTCTCCTCTGCCCCCCTCTCTCTTTTTTCCCTAGGGTAGAATACAGAGTCTAAGCTTCCTTTCATGGCTTTGTAATGGCATTTTCTTGCCTCTTGCCCACTGATGATGTATTGTGTGAACTTTTGGAGCAATAAAGTATGTTTTGTGATGCATATGTCCATCCTTTGCTTATTTTATTGTCTCTTCTCGCCTCTCTTTGTTGCAAGGTATATTATGCATACCCTGATGTTCATTGTAGGTTTTAGGAGCTATGCCTAATGGGTTTCAAAGATATGTTCTATGTGAAATCTATCTCTGGTCTGTCTTGCATCTTATCCACCCTCTCTTCTGCTCACCTCTCTCCACTTCAGTAAGTTTAGATCTGTGACCAACCACTTCCTTTTCTGGTGTATCACCACTTAGTGTAGTAAATTTCACCCTCTCTCTCTCCCAGTCCCCTTAGAATGGTTAGATTAGGATAAATTGGGTTCTACCAGCACTGGAGTAGTTCATGGTAGGTAGATTAGGAAGCAAGAACTGGCTTTTTCCAAAGGTCCATCTCAAGTTTTGCAAGTCCCATAGCTTGAGAGATGGTCTAATGTTGTGTAATCACACCGAATGCCCCACTCACAACCAAGCCATTCGGGGGTGTTGTGATTTTGCACTAATAGGAACCTAGGAAATGGAAAAAATAAGGTTGGTTTCAGGATCTTTAGGATGGCATTCTTGATATACTTGAAGGTACATGAGGCATGAATCTAAGATAACTAATAGTACATGGCTTTATAAAGGATTCTTCCCTAGCACTTCACACACAGCAGCGATAAGGGTGTCGAGTGTTTGGCCAATATACCAATAGTAAAAATTTATAACATGGCCAAAACACCGTGGCAGCTTTCCTATTGGGTGACGAAATCCCAATATTTCCACCTGGTAGAAGATTTTTCAGATGTGTTTATTGTTGTGTGAGCTTGGATGTGTGTGAAAGAAGTGGATGCAACATATTACCTCCTACTTAAACTAGATCAGCAAATGAGTATGAAGGTGTTATTTTTAATTCTAAAAATGAAATGTGAAGTTCAATGAGAGCACACAAACAAAGGAGGGAGAAAGATGCAGAAAGAAGAAAATAGGGAACAAAATCAAGAATGCCTGGATAACAATATTTTCCTTATTTTTTATTTTACTTTCTTTTAGAAAGTGCACTGTTGATCCAAACAAGCAATCCACCACGTACGCAAGCGAGTGAACCTCCTACCTATGGGGTTAATGGAAAGGTAAGAAGTGGATTATAAAATGAATTAAGAAAATAAATGACTCACTGAAGAGACATGTTGACATCCCACCGGGCATGCCAGAATGTTTGAAAATATTTCTTGCTCATGTTACAAGTTAATGCAAGGAATACAAGAAATCAAGAAACACCAAATTATGAGAGGGTTAAAGTGACCTCCTGATGTGGATAACGAAGATGGTGATGGAAAAAAATATGCAAAATATCCTCTCCATTACGAGCTCGATGACCTGCATAACAAAGAGAGACTAACATGAAAAAGATTAGAAATTAATATGGTGGGTTACCTAACCAAGTCAGTCTTGAGAAAGTGATATCTTCCTAGGATGGATGTCAACCCACATTTGATAATAAAGATCAATAAATAGTAATTGATAAAAGGATGTAGATAATAGTCTAAAACAGAGATCCAATATAGACTATAGATATTGAAATGAATATCTAATAATGTGAAATGTTGATACGTAAATAAAATATGAGAATGTTGACTATGACCCGATATTGACTACTAGGGTCCATAACGACTGGTGCAAATCTAAGAAGAATATATGTGGAAACAAATCTGATAATTACACTAAGATGTTGGATCTGATGCAGGGATATCACGATGAACAGAAGTCATGGAACTGGAGGCACATCTGATGTTGGCGCTGGTAGGATCGATGGTGACTGGGTTGAGTCAACGGTGATTGGGGCTGAGAATAAAAAATTAGGGTTGAAAAACAGATGGGTGGGTGAGATAGAGTTATCTGAAAGAAGGGGAAGCTATGTGGTAGGGGTAGATGATAGTGCAAAGATAAAATAGGGCTAGGAGAGGATGGGTCGATGGCGACTGGGAAAGGTTGTTGATGACTAGAGTAGGATATGGGAATTTGATGAGTTGAAATGATGAAAAGGGGGATTTGAAAATAATCAGAGAAGGATGATGAGATGGTTGAGCTTAGATTTGGCTTGAAAAACCTATAAGAAAGAAATTACAAAGCCAAAAAAAGGATTCCCAAGCAAACTGAAGGTCTTCAAGCTTCCATGAATGACATACAAGACTCTAGAGAGGACACCAAGTTACAGAATGTGGTTCATGAGAAAAACAAACCACAATAAGTTAATGAAATGCCTTGAAATCTGAAATTATCCTGTACCTTGGGAGGAGGTTTGGAGGTGTATAAATAGAGTCGATAGGGACCCGCATGAGTTTTCAAAGATTAGAGATGACTGTACATTTGACAGGTGGAGGTTAGATTTGATTTCAAAAAAGTGGTGTTAAAATGGTGGGAAAAGAGGAGGCGGACTATTTTATGGCTACATGGTAGCGTGAGGAGAAATTAGGGGGAGTTAATGGGTAGTTGAAATAAGGGTAGGAGAGGAATCTTAAGGTTATTAGATTGGGGGATAATAATATTAATAATAAATTGAGGATGTGGTGATTAAAGTGATATATGGGTAATTAGTAGGGATTAGGGATGATTTAAGGTATGATGAAGGGAAAATGGGAATTAAGATGGGTAATGGGATTTGAGGAGAAAATAAGGAGGGAAAATAGAAATTCAAATAGGAAGAGGATGAATGTGAAAAAAAAGGTAGCGAATGCGGGATGGGGGACAACATACCAAAAAGTGGTGTCTACAAAATTATATTTTTAATTGCATAGTCCATCGTTGTGTGGGATCACATTAAGGGGAAATTGGGAAAATATTGGGGAAGAAGGTAACTATATCTCAGTAAGTTTGAAGTACAAGGTTAGATTTCCTTAATCTAAAGATTCAGAAGAAGAGAGGCCAAAACCCAATGATGCTAGTATAAGTATTGGTGCAAATACCAATCAACCAAGAACGCAATTGAATCCAAGACAGATCCTAAGTTATAATATTGCACGAGGTCAACTAGGAAATCGTTTGGTTCCATGGGGAATATGGTTTTGTTCCCTAATCGTTTTATAAGTTTTCATCCTTATGGTGGGACTACTAACCCCAATCATTATCTCCTAACTTGTGATATGCATTGGGGGGTGAGAGGAGTTATAGATGAGAACACCAAGAATTGTGAACTCATATATAGGAGTGATGCATGGAAGAGTCTTGTTGTTTATATATCCAAGACAAATGAGTGTGCCATTTTTGCTAGATGTACGTAATGTTTTAACCCAACAATTCAAAAGGAATAAATATGTAGGGGAAACTATGAAGGATTTCAAGGAATAAAGAAAAATCAAGGAGAAACAGTCTTGAAATGTGACATGAACTTCTTTTATGTAATGAACAAGGCCAATTTTAATTTTGACGAATCAAGCAAGGATACTTCGTTTTTGGAAGGATTGTGCAAAAAGATTCAATTTACAATTATGCAAACAAAATTAAAATGAATCTTTTAGAGATATTTATAAAATGTTTATAGTCTTCTTTGAACTAAACATAAATATTAAAAGATAGAATATGGATATTGAAATAATATATTTTCAAGAATATTTAAGAAAATCAATCTAACAGAACAATATGTTCATCTCTTTGTTCAACCAATATGCTATGAAATTATCACCGTTTTTGAAGATAAAAGCTATATGGAGAAATATAACACGACCCTAAAAAAGTACAAATAATCTGGAGGAAAAAATCAATAGAAAGGAGATGAGAACACATACAAAAATTCTATCAACCCACTTTATTCACCATAACTATAATAGAATGTCATACATATAAAATACAGATGGAATACCCAGTGAAGAAATCCTTGAAATAAGGGAGGAAGCAAAAATTGTTCTCCATTTTATCCTAGGTATCCATTTAGACACATTAAAATAAGTATGGTTCTTATTTATGGATTTGAATTCTTATAATATATCAGATGATCAAAACTTTAGAGCAAGCATGGCGACATGTGAAGCTATATGGCTTCGGAAGTTGCTAGTGGCCTTGTTTGGTCAGAAGGTTGAGACTACTGTGATACACTGCAAAAATCAGAGTTGCATCAAGTTATCTGAGAATCCATTGTTTCATGATAGGTCTAAACATATAGATATTAGGTATCACTTCATCAGGGATTGTGTACAGCAAGGTATTGTTCAGTGACAATACATACCTACAGAGGAGAATGTAGTAGACATTCTAACTAAAGCATTGGGGAAGGAAAAATTTATCTTCTTCAGAGATAAGATCGGTGTCCTGCAAAATTCCATCAACCCACTTTAGTCACCAAAACTATATTAGAATTTCATACATATAAAATATAGATGGAATACCCAGTGAAGAAATCCTTGAAATAAGGGAGGAAGCTATAATTGTTCCCCATTTTATCCTAGGTATCCATTTAGACACATTAAAATAAGCATGGTTCTTATTTATGGATTTGAATTATTAGAATATATCAGATGATCAAAACTTTGGAGCTAATGAAACCGATCTCTTGTGAAGAGATTCTTGTAGTAATAAAACACATATATAAGGATATATCACTCATAGTTTGTAACTTTCACTTGAGATTCTTCCTTTCTTCTATAAGATCATGCAATTAAGATATGGGAGGTTGTGAATGAATCTACAAGATATAAATCAATGTTAAACAATTTTAATCATAATTTTTAGTTGTTATTCTTTAAAAATAGCATGTCTTGGGGAAATTCCTTAAATAGTTGAGGTTGAAGATGAATGTGCTTGCCATAATAGCAGATGTTTTTTCCATAAATTTTTAAACGCTTGAGGTTTAAACTAATAAGATAAATAAGTCAACACAAATGTTTTCCCAAAATGTCATCTTCTCAAAAACAAAATCAATTCGACTAATTGGTCTTTATAATTCAATCTAAAAAATAACTACACAAATTATTTCCACTTATTTCTAACCTCTTCAAGCATCTCTTACCTCTCCTTATCAAGTGTTTTTATTAAAGGTCAATGTTAGTTTGTTAGCTTGGACAGTTGTTTGTCCATTTACTAAGATTAGATAATAGTTATCTTATTGTTGAGAATGTATTAATTATTTTCTAATTATTGATTTCCTTTAAGGACACCTTACAACCAAATTTGTTATGGTTGTTAAGTTGTTATGTATCTCAGCCGTCGATTGAGAATCGATCTCGGCCATTGGTGTTCCAATGAGAGTAGTATAAAAGCAGGTCATTGGGCATTTGGAGAGTACAAGTTTGGAGAAGCATTTATAGTGCTAGCAAATGAGTTTGTAAGTCTGCAGTGATAGAAAACAGTCTTACAGTGTTAGCAAGGGAGCAGTGATAGCGTTGGGGATAGCAGTGGGGGAATATCAGCGGGAGAAGTTGGGAGATTGTCGAAGTTATGCCAGTAAGAGGCAAGGAATATTTGTATCTCTTAATTTGCTGAAGTTAATATAATTTCTCATCTGTAGAATTGGTTTTCCCTTAGGGATTTTACCAGGGACAATTTGTCTAAAAATATTGTGTTCACTGTGTTACGCATTTCTTTATGTATTCTTATTAGTGAATTTGCAGATGTGTTATTTTTAGATATTAGCTATGAATTAGTTTTCGGCAGTTAAATTAACTTTTAAGATAGGAGATTAATAATCAGTGACTGCAATAGAATTTTCACATGGTATCAGAGCAATATTAAGGGTAGGAAAAGGTTTTCCCTAAGAAAGAAATTGAGGGTTTTTATAACCTAGTTTGATCTCTTTAAATTTTTATTACTTTTATCCTTTGAGATGGCTTTAGTTGGTTTGAGAGATAAGGACAAATTAGATGGTGCCTAGAATTTTGGTGTCTGGAACAGCCAAACTTTCTTTATTGTTGGAAGAGAATGGTATAAAAGATTATGTTACCACTTTTGTAGTTGTACCTACAGACACAACACAACTTGTAACATACAAGAAAGAGGATGCCAAGGTGAGGAGGATTGTCATTGATGGTGTCAAGGATCATATTTTTCCACACATCTCCAAGTTAGATACGACGAATAAGATGTGGGATGCCATTCTAAATCTGTACCAGAACACTACCACCAATATGAAGATGATTCTCAGAGAAAATTTGAAGAATACTCAGATGAACAAGGGAGAAGATGTTACAAGTTACCTCACCAGACTTAGACTTGTCAAGGATGAGTTAGCAATTGTTGGAGATAGCCCTACCGATGATGAGTTGGTATGGATAGCCCTAAATGGGTTTACTAAATAGTGGGATGTTTTTGTTCAAGTTGTTAGTGGACGAGACACCTTACCGAGATGGGATCGACTATGGATTGATTTCACTTATGAGGAGTTTAGACTAAGTCTTGTTAATGGGGCCAACAAGATTCAGAAAAGTGAGGGAGAACAAGAAATCATTGCCCTAGTAGGAAAAGGGAAATCAAAGAAGGGATTTAGCAAAGGATCAAATTATCAAAGTGAGAAGAAGAAGAAGGACTTGTCTAAGGTCAAGTGCTTTATTTATCATGAGTTTGGACACTATGTCAGTGATTGCCCGTGTTAGGAAATAAGAGATAAAATATGCGGAATAATCCCTTATAGAATCACAATAGTAGAAACTAATATGCAGAAAATATTGCAGATCTGAAATAAAAGTGCAAAATAAATAACACAACACAGAGAGATAAGATTTAACGTGGTTCACCCAATTTGGGCTACGTCCACCAAGAATCACTTGCTCAGATTTTATTACAAGCCTCCACTCTCTCAATACAATACCCAGATCCATTTGGAGCTATGCTCAACAAACTCTACAGAATTCACACCCAAATTCAAAACACATCTGTAATACATTTTCTTGTACTTCTATCATATGCATAAGACCATCTAAATAGACAACTGCTTAAGCAGTTTGATAAAAAACCGTGGGTATCAAAACCAAGGGAAAAAACCGTGGGGATCAAAACAATGGGCAAAAGACCGAAAAAAACCATGGGCCCAAAAACAGCCCATAACGGTTACCCATTACCCATGGGTTAATAAACCACCCATGAAAATTTTCTTCGGGGGCTTCGCCCCCGAATCCCCTTCCATCGGGGGGGCTTCAACCCCCCTGACCCGCTCACCGGTGAGCGGGACCGCCATAAAAATACCCGAGTGTAACACATGGAAGGTGTACCATACTCTAACATGAAAATAGGCTCCACAAACACAACAACCCGGATAGGAAGAAGGGTAAGAAGCAGGTGACAGCTTCAACAAGTGTAGAAGAACTCTCTAGTAGAATGGAAGATAAATTTGCACTCATAGCTTGTATGGTCATCTCAACCTCACAGTGTGTTTGGTATATAGATAGTGGGGTGTCATTTCATATGACAGGAGTTAGAGAGTAATTATCTAATTACAAGGAGGAGGAAACCAATATCCAGATTTATATGGGGAACTTGTCCAAGCTCAACCCAGTTGGGAAAGGGACTGTTCAATTTCAGAGGGAGAATGGAAAGATAGTTCCACTTCATGATGTCTTGCATGTGCCAAGCTTAGGTATGAATTTGATTTCCATATCTATTCTTCAGGATAAAGGGTATATGTACTTTTTAGAGGGACACATGTGTTGATTAAGCACAAGGATTGGAAATCACCCATAACTATTGGAGTTAGGAGTGGTCACCTTTATAGGTTATTGTTTGATTCTCCTACTTGGCACTTATGAGAAGTAGTAATCCTAGAGATCTTGGAGATCTATGACAAAGGAGGATGGTCCATATTCATCATGGAGCACTTAAATTTCTTTGTGAGATAGTGACAAGTGTTCCAGAGGTGAGCACAGAGCATGATGATGTATGTAAGGGATGTGTGTTGGGGAAGTTTATGAAAGCATATTTTCCAAGGAGTGATAATAGATCTAAGGGTGTTCTTGATCTAGTACATTCAGATGTATGTGGACCAATGTCGACAAATTCTATCAGAGGATATGTGTACTATGTTACCTTTATTGATGATTTCTTTTGGAGGACCTAGATATACTTATTGAAGACCAAGGATGAGGTTTTCAGTCACTTCCAAGATTTCAAGGCTCTTGCAGAGAACTCAACAGGAAGGAAGATAAAGGTTCTTCGGTCAGATAATGGAGGCGAGTACAAAGGAAATGACTTCCAGGATTTCTGTGCTAGAGAAGGAATCAAGAGAGAGTGGATGGTTCCTTACAATCCACAACAGAATGGAGTTGCTGAGAGGAAGAACCATTCTATATCGAAGGCAACAAGGGCTATTCTACATGACCAGGAAATGCCCTGCTACCTATGGATAGAGGTGTGTAGTACAATAATTTACACTCAGAACAAGGTTCCACACAAGGTACTAGGGAAGATGACACCAGAGGAAGCTTTCACAGGGAAGAAGCCAGATGTAGGTCACTTCAAGATATTTGGGAGTTTTCCATATTGTCATATTCCAGAAGATACATGTACCAAGTTAGATCAGACTGTAGAGAAGGGGTACCTTGTTGGGTACAGTGAAACTTCAAAGGCATATAGGATTTTTATTCCAGGGACCAGAAGAATTATTGTTAGACATGATGTCAAGTTCATGGAGGACAAAGCATTTAGAAGGTCCATAGATTTACCAGTAGATGATAAAAGTGAGCATCCAACAAAAGCTCTAAGTCCAAGTCAAGGGAAGCAAAGCTCAAGTACAGTTACTAGTACAAGCATAAAATCGGGTAGTGAAGATTCACAAAGTATAGAGTAATTAGTGCGCAAGATATGCATCTAGAAGATATAGAGGTTGATATTTCATCCTCTATAGTTGGCAGCAGGAACCATGAGGTTTAAGACACACAAAGGGATACTCAGGAGTTTGTGGGAGCTCCTAGGAAGAGTACGAGATAGAGGAGAGAACCAGCCAAGTTCAATGACTATGTGGCATTAGTTAGCCAGTTGGTAGATAGTGAACCTTCCAGCTATCAAGAGGTTACACAACATCAAGTATGGTGAGATGTTATAGTTGAGGAATATACTTCAATAATGCAGAATGATGTGTGGGAGGTAGTGCCTAGACCAACAAATAGGGCAGTAGTTGGATCACATTGGATCTTCAAGATAAAGCACGGTGCAGATGGTAGCATCGAGAAATACAAGGCAAGGTTTTTGGCAAAGGGATTTTCTCAGAAGAAGGGAATAAACTATGAGGAGACATTTGCTCAAGTGGCCTGGTATACTTCTATACGAGCTGTAATCTCATTTGCAATGCAGATGGGATGGCAGATCCATCAAATGGATGTCAAAACAACATTCCTTAATGGTGAATTTAAGGAGGAGGTATACATAGAACAACCAGAAGGCTTTGTAGCACACAACAAAGAGACCCACGTGTGAAGATTGAAGAAAGCCTTATACAGACTCAAGTAGACTCCTAGAGATTGGTATGATCGCATTGATACATACTTGCAGGAAATGGGATTTGTGAAGAGTGAGGCAGATACGAACCTCTACTACTTGGTGGTTGGGGGCAAGGCTCTCATTCTTGTTATATATGTAGATGACTTGTTTCTTATAGGTGCAATAGGGATCATAGAGGATTGTAAAAGGGACATTGCAAAAGAGTTCGAGATGAAGCACTTGGGACTCATGCACTATTTTCTAGGCATGGAGGTGTGGCAGAAAGATGGAGAGATTTTCCTTGGTCAAGGGAAATATTGCATTGAAATCTTGAAGAGATTCGAGATGGAGGATTACAAAGCCATGTCTACACCTATGATCACTAATTGGAGGAAGGCAGATACATCTAAGGACAGAGGTGTAGATCCCACCTTATATAGGCAATTAATTGGTTCACTCATGTATTTGGTCAACACCAGGCCAGATATAGCATTTGCAGTAAACTCTCTTAGTCAGTTCATGATTGAGCTAAAGAGAGTGCATTGGACAATAGCTAATCATGTGTTGCATTATTTACGTGGTTCAATTGAGTATGGGATCAGATATGTTCGAGATGAAGGAATCAAGTTGATAGGATATAATGACACAGATTGGGCAGGGAGTACAATAGACAAAAGGAGCACTTCAGGGTGTTGTTTCAGTTTAGGATCAGAGTTGTTTCTTGGTTCAACAGGGAGCAGAAGTTGGTGGCTTTGAGTTCATCGGAAGCAGAATACATTGCAGCTAGCATGGCGACATGTGAAGCTATATGGCTTCGGAAGTTGCTATTGGCCTTGTTTGGTCAGAAGGTTGAGAAGTTACTGTGATACACTGCGACAATAAGAGTTGCATCAAGTTGTCTGAGAATCCATTGTTTCATGATAGGTCTAAACATATAGATATCGGGTATCACTTCATCAGGGATTGTGTACAGCGAGGTATTGTTCATCTACAATACATACCTACAGAGGAGCAGGTAGTAGACATTCTGACTAAGGCATTGGGGAAGGAAAAATTTATCTTCTTTAGAGACAAGATCGGTGTCGTGCAAAATTCCATCAACCCACTTTAGTCACCATAACTATAATAGAATGTCATACATATAAAATATAGATGGAATACCCAGTGAAGAAATCCTTGAAATAAGGGAGGAAGCAATAATTGTTCCCCATTTTAACCTAGGTATCCATTTAGACACATTAAAATAAGCATGGTTCTTATTTATGGATTTGAATTATTAGAATATATCAGATGATCAAACCTTTGGAGCTAATGAAACCGATCTCTTATGAAGATATTCTTGTAGTAATAAAATACATATATAAGGATATATCACTCATAGTTTATAACTTTAACTTGAGATTCTTCGTTTCTTCTATAAGATCATGCAATTAAGACAGGGAGGTTGTGAATGAATCTACAAGATATAAATCAATGTTAAAAAAATTTAATCGTAATTTTTAGCTATTATTCTTAAAAAATAGCATGTCTTGGGGCAATTTCTTAAACGATTGAGGCTAAAGATGAATGTGCTTGCCATAATAGCAGATGTTTTTTACGTAAATTTTTAAACACTTGAGGTTTAAACTAATAAGATAAATAAGTCAACACAAATGTTTTCCCAAAATGTCATCTGCTCAAAAACAAAATCAATTCGATTAATTGGTCCTTATAATTCAATCTACAAAATAACTACACAAATTATTTCCACTTATTTCTAACCTCTTCAAGCATCTCTTACCTCTCCCTATCAAGTATTTTTATTAAAAGTCAGTCTGTGTTTGTTAGCTTGGACAATTGTTTGTCCATTTACTAAGATTAGATAATAGTTATCTTATTGTTGAGAATGTATTAATTATTTTCTAATTATTGATTTTCTTTAGTGACACCTTGCAACCAAATTTGTTATGGTTGTTAAGTTGTTATGTATCTCAGCTGTCAATTGAGAATCGATCTCGGCCATTGGTGTTCCAATGAGAGTAGTATAAAAGGAGGTCATTGGGTATTTGGAGAGTACAAGTTTGGAGAAGCATTTGCAGTGGTAGCAAATGAGTTTGTAAGTTTATAGTGATAGCAAACAATCTTGTAGTGTTAGCAAGGGCATAGTGATAGCGTTGGGGATAGCAGTGGGGGAATATCAGTGGGAGAAGTTGGGAGATTGTCGAAGTTCTGCCAGTAAGAGGAAAGTAATCTTTGTATCTCTTAATTTGCCGAAGTTAATATAATTTCTCATCTGTAGAATTGGTTTTCCCTTAGGGTTTTTTCCAAGGACAATTGTCCGAAAATATAGTGTTCATTGTGTTACGCATTTCTTTTCGTATTCTTATTAGTGCAGTTGCAATTGTGTTATTTTTCGATATTAACTGTGAATTAATTTTCGGCAGTTAAATAATCTTTTAAATTAAGAAATTAATAATCAGTAACTGCGATAAAATTTTCACAGTCAAAAAATTCTTTATTACATTATCATAACGCAGAAATCTCTCATTTCAGCAAAGATTACTTTAAAACAATATTGTTATGGTCACTAAACTTAAATTAGAAAAGCATATGATTGAGTGAACTACTATTTTGTCCTAAAATTCTACTAAAAAAAACTTGATTGGTGCTCCTACATCTCATCTTGCATCTTCTTCGAGTTATCATAGAGAATTCGACAATGAAATCCTCTTTATCCGTACTACTTTATTTTAATGTCTAAACTCTTAAGGATTACTTAGTTAAAGAACGATAAAGTTAGACCAAAAAGATTCGATTTTTAAAAGGTCTACTAAAGCCTAACGCTTTTCTTTGATTTGTTATGAATAAATAATCCTCATTTAAGGTCGACTTGAACGGATATATTCCCGTGGGAATTCATGTTGTGTTTTGTGTGAAGCTAAATTAGAACCCAAAGTATCTTCTTTTTCACTTTCCCTATGGTCATAGTTTTTTAATAAGATGAATAAAATTAGGTGATTTCAAGAAAATATTCACTAGTTTATCTTAAATTGTAGTGATTTCAGATAATACTCTCCAATCATATATTTGATGAATTCTAATCTTAAAAAATCTCATGTCTATTTTTCATTTGAAGATTGATAAAAAGGAATATAATGAAACGATCCATAAGATTAGTCTCCTCTTACCGTAAAACGATTGTAAGCTTACTTCAAATGTTACCTTTGATGACTTAGTTGTCCTCAAAAAAATTAATTATGGAGGATAAATGGAACATATTTTTATAATTGTGAACAAAATCATCTCTTATTTTGGAATTCATCCCTCCCCTAACTTTGGGAATGTGGACCTACAAATTGTTACAAACTCTTTTTCAGCTATACCTAACACTAGTCTTGTTATTCTTTAGCCCAATTCAAAAATAAATAAATATTTATTAATTTAGATAACCCCTTAATAAGGAATATTGGGGAAAATATCTCACCCTTCTCATGATTGCACTCTCACTACTATTAGAAAACACTACATTGTCCCTACTTGATGGTTTTGTTTAGTGCTCAATATATTGATGATATTATTAAATATAATATCTTTTAGTTAGGTTGATTGTGTTAAAAAAACTTGTGATTCAAACTATATAAATGATCCAAAGTTATGCTTATTAAAAGGTATCTTTTATGGTTCTAAAAAATAGTTCAAGGAATCCAACTCTTTTGTGAGATCCTTTAACCATTTTCAAAATAATTGATATAGGGGTGAGGAATGACCCATTAGGGCCAAGAAACAAAAAACAAAAATACCTAGACAATATGAGATGTGGATGTAGAGAAAAGCCCTGTATATTGCCAATATCAAGGTTGTTGGTAAGTCGTCTACTAAAAAGATTAAGTTTCAAAGACTACAATCATATTATTATTTAATTATAGGTTTTTTTAATCGTTTGTGACTTTTTTTCAAATGTAGGTGTCAAGTCTTACTTAACTTATTATTGAAGGCATTTTTTGAGTTCAACTTTATGTTTCATCTTATTATGAAGATGATGTATTTTCCATCATGATAATTTTGTAAGTGAATAAGGACCTTATCCCTTATTTAATGATTAAAAAACACTTTTCTATTTTATGTTAAAGAGGTGTCATAAAGAGATGTAATCAATTCATAAAATTAACTTCTCAAAGAGATCTCATCAATTATTACAAGGATCTCATCAATCTATAAAAATAACTTAAATTTATATTTTATTAAAGGGACCCCATCAATTATTGAAGGGGTCAATTCATAAAATTAACTTTTTCAATTATAAATTTTATTGAATATCCCTTAATCTGCATTTTTTATTCAGTTGAAAATTGCAAACAGCAATTTTATACATGAATAATTAACCTTGTTATGGAAGATTGGGGAATGTCTATTTTATCCGAATTCCTCTTTTTTCTCTCTGAGTGGATTACCATCCGTTTTAACAGTGACATAATACCATCTAAAATTGATATGGTGGTTTATCTAATTCTAATCTTCAAAACTCGTGTATTTCATTATATAACACATGCCCCAACCACAAAAACCCAATGATTTGGAAATTGAACTCGTGCCACATAACAAGCATTCCTGGACACATTTTAATACATGCTATGTTTTATTTTTTATATTTTGTTTTACAGGTACAATCAATCACGAAGCCATTACAGTTCTTCAATCTACGAATAAATAATAACTATTACATATCAGTAGGTTTCAACTGCAGGAACATAGCTACTGCTAAACCCCCTTTACTTTTCTTCAGGGCAGCTACACCCAACAAACTTTACAAATCCAGACAAAATAATTGATGAGTGTGTCACTTGGTGATGGCATAGATGGCATATATGATTCCTGGCAAGTACCCCAATATCGTCAACAGCAAACATATCCAGAACTCCGCCTGCAATACCATCAAACATTTACTTAGTTAACTACAGATCAATCTACAGAAAGAGAAAGAACCAGAAAAAACACAGAGACAGAGAGAGAGAGTTACATGGCAGCCAAATTTAAGGAAGACACCCAGTGGAGGCAAGAGAATAGCCAAAAGTATGTCGATGAAGGTTGCAGTGCCCTCCCTCATGATTAACCAGATGTTTCACAAAGATATTCCAGATTCCTACCCGCAGCGAGAAGCTTTAACCAAAATATAACGCGCGCATAGAGAGGCAGAGATATGTGTGATTGTTAGAGCTTATTGAAAGGAGGAAGAATGCATATTTAACATGTCGAAGAGACGCGTTGAGTCCGCGTTGGCAGAGGAGTATCTGTTAAGTAAAGTAATTGAGGTTTAGCTTCATTTAACATGAGGGGGACACCTGTATTTTGCACGTTTAAGTCGGAAACGCGGCTAGGCTGCCACGTATGGGAAGAATATGACCGTCATTCTAAGAAAAACTATATACCACAACGCTGTTATATTTAATGGTCTGTGGCCTCTGCTCTAAACTTTGAATTTACTAACTATAGTTGCCAGAATTGTCTCCGTGTAGTTCGAGCGCAAATTATGTTGGCTATGGATATACTAGCATGTTCCCCATAGATTGCGAATAAAGTAACCACGTGTTGGAATAAATTTAACTAGCAACCGCATTAAAAACAAAACAAAAAAAAATCATTTGATGCGATTGCTTAGAATCATTTGTAGGTTTGCTACTTTTTTATTTCATTGTATTATTATTTTTGATTGGATGACATTTAATTTGATATATATAGCATGTAGACATAAATGAGAAGTTCCAAATAAAATAGATGGGAATTAAATACTTGCCTGACCCACACCTTATTCTACGGAAAAGATTGTTCCTATCCAAAAAATATATGAAATATGTCCTCAACTTTATTGACTCAATCTCATAAAGAGGACAATGATCTCGCTCACATTATTCATGCATGAGTGCAATTTGTACTTAAATCGAGCAAAACAAAACATGTCAAAAAACCAATTGGTTTAATGTTTGAAAAATGATAAATCTTTGCTAATTTCTTTTTTAATGGCATCAAGGTTTTCGATTAGACAAAGTTTAATTTGATAAACGAAATGTACTGTAAATGAATGGAATGTTGGAAATAAAAAGGTGGGAATGAAATACATGCATGTTCCACACTTATTCCATAACTTAGATTGTTCCTACCCACAAAATATTTGCTATCTATGTTCAGGTTAAACACCTTAATCTCATGTGTATTACTCATGTGAGTGCACTTTGAGTTTAAAGGGGTCAAAATAACAATTGTTGAAAATTCAATGGGTTCCATGTTGGAAATCCATCCACACTCGTTTCTTGTAGTGTATTGTAGGCCTTCTTTTTAGTTTTAAGCTCTAGTAATTGCAAAAAGAAGGCAATGTAAGAACACTCATTGATAATTTAGCTCCTCTAGCATAAGGACATATAAGCGACAAGAAGAATTTTTATAACGTAAAGATTTTTGATTGAACAATATTAAATTTGTTAGATATGGAGGAGATATGAATGGAAATTTGGAAATAAAAAAAGGTAAATTAAAACATTGTATGTCATATACCTATTCCATTGCTCACATTGTTTCAATCTAAATAACATCTACTATTTGTGGTCTACTATATTGTCTCAATCTAACTGACATAGATTAGTCACATGAGTATAATTTGTGCTTCAAGCAAAATGGAAAATAATAAAAATTCCAAAAATCCAACTAGAATACATCCAATGCAATCGTTCAACAAGATATTGTTGATAAAAAAAGGCACGAAATCATGCAAGAATTTTAAAAAGTAATGCTTTTATTTCATAGACGATGAATTGATGATGATGTCGAGGCAACTGCTACACTATAGTTCACGATTTACCTGAGATGGATGCATGAGAATTTAAAAAAATTGAAATGAATGACGATTGTATTTCGTCAACTAGCATGCAGAAAAAGGACGCAGTTGAAAGGTGCACTGCGATCGCCAGCACCTAACCACAATGATGTGAATCCAGCTGCAAGAGGTTGAAATACCTCCAAAAACACACATAAACACCTTTGCAAATAAAACCAGGAGTTTCACAATAGCTTACTTCTCATTCTGGAATTCACACTGCTCTATTACATCATTACCATTCTCCTTTTATTTCAAGACTACTCTAAAACCCTAAAATGCCAAAAACCCTAAAATGCCAAAAAATCCTAAAATGCAAAACAACTCGGATTGACCCCAAAATTTGCGTGCCAAATATGAATTCATAAATTAGGGCTCACGCGAAATTTGGACTTATTCTGAAAAGCACAACAAAAGTTATTAAAGTTCTAAGACCTAGAGAAAAGCAGAAAAAACATTCGGAGCCAATTTTAGACCACTAGATGACGGAATCCGAGCCCGAAAATGTGCCAAAATGAGCACAACCTTGCAAGCAAAGTTGTCCCCAGCATAGTACTAATGTATATCTACCACCCGATCGCCAGCACCTAACCACAATGGGTCGAACCATTGACCATTCATGTACGTTTTGTAACTAAAATTGAGGGTCGGCATGGGAGTCCAAAATCCACAGCAATAACTTTAGAAAATATCTTATGTTATCTGTTTGAGGACTAATTATTGTTTCTCTCTCGTAGATTCAGATAGAAAATTGAGACAAACTTTTGATTCTTCGTCGCCATATGAATGTCTCGAGATCAAGTCCAAAATCATCCCTTCCCCATTGAGTTTTTAATTTAGATTATGATATGGTTTATAAACAAATCGACAACTTGCAGCGGATATAATCCAAGCCAAAGGGAGAATCGCACCGTGGAGTTGAAATAATGAAATGTTAACTAATTGCCTTGCTATCAACATAGATGGTGAGGATGGATTCATGATGTCAATGTGTTGGCGTGTAAAATGCCCTTGCATTTCACTTAACCATTGGGTTAGGGATGGTACATGGAGAGAGAATGGTTTTTAGTCTTATTTATGCATCTATTTTGCTATTTTCTTTTGACTTTTCTTTGCATCCTTCCGACGTCTTACTTACACATGACCATATTATTTTTGTCTTACATTACTTTTATTCTTCATGACACATTGCACACACCACTTGTCCTTTTCCCTCCCTAGTCGACGCCATCGACCATGGGTGATTACGTCGGCGCATTTCAAATTCTTGTCTAGCACAATTGCCTACGGGTGATGGCGTTGATATAAATACCAAAAGACAATTTCACAAAAGGAACAAAGCACATAGATATATAAGAACTCGCCATTTGCTCTACTCTTTCTCGTCAACTTGCATCTTCTCGCTCAACTCTTGGATTTCTTACACCTTGACTATTGGATTGGATCTTCTTCTTGTTTGACTGGTTTGTTTGTTACACTCTCGGGTCACCTATAGTGACTTAGGAAACGATTTTTTCCCCTTCTTTACCCAAAAGTTATTCTATCTTGGTGTATGGTCATTTGACAAATAGATGCATCAACGACTGCCCCCTAATAGGTAAGTGTTCTAACTCGAGTTGTCATTTTGCATAGAGTAGTCTCCTATCTCTTTTCTTATGCACATGTTAATCTAGCATCTTATACACATGTTAGTTTAGCATATTGTTATCCAACTCTTTATCTTATGTTGTATGCTTTACTTTGGTTAACATAGATCTTGCATGTTTATTTTGTTTTTAATCACCACCATAGTGTTGATACCCTAATAGGGTTCCTTCCTCTTTCTCAATCTCAGTTCTTGGAAACCCCAGGTTGAAATAGTGTAAAGGTTACTTCCCTTTGGGTGTGTGATCTTAGCAGTCCATATACCCCCTTTGAATTCTATCAGTTGTGTGTCGGTCTTGGTGTGTCTCTTACTCGTTGCCTCGATACCCTAGTTGAATGGATGAAAGGAGTGCATGTTGTCTAGATACGTTTTCACCCACCATACATCCTTGGTAAATCAAACATGAACCTCCTTCTGTACTTTTTGATTGATCACATCTCATTAAAATCATCCAGTTTTAGTTTTATCTTATTTTAGTCCTTAAAAATCCATAAAAACCCTCAAAAACCAATCTTCCTAGATGCCTTCAGCCCCTATGTCAATTTTGTGCAAGTTTGATCATGTCTGTTTTGTTCAAATTACATCCCAGATGACTTAGGACCCTTTGTAAGCCTTTTTACAAAGCCGGTTATGTCATTAGCTTGTATTTATGAGCTTTTTATGGGCTAGATCATCTCTCCATCATATAGTATCTATGCATGTGGTTCTCCAATTCTGATGTGTAGTCACTTCCAGAGTCCAATTTTCCCTTCTACAAATATTGTTATGTTGTAGAAACCAATGGAAAGAAGTATAACACTCGCAATAATAATACCCTATGGGATGAAGGAAAGAGGATTAGATTGATGATACCTCTGATCTTTCACTTGAGATCCAAAATTTCCTTGACAAACTTACCCAATACAAGAGGGAACCCGAATCAGTGATCTACACACATCTTCTTGACTTCGTATCTACACATCTTGACAATAGAGTAGAAATTGGGAAGGCCACTACAACATGATTATTTGAGAATTCCTTTAGTTTTGACCCTGCTAATCTCATCCTTCAACTCATAAACAAAATGGGCCAACAACAAACCGCTACTGCAACTCAAATTATCCAAATGCAAACTAGTATGGTTCAAATAGTTAACCATCCCAACTCAGTCTCCAAGGGTGCATTTCCCCCTCCCTTGCCTAATGGACCCAATGAGGCACCTATTTCCCAGCATCCTATTAATAACAAAGTTTTGCGAGTAGTCCAACAAGAGCCTCTAACACCCTATATTGCTAGCATGAATATTGGAGGCATCACCTCTTCCATTTCCTATGATGGATCAACTGATCCCACTCTCCACATTGAATCTTTTGGTAATATTTATAAGGAATGGATTAAATTTAACTCCTACGATGCTACTAATATTTTATCTAAGACCCTTACTAGGGATTCCTTAGATTGGTATCATACTTTACCCCTAACTCCATAGTGGACCTAGAATCTTTGGTAATTGCCCTAGTCAATGAGTTCCAATATTATGACCTTTCTTATAATAATATTAATGCTTTCATTATCCCTCAACAACGTGAGAAGACATTTTCTACTAAAGAAAAACATAACATACCAAATGATAGTCTATAATAACTTTTCCTCTGAGCTCTAGAACCTCGCCTTCAATATAAGCTTAGGTATTTCTCTCCTAATTCCTTAGATGAAGATTTTGAACAAGCTAAAAGAAAATGCTACCTCATAAGGGAGTTCGAGAAGGCTCCTCCTAAAGCACAAGAAAACAAACAAGTGAAAAACCTCCAAAGGTCATAGAATAAGAATGTCATAGATGAAGGAGTCTCAAATACTCTTCATCTTATGACTTCTTTAAGTAGGAATTTCTTCAATATTGATCAGAAAAACTAATAATAATAAAAATCAACCTGTTTATTATCAACCATTGACCAAGGATGAGTTGAGACGATGCATTCCTACGCCATTTAGTCAAATCCTTGATCCTTCTCAACTTGTCCCTCAATGGCATGATGAGAACAACTTTTTTTCATGGCACGCTAACTGGGGCCATTCTTATGAAAATTTTTGTGCCCTTCACATGACTGCTATTACATTCTTTCTAGGCCCTCAGTTTGATCATGATGCCATCACTAGAGAACGTTTGATTGAAGCGGGCAAGGCTCGTGATGCCCACAAACAAAAAGATCATCATATTTGTATTAACCAAGCTAATGAAGATCTCAAAGTCTTCTCCAGTCCTATGCCTAACCATAGTACAGGAAAAAGTTCTAAGAAATCATAAAATGCTACAACAAATGTAGTTGATCCTGATTATCCTCCTGAAAGCACAGTTACCATTAATGATGTGAGGCATGTTATAACGTACATAGAACTTGAATATCCTCCATCATTTCATCATCAGACTCACAAATTCATCTACCCTTGTGTATTTCATAATCTGATTCCCAAAGAAAAAATCCCATCGTATGTAGATGCCATCTACCCCTGTGGAAAAATTTCTATAGGGTTAAGGGTGTCTAAAACCCTTCCTCCAATTATGTATTCCTTCATCCGGGCCGATGGCATCGAGCCTAAACAAAAATCAATTCCTAAAATATCCCTAATTACTCCTCTTTTTGAGCATGTTTCTCAAGATCCACAACACTCCCAACTTGCTGCTCAGTCCAATCATGATGAGTAAGATCCTCTAGAAGTAATTTCTTAGTTTCCGACCCAAGTTCCGTTGTTAGAGATCTTACGCACATTACCTCGCCACCGTGAGTTCCTAATGACTTCTCTCTGTGACATGAACATCCCTTTTTGTCCTACTTTAGGGAAGTCTCTTACATGACACAGTTCGAAAGAAAGCATCTTCCATCAATGAGAGGAGCTTTCCATTTGCATGAATCTTACCACATACACTCAAACTTTTATCCATTTCCCCATAGTTGCTATGATTCCAGATGAAATCTTTCTTTAGGAAAATGATCCTCCAATTTTCATCTTTGTACAAATAATTCAAAACTAGGTTAAACACGCCCTCATCAATGAGGGTTCTGGAACATGTGTGTCCTCAGATTTCATCAAGGCTCTTGGTTACTCAATAGACAACCTAAAATCCACACGTACTACTTTCCAGGGATATGATCATCGACAAATGCCTCCCATAGGTCGCATTTAGCTTCCCATCACTATTCCTCCTAGGATCGTACATGTAAATGTTGTGGTCTTTAATTCACCCTTATCTTATAATATCCTCCTAGGTCGACCTTAGACCCATCGTATGTGTGTGGTCACTCCTTCTACATACCAATGTTTCAATTTTTTTCATAAAGGAGATATTTATAATATTCAAGGCAACCCAAATCCTTGAAACTATGACATTATTCAACAAAAGAGGACATATAGGTTCCCAACCCTTCAATAATTATCTCCTATCCCATTTTGTGAATATCAACACTTCAACTATCCTATTGAGTCTCTTTGTCGCAATGCGGGTCATTCAGAATGTAGACACAAAATCATGCACCTTGGGTATATATATAGTCTTAATTGCATACTACTATTCATATTATTCCTAAGTAAGAAAAGTATTAATAAACCCATGTCTTTGGCCATGTTTTCTTTATTTATGTTGCCATTTTTGGTCTTACACACCTTCTTTCTCAATCTAATCTCTGACCATTCAGTTTCTCTGAATCTAGACATTGTTATCTATTTTTACCCCCTTGGTAAAAATAAACAACTTGGGAGGATGGGCTTGAGCACTAGACAAGGCTTCATGAAGCAATCTGGTAGGAGACAAGTGTTCCAAAGGGGAATTATAGAAATAGGTTGATTTTGAGGGACTAAAACATAAAAGGAGGAAGGGTTGTAGAAGAGGAGGTTAGAGGGAGGAGAAGGAATTGGGAGAGGTTAATGTTGGGGGTGTTATCATTTTGTGGAAGCTATTTTTTTAGAGGAGGAAGATATGTATCTTGTGTACACTTGTGACGTTCATGCATGGCGATTGCATGAAATTCCTTTCACAAAGGTGATGTTAGCGGAGCAAGGGGTAGTGAAATGGAAGGCACGGATTATTTTATTCAACATATATTTATGGACATCAACAATAAAATCTATCTCCACCCTTGAATGTCTAACACCTATTAGCCGCCAATCAATTCTTTCCCTTGCTAAAAATGTCTTTGGTGTAATAAGATGCCAACAATTACTCAGATTTTTTGGTTGCGTAAGCTCTCTCGTTTCATCCCACCATAAAAAAATATATGTTCATTTTTTCTATGCACTTAATCATGGGCCCATGAAAGACATCAACGTTTGAAGTAGAGTAAATGAAATTCATTAAATTTAATTAGTCGTACTCTTCTACGATTATGAAAGGGCTAAACAAGCATTTCCAACTTCAAGAAACCATAGATACAACACATGGAGGTCGATGATCTCAGGTGGTTCCATGGAGGATGTTGACGTACTTTGAGCAGTGGGCCATTTAGTCACTTGTCAGACCATCCTTTCCCCAACCCACCTTTGACATCACTTTGGCGTAAATATATATAATTTAACCTTCACATTTATGATGAAACAATAATAATTTCATCGTCAGGACTAGATGATAAAAAATAGTAAACAATGGGTGGGAATTTGAAGTAGTGATCACATGTGACCGAAATCTGAAATGACAGGGATGAGAATGGATTTACGTATATTGACTAGAAAATTGAACAGTATTAATTTAGGCTATACATAATCTAATACAATAAAACAACATTGGCATATATGACAGGCATTAATATGGCATGGAAAAGTGCCAAGAAACTTAATTTTGAATGAAATGGTGAAGATGCGTGTTCAATAGATAAGAATAAATATATAAAAAATTCACTTGGTCTCTTTGATTGGATGAAAGAGACATTAAATACGTCATTTAGAATGGAGATACTGGTGACCAACATAGAAACTTCCTACCAATGTTTTGTTACAAAAAGATAGGATGCCCACTATAACAAGGTATAACATATATTTGAAGTGAGACAGGTCTCTCCCTTGCTAAAAATGTCTTTGGCGTAATAAGATGCCAACAACCTATAGAAATTTTTTTGTTTCGTAAGTTATTTTGTTTCATCCCACCACCAAAAATAATTTATCTTCATTTTTTCTACACAATAAATTGTGGGCCTATAAAGGAAATCAACAATTAAAGTAGAGTAAATGAAATTCATTAAATCCAATCAGTTCTAATCTTCTACACTTACAAAAGGATTGAATGGGAATTGTCAATTTTAAGAAATTGAAGATAAAAAACATGCAAGTTGACGGTCTTAGGTGGTTTCGTGGAGGATGTTGACATACTTTGAATAGTGGGCCGTTGTGTCACCTATCAGACTATCCCTTGCCCCAACACACCTCTAACATCCCTTCAACGTAAATATAAATAATTTAACTTTCACATTTATGATGAAATAATAGTAATTTCATCTTCGAGATCAGACGATAAAAACAAATTACGAAGGACTAAAATAAAAAACAAGAAAAAGTACCACCCTATATGCCTTTTTCTCAATATTTCCTTGAAATGACAAGTATAACAATGAATTTTTAGGGTTTACAGGTTATAGATATTTTACATTTATGGTCATGGTATATGCCATTATCAATATTTTGTGAATAAGAAAAATTTAATGCAGAAAATGTAGGATTTGAAAATTTCACATTTTAGTTTTTTTTTAAGGGCATTCGATATACATATTACTTAAAGTGAAATGATTATATTTGAAAATACATTATATGAATCGTATACCTTCAAAAGTGTTTGTTTCTCCATGTATTAAAAAAAAATCCATGTCAAACAAACCCACCAACCAACTTAAGTTGTAACGCCCACTAGAAACGCTCGCACGAGACCCAAAAACAACCTAGGTTTAGTTAGAAAAATAAAATAATATTTTTTAAAAAAATGTTCCTACAAAAGTTTTCAAAAATGATAGTTATCACATTAGTGTCTCTACGGCGATGACTCAAGTAAAAATAATATTCCATGATAACACAATATTTAAAATCTACATTAAACTTTAATACATTGATTTGATTAGGCAAGTTTAATCTCCCTAAGGATTATTTAAATAATAAAATAATTCCTACTAAAGTTGAATATTCCCCCATGGGGTGTAAAGGGTAAAAGTGGCCAATGAAATTAAATACCAAGGTTATTTAATTTCTACAATGTTGAAACAACTAGCAAGGTCCCATATTAAAAGTTGGGTTAGGATAAATAACACTTCCCTACCCCATAAATTAACCCCTTAAATGTCAACCCATAATATGAATTTAAAACATTTAAATTAAAAGGGCAATTCTATTCACCCACTCTCCACCTAATTTTTGTAGGGATGAATCTCATCCCTTGGATGGATTCAATTTGGTCCCTTGATGTGGAAAAAGGGTAACCAACCCTAAAATATCCTTATGATGTCTCCTTTCTCATTTCATTTGTGTCATTGCTTCTATTTTGTTTTGCAGGTTAATGGAGGAGGAAGGGAAGCCATTGGAGAGGCCATTCCAAGCTTTTGGAGGGCTTAACATGTCCTATTTATTTTCATTTTGTGTATACCCTCCTTAGGGTTTCTAAATGTATTTATATCTTTTATTTAGCTTATTTCCCTTGTATTTGCCCAAATGGGCTTGTGGGTTTTCCCCATTTTGATAAGGTTAAAAACAAATTGGATTCATTCTCTCTTCAATTTGGTTAAGAGAAAGAATGTGTGTATATACTTGTTAAATCCATTGTGTGTGTGTGTGTGTGTGTGTGTGTGTGTGTATTTAATTACTTAGAAAGATATATATATATATATACATATATGTATATATATATACACACACACACACACACACACACACACACACACACAAACACATACCACAGATATACACACCCCGACAACACTACACACATACATATATATATATATACATATATAATTGTACATATATATCATACATTATAAATGTACAGGTAAAGTATATATATATATGTGTGTGTGCCCCCCACCCCGCCCCCCCCCTCTGTGTATGTGTGTGTGTGTATGTGTGGATGTGTGTGTGTGTGGGTAAGGGTAGGCCGTGGATCTCTGAGCACCTGCCGCAAAAGGGGAAAATGCGCAGGGAGGTCTCCAAAGTGTGTTGGCCACACTGTTAGGTGGGGTTTGAGGTTGTTTGGGGGTGGGGATGTGTCAGAAACCCCAACCCCCAACCCATTTAATATTAAATGGGGTGGGGGTTAGGGTCCCCGTCCCCTCCGCACCCCAATATACATGCAATTTCCTAAAAACAAGCAATGCACCCTTAATAAAAAGGGGGTCACATAGAACTAAGGGGGTAGTCTTAAGGTAATAAAAAATGTGACTATTTTTTTTTTCTTTGCAACTATTATTATTTGGAAATATTTTCTATATATATATAATATTTAAGACCCTTTCTTTCTTCTTCTTTTTTATAATATTTAATTTTATAAAATAAGAATAATATTAATATCTTAATATCAACAATACTTTAAATTTCTCCTCTTTATATGCACTACTATCAAGGTAATAAGCTTCATACTATTATTTGGAGTAAGTAAATTTGGTTTCCTACTTAAGGTATTCTTTGTGAGAATTTACTATTATAAAGGTAAGAGGTTTTAAAATAAGCCAAATCATTTTTCACAAATTAGTATATAAAGGTGTAATGAATTCTAAGGATATTTCACAATGGTTTAGTAATTATTTGTCACACTCAAAGGATACTAAGGCCTAAGTTGCAATGAGACACCTCTTACCCGTACTAGTATTAGGAATTTCTATATTTTAATAAATCAAGCAAATAAAAATTTAAAATTTGAGTTCTTCCTATCCACCTGAAATAAAGCTTAACGTTTCTACAACAATATAAGAAAATGCAAGAAGATAGTTTACTTTTCAATGCAGGTCTTTGAGTAGTATTGAACTTTAATATTTCTTCTTTCTCATCTTCTATAATACAAATACAACAAAGAAGGCAGCCTTTCTTTCCTACATTACAACTTTCAAAACAGGATAATAAACTTTCTTTTCTATTTCACAAGACTAGTTTATAACACATGTCTTTCTTTCATTTTTTGAAATACAATACAAATTTCATATCCAATAATTGAATGCAACTCTTCCTCACAAGATTAATACAATGTCCTCCACTTAAAGAGGGAAAATAATACAAGAATGTAAGCAAGAAAAAATACATTAACACAAGTTTTCCCACCCTAAATGGGAATACAATACTTCTCAAAGGAAAGGTTCACAAGGTCTCCAACAAAACTCCAAGCTTCCCAACTCCAACAAGATAGCTCCTCCAAGATTTGTTTGATTCACAACAAAATGGGGGGAGAGGCAACACTCTCCACCCAACCAAGATATCCAATGAAGAGGAGAAGCCATCCTCTCCATCGGCCCCTGAGCCCCAACCACATTACAATGGGAGATAATTCCAACACATGGAAACAACAAGCTTCCACAACACAACAAATATTTCACAACCATTTCAACCACATTCAAAACAACAATCAACACAAGAATGAAGAACATCAAAACAACAAAAATAAGGCTTAAAGTGAAAGCCAAAGGAGTAAGACCTATGGGGAGGTCACTTATGCCTCCCAATGGGAATGGGTGCCCACCTTAAAGCCTCCAATGCATATCTCAAATCCCCTACAAACTCTTATGCCTCCCTCAAGTACCCCTTATACCTCCCATATACTCTTATTCCTCCCTCAATTTTTTATGCCTCCCTCGTAACAAGAAACAAGAAGAAATGCAAGCATTCCTCATACAAGGTGGGGCACCCAACCCAAAATCCCTCCAACAAGAAAGGTAAAATATTATGCCTCCCTACATGAAATCTCCCCATATTCTCCTTCTACTCCAAACCTAAGTAATCTATCCACACGCAACTGGCATTCAAAATAAAACCATACTCAACACAAACATATAAACACAAAATAAGAAACATAACATAAGCAAGGTAAAGCTCCTACCTTTCTATAGTAGAGCTTGTTCCAAGAGTAAAAATCCAAGCTCCTCAAAACCAAGCAAGCATCCACAAGCTCCCACAATCCCCAAGCTCTACCAAAACATTCCTCTAACTCTCCAAAATACAAGAGCACAAAATAATGAAGTAACCCCCAAACAAGCAAAAAGATATCAATAAATAGAAAAAGGAGAGAGGAAGAGGATGTGGCTCCAAATAGGATGCCACCTCATTTTCTCATCCTCCACATCCACCTAAGAAGTCAAACCTCATATTCCAATGCACCATATAATAAGTGGTTGAGAGGAATGACAAGTTACTTACACACACAATCTAAGCCCACACCCCCTAAGGACAAAATTAATTATCTTGAAAGAAAGTGCAATAAACATTTTACCTTTTTATCTTCCCAAAACACCTAATGGGGTCTAATTTTGACCCCCCAACCCATAGATAGGGTTGGCATAGTCAATTTAAGAGGTGTGGGACAAGTTTGACTTGTCCGAAAAGCCTTCAAAATTTGGCTCTCTAAGGACAAATTCGAGTTTCCCATGAAGGGTAGAGTGTACACACACTCAAGATCTTAAGCATTCAACACACAACACAAATTCCAAGGGAAAATCAAGTCTAATAAATGAAATCTCATTTTGGTCACATATTTAATTAGTTTAGGACAAGGATTAAATTAGCTCTAAGACAAGACACTACAGACCCACTAATAATAAAGGGGTAAAGACATACATCAAAATTCTAAATGATTAAAACAAGTAAATTACATTACTAAAAGAAACACATACTAACATTAATAAAAGAGACTAAAATAAAGGACAACACATGACCCCTTGGTCACAATTTTCCCCTAACCAACTAATTCTAAAACACACAATTACATGTTGCCATGGTGACCTTAGTTGAATTCATCTAGAATTATAATGTGGTTGGTCTCTAATCCCCTTAATGTTGTTGTGAATATAATTATACCTGCAAAACAGATAATACCTCCTTCGACCTCATGGCCGCATTAAAACATCCATGCCAAAATATGGAATATGACTCTAAAATCATCTTATATAACGAGCTAATATCATGTAGGAAATTACGAATCATTTACCATTTTTTAACAACATTTCTATCCAATGTTTCATCCATGTCAAAATTGATCACAACATTAACTCAATTATCAAAGTCTAATCATGGCAACAAAAGTATATCGCATGTTAGAAATATATATAAATAACCATGTCCACAAAATATCAACATCAATATCAAATGTCTCTAATAATCCATGTGCATCATATATGAAATGAAATCAACAATAGTCCAGTATCTCTAACATCTAGTATCATGCTAAATCAAAAGGCTATAACAATGTCCATAAGTGTAATCGACAGTGTCAAAATCAAAGCAAAAAAAAGTGTCGAAGGGAAGTGGGCACTACATCCCCCTTCCCTTAGACTCAACTTCCCCTCCTAGAATTCATTGGAATAAGTTTGGGAACTGACACTCATAACAAATGTAGCATCCTCCCATGTAGCTACAGTCTCATCATATCTCTCCCACTGGACTTGAACATGGTCAATCTCTCTGCCACGAAGGCCTAGGGTCATACGCTCTATAATGTGGATGAGCTCTACCATCACTTGCCCTTAATCTTGCACCTACAATGCAGTCCAATCTAGCACATGAGAAGGATCATAAATGTATCTCTTAAGTGCTGAAAAATGTAACACATCATGGATGTGAGACAAGCTAGGTCGCAATGCTAGATGATAGGCTAAGGGACGGATGCACTTCAAGATCTCAAAGGGACCCACAAACCTAGGAGAAATTTTAGAATATTTTCCATAACGGATAGGGCTCTTATGCGGTCTAACACGAAGAAACAACTTCGTGCCCACCTCATAACTACATAACTATGATCTATCCTATGCTTGTCTGCATACTTCTTCTGCTTGTCCTGCGCCTCATGTAATCTTTGTCTAATCAAGGTAACCTTCTGCTCCATATCTTGTAATAATGTTGGCCCAAGATAAACCCTATCCTCTAACCTATCCCAACTAAGAGATGTCATGACACTCTCTACCATATAATGCCTGAAAAGGAGCCATGCCTATTGAACTCTGAAAACTATTATTATAGGTAAACTCCACCAAGTACAATATACTCCTCCCATCTTGACTGTTGATGCATGACATATGCATCCTAAGCATGTCCTTTCAGATTTGATTCACCCACTCAGTCTATCCATCTGTCTCAGGGTGATATGTTGTACTAAAATTGATCTTCGTCCCGAGAGCAGTACTGTATGGTGGTCTAGATGTGGGAAGTGTACAAGGGATCGCAGTCGCAAATGATATTCTACAGAAATCCCGTGTAATCTGACAATATTATCAAGATATACCTGTGCCAATGCACTGGTTGTGTAGGTGGTCTTCACCAGAGAAAAATGAGCTACTTTTTTCAATTTATCCACGGTGACCATGATGGCGTCGTGGTGGTATCTCGACGTCAGTAACCCAATGATGAATTCCAATGGAAATGGTGTCCCACTTCCACTCTGGTATAGACGTGAGGAAAGAGAATTTCAGTTGGATGCTGAGTGCTCAGCCTTCAACCCTCTAACACTCTAAACAGTGTGACACAAACTGAGCCATGTCTCTTCGAAGTCCTCTCTAATGGTACAACCTGTCTCAAAGTGGCATGTATCTTCTTCATCCCAGGATCGGCTTGAATAAGGTACATGATGAGCTTCATGTCAGAATGTCATGTCTCAAGTCTCCATTTCTAGGAACATATATCCGACCTACTGTGTCGGAGAAGACCATTTGTCTCTAATGAAAATCCATCAAATCTCCCCTCAAGGGGTCTCTGAGACTCAATCTCTGCTCTGGCTACAAGGTAGAAACTGTCATGAGGAAGATGCTGTAAAATCCTACTCCGCAAATCTATAACTATTGAAGTAGCCATAGCCACATATCTCTGTCTACTCAAAGCATCTGCAACCACATTCTCCTTCCCCTTCACATGCTCTATTTCCATATCATACTCATAAATCAACTCCATCCAATTCCATTGGCAAGCATTGAGATTGGGTTGCGTGAAGAGGTGGCGAAGACTCAAGTGATCAGTCCTGACTGTAAATCTCCAGACAAGAAGGAAATGTACCCATTGCACTAAGGCATGCACTACTACTGCAAGCTCATATCATGAGTTAGATAATTGATCTCTTAATCCTTGAGTTTGTGAGACTCAAAAGCAACTACTATGCCCTCTTGCATCAACACACCTCCAAGTCCTGCCAAAGAAGCACCTGTGTAAACGTAGAACTCACCCTGAGGATCTGACACTACTAGAATAGGTGTTGTCGTAAGGCATTCCTTTGGTATCCTGAAGGCCTGCTCACATCTATCTGACCAAAAAAACTTCTTCCATTTCTGCTGAAGGGAAGTGATGGGGTGCGCAATCTGAGAAAGTTCCTGAAAAAATCTCCTGTAATATCCTGCCAAACCCATGAAGTTGCACACCTCAGTCACACTAGTGGGTGCTAGAAATTCCATAATATCTTGAATCTTGGAAGGATCTACTGGGATACCTTCCCCAGAAATTATGTGGCCCAAATAATGCACCTCTGACTGAAAGAACACACACTTCTCCAAGTTCCCATAAAGATTCTTCTCACAAAGACACCAAAGAACCTGGCGAAGGTGCTCCTCATGCTCCTCACATGTACGTGAGTAAATCAGAATGTTGTCGAGGAAGATGAGCACGAAGCGATCTTGAAAGGTCCTTAATAACCCATTCATCAAGCTCATGAATACTGCGGGGGCATTCTTCAGACCAAAATGTACCACTATGAACTCATAGAGGCCATATCTCGTACAAAAGGTGGTCTTATGAATATCTTTCTCTGTAATCCTCAGCTGATGATACCATGACTTAAGATCTATCTTAGAGAAAACAATGGCCCCCTTCATTTGATCACATAAATCATCAATGCGTGGAAGGGGGTAGCAATTTTTTATAGGTACTGTACTGCGGAACGGTGTAATAAATGCCCCAATGATGATACAGGTCTCTTCGCAAGGTGTTCGGGATCCAGAGAAGCCTTACGGATATGCGTTAACATCCCGCATGCCCCGCTTAGCCCCCGCGTGCTTTGTTTTCCCTTTTTTTCCCTCTTTTCTTGGCTTTTTGGTCTTCAGTGACGAAACCGCCACCCTGAAAGGGCGGCGGTCTCGTGACTGCCGCACCCTGAACAGGGCGGCGGTCCTGTAACCGCCGCCATGAGCAGGGCAGCGGTGCTTGACGCGTTTTCCAGAACATTCTTTTGACGGAACGCACGCAAAGTTCAACACTTCACCAGCTTTTCTTGCTGACTTGAGCATGCATTTATGTTTTTGGTCCCCTGGAATAGTTTTTTTCCTTTGTTTATTGTTTAGGAGTTCAGTTTGGTTTTGATCTTTGGGTGTTTGAATTCCTATAAATGCATGGTTTGTGCACATGCAAATGGCCCCTCATTCTTGTTTCAAACTCACCATTTTCAGTAGTTCAGTCTTCTAGTTTGCTTAAGTTTGATAGTTTAAATCCTTTACATGCTTGGTTGCATTACTCAGCTGTTGATAAGCCACAGATCCAACTTGTGCAAACAGTATTATTGTTTTTGGAGTAGAATAGTTTAGGCAGCCATTAAAGTTGCAGGTTTTGCTCTTCATACAGACTAGTTTCAGGTTTTGGACGCTTTTTGTTGCATGATTCGTAGTAGACCCCGCTAGGAATTGCATAGGCCAAGCTCTGTACTCTTGCGTTATCCCTCTCCTATCCGCATTCTATTCTGTCTGCATTCTGAAGGCTGTCCATTGATCCAAATATCTATTCCTGTTGATGCAAGCATTACACGCTTTTCTGGATTCACGTGAGCACAAAGAACGAAGAGATCATACTGAGGGGACAAGAACACACACACCGTCGGATTTGCCACTGTTCTGCGAAATCCAGGTTCCATCTTTCAAAGTTTTAGTTAGAACTTATCAAATAAAGTAGTTAATCGCTTTATTTCAGTTATTTCCATTCTCGATATTGCCAGGGAAGTTGTGGGGATTGATAGTTTCTGAGAAACTATGATTCATTCCTCACTTCTGAGGTAGGATCGAGAATCTTGCAAATAGATTAGTTATTTCGTTGTTTAGAATAGATATACAAAATTGCACAGACAAATAGCTACACTCGGCTATTTTGTTTGTTTTACGTTATTAGTTTAGTTGTCAATTCTAAATATTTTAAATAGCTGCTTTCTTATAAATTGCCAGAAAATACAAAAAGAAATTATATATGCTAGAAGTGTACTTAGATTTTACTTTATTATAGTTTGTTTCATTACTGCTTTTGCATGACAATTACGGGACCTAGGGAGCCCAGGGAATACATTTTCGAGCCAATTGTGCCCCAGCCCAATATCGTAGTGGCAATAACTGACATTGACCAAAACCTTAGGATACAAGTCTTCCAAACAACAACAGACTTCCAACAGGTCAGGTCACAGTTGAGAGGGTTAAACATAGAAGACGACCAAGCACACACATTTTGGTCAAATCAGCCAAACTACAGGTTATCCTAGAAAACATCCGCATGACTGTAGAAGGATTTGAAAGAGAACAAATATTCGGGTGCGATCCTTTAGTTCCACATCCAGACGCTGGAGACACCCTCGTAGATATAGATACCAGCTTAAGAATTCAAGTTGCTAGAACACCTGTGAGGTATTCTGAGAAAATCGCACAATTGTTGATTCTAAACGTAGAGGCTGAGAAAGCATACGATTACTGGATACTAGGGATTAGGACTTGATCTCTCGTGTATGACCATAACAGGACCGCAACAACCAAGAGTCTACGGTTGTGATCCACAAATCCCACAGCCTAACGAATCCATAAGAGAATTAGACATAGACACTGGCCTACGCACATTAGTATTTCAGTCTACTCCGATTCCACCTATCATCATTCAACAGTTATCCCTACTAGACACAACAGCTAACGAAGCTAGAGAATTTTGGACTAGGCCAGAGAATCATCCATAGAGTTGACTATATTCACCATATGACCCTATCAGGAGAAATACACGAAACCATCCCGGGTCATTTTCCACGCATCCCACAACCCATAGATCGAATCACGCCAGAGCTCGATATTGATTGGAGCCTTCGAGTAGTCATCCTGGCTGATCGATCTATCACACCGGTCCAGGTTAGAAGGGCCTTCTTTGCCTTAGATTCGCAGATTCCATTAGTGCGTGTCGAAGATATTAGATTGCCTAACTAGTCTATCCGTATACTACCTGTATTCCATCCCCACCGGCTGTCTCGGCACGACCTCGGGAGGTCGGGTACGCGGAAGAGTCGCTTGTAGATTCCCACGCTCGCTTGTCGCTTTTCTGGCGTACAAAATTGGTGAACCCGACGTGAACCTTACAATTGCTTCACCTTCTCTCTGAGAAGTTTCATCTTATCCAAATCACCTTCGCTCCTTCCCATTATTCTGCGGGTATTCATATACCCCCCGAATATGTCGGGATTCGATGCATATGGAAGACCCCTCCTGGGTCTCGAGGCATACTATGCCCAACAGAATAGGCAGTCATCACCCTCACTCTCAATGTGGGGCGACAACTATTCAACTAATCAGTTGTCAACGCAAACGCCAAGGACTAGATATAATTCGTCCTTCCAAGCAGAGGGGTTGGAGCAACTCGCTCAAACACAAACAGAGCCTTCAGGCTCAAACAATATGACATTGACTGGAGAATCTGCTTCATCTCCTCAGGTGCTACTTAGACCACATATTAGCAGACAATCAGATCCATACTCAGTTCTAGATGACGAGTACTCAATACGTTATCCTAGGAATGAACAACGCTCTCAAGGCATGTACCCACCTGTAGGAATTTTGCAAATACAGCCTGAGTTCTCTCCTCAAGAAAATACCTCTATGCCATCACGTATAGAAAATACTCTCAGAGATGCTTGGCAGGATAGTGATCAGTTCATAGACAGGATATCACATACCTCCGCAAAGCCATGTTATACAACAAACGCCACCAAGGCACGATATCGTGACTTCACCAAACGAAGTCATTTCAACTCTAATAGAAAAGGTTAGAGGATTAGAACTTGCCCAAGCAAGTCAAAATTCGAGATTCATACAAACAGGGAGTTCCAATCCTCCGCACCATCCTAGCCAAGTAGATCTCCTCACAGGAGTAGGCACGTTAGGTATGACTCCTCAGTATTCACAACAGGTGCCAACTAGACCCACTATCATTAGCACTGTTCCTCCTGGTCCAGTACAGAGCAACCCATTCCTGGATAGTACCCCTTCGTACTTAAACATGTACTCCAAATCGCCACAAGGGGATATGTACTCATCCCCCGACATGTTTACTCAAATGCAGGGATTGCCTTATGCCCCTGCCAACGCGTACGTTACGCCATATCAACAACCCTTTCCGCCACCGCCTCCTCAACAGGCACCATCAATGGTTGAGACGTATGCGATAGGGACTTATTCAGAATATTTAAAGGAGCCCTTAGATTTCGCCATACGAAGCATTATGCTTCCAAGGCCTCTTCCCGATTTTCCCAAATACAAAGGAGAAGGAGATCCGAATGCGCATATCAAAGCTTACGCTACATCCATTCGAGAATTACTCCCATGGGATGGGGTTGTTGCTAAAATATTCCCCAAAACACTGGAAGGCATTGCCCTCGATTGGTATTACAGAATACCCAAGGCTTCCATACATTCATTCAAACAACTCGTGTCTGAGTTCATCAAAGCCTTCGACATGAACAAACTATTAAGGACAGGAATCAGGGAGTTCTTGCACATCAAGCAAGAACATAACGAGTCTGTCGCCCATTTCATCCAAAGGTGGCGCACAGTCCTTTATTCCTCGGCAAGCACTCCAAACATGGATCAGATGGAGCTATGTGATTTATTCCTTCATTCTCTTAGCAGAGAAGTGAAGGAAGAAGTCCAGAAGTTCCCACTAAGGACTTATGACGAAGTACTTGAGAGCGCTCTACGAATAGACCAGGCAGCAATAGATAGTGGCCGTAAGATGTATGGAGCAAACGGGAGGTTAATCACCTCTACTCAAAATACTACAACCACCACAAGCGTCAATCAAGGACCCAAAATCCTTAACAAAAATCGTGGGGTAACAACAGATGGGGTAACTGACCAGCCCAAGAGGGTAAATGTCGTTAATACTCCGTCACAAACAAACAACCAAAGAAACAACAATTTTACCCCGACGGTCAATACGGTGGATTTTAATAATCCACAACAACAACAACGGCAAAATCCCATGCAAGGACCAAGCCAAAACTCCTTTGGTTATCAAAACCAAAGTCAAAACCAGAAACAACAAAACTTTAGTCCTAATAGGCAACAGTTTGATCGGAATTTTAGGCCACAATACACACCAAACCAACAAAACGGGAATTACAACCCCAATTCTTATTGTGGTTTCCATAAAATTCGGGGTCATGACACTAGAACGTGTCGTGACTACAAAAAATTCATGCAACGCTTGCCAAATGAACAAAAACAATTTTTTATGGATATGTTCTTAGCAGATCCTACGTCACCAACGGCAAGTACCTTCGCAGGGGCAGTTTCCCCTCAGAATGCCCCTCTCAAGATCTTTAATGATCCACTCCCAAATCATGATAGCGATAGGTTGAAACCAACTGGAACAAACAAAGGTGCAATAACAGGAAACAACGATCACGAGGCCTCAACTTCGCTAAATCCGTTAGTCGCGCCACAACTAGGAAGTCAACCACGACCTAAGGTAGTTGGATTAGTGGAGTTAGACTCCGAATTACCCATTGAAGCAATTACGAGGACACGAGAGTATTTCTCTCAACCAAGTCCAAGCCATCTGCCGAAAGCAGATAACATCCAGCAAACCGTAGCAAAACCTATGGGTGCTTACGATCTAATTAATGATCTAACAAAAACCTTCTCGCATATTTCATTCCTTGATTTACTAAAGAATTCCCTTGCTCACAGGGCTGCTCTTTTAGAGGCGTTAGGTTTGGGTCATTTAATTAGTATCACTCCACCACCAGAAGCACAAGTAAATCATATAGACTTTGATGTTTATCCTCCGGGACAGGCGGATAGGGATGTCGAATTCATATTCGAAATAAGTAAAATGCCTACAGATGCTGAGATCGCACGCCGAGGTGATCCAGCCCTACACTTGCAAGTACAAGTTTATAATAATTATGTAAAACGGGCAATGGTTGACGATGGAGCTGCGGTTAACATAGTCCCTTTCTCTTTTCTCCAAAAATTGGGATATGGTGAAACAAACTGTTCCACTACTCGAAATACCTTGAGAGGCTACGATAGCCTTAAAGCCACGTCGATAGGAACCATAATACTACCGGTCACTTTGGGACCTAAAACAATCCTGACTGAGTTTTATATTATAGATCGGGAAACTAACTATAATATGATCCTCGGCCGACCGTGGATACACCGAATGAAGGCAATCCCTTCCACGCTATTTCAAGAAGTAAGATTCTTGCATCTAGGAAAGGTATTTGTAGCCAAAGGTGATCCAAAGCCGTTTGACGTGCACCTAGCTGATTTAAAGAAGAGACCAGGTGTACACTCAGAATTCGAACTTCCAACAAACCAACTTAATAAACCCACTGACTCAAAGTCAAAAGAAAAGTTGGTACCTACGACGGATCTTGAAACCATCAGCGTAGCCAAAACAACCCCAATTCCTGGCGGTAAAACTAAAGAAACTGTATCATTAGGGACTACTGCAAAAATCATTGAATTAATAGAACAAGATTTACCAATGTTCTTACCATTTGATTCGGTAGGTATAGGATATTCCTTAGGGGTTGGCTCTCTTCCAGCAGAAGATCTTTGCATGGTCGAGGTAGAATGCGTAAACACAATGAATAACCCAACCTCCATATTCCCAGCTAAGTATTGGACACTCCATTTTGATGGGGCTAGATGCCGTTATGGAGCAGGGGCAGGTGTAATTCTTACCTCGCCAGAAGAAAAAGTCATGCCATTTTCCTTCAAGCTTAATTTCGAATGCACAAACAACAGCGCTGAGTACGAAGCCCTCCTCCTTGGTCTCACCTTAGCCAAAAGAATTGGTATTGATAATATCAGATTTTTAGGAGACTCGCAATTAGTGGCAAACCAAGTTTCAGAGGTATATGAAACTAAAGCCGAACACTTGCAACTTTACAAAAACGCTGTTTTAGATTTGAGTAAGGCGTTTAACTTTATATCCATTGAGGCGGTCCCGCGAGAGAAAAATCTTCTCGCCGATTCAATAGCAACTTCAGCATCACGTTTTACTCCAAACAATGAATTAGAAGATATTCACTTCACAGTATCCATTCGTGATGAACCATTAATAAAAACAATGACAAATCCTCCTTTTAGTGAAAGTAAATCTACCGTCCTAGACCATGTTGGAAACGATGAGGCTACCTTGGATTATTTAAATTCCTATGCAGCATTACATCTTTCTTATCACATGCTAGATTTATCCCTGATTCCACATTCGTCTTCCTACTTCGAAAATCCTCTAACGAATCTTCCCTCACAAAAGGAACCTAATATATACGCGGTGGAAAACGGGGATGATTTGGATTTACCCCCAGCACCGCCTGAGTTCGAAGAGGGTAACGCCTCTTTAATTGAAGAAACAATCGATGTCAATATCGGAACGGAAGATGAGCCAAGAATTTTAAAGCTAGGTTCTTCGTTAACCCCAGAGGAAGTAGAGATACATACTCAAGTTCTCAAAGAACATCAGAAGGCGTTTGCATTTAATTACAAGGAGATGACGGGAGTCGCACCCCACATTGCGGTGCACAACCTCGTCACTAGATCAGATGCAAAGCCAATTAAACAGAAATCAAGACCCATGAAGCCCAAAGTAGCTCTCATGGTAAAAGAGGAGGTGATAAAACTCCTCCAAGTAGGATTCATCAAGCCAGTTGACTACTCCCAATGGGTATCAAACATCGTTCCCGTTCTCAAGAAGAATGGAAAGATACGCATCTGCATAGATTTCCGGGACATTAACAAAGCATGTCCTAAGGATGACTTCCCATTGCCATCTATCGATGTCATTGTTGATGCAACAGCTGGGTTTGAGCTTTTGTCTCTCATGGACGGATTCTCGGGATACAACCAAATCAGAATATCCGAGCAAGATCAAGCTAAAACCACGTTTATAACTCCTTCGGGAACCTATTGCTACACTGTTATGCCATTCGGTCTTGAAAATGCCAGTGCTACGTACCAGCAGGCCATGACATACATATTTCATGATCTAATTCATAAAATCATGGAATCTTACGTGGATGACTTATTGGCTAAGGCCAAAAAGTGCTGTGACCACCCTGAAGTACTCCGCATCATTCTTTCACGCCTAATAGAATACGGGGTTACCCTAAACCCAGAGAAATGCGTCTTTGGTGTAACAGGAGGAAAGCTCCTAGGTTACATCATATCGTCACGAGGAATCGATGTTGATCCAACCAAAATTTGGGCTGTCCTCGAAATGGTCCCACCTTCCAGTGAATCCAGAATCAGATCATTTCTCGGAAAGCTGGCTACAATCCGAAGATTCATCCTAGACCTGAGCTTCGCTATTCATCCAATCAACAACTTGCTCAAGAAAGACTATAGCATTGATTGGACTGAAGATTGCAATGAAGCTTTTGATGCGGTTAAGCGCTTTCTGTTGTCACCACCTACGCTAATGCCACGTAAACTAGATCGCCCTTTAATTTTGTACTCACGGGCTACCGATGTCTCGTTAGCTTGCATGCTAGCCCAAGAATACGATGACAAAAGAGAACACGCAATTTATTTCATTAGCCGAACATTGCTTGACTATGAAACACGCTATACACAAGCAGAACGAGAGTGCCTTGCCATAGTTTTCGCAACCAAACGCCTAAGACACTACATGCTAAATCAAGAGACAAGGGTCATGGTAAAAACTGACCACTTACGAACCTTCCTCACACAAGGGTCCCTGTCTAAAAAGGCGGGATGCTTTATAACCTTAATGGGAGAGTTCGAATCAACTTTTGTAAACCAAAAGTCAATTAAAGGGAAAATCATCGCAGATTGGTTAGCTGATAACCCGCTAGACGGAGGTGACTTAGTAGACTTAGACTTTCCAGATGAATGCGTGTACTACGTCGAAACTCGACCTCCTATATCTGAGTGCCCTTGGTACCCTGATATCATTAGTTACATCATGGACCATAGGTACCCAGAAGGAGCTACACCTCAACAAAGAAGGCGGTTACACATTATCATAGCTAAATACGTCATTATAGAGCAGGTGCTCTATCGGAAAGCATTCGATGGAATGCTCTTAAGGTGTGTTGACATAGAAGAGTCCAAAAAGATTCTCCATGAATCCCACAGTGGTATATTTGGAGGCCACTTCGGCGGCCACGCCACCACTCGAAAAATACATCGAATGGGCTATTTCTGGCCCACTCTAGAACATGACACAATAGAGTTTGTACGCAGGTGTCATAAATGTCAGGAGTTCTCTCATGAGATCCACATGCCGGCACAAGCTTTGCAACCGATCGCTACTCCGTGGCCCTTTTATACATGGGGCCTGGACTTGATAGGGAAGTTATCTCCCTCGTCCACAGACGGCCAAAATTTTATAATCATGGCCACTGAATATTTCACTAAATGGGTAGAGGCCATGCCTCTTACAACTGTACCTGGTTCTGTAATCGCTAAGTTCATTTTGAACCAAATCATTTGCAGGTACGGTATCCCGCAAATCATTATCTCAGATAATGGAACTTCTTTCAAGAATGAAGAAGTTCGTGAGCTATGCAACAAGTTCAAAATAAGCCATCATACGACTTCCTTGTATTATCCCCAAGCCAATGGACAGGCTGAAGCAACAAACAAAACGCTGAAAGCCATTCTCCTTAAAACGGTAAAAGAAAACAAACGGGATTGGCATTTAAAGTTATATCCAGCCTTGTGGGCCCATCAAACCTCAATAAGAACTCCAACAGGAGCAACTCCTTTCTCGCTGGTATTTGGGTTAGAAGCAGTTCTCCCACTTGAAGTTGAAATCCCCAGTCTCCGCATTTCACTACAAGGGATTCTGGATGAGGATGCTTTCAGAGAAGCACGTCTTTCTCAATTAGAAAGCCTGGATGAAGCTAGGTTAGATGTTGAACAACGACATAGAGTCTATGCCGACCGAATGTTCCGGCAGTATAACAAGAAAGTCTATGAACGTGACATATATGAAGGTGACCTAGTTCTGAGGTTAGACAGCCGGATCGACAAGAAGACCGGCGAGGGAAGAAAATTCCGGCCCAAATGATTGGGCCCGTACCGAGTCACAAAGGACTACGGAAATGGTGCATACCTCTTATGCATGCTAGAAGGTGAGGAGTTTGGCAAAACAGTCAATTCTCTCCACCTCAAAGGTTTCTACGCGTAAGCAACTAACGCTACTTATATAACTATCTACATTACATTTTCATATAGATTAGGATCATTTTGTCCACTTGTTCTTATACAAATTGTGATCAAGGAATCTATTCTCAAAGCAATTTATTTCAAACTCGTGATGTTTCTGGCATGAAGTTCTTTAATCATACCTCTCCATCTTCGATATCATCAATCAATTCAGAATCTTTTATCTAATAAAATCAGACATGACAAAGTCTTAACGGTAACCATACCAAGATCTGCAAGTTTGTTCTCGCTTTGGTTTCTTCTTAGGGTAGGTGTCTTGCCTATGGTCTGTTCTAGAAGCTTCATGGTGTCACATCTATCCCATATGCACATCTCTTTGGAAATAAGAATATACTGACATCTTACTCAAACAAACAAGTCAAGAAGTGATTAAACAGAAAATTTTATTTTTACACATTTCCTTGCCCCACCAACCTTCGGTGATGAGCTTGCGTCTCTTACTAGTGACGTAGGGTTGGGAAAGGATGGAAATGCCCTTACTCGCCTATGCCTTGCCCACGGTGATAAACCCACGCTTCTTACTAGTAGCATGGGGCAAAGTGTAGGGGGTCCTCTAGACAATGCAAACGTTAAAAGGTCACAAACAAACAAATCGAACTTTGAGTCAAAAACGAATGAATCAGATATTCAAAATTCCAAAAAAAGAGTTAAAAATCCTAAAAACCCAGATTTTGTCTACTATGTGGCCATCTACGGGTCTAAGTTTGGATAAACCGCAAAGCAAGTTACACCCAAAACTATGAAGTCATTCAGGTCGAGTCGGCTTGTGGATTTCAATTTGGTTCTATCAAAGCTTTGTCTGTCTTTCATCACTATCATTTCATCACATTTCATAACTTGCGCCCTTCTTGGCTCTTGGTGATGAGCCCTCGCATCTTACTAGTTGTGTGGAGTTAGGAGTGGGGCAAGTTTATCTGTTCATCATACTGGTTGTTTTCATCACTGTACCAAAACAAATACAAGTTATCCGAATTGCTAATAAAAGTTAAGATTCAAGATCACACTATATCTACAATATCATATATCAGCATCATGAAACACAAAAGGAAAGCAAACATTTGCATCATCTATTTTCCATTGCATACATTCTAGAAAGCATATAAAACATACATCGTAGTATGCACAAAGCAGTTAGGAATAGAAAGGACGCACATGAGTGACAAGCTTTTGACCCAAAAATCGACGCATATATATAAATAATCAATGTTTGTATACAATGCCATCATGCACTAGGCATGGTCAAAACACTCAAAGAGCCCGTGATACACAAAAGAATCTATAATACAAAAATACAGAGAGCCAAGTGGCCTCTCAACCCCTGCGCGACCCCGCCGAAGGTGCGCGCCCTCGCCTAGGACTACGGCTACGCTGGCACTCTGAATGGACGGAAGGCTCAGGGTCTCGAGGGGCAGTCGTGGTCTCGCCATGAGAATGGCTCCTCATAAGGCGCTCGGCTGTCCTATAGCCTGCCAACTCTGTACGGAGAGTCGACACCATCTTGGCCACATGCCAAACGGGAGCAAAGACGTCGGTATGCCTGCCAGCTGTTGAGGGCTCCCCGGCATCTACGGATAGCTCCGCACGAGTCTTATCCATAGGGATCATCAGAGAATCAGTGCATACCCTACGGATTAGATCCCGCCACTCGTCGACAGTCTCTGCAAAATAAAGAAGAAAGACGAATTAGAAACTAGGCAAAAGGCTAAAATATACAAGATACAAATATAACGAGAGATAGCAGTTAAAACAAGTCCTAAATCAAACTAACACTGAAAGGGAGAGAGGATAACTTACTCAGATCACCGGGCCTCCAAGATGGGTCACTAGGGCCAGCACCCGCTGCAGATGCCGCCGCCGACTGAGGAGCTGCTCCTGTAGTTGGGGCAACATGACGCCCCGCAACGGACTCATCATCTCCACCATGGCCCCGGGAGAGTGGCTCCTCGGAAACCAGAGTCTCTCTCTCTGCGCTCTGCTCCGCCCTCTCCGCCTGCATGATATCCTGAGTGTCATGCCACTCAGGATCACTCTCGTCCGTCTGCTCCTCCGACCCTCCCTCTGTGGACTCCTCAGAATCGGAGTCAATATCTATAGGGTCATCGCTACTATGAGCAGGACCCGCGGTAATCTGAAGTAAAGGTGCCCGAGGCGCACCAGCTCTCCCTCTGGCCCGAACTATCCCCCTGGCTGCAATAGGAATGCCAGGGGTAACCACTGTCCAACCACGGCCTCTAGGCCCCCCTCTAGCCTCCCGAACTGATCTGTAAACTGGTGCTACTGGAGGAAGCATGCCCACATATGGGAGGCCGAACTGCTGAGGAACCCTGCTAAAAGGATGTACCTCCACCCATCCCACACGGTCAATAAGCTGCCCTGTGATGGAACAGGAGACCAATGTCATGGCCTCCTCTCCCCATACGCTGGCCATAAGCTGGTACGGTGTGGCCTCCATGTCTGCTGTAGTGAGGGAGGCTACTGGCTGGTGAGGTGCTCTAAGCACCGACATATCTGACCATCTGGCCGCCCTCACAGCCCCAGGATCTGCCACCTCCACGCCTCTGCCATAAGGAATAAAATGCTCATACACCCAACTCATGACTAGAGTTGGGTGGCTCAACGACTGTCCCTGTAAACAGACCACCCTATATAAGTCGTGATAGGTGGTCCCCAAAATGTCTGCCCCCCAGGCGTATATCCGGCCATGCCCCTCTATCTGTGCAATGATGGGGGCCCAACAGTATAACAAAGTGTCCCCTCCCTTGTCCCCGATCAGTCTCGAGGCAAGGATCCCCATGATGGCCTGTCGAAATATGGGGATGGGCAAAGAAGGGATGGATATGACTCTAACCCCCTTCTTCGACCCCGTGGAGATGACTGCATCTCCCATATATGTCGCCCACTGTGCAATCTGTGCCCGTGAGCCTGCTGTCTCTAATGTAAGTCACCTCCCGATGATCGGGACCCCCAGAATGCGGTAGACGTCCTCTAATGTAATGGTCCACTCACCACGGACCCCTGGCAATCGGAAAGTGTTCCGATCTGCATCCCAGTATGAGAATAAGTCACAGAGTATGTGACTGGATGGAGCAACGTGAGGCACACGCGATATCCGCAATATGCCGGCCCTCTGCAATGTGTCCTCCTCATCTGCTGAGAGGGCATCCAATACCCCGGGCAGCCAGTCACACTCTCCTCTCCCGGCTCCATCTAATATACTCCTCCTTCGCCTGCATACACCCAAAAACACACAAAACAGAGTAAGTTAGTATCTAAACGATATCAAGAGAGTCATAAAAACATACACAAATGCTAAAAATACAAGTGTAAGTGTTCAAAAGAGGTCCTTTTGCATTCTGTGCAAAACCGCCGCCCTGGGCAGGGGGGCGGTTTTGTAACCGCCACCGCCTTGAAGGCGGCGGTCTCGTGACCGCCGCCCTGATCAGGGCGGCGGTCATGTAACCGCCGCCCTGGCCAGGGCGGCGGTCGCGGTCCGAAAACCCGCGCGGGTTTTTAACCCCAAAAAGCCAAAAAAACTGGCAAAAAAATGACCATTTTAGCTAAAAACAAAGCCTACCCAGTAGGCGCCCTCCCTAGATGGACCTTTTAAACCTAACATTTTCAAAAATGACCCCCCCATTACAACAAATTTAGCATTTCAAAATTGAAGAGGGAAAAGCACAAAATTGAAGAAAAACCAACCTGTGATCTCGCGGGGTGGCGTTCCGCATGTGGAGGCATGATCACTATCTCGCTATGGACGTTTTGACTCTACTCGCGTGAGAAACCGTTACCGTGGGCCCCAGAGCTCAAAATCTATCAAATCGACTCGCGCAAATGAATAGGAAAATGGGCCCACTTTTATATATATAGCGCTCTAATTCGTTTTAAATCCCCTTTTCACAGGTTCGGAGCGCCAACGGAGGTAAGTTTCTATCCTCGCACTAATGGTACGTCCTCTTCCCCTATTATTTTAGTGTTTATTTTCCAAGTTATTGTATCTATCTGCACTTGAGTTCTCCTTTCATTTTGCAGGTAGCGGGAATTTCGGATGGCGTCATTTCGACACACGGACGTATAAGGTATAACTTCTAGCTTCCCATTTCGGGACGGCCATACTCGGACCCACCGTTTTACTCCTCTTCATGGCTAAAACGCTTCTCCGAGGGGGCAATATGTACGTACCCAAAATTGTAAGGTACTGTACTGCGGAACGGTGTAATAAATGCCCCAATGATGATACAGGTCTCTTCGCAAGGTGTTCGGGATCCAGAGAAGCTTTACGGATATGCGTTAACATCCCGCATGCCCCGCTTAGCCCCCGCGTGCTTTGTTTTCCACTTTTTTCCCCTCTTTTCTTGGCTTTTTGGTCTTCAGTGACGAAACCGCCGCCCTGAACAGGGCGGCGGTCCTGTAACCGCCGCCTGTGAGCAGGGCGGCGGTCCTTTACGCATTTTCCAGAACGTTCTTTTGATGGAACGCACGCAAAGTTCAACGCTTCACCAGCTTTTCTTGCCGACTTGAGCATGCATTTATGTTTTTGGTCCCCTGGAATAGTGTTTTTCCTTTGTTTATTGTTTAGGAGTTCAGTTTGGTTTTGATCTTTGGGTGTTTGAATTCCTATAAATGCATGGTTTGTGCACATGCAAATGGCCCCTCATTCTTGTTTCAAACTCACCATTTTCAGTAGTTCAGTCTTCTAGTTTGCTTAAGTTTGATAGTTTAAATCCTTTACATGCTTGGTTGCATTACTCAGCTGTTGGTAAGCCACAGATCCAACTTGTGCAAACAGTATTATTGTTTTTGGAGTAGAATAGTTTAGGCAGCCATTAAAGTTGCAGGTTTTTCTCTTCATACAGACTAGTTTCAGGTTCTGGACGCTTTTTGTTGCATGATTCGCAGTAGACCCCGCTAGGAATTGCATAGGCCAAGCTCTGTACTCTTGCGCTATCCCTCTCCTATCCGCATTCTATTCTGTCTGCATTCTGAAGGCTGTCCATTGATCCAAATATCTATTCCTGTTGATGCAAGAATTACACGCTTTTCTGGATTCACGTGAGCACAAAGAACGAAGAGATCATACTGAGGGGACAAGAACACACACACCGTCGGATTCGCCACTGTTCTGCGAAATCCAGGTTCCATCTTTCAAAGTTTTAGTTAGAACTTATCAAATAAAGTAGTTAATCGCTTTATTTCAGTTATTTCCATTCTCGATATTGCCAGGGAAGTTGTGGGGATTGATAGTTTCTGAGAAACTATGATTCATTCCTCACTTCTGAGGTAGGATCGAGAATCTTGCAAATAGATTAGTTATTTCGTTGTTTAGAATAGATATACAAAATTGCACAGACAAATAGCTACACTCGGCTATTTTGTTTGTTTTACGTTATTAGTTTAGTTGTCAATTCTAAATATTTTAAATAGCTGCTTTCTTATAAATTGCCAGAAAATACAAAAAGAAATTATATATGCTAGAAGTGTACTTAGATTTTACTTTATTATAGTTTGTTTCATTACTGCTTTTGCATGATAATTACGGGACCTAGGGAGCCCAGGGAATACATTTTCGAGCCAATTGTGCCCCAGCCCAATATCGTAGTGGCAATAACTGACATTGACCAAAACCTTAGGATACAAGTCTTCCAAACAACAATAGACTTCCAACAGGTCAAGTCACAGTTGAGAGGGTTAAACATAGAAGACGACCAAGCACACACATTTTTGGTCAAATCAGCCAAACTACAGGGTTACCCTAGAAAACATCCGCATGACTGTAGAAGGATTTGAAAGAGAACAAATATTTAGGTGTGATCCTTTAGTTCCATAGCCAGACGCTAGAGACACCCTCGTAGATATAGATACCAGCTTAAGAATTCAAAGTTGCTAGAACACCTGTGAGGTATTATGAGAAAATCACACAATTCCTGATTCTAAACGTAGAGGCTGAGAAAGCATACGATTACTAGATACTAGGGATTAGGACTTGATCTCGCGTATGACCATAACAGGACCGCAACAACCAAGAGTCTATGGTTGTGATCCACAAATCCAACAGCCTAACGAATCCATAAGAGAATTAGACATAGACACTGGCCTATGCACTTTAGTATTTCAGTCTACTCCGATTCCACCTATCATCATTCAATAGTTATCCCTACTAGACACAACAGCTAACGAAGCTAGAGAATTTTGGACTAGGCTAGAGAATAGTCCATAGAGTTGACTATATTCACCATATGACCCTATCAGGAGAAATACACGAAGCCATCCCGGGTCATTTTCCACGCATCCCACAACCCATAGATCGAATCACGCCAGAGCTTGATATTGATTGGATCCTTCAAGTAGTCATCCTGGCTGATTGATCTATCACACCGGTCCAGGTTAGAAGGGCCTTCTTTGCCTTAGATTCGCAGATTCCATTAGTGCGTGTCGAAGATATTAGATTTCCTAACTAGTCTATCCGTATACTACCTGTATTCCATCCCCACCGGCTGTCTCGGCACGACCTCGGGAGGTTGGGTACGTGGAAGAGTCGCTTGTAGATTCCCACGCTCGCTTGTCACTTTTCCGGCGTACAGTAACCTTAGTAGCTCCCTTGCAAAAACAACAACAAACTCTCTCAAGATGGGATGGTCCACAAGACTCGTCCTCAGATCTGTCACTAACTGTAACAACATACATCAAACAACCCCATCGCACACACCACTTAAGATGCATAGCGAAGGTGGTGCGAATGAAAACGGGCCTCATAACTCCTTATGTGGTCGACTCCACTCCTAGATTATTTTTACAAGTAATAATATTATTGTAATAGTTCACTCTACCTCTGTGTGCAGACAACTAGTCCATGCCTAAGATTACTCCAAATGAACCCAAAGGAAGGATTCAAAGATCCAAAGTAGTGGTGAAGATTCCCAAATCCACTACACACTCCTTAACTAAGGAGTCTACAGAAATTTTGGCTCCAGAAGCCATCTCAACATCCCAACTACAACCCTACCTAACTGCCACTAGCCTACAATGCTCTACTAGGGATGGTGTAATAAAAGAATCAGAAGAGACAAAATCAAACAAAATAGAGGTGGAAACACCACCAATACTACTTGTCGTGTCTATAACGGTACTCTGGTGCTTAGCCTGGTGGTTCTCGACTGTTGTGTAGATCCGATGATTTTGTACCATATCTCTAACAATCGGCTCTGAGATCTGTGTCTTGCCCTTGTTGCTAGGGTTTTGTGGGCACTCTCTCCAATGGTGTCCAGTGATGTCGCACCCATAACAGCTACCTGGTCATCTCCAGTGGGATGCAGCTCGAGCCGGTACTCTAGATGTCTGTGTTGTGGATATTGACGACCCAACTATGGACTATTGAGGTCTCTATTGATGATATCATACTGATTGAGCTCTCTGTACACCATGTGTCCTAATGGGACCCCTAGGAGGAAGCCCCGTACTCTGCCCCCTCTATATGTCGAATCTTTGAGGAGGTATATAAGGTGGGCAGGTCTACTACTAAGGTGGTTGCTGAGGTGGCCTGAAGGAAGACTGCACTGAACCCTATCCACCACGAGGAGTAGGAGTTGACGCCCTTAACCTATTATCTTGTATCTGCTAGATGCAGCTCCGAACTCTGTCTCTAGCATGTTGTGTCTTCCCCTATGTCTCCTATGCCATATAGGCCTTCTCCACGACCTCTGCTAGTGTCTGTGGGAAGTGAATGCATACCGCACCACCCAAATCCAAATTCAGGCCCCGGATCAACCTGTGAATATGTACCTTCTCATCTTGCATGTAGTCGATATATTGTATTGGGTCAATAAATTGACTCTCGTACTCAGCTATGGTCATAGATACCTGGAGGAGATCATGAAACTCATCTATCCGCTGCTGAATGAACTTTTTGGGCAGGTACTTGCTCCTGAAATGCTCCTCAAAATGCTCCCAGGTAAGTATCTCTGAGTCTATATGGAGCTTATACTCCTTATTCCTCTACCAAACCCTTGCTCCATCCCTTAGAAGATGGATTGCAACACGAGCTTTCATGGTGCTAGTACAAGGGAAGAGCTTGAAGCATCCACTCAAGCTCACTAACTAGGCCTCAGCCTGAAAAACCTCCCGTGTCTCCAGAATAATGATATGGTTGTAGCTTCATGATCTCCCTGATATGGTCTACGGCTGTAGTCTACAAACCCCTAAGCCTCTCTGAATGCTCATCTCTAAGCCTAGGGCTCCAAGACCTGTCCCCATGGCCTCTCTGTGGTGACCCTTTCCTGGTTGACTCCACACGGAATTTCTCTGTCGCATGCTCCTCGTTGTATTGAGGAGATTCCCTAGCCTCAATTGAAGGATCCATATCATATCTAGCAGGTCGTCCTCCTAGTGATCATCTGCATATAGCGTCATTGATGTCCTAAAGCATCTGTAAAATCCGTGGAAGGATGGCCGCTACATCCTAATCTGGCGGTGGTATACCTAGGTCTATGTGAAAAGACCCCTGGTCTAGTATGCACCTCCTACACAGACCAAGGCAAGACTTAGTTCATCATTTAAGGTTTGGTTTTAGTTTTCTATGTTTTCTAAAATTATACAAATATGAGATAGTGTGGTTTTCTATATTCAGAAGAACAATTTTGCAGTAGGTTAAAAGTTCATGTCTCGTGTTTTCTAGGTGTGCCCAAGGGTCCAAAATTTGAGCCAATGGCTCTGATACCAAGTGTAACACCCGCTAAAAATGCTCGCATGAGACCCAAGAACAACCTAGGTTTAGTAAGAAAAATTAAATATTTTTCTTTAAAAGCGTGCCCACAAAATTTTTCGAAAATGATAGTTGTCACATTAATGTCTTTATGTTGATGACTCAAATAAAAATAATATTCCATGATAACCAGAAATTTAAAATCTACATTAAACTTTAATACATTGATTTAATTAGGCAAGTTTAATCTCCATAAGGATTATTTAAATAATAAAATAATTCCTAGTGAAATTGAATAGTCCCCCATGGGGTGTCAAGGGTAAAAGTGGCCAATGAAATTAAATACCAAGGTTATTTAATTTCTACAATGTTGAAATCAATAGCAAGGTCCCATATTAAAAGTTGGGTTAGGATAATGGACACTTCCCTACCCCATAAAGTAACCCCTTAAAAGTCAACCCATAATTTGAAATTAAAAGGGTAATTTCTATATACCCACTCTCCACCTACTTTTGTAGGGATGAATCTCAGCCCTTGGATGGATTCAATTTGGTCCCTTGATGTGGAAAAAGGGTAACCAACCCTAAAACATCCTTATGAAGTCTCCTTTCTCATTTCATTTGTCTCATTGTTTCTATTTTGTTTTGCAGGTTAATGGAGGAGGAAGGGAAGCCATTGGAGGCCATTCCAAGCTTTTGGAGGGATTAACATGTCCTATTTATTTTAATTTTTTTATACCCTCCTTAGGGTTTCTAAATGTTGTTATATATTTTATTTATCTTATTTCCCTTGTATTTGCCAGAATGGGCTTGTGGGTTTTCCCCATTTTGATAAGGTTAAAAACAAATTGGATTCATTCTCTCTTCCATTTGGTTAAGAGAAAGAATCTGTATATATATATATATAATTCTAATTACTACTTAGAAAGATATATAAAAATATGTATATACATATATTTTATTTCATTTACTTATTTGAAGCATAAGTACAATTATATGTAAATATATATATCTGTGTGTGTGTGTGGGTAAGTGCAGGCTGCAGATCTCTGAGAACAGGCCGTAAAAGGGGAAAATGCGCAAGGGGGTCTCCAAAGTGTGTTGGCCATACTGTTAAGTGGGGTTTGAGGTGTTTTGGGGGGAGGGGGGGGAGGAGAGGTGTCGGAGACCCCAACCGACACCCCATTTAATACTAAATCAGGTGGGGGTTGAGGTCGCCGACCCCTCCCCACCCCAATATACATACAACTCCCAAAAACAAACAATGTGCAGAGGGGTCGCATGAACTAAGGGGGTAGTCTTAAGGTGAGAAAAAATTCAACTTTTTTTTTTCTTTGCAACTTTTATGATATGGATATATATATATGTGTGTGTGTGTGTGTGTGTGTGTGTGTGTGTGTGTGTGTGTGTGTGTGTGTGTGTGTGTGTGTGTGTGTGTGTGGGTGTGTGTATTGTATATATATATATATATATATGTGGTGTGTGTGTGTATAATCTATATGTATATGTATATGTATATATATGTAGATATACATATATATGTATATCTACATATGTATATGTATATCTACATACATACATACATACATACATATAGTATATAGCTATATAGTGATGTATGTATGTATGTAGGTATATGTAATACATACAGACATACAGATATGGATATATAAAGATACATATCATACACTACATACATAGATCATATATGCTAGATAGAGATAGGTAGGCATGTATAGTAGATTACTATACATCCACTACTCCATACATATATTATCTACACATACCTACTACATAGGCAGATATAGGAGTATGATAGATACATACATACATACATACATACATACATATATAATATATATAATATAATTATTTTTAATATTAAGATATTAATAGATATTAAGATTTATGATTGTTTATAAAATTAATATTTAATATTTAATTTTATAAAACAATAATAATATTAATATTATTAATATCTTAATATTAATGATACTTTAAATTTATCCTCTTTATATGCACTACTATCAAGGTAATAAGCTTCATACTATTATTTGGAGTAAGTAAATGTGGTTTCCTACTTAAGATATTCTTTGTGAGAATTTACTATTATAAAGGTAAGAGGTTTTAAAATAATCCAAATAATTTTTCACAAATTAGTATATCAAGGTGTAATGAATTCTAAGGATATTTCACAATGGTTTAGTAATTATTTGTCACACTCAAAGGAGACTAAGGCCTAAACTGCAATGAGACACCTCTTTCCCTTACTAGTATTAGGAATTTCTATATTTTAATAAATCAAGAAAATAACAATTTAAAATTTGAGTTATTCCCATCCACTTGAAATAAAGCTTAACTTTCCTACAACAATATAAGAAAATGCAAGAAGATAGTTTACTTTTCAATGCATGCCTTTGAGTAGTATAATGAAATTTAATATTTCTTCTTTCTCATCTTCCATAATACAAATACAACAATGAAGGCAACCTTCCTTCCCTACATTACAACTTTCAAACAAGGACAATAAACTTTCTTTTCTAGTTCACAAAACTAGTTTATAACACATGTCTTTCTTTCTTTCCTTTTTAATATACAATATAAATTTCCTATCCAATAATTGAATGCAACTCTTCCTCACAAGATTAATACAATGTCCTCCACTTGAAGTAGGAAATTAATACAAGAGTGTAAGCAAGAGAAAATACATTAATACAAGTTTTCCCACCCTAAGTGGGAATACAATAAATTCTTCTCAAAGGAAAGGTTCACAAGGCCTCCAACAAAACTCCAAGCTTCCCAACTCCAACAAGATAGCTCCTCCAAGATTGGTTTGATTCACAACAAAATGGGGGAGAGGCAACACTCTCCACCCAACCAAGATATCTAATGAAGAGGAGAAGCCATCCTCTCCATTGGCCCCTGAGCCCCAACCACATTACTAAAAGGAATGATAACTAGATCGTACCAAGCCAAGAACACAGATGCTAATCAAACACCATAATCAATAAGATGAAACAAATTCACCATAATAACTTTACATAAACCTTTGCAAACAAATGAGTAGCAGTATCATATATTATTATGGAGCTCAATGCAATAAAATGAGAATGGGCCTTGTTTAAATAGGCAAGGAATAACAATCTAAGAACTAGTCAAGGTCATACATCAAGCCATAAATCAAGGAAATAACTAGTCATCAAAGAACTAGTCAAGACCATAGATTTAGGAGAGAAATAGACATTAAGGATCTAGTCAATACCATAGATCAAGGACATAAATAGTCAATACGATAGAGCGAGGAAAGAACTATACCAAACAACTAGATAATATCTCTTAATATCTAAATAAGATAAAATAAATATACACACACATAAGTGGGTGGGGATAAATACATTAAAGGTAAACAAAGTACCTAGGTGAACATGAGCTAAGGTAAATACCTACTCTAACACCCCCCCTCAAGTGAAGCTAAGGGCCAAAATAGAAGTGGCATGTCCACACTATGAGTCCCAACAACTAGGCCTGATGAGGTACTCATGAGGTACCCAAAACCAGTAACAACAAAGTAAAGAGAGTAAAAACCTGATCCAAGGCATCCCAAGAAGCTCGGCTCAAAAAAATCATACAATGCTGAAGACATTTGGTATGCATTGTGGTCTGAATCCACTACTCGATCACAAAAAGAAAAAACAACTGACACTGGGCTTCACCAGAATACCTCCATATAAGGAGACTGTTAACGAAGTGATGTCTAAAATGTAAAACATACCAAACATAATTTGTTCAATAGCTACAAATAGGTGTGTCATGATCCAAGAACAATAACCAAAGAAATAAGGCAAGGACACAAAATCAAGAGTCTCACGATCCAATAAAATCCAAGGTAACAAGGCAAGGACACAAAAATCGAAGAACCAGAATCAACACCACACCCTCCCATATTGTTGAATGGGTGGAGGGGCGCTACAAATCTATATGAGTTTTCAAAACAACTACTCAAACACTGAAAAACTAACAATGGTTTGCATTAGAGTAGATCCCCCAAGAGATATTGTCAACATGCCAAAAGTGTCGAAAATATAGATACAAAATCTCTCAACAAACAAGAGAGATACACTACACCTGTTAAAGAAAAATGCTCAAAAAAAGAAGCATCACAATGCAGAAGGTATAGAAAGTGGAGCAAGAGGCCAAATGGTGGAGGAGCCACACCTGTAGAGTCCTCTCAACGAATTCCTATGTCTCCACCATAAGTGATTAGATATCCACCCCAAATCAACACAGAAGGATGAAGAAGATGCCTGCATATGACTTGGTGTAAAATGCAAAATGTGTGCATGCAAAAGAACATAAGAATGTGTGTCATGTTGATCATGTCTGACAGCTGAAATCTTAGGTTTCTTAAGCCTGAGTGAAGATGCAAAACTCATGTGTTACTCATGATCCTCAAAAAGAGTCGAGTGAACGAAGGAGCTCTGTCAATCTATGATCCCAATAAAGTATCTTCATGAAAACCAATTTCATGGCGAGAATTCCACATAACATGTGGATGAGTGAAAAAAAAACCATGTGAGTGTCTTCCAATACTTCTGCTAGTGAAACCCATAAAACGAAGCATGTGATAACTGAAGGCAGTGGTACACTTCTCAAAAAGGCCATGCAGTTGAGCAGAAATAGGATACAAAACATGTGGTACTCTAATAGGCATAGATGTGGAAGAGCATGCAGTAACAAGCCTCACAGGTTTAGAAGCATGAAGAGCATGAACAGGCTCAAAGACTAATATATCAATGTCAGTGGGTACATGAGCAATAGCTGCAAGTGGACTAGGAGCATGGATATGGCTGTCCACAATATCATGGGTTGTTGTTACAGGGAGTGGATTATTGTATCTTTGTCATGAATGAGTGATTGTAGAAGAGAATTTCACTTCTTGAGCAATATATTTTCTTCCACAAATTTTACAATATCCTCTTGAAGTCCACATACTTCAGAGAAAAGCATATCATTCTCAGAATCCATGATAGAGAAGAATGTAACTCCCAAAAGTTTAGGAGGTCGGGCTCAACTGAAATTGCATCCATAATTGATTACAACACTCCTCCATATTTGACACTTTATAATTATAGTCCAAGTCTAAAAAAAAATTTAAAGGGGGCTGAATCCCGAGGAAAACCTGTGTGCTTCTCTGGAACAATAAAAAACCAAAAAAATGATTGCCTCCCGAAATGGCCAAGTTTATAGTCGATCTTAGGGTTTTCATGCCTTCTAAATCCAATGAAAGCCTCTACATTGCATAAAAACACACGTAGCAACAAAATACAACCAAATCCCAAATATATGAATATACAAAGAATTTATTTGCAAAATAAAATTTACAGACTGATGCAAATAGCAATCTCCAGCTCTGATACCATAAAAGGAACGATAACCAGATATTACCAAGCAAATAAAATAGATTCTAATCAAACACCATGATCAACAAGATGAAATTAATTTTCCATAATAACTTTACATAACCTTTGCAAACAAATGAGAAGTAATATCATATATTATTATGGAACTCAATGCAATACAATGAGAATGTGCCTTGCTTAAATAGACGAGGAATAACAATCTAAGAACCAGTCAAGGTTGTACATCAAGCCATAAATCAAGGAAATAACTAGTCATCAAAGAACTAGTCAAGACCATAGATTTAGGAGATAACTAGACATCAAGGATCTAGTCAATACCATAGATCAAGGAAAGAACTAGTCAATAACATAGATCAAGGAAAGAACTATACCTAACAACTAGATAATATCTCCAAATATCTAAATAAGATAAAATATATATCCACACACATAAGTGGATGAGGATAAATATAATAAAGGTAAATAAAGTACCTAGGTGAACATGAGCTAAGGTAAATACCTACTATAACAATTACAATGGGAGATAATTCAAACACATGATAACAACAAGCTTCCACAACACAACAAATATTTCACAACCATTCAACCACATTCAAAACAACAACACAAGAATAATATCAACAAACAATAAAAACAAGGCTTAAAATGAAATCCAAAGGAGCAAGACCTATGGGGAGGAAACTTATGCCTCCTATGCCTATCTCAAATCCCCTACAAACTCTTATGCCTCCCTCAAGTACCCCTTATACCTCACATATACTCTTATGTCTCCCTCAATCTCTTATGCCTCTCTCATAACAAGAAACAAGAAGAAATGCAAGCATTCCTCATACAAGGTGGGGCACTCAGCCCAAACTCCCTCCAACAAGAAAGTAAACTCTTATGCCTCCCCACAAGAAAACTCCCCATAGTCTCCTCCTACTCCAAACATAGGCAATCTACCCACACCCAACAAGCATACCAAAGAAATAATACACAACACAAACACATAAACACAAAATAAGGCATAACTTAAGCAAGGTAAAACTCCTACCTTTCCATAGTAGAGCTTGGTCCAAGAGTAAGTCTCCAATCTCCTCAAAACCAATCAAGCAGCCACAAGCTCCAACAATCCACAAGATCTCCCAAAAAAATCCTATAACTCTCCAAAATACAAGAGCACAAAATTATGAAGTAACCCCCAAACAAGCAAGATAACTCCAATAAATGGAAAAAGAAGAGAGGAGGATGAGGTGGCTCCATGTAGGATGCCACATCACTCATCCTCAACTCCACCTAAGAAGTCAAACCTCAACCCCAATGCACCATAAATTAGTGGGTGAGAGGAATGACAAGAAACTTACACACAAATAATCCCACACCCCAAAAGGACAAAATTAAATATTTGAAAGAAAGTGCAATAAATATTTCACCTTTTTCTCTTGCCAAAACACCTAATGGAGTCTAATTTTTACCCCCCAACCCATAGGTAGGGTTGGTATATCAATTTAAGAGGTGTGGGACAAATTTAACTTGTCTCACAAGCCTTCAAAATTTTCCCTTAAGGTCAAATTCGAGTTTCCCATGAAGGGTAGAGTGTACAACACTCAAGACCTCAAGCATTACACACACAAAACAAAATCCAAGAGAAAATCATGTCTAGTAAATGATCTCCTTTTTTTCACATCTTTGATTAATTTAGGAATAGATTAATTTAACTATAATTAAGACACTTAGACCCCCTAAGATATTTTCTAAATAATAAAAAGAAGTAAATCACATCACTAAAAGAACCACATACAACATTAATAAAGGAATTATAAAAGACAACATATAACCCCTTGGTCACAATTTCCCCATAACCAAATAATTCAAACACACACACACTTACATGTTGCCATGGTGACCCTTATTTAATTCATCTAGAATTCTAATGTGGTTGGTGTCCAATCCCCCTGATGTTGTTGTGAATATAAATATACCTGCAAAACACAGAATACCTCCTTCGGCCTTGTGGTCACATTAAAACATCCATGTCAAAATATGCAATATAAATATAAAATCATCTATATACGAATTAATATCATCTATGCAATTACGAATCATTTACAAACTTCTAGAAACATTTCTATCCAATGTTTCATCCATGAAAAAAATTATTATAACATTAATTCAATTATCAAAGCCTACTCATGGCGATGAAAGTATATCGCATGTGAAAAATATATAGAAATAGCCATGTCCACAAATAATCAACATCAATATAAAATGTCTCTAACAATCCACATGCATCATATACGAATTGAAATCAACAACAGTCTAATATCTCTAACATCTAGTATCATGCTAAATCAAAAGGCTACAACAGTGTCCATAAATGTAGTCCACAATATCAAAATCAAAGAAAAAGGTGTCGAAGGGAAGTGGGCACTAGATAAGCGCTCTTCAAAACAAAAAGCAAAATATGGAGAATGACACATCCTAAATGACCTTTCAGAAATGTCATTTTAATTTTCAAAATAATACAACAAATTTATTTGAGATTGAGATTCAAAAGGCCTTAACCATGCTGAAACCCAAGTTAACGTTGTAAATTTATCCAATAATTGGATTGCTGCAACGAGAAATTAAATAAATAAATAAAAGAACGTTATGAGGAACTGTGTTAAACAGAGCTCTCAAAAATATCTGTTCTAAAATGAGAACCATTATGGGTTAAATCAGATATGCACACAGAGATAAAGCTATAACCCTAATATCTCCTCATTTTACTATATACAAATTGATCGATTTGGATCTGTATCTGAAGTGGTATCAACTACCTGCTGCTATTTTTTTCTGTATGTAGAAGAAGAAGAAGAAGATTGAGTATTAGGAGGCATTTCATTCAGCCATAATGTCTAGCTGTGATGATTTTGATTTGTCTTCTTCTGCGCACTTGTCCTTCTCGCATTGTAACTTTTGCAGCAGCATTCTCGTGGCAGACAAATAAAATATGAATATGAATAAAAAATGCAAAAAATTAGAGGAATAAAATATGTTTAAACCACGAATCTGCGCCTTCCACATCATTAGTGGGTGTTAGAGTGGGGAGGGTTGAGCCCAACTAGTGCAGGACTTTGCAATAACAAGGTGCAATTGCTGCAGTGACCAATAATTGAACACTATTACTACTAAGCCCCCTTTATTCTTCTTCAATAGAGCATCTACCCTAAACCAATTTTATATCATGATTGTATCACTTGGTAATGGTATAGATTTCATATATGATTCCTATCATTTACTCCGATATCATCAAAACCCAACATATCCATATATCCACCTACAATATCGTCAATCACATATTGGTTTACCGTAAAATAAAATTCAAGAAAACCCAAAAGGGAAAAAAAACTTAAAGAGATAAAAGAATAGTTATATTACATCCATATTTTTGGAAACACTCAATGGAGAAAAGAGTATGGCCAAAAATATATCAATGGAGGTTTTTGCGCCCTCCCTCGTGTTGACCCACATGTTATATACCGCATATACATCCTTAAAAGTCTCTCGTTTTGATCATTACTTACGGAATTGCAAAAGGGCCACCTTTCCCTTTTGACATGATGGGGATAAAAAACCCTCATTTGATTAATCAAATGAAAATAAAGTGGAAATTAAAAGAAAACTTTTAGAGATATTTATAAAATGTTTAGTCTTCTTTGAACTAAAACAAAAATTTAAAAAAAGTTACAATATGGATATTAGAATAATATCTTTTGAAGAATATTCAAGAAAAATAATATAATATGAATAGTATATTCATCTTACTACTCAACAAACATGTTATGTCATTACCACCATTTTTGAATATAAAATTCAAATGAAGAAATATAGCACGACCTTAAAAAAACAAATAATCTCGAGGAAAAAATCAAGAGAAAACTAGTTGAAATATGGAAATGAAAACACATACAAATATTCCATCAATTCACTTTAGTCACCAAAACTATAATAAAATGTCTAGCATAGAAAGAACAAATGGATGATCCACTAAAGAAATCCTTGAAATATTAAGGGAGGAAGCAATAATTATTCCCAATTCTATCCTAGGTATCCATTTAGACACATCATAATAAAAATGGGTCTTACTTATGGATTTGAATTATTAGAGTATATCATGTGATCAAAACTTGGAGCTAATGAAACCAATCTCTTGTGAAGAGATTCTTGTAGCAATAAAATAAATGTGTAAAGATATAGCACTCATAGCGTACAACTTCCCCCCGAGATTCTTCTTTTCTTCTAAAAGATCGTCAATTAAGACATGGGAGGTTGTGAATGAATCTAGAAGATATAACTCAATGTTAAAGGATTTTAATCATAAATTTTTAACAAGGATTCTTAAAAGCATGTATTGGGGTAATTCCTTGAATGGTTGAGGCTCTAGATGAATTTGCCTACAACAATACCACATTGTTTGAGGATAACTTCTTATACACTTGAGGTTTAAACTCATAAGATGAACAAGTGGACACAAGTATTGTCCCGGAATGTACCTACTCAAAATCAAAATCAATTCAAATTAATTAGTCTTTATAATTCAATCTAAAAAATAATTTTACAAATTATTACTACTTGCTTCTAACTTTTTCTTCCATCTTTTTCTTCTACATATCAAGTATTTTTATTAACGGTAGGAAAATTCTTTATGGCATTAAAATAATGCAGAAAGCTCTCAATCCAGAAAATACTACTAAAAGAATATTGTTATGGTCACTAAACATGATATTTAAAAATAGCATACGATTGAGTGAACTAGTATTTTCTCCTAAAATTCTCAAGAAAAAAAAGTTGAAAGATTGGTGGTTGTAGATCTCATTTTGCATATGAAGTTCCTAGTTTTCAATGCTCTTAAAGCATTTCTAACTTGTTTCTTTGAGTTTTCATAGATAATTTGACAACGAAATCCTCTTTCTCTGGTCTGAAACTCTAAGGATTACTTAGTCAAAGAATGATAAAGTTATACCAAAAAGATTTAATTTTTAAAAGATCTACCATTAAAGCCTAATACTTTTCTTTTAACGTCAACTTTAACAGATATATTCCCATGGGAATTCATGTTGTGTTTTGTGTGAAGTTAAATTAGAACCCAAATTGTTTTCTTTTTCACTTCCCATTCGATTGAAAAGTATGGTCATAGTTGATATTGTTTTCATATGTGTTTTCAAAGGCAAAATTCACTGGAAAGGGATCTTAGGGTTTTGGCGGCGAGTTTAGGGTTATGCATGCCGAGAACAAAAAATTTTTCTATAGTAAGAGATCTATTGCCATTAACGCATTTATTCGGCCTCTTTTCTAGAGCCTAACTGCTTGGCAGGATTTAAATATGACTTCTCTCGACTCTAGTCCACTTATTTCAACTGCGACAGAGAGAGGCGATTCTACGAAAAAGGGCTCTAAGGAAACGACCTCACAAGTTCGTGCCAAAAGTATTCCACGAGGTAATGATACTTCCCCTAATATTGTTTTACCACTTTCATAATTTAATACCACTTGTAAATGGCTAGAAAAATTCTGCTTAATAGGGTATTTTGTTGGAAGGACTCCCTCTGAAAGTATGCTTAAATCATGGGTCCAAACTGCTTGGATAGCGCATGGTATTAAATTGGATTCTATCTAGAACCTAACCCGTGGTTTGTTTCTCCTTCATTTTGCCGATCCTAGTCATGCTTCCATTATCTTACATAAATAGCAAACCTGGTATGTAAGAAGCTCCCTGTTGGTTTTGTCACCTTGGACTAATGAATTTGAAGTCTCTGACCGGATAGCTCTAAAGGTCCCTGTACGATGGAAAAGTGACATGCAAGCATAGGAAACTACAAGTGACTCTTTCTTGCACCTGAGCTCCCGAGGTCATGTCAAGACAACCGATGGGGATGGAATACACACGGGATGTAGATAAGCTAGTTAGGTAATCTTATGTCTTCAACACTCAATAGCAGGATTTACGAATCTAAGGCAAAGAAGGCCCTCCTAACTTGAACCGGTGTGATAGATCATTCGGTGAGGATAGCTGCTCAAAGGCTCTAATCAATATCGAGCTCTGCCATGATCTGATCTATGGGTTATGGAATACATGGAATATAACCTGTGGGTGCTTCGTATATGTCTTCTGACAAGGTCATGAAAATGAAATGGCTAAATATGTAGTGGATCTTTTGGTGTTTTATGGACGATTCTCCGGTCTAGTCCAGAAATCTTTAGCTTGATTAGCTACTATGTTTAATAATGATAGTTTTGTGATAATGTTCGGTGGGAGTGGAGAAGACCTAAATACCAATGTGTGTAAACTAGCATCAATGTTGGGTTGATTTGGAGGCATGCTGGGTTGTGGGACCTGTGGGTCACAACCGTAAGTTCGTGGTTATTGTGGACCTCCTATGGTCATGTGAAGAATCAATCCCTTCTTTTGATCCCAAGTATCCAATAATCGTATGCCTTTTCGGCCTCTACTTTTAGAACTTAAAGTTACACGATTTTCTTAGAGTACCTAACAGGTGTTCTGGAAACTTGGATACGTAAGCTAGTGTCTATATCAACAAGGAGGTCTCCTACGTTTGGTTGTGGGAATAGTGGATCACAACCGAATGTTTGTTCCCTTTCAAGTCCTTCTACCATCATACGGATTTCTATCAAGGCAATCTATAATTTGGCTGATTTGACCAGAACATGTGTGCCTTTTCGTCATCTATATTTAATCCTCTTAACTGTGCACGTATTTCTTGTAGGTTTATAGTTTCTCGGAAGACCTAAATTCTAAGATTTTAATCTATGTCAGTTATTACTGCAACAGTATTTGGTTGAGGCACGATTGGCTCAAAAACATATTCCTTGGGCTCCCTAGGTCCCGTGATTGTCATATAAGATCAATATAAGCCTAACTGAAATGAAATAAACTAACTATGCGAGATATATCTACAACACACACACACACACACACACACACACACACACACACACACACACACACACACACACACACACACACACACACACACACATACACACATATATATATATATATATATATTCCTCTATTTTCGTATTTTTGATAATATTTTGAATGGAAATGAAAGAGCAACTAATCTAATATATTTAGAAAATGAAAACTAATCTAATAACAAAATTATAACAAACAAAGTAGCCCGATGTAGCTACTTGCCTATGTAGTTGTGAGTTTTATCCTAAATAACTAGATAGTTGATTAACTTAATTGATAGATTCTCGATCCTACCTCAGAAGTGAGGAATGAATCATAGATTCTCAGAAAATATCAATCCCCACAGCTTCCCTGACAATATCGAGAATGAAATTTAACTAAAATGAAATATTTCACTACTCTATTTGATATATTTTAACTAGAAATTTGACAGATAAAACCTAGAATTTGTAGAACAGTGGCGAACCCAGTAGTGTATGACTTTGTCCACTCATAATGATCTCCTCATTCTTTCGTGCTCACGTGAATCTAGAAGAGCATGTACATGCTAGCATCAACATAAGAAGGTACTTTGAACAATGGTAGTTGTAAATATAGACTGAATATAATGTGAGTAGGAGAGGGATAATGCAAGTGATAAAGGTTGGTGTATGTAACTCCTAGCAGGATTTATTGCGGAAATATAACACAAGGGTACTGAAAGATTCTAGAATCTACCTTCTGTGAAGAACACAACCTGCAACTCTAATGAATTCAATCTAAAACTAACACTACTCTACACTAAACTAATTGGTATGAACAACAATGAACAAGACTGAAGCAAGAAGATTGAATGGCTTCTAACAGTGAAAGAAAAACTAGCATGGATGCAAATATGAGAACAAGATGAATTATAAGCAAGAATTGAAAGATTGAACAATAGAAATGAGAAGTTGAGGGGCCATTTATTTGAAAACAAACCATCTATTTATAGAATTCCCATTCACCAAAGGGTAACTTGGAATGGAACTCTTTTACCATTAAACAATGGAGAAACACTATTCCAGGGGACACAAAACATTAATACGAGCCAAGGAGGTGGAGAAAAGCTGGTAAAATTTAAAAATTATGCAATTCGTGATCAAAAGAACGTGCTAGAAAACACATGAAGGACTTCCGCCCTAAGCAGGGCGGTGGTTACATGACCGCCGCCCTACCAGGGTGGCGGTTTCGTCACTAAAAGTCAAAATACTAAGAAAAGAAAGGTAGAGGAATAAAACAAAGCATAAGGAACATGGACAAAGCATTTGGGATGATAACATATACTTCGTGAGATTCTCTGGATCCGAACACCTTGCGAGGCAACTTGTATCATCATTGGGGCATGTGTAACATCATTTCAGTGGTACAATACCTTATAATTTTTAGTACGTACATATTGCCCCCTCAGAGAAGTGTTTTAACCATGAAGAGGCATGAAACCATGGGTCCGAGTTATGGCAGTCCCAAAATGTGAAGTTAGAAATTATACCTGACACGCCCGTGTGTCGAAATGTCGCCATCCAAGTTCCTGCTACCATTTACGTAGGGATGAGAAATTACCTCCCGTTGGCACTCTGAACCTGCGAAAGGGGCATTTTAAAATGAGTCAAAACACTATATATATATATATATATATATAATGGGACCATTTTCCTATTCATTTGCATGTGTCAATTTGATAGTTTTTGAGCTCTGGGACCCACGGTGACGGTTTCCGATGAGAGTATAGTTGAAACGTTTGAAGTGAGATAGCGATCATGCCTCCCCGAGAAGAACATCGACCTAAGAGATCTCAGGTTAGTTCTTCTTGTTTTACCATTTTTTTTGGACTAAAATTTTAAAATGTTGAAATCTTTATCCTGGGGGGGGTCATTTTTAGAAATGTCAGTTTTAAATGTGTCTCTTAGGGGGGGGCCTAATGGGTAGGCTTTTGTTTTAGATAAAACGGTCAAATTTTTCTATTTTTGATTATTTTAGGGCACGCGACCCATTTTGAAATGTGGGACAGGACCACTGCCCTACTCAGGGTGGCGGTTCTCTTCAGAATGTTAAAACAACATTGATTTGAGTTTATTTCTTCATTTTAGTATTCTCATTTGCTTTCATGATTTTTATTGTAATCTTGATACTAACTTGCTTCTTTTTGCGTGTTTTTGTGTGTTTTGCAGAAGAAGGAAGAGTACATCAGAGAGAGAGAGAGAGAGAGAGAGAGAGAGAGAGAGAGAGTGATTGGCTTCTAGCAATGCTAGATGCCACTCTCTCTAGAGGATGAGCAAGATACACTTCAAAGGGTAGGTATAGTGAGAACTCTCTCTCTCTCGCTCTCTCTCCTCTCGCTCTCTCTCTCTCTCTCTCTCTCTCTCTCTCCTCGGCTCTCTCTCTTCTCTCTCTCCCTCTCTCTTCTCTCCTCTCTCTCTCTCTCTCTCCTCTCTTCCTCTTCGTCGCATGAGTTCCCCATGTTGCACCTACCAGTCACATATTATGTGACTTATTTTCTTACTGGGATGCAGATCGGAAACACCTTCTGATTTCCAGGTGTTAGGGGTGAGTGGACTATCACCCTAGAGGATGTCTACCGCATTTTGGGAGTCCCAATTATAAGGAGGATACTTTCATTTGATACAGCAGTATCCAGAGCTTAGGTGACTCAGTGGGCCATCTATATGGGAGACGTAGTTGTCTCCACTGGTTCAAAGAAGGGGGTGAAGGCCTGTTATATTCCTGGCTTTCCCATCCCTCTGATCTGTCAGACCATTATGGGCATCCTTTCTTCGAGATTGATCAGAAACAAGGGAGGGGATACTTTACTCTAGTACTGGGCCCCCATCATCGCACAAATTGAGGCACATGGTCAGATTTATGCCTGGGGAGCCGATATACTTGGGACCACCTATCACGACTTATATAGGGTGGTTCAATTACAGGGATAGTTTTTGAGCCATCCGACCTTACTTCCTTCTCTTCTGTGGGCGTTATGAGCTGGGTCTATGAGTGCATCATCTCTTATGGGAGAGGCATAGAGGTGGTGGATCCTGGAGCCGTAAGGGTAGCTAGATGGACAGAGATGTCTGTGCTTAGAGCAACCCACCAACCAGTTGCTTCCCTGACTATTGAGGCCTTGCTTATACATATGGAGGCCACACCTTATCAGGCCATGGCAGGGTTGTGGGGCAAGGAGACCTTCACTTTGATTTCCTTACTCTACTACAGGGCAGCTTGTGGATAGGATGGGGAAGGTAGAGATGCACCCCTTTGATCGAGTGCCTCAGCAGTTCAGCCTTGCTTATACTGACATGCTTCCCCCAGTGGTGCCAGTGTTCAGATCAGTTCAGGAGGTTAGGATAGGTCCTAGAGGCCGGGGTTAGACTGTTGTTACTCCTGGCATCCCTATTACAGCCAAGAGGTTGGTTTCTTCCTCTGCGGTAACCTTGTCTTCTATACACACCTGAGCGAGAGTCTGTGCTCCTCAAGCACCTTTACTTCGGATTACCGCCGACCCCGCCCACAGCAATGACGACCCCATTGATATAGACTCTGAGTCTGAGGTGCTCACAGGGGGAGAGACAGAGGAGGAGATCGAGGACATGGAGTTCATCGACTCAGGTGAGGGAGAGGATAGCGATCCTGAGTGGCATGACACTCAGGAGATTTTATAGGCCCAGAGGGCAGAGCAAAGTGCAGAGAGGGTGACTCTAGTCTCGGAGGAGTTACTTTCTCAAGACTTAGGTGGAGAGGATGAGTCCATGGTAGGATTCCATGTTGTCCCAGACATGGGAGGAGGACATCAATCAATAGCAGTGTCTGTGGAGGGTGCGGATCCCAGAGATCCTTCTTAGAGGCCCAGAGATCTGACTGAGTTATCACTCTTCTTTTGATATTTATTTTAGCTAGAATTGCCTTAGTTGTAACCTCTCTTTTTGTTCATCCTCGGTTTTACCTTCTGATCATTTTCTAATTTGTTTTTCTCCTTTTCTTGCAGAGACTGCTGATGAGTGGGGAGACTTGATTCGCCGGGTATGTACTAATACCCTAATGCTCCCCATGGAGAAGACTCATGCCGAGCTATCCACGGATGCAGGGGAGCCTTTCATAGCTGGTAGGGATACTGATGTTTTTTCCCTTGTCTGGCATGTGGCCAAGATGGTGACTTCCCTCCATGCTGAGGTATCCGGGTATAGGGTTATAGAGTGATTAATGAGGAGGATCCGCTCTCATAGTGAGGCTACAGCTACTGTTCAAGATCGCGAGCCCTCAGTGCACTTAGAGCGCCGGCGTAGCCGGAGTCCTAGACGTGATCATACACCTTCTGAGGGATCCCATAGGTATTGAGAGGCCACTTGGCTCTTTTTATAGTGACTCTTGCTAGATTTTTTATACGACCATTCTATATTTTCTGGGCTCATTGAACATTTTGACCATGCCTAGTGCATGATGGCATTGTACATAAAACTTGATTATATATATATATATTATATATATATATATATATATATATATATATATATATATATATATATATATATATATATATATATATATATATATATACATCTCTTTTTGGATCTAGATTTCTTTGTACCTAGAGTTTTGTGATTCATTTTCACATGTATATTAGATGTCTGTAAAAATTTTGTTTTTATATGCCTTTCAAAATGTATGTAATGGAGAACAAAAAACACAATTGTTTTCTTTTTTGTATTTCGTGATGCTGATGTATGATGATGTGGACACTATGTGATCTTGAACTTTAGTTTCTATAAGCATTTTTCCAGTACTTCATATTGTTTTGAAAAAATGTGATGATGAGTTGGTATGATGAGTAGATGAACTTGCCCCACTCCTAAATCCACACAACCAGTAAGATGTGAGGGCTCACCACCGAGAGCTAGAAAGGGCACAAGCTATGAGGTGTGTTGAAATGGTAATGATGGGAGATAGACAAAGAGTTGGTGGAACCAAATTAGGATGCTACAAACCTATCTTACTCAAGTGACTCCATAGTTTAGAATGCAAATTGCTTTGTAGTTTATCTAGACTTAGATCCGTATATGGCCACTTGGTTGACAAAATCCATTTTTTAGGGTTTTGAACTCTCTTGGAATTTTGGACATCTGATTCATTTGTTTTGACTCAAGATTTCAAAAGTTTGTTTGAATTATTTGCTTATGAATTTTAATGTTTTCTGTCAAGCGGACCCCCTACACCTTGCCTCATGCTACTAGTAGGAAGCATGGGTTTATCACCATGGACAAGGCACATGCGAGTAAAGGAATTCCCATCCTTTCCCAACCCTACGTCACTAGTAAGAGACGCAAGCTCATAACCGAAGGTTGGTAGGGAAGGGAAATGTGTAAAAGTAAATTTTTTTGTTTGATCTATATTTGACTTACTTACTTGAGAAAAATGTCAGTACGTTCTTATTTCCAAAGAGATATATACGCAGGATAGATGTGACACCATGAAGCTTCTAGAATAGACCATAAGGAAGACACCTACCCTAGGAAGAAACCAAAACTGAGAACAAGCATGCAGGCCTTGGTATGGCTACCGTTAAGACTTTGTCATATCTAGCTTTAATTGATGAAATGATTCTGAAATAGTTGATGATGTTATGAAAATGAAGAAGTATGATTTGAAAGCTCCTGCCAATACTTTTAGAATTTTGTAAAGAATTACTTAAGAATAAGTCCCTTGATCACCAATTTTTACGAAGTGAGTGAACAAAATGAACTTAACTAAATGAATATGTAATGTAGATATAACTATACAAATAGTGTTGATGCTTCATGCGTAAAACCGTTTAAGATGCAAGGAATTGACTGATTCACTGAATTCCTCACCATCCAACATGCACAAAAGATACGCACCGTTACCATAGTCCTTCATGAATCGATATGGGCCCAACCATTTGGGTCAGAACTTTTTTCCTTCGCTGCTTTTCTTATCGATCCAGCTGTCTAGTCTTAAAACTAGATCTCTTTCATATATTTCTCGCTCATAGACCTTTTTTTTATACTGTCGGCACATACGGTTAGCATAGGCTCTATGCCGCTATTCGGAAATTAGCCTGACCTCATCAAGGCTTTCTAGTTGAGGGAGGCATGCCTCCCTATAAGCTTCTTCATCCAGAATCCCTTGTAATGAGATGTGGAGACTGGGTATTTCAACCTCAAGCGGGAGAACTGCTTCTTCCCTAAATACCTAAAAGAAAGGGGTTGCTCCTGTTGGTGTTCTCATTGAGGTTTGGTGGGCCCACAAGGACGGATATAATTTTAAGTTCCAATCTCATTTGTTTTCTTTTACCGTTTTGAGGAGAATAGCTTTCAACATTTTTTTTATCGCTTCAGCCTGCTCGTTGGCTTGAGGGTAGTAAAGAGAGGCCATGTGATAATTTATTTTGAACTTGCTACATAGCTCATGAAATTCGTCATTCTTAAAGGACGTGCCATTATCTGAGATAATGGTTTGTGGGACACCATACCTGAAGATAATTTGGTTCAAAATGAATTTGGCAATCACCGAACCTGGTACAATAGTGAGAGGCATGGCCTCCACCCATTTGGTAAAATATTCCATGGCTGTGATTATAAAATTATGGCCATCGGTTGATGAGGGAGATAATTTACCTATCAAGTCCATACCCCACGTGGAGAAGGGCCACAGAGTCACTATTGGTTGTAGGGATTGTGCAAGCATGTGAATCTCATGAGAGAATTCTTGACATTTGTGGCATTTGCGTACAAATTCCACTGCATCATGCTCAAGTGTGGGCCAAAAATAGCCCATCCAATGTGTTTTGTGAATGGTGGCGTGACCACCGAAGTGGCCCCCGCATATCCCACTGTGGGATTCATGAAGGATCCTCTTGGATTCTTCTATGTCGACTCATCTTAAAAGCATGCCGTCGAAGGCTCTACGATAGAGCACTTGGTTTAAAATAACATATTTAGCATCAATAATGTGTAACCGCCTTCTTTATTGTGACGTGGCACTTTTCAGGTATGTATGGTCCATGATAAAATTGATGATATCAGTATACCAAGGACATGTAGAGATGGGGGGTCTAGTTTCGACAAAGAATACACATTCATCGGGAAAGTCTAGATCTACTAGTTTGCCTCCATCTAGTGGATTGTCAGCTAACCAGTCTACAATGATTTGTCCTTTGACAGATTTTTGGTTTACGAATGTTAACTCAAATTCTCCCATTAGGGTTATGAAACGTCTAACCTTCTTAGACAAGGACCCTTGCGTAAGAAATGTCCGTAAATGCTTTGTCTTCACAATGACCCTTATTTCTTGATTTAACATATAATGTCTTAAATGTTTTGTGGAAAAAATTATGGCAAGGCATTCTCTTTCTGCCTGTGTATAACGTGTTTCGTAATCGAGTAATGTTCGGCTAATGAAATAGATCACGTGTTCTCATTTATCATCATCTTCTTGAGCTAGCATGCAGGCCAACGAGACATGAGTGGCTCGTGAGTATAGGATCAAAGGGCGGTCTAGCTTGGGAGGCATTAGCATGGGTGGTGACAACAAGAAGTGCTTAACTACTTCGAAATCCTCATTGCAGTCTTCAGTCCAATCGATACTATAATCTTTCTTGAGTAGATTGTTGATTGGATGAATGGAGAAGCTTAAATCTGGGATGAACCTTCGGATTGCACCGAGTTTCCCAAGAAATGACCTGATTCCAGACTTGTCCAAAGGTGGGATCATTTTGAGAACATCTCGTATTTTTGCTAGATCAACATCAATCCCTCGTGAAGATATAATGTATCCTAGAAGTTTGCCTCATGTTACACCGAAAACGCACTTCTCTGGGTTTAATGTGACACCATACTCAATTAGTCGTGAGAGGATGATACGAAGCACCTTTGGGTGATCACAGTGCTTCTTGGTCTTGGCCAAGAAGTCATCAACATATGATTCCACAATTTTATGGATAAGATCATGGAATATGTATGTCATTTCCCACTGATATGTAGTGCCAGTGTTCTTAAGACCAAATGTCATGACATCATAACAATAAGTTCCTCAGGGAGTTATAAACATGGTTTTGGCTTAGTCTTGTTTGGATATTTTGATTTTATTATATCCCGAGAACCCATCCATGAGAGACAAAAGCTCAAATCTAGTTGTTGCATCAACGATGACGTCAATGGATGGTAATGGGAAATCATCCTTGGGACAAGCTTTGTTAATATCCCAAAAATCTATGCAGATGTGTATCTTCCCATTCTTTTTTAGAATGGGCACGATATTAGACAACCATTGTGAATAATCGACTGGTTTGATGAATCCTACTTGGAGAAGTTTTATTACTTCCTCTTTTACCATGAGAGCCACTTTTGGCTTCATTGGTCTTGACTTTTGTTTAATTGGCTTCACATCTGGTTTAGTGACAAAATTATGTACCGTAACTTGTGGTGTGATACCTGTCATTTCTTTATAATTAAATGTAAAAGCCTTTTAATGTTCTTTGAGGATTTGGGTGTGTCTCTCTATTTCTTCCGGAGTTAGCGAGGAGCCTAACTTCAAAATTCTTGGTTCTTCCTCCATTCCAATGTTTATGTCAATGGTTTCTTCTATCAAAGAAGCATTACCTTCTTCAAATTCAGGTGGGGCTGGAGGTAGTTCCAAGCTTTCTCAATTTTCTATCTTGTAGATATCGAGATCATTCTGTGGAGGAGACTCTATTGTGGGATTTCCAAAGTAGGGAGAGGAATGTGCTATTAAGGAAAGATCAACTATACTATGAGCAAGGTGTAGCTCTGCATAGGTGTTTAGATATTCGAGAGTGACTTTATCACTATCAACATGATGTAAGATAGGAGATTCATTCTTAGCTGTATGTGTTAGCAGAGGGTTTGTTGACATTTTCTTCACCAATGGTTCAGTACGCAGTGATACTTTGAAACTTGTATCTTCCAACTCATTACTTGGGGTAAAACACGAAGCTGAGGTTGCTATTGAATCTACGAGAAGGTTATGTTCTCGTGGGATTTCCTCAATGGATATGAAGTTGAATCTTTCACTTAGATCTAATACCGTTGTTTTATAGAGGTGTAAGTGCTCAGATTTAGTCTCATATACTTCAGAGACTTGGTTTGTAACTAGCTGCGAGTCTCCTAATACTCTGATGTTATTGACACCGATCCTTTTGGCTATGATGAGGCCAAGGAGGAGGGCTTTGTACTCAGTTCCATTATTCATACATTCAAAGTTCAACTTAAAAGCAAAAGGTAGGATCTTTCCCTCAGGAGAAGTAAAGATCACACCTGCCCCAGCTCCATAGTAACATCTAGCTCCATCGAAATGGAGAGTCCAATACTTACTAGGAAATATGGATGCTGGGACATTCTTCACATTTGTTTCTTCTGTTTTGGTTACTTCTACCATGCAAAGTTCATCTACTGGGAGAGAACCAACTCCTAGGGTACATCCCATACCTACGAAATCAAATGGTAGGAAAATTGGTAGATCTTGTTCCAGTAATTCGACAATTTTTGCGGTAGTTCCTAGTGACACTATTTCTATAATGTTAGCTTCATCCTTGAGGGTTGGGATGCCTTTGATTAGGTTCGTAATTTCTAGTTCTGTTGTAGGTATTAATTTTTCTTCTGGTTTTGAGTCAATTTTTTTTTAAGTTGGTTTGTTGGGAGTTCAAACTTAGAGTGAACGCCTAGTCTTTTCTTCAGGTCTGCTAGGTGTATGTCAAATGGCTTTGGGTCACCTTTTGCTACGAATATCTTTCCTAGCTATAAGAATCTTATTTCCTGGAATAACGTAGAGGGGATTTCTTTCATGCGATGTATCCATGGTCGACTGAGGATCATATTATAGTTGGTTTCCTAATCTATGATATAAAACTCGGTGAGGATTGTCTTGGGTCCTAAGGTGACTGGTAATATTATAGTTCTAATTGAAGTAGCTTTAAGGCTGTCATAACCTCTTAGCGTATTTCTTGTTGTGGAACAGTTTGTTTCTCCATATCCTATATTTTGAAGGAAAGAGAAGGGGAAAATGTTAACTGCTACCCCATCGTCCACCATTGCACATTTAATGTAATTATTATAAACCCACACCTGTAAATACAAGGTCGGATCGCCTCTACGTGCAATTTCAGCATCTGTTGGCATTTTTTTATGTCGAATATAAACTCGGTATCCCTATCTGGCTGCCCTGGAGGGTGGATATCGAAGTCTATATGGTTTACTTGTGTTTCGGGAGGTGGAGTGATGTTAATTAAATGACCCATACCTAGTGCTTCTAAAAGAGCAGCCCTATGGTCAGGAGAATTTTTCAATAAGCCCAAAAAGGAGATGTGAGAGAAGGTCTTTGTTAAGTCATTAATTAAATCATAAGCACCCATGGTTTTTACCAATGTTTTTTGAATGTTATCTGGTTCTAGTGGATAGATTGAATTTGGTTGAGAAGAATATTCTCGTGTTCTTGTTATGGCTTCTACGTGCAGCTCAGTATCTAACTCCACTAGACCAACTATCTTTGTTCATGGTTGATTTCCTAATTGTGGTGCAATAGGTTTATTTAGTGTAGTTGAGGCTTCATGATCATTATTTCCTGTCATTACACCTTTGTTTGTCCCATTTGGATTTAATTTATTATTGCTATTGTGATTTGGGAGTGGATCATTGAAGATCTTAAGAGGTTTGTTTTGAGGGGAAACTTCCCCAATGAAATTATTTGGCATCGATGTCACAAAATTTGTTAAGAACATATCTATGAAGAGTTGTTTTCGTTCTTCTGGAAAACGTTGCATGAACTTATTGTAATCGTGGCAAGTCCTAGTGTCATGGCCTAAAATTTTGTGGAAACCACAATATGAGTTGGGATTATAATTCCTAGGTTGTTGGTTTGGCACGTGTTGTGGTCCAAAATTCTAATTAAACTGTTGACTATTAGGATTAAAGCTTTGCGTTTGTTGTCTTTGGTTTTGATATCCAGTTGACTTTTGACTTGGACCTTGTGTCTGGATTTGCCGTTGCTTTTGTTGTTGTTGTTGTTGTTGTTGTCATTGGGGATGATTAAAATCCACTGAGTTGATCGTTGGGGTGAAATTGTTGTTTTGTTGGTTGTTAACTGGTGGTGGAACATTTACAACGTTTGCTTTTTTAGTTTGGTCAGTCACTCCATCTGTTGTCACTCCACAGTTTTTGTTAAGGATTTTAGGTCCTTAATTGGCGTTTGTGGTAGTAGGATAAGTCGTAGTGTTTTGTTTGGGAATTATTAACCTCCCATTTGTTCCATATGTCTTGCGACCGCTATCTATTGCAGCTTGATCTATTCGGAGAGAACTCTCGAGTACTTCATCATAAGTTCTTAGTGGGAACTTCCGGACTTCTTCCTTTATCTCTCTACTAAGAGAATGAAGGAATAAATCGCATAGTTCCATCTGATCCATGTTTGGAGTGCTTGCTTAAGAATAGAGGACTGTACGCCATCTTTGGATGAAATGAGCAACATATTCATTGTTATCTTGTTTAATATGCAAGAATTCCCTGATTCCTGTTCTCAATAACACCTTGATGAACTATGAAACGAGTTATTTAAATGAATGTATTGAGGCTTTAGGTATTTTGTAATGCCAATTGAGGGAAATACCCTCTAAAGTTTTGGGGAATATTTTAGCAACAACTCCATCCCAAGGGAGTAGTTCTCAAATGGTTGTGGCGTAGGCCTTAATATGTGCATTCGGGTCTCCCTCTCCTTTGTACTTGGGTAGATCAGGGAGAGATCTTGGAAGCATGACGCTTCGTATAGTGAATTCCAAAGGTTATTTCAAATATTCTGAATAAGTTCCTATTGCATAGGTTTCGACCATTGATGGTGTTTGTATAGGGGGTGGAGGTGGAATGGGTTGTTGATATGGCGTAGCATATGTATTTGCAAGGGCATAAGGGAATCGCTGTGGTTGAGTGAATATTCCAGAAGAAGAGAACATATCTCCCTGTGGTGATTTGGAATACATGTTTAAGTATGGAGGAGCATTTCCCAGGAATGGATTATTTTGTACTAAATCGGGAGGTATCATATTTTCCACCAGAGCAACGTTAGAAAACGTGGTTCTAGTTTGTGTTTGTTGTGAATACTAAGGAGGCATGCCCAACGTGCATGTTCTTATGAGGAGGTCTACTTGGCTAGGATGATGTGGAGGATTGGAATTTCCTACCTACATGAATTGCGAATTTTGACTTGCTTGATCAAGTTCCAACCCTCTAACTTTCTCGACTAAGGCTGAGATGACCTCGTTTGGTGAAGATACAGTATTTTACCTTAGTGGTGTTTTTTGTATACCTTGAGGTTGTATAGGCATATGGTACCCAACTATGAATTGATTGGTGCCCTGTCAAGTTTCACCAAGGGAATTTCTCTCATTATGTTTGCAAACCTCCTATAGATATGTACATATTTTGAGAGCGTTGTTCACTCCTAGCATAACGTGCTAAGTATTCATCATCTAACAATAGATATGGATCTGACTGTCTACTAATTTTTTGTGTAAGCAACACCTGAGGAGATGAACCAGATTCTCCAGTGAGCGTCATATTGTTTGAGCTTGAAGGCGCTATTTGTTGCGTTTGAGTGAGCTGATCCAACTCCTCTATTTAGAAAGAAGAACTATGTTTAGTCCTTTGAGGTGGATTTTGTGTTGAAAATTAGTTATTTGAATAGTTTTCACCCCATGCTGAGAGCGAGGGTGATGGTTGTCTATTTAGTTGATCGTAGTATGCTTCAAGACCTAGGAGAGGTCTGCCATATGCATCGTATCCCGACATATTCAGGGGGTATATGAATACCCACAGAATAATGGGAAAGAGCGAAGGTGGATAAAATTAAAAGAAGAGTGTGAAAGTGAAACAATTGTTCCTTTTACGTAAGTTCCACTAATTTTGTTGGTAAAGCTGAAGTGACGGCTAAAGTGGTAGAGAAGATGAACCAGTTGTTTGTTTCACGTTGGGTTCAACAATTTTGTACAATGGAAAAATGACATAAGAGCATGGGAATCTACAAGTGACTCTTTCTCGCACCCGACCTCCCGAGGTCGTGCCGAGACAGCCGGTGGAGATGGAATACATGCGGGATGTAGATAAGCTAGTTAGGTAATCTTATGTCTTCAACACGCAATAGCGGGATTTGTGAATCTAAGGCAAAGAAGGCCCTCCTAACCTGAACCAGTGTAATAGATAGATCGGTGAGGATAGCTGCTTGAAGGCTTCAATTAATATTGAGCTCTGTCGTGATCCAATCTATGGGTTGCTGAATACATGGAATATAACCTGTGGGTGCTTCGTATATGTCTCCCGACAAGGTCATAAAAAAGGAATGGCTAAATATGTAGTGGATATTTTGGTGTTTTATGGACGATTCTCTGGTCTAGTCTAGAAATCTTTAGCTTGATTAGCTACTACGTTTAATAATGATAGTTGTGTGATAATGTCTGGTGGGAATGGAGAAGACCTAAATACTAATGTGCACAAACTAACTTCAATGTTGGGTTGATTTGTAGGCCCATTGGGTTGTGGGACCTGTGGGTCACAAACATAAGTTTGTGGTTATTATGGACCTCCTATGGTCATGTGAAGAATCAATCCCTTCTTCTGATCCCGAGTATCCAATAATTGTATGCCTTTTCGGCCTGTATGTTTAGAACTAAAAGTTGCACAATTTTCTCGGAGTACCTAACAGGTGTTCTGACAACTTGGATACGTAATCTAGTGTCTATATCAATGAGGAGGTCTCCTGCGTCTGGCTGTAGTAATAGTGGATCACAACTGAATGTTTGTTCCCTTTCAAGTCCTTCTACAATCATATGGATGTCTATCAAGGCAATCTATAATTTGGTTGATTTGACCAGAATGTGTGTGCCTTGTCGTCTTCTATATTTAATCCTCTTAAATGTGCGTTGATTTCTTGTAGGTCTATAGTTGCTCAGAAGACCTGAATTCTGAGATTTTGATCTATGTCAGTTATTGTTGCAACGGTATTTGGTTGAGGCATGATTGGCTCAAAAATGTATTCCCTGGGCTCCCTAGGTCCCGTGATTTTCATACAAGATCAATATAAGCCTAACTGAAATGAAATAAACTAACTATGCGAGATATATCTACAACATATATATATTCCTCTACTTTTGTATTTTTGATAAGATTTTGAATGGAAATGAAAGAGTAACTAATCTAATATATTTTAAAAATGACAACTAATCTAATAAAAAAATTAAAACAAACAAAGTAGCCCGGTGTAGCTACTTGCCTGTGTAGTTGTGATTTTTATCCTAAATAACTAGATAGTTAATTAACTTAATTAAAAGATTCTCGATCCTACCTCAGAAGTGAGGAATGAATCATAGCTTCTTAGAAACTATCAATCCCCACAGCTTCCCTAACAATATCGAGAATGAAATTTAACTAAAATGAAATATTTCACTACTCTATTTGATATATTTTAACTAGAAATTTGACAAATAAAAACTAGAATTTACATAACAGTGGCAAATCCAGTAGTGTATGACTTCGTCCCCTCAGAATGATCTCCTCATTCTTTTGTGCTCACATGAATCCAGAAGAGCGTGTACATGCTGGCATCAACATAAGAAGGTACCTTGAACAATGGAAGTTGTGGATATAGACCGAATACAACACAAGTAGGAGAGGGATAGCACAAGTGACAGAGCTTGGCATATGCAATTCCTAGTGGGATTTATTGCGGGAATATAACACAAGGGTACCAAAATATTCTATAATCTACCTTCTTTGAAGAACACAACCTGCAACTCTAATGAATTCAATCTAAAAATGACACTACTCTGCTCTAAACTAATTTGTATGAAAAACAATGAACAAGACTGAAGCAAGAAGATCGAATGGATTCTAACAGTGAAATAAAAACTAGCATGGATGCAAATATGAGAACAAGATGAATTCTAAGCAAGAATTGAAAGATTGAACAATAGAAATGAGAAGTTGAGGGGCCATTTGTTTGAAAACAAACCAGCTAAATTTATAGAATTCCCATTCACCAAAGGGTAACTTGGAATGGAACTCTTTTGCCATTAAACAATGGAGAAACACTATTCTAGGGGACACAAAACATTAATACGAGCCAAGGCGGTGGAGAAAAGCTGGTAAAAGTTTAAAATTACGCAAGTCATGATCAGAAGAATGTGCTGGAAAATGCATGAAGGACCGCCACCCAGAGCAGGGAAACGGTTACAGGACCGTCGCCCTAAGCAGGGTAGCGGTTAATGGACTACCGCCCTGCTAGGGCAGCGGTTTTCTCACTAAAAGTCAAAACTATAAGAAAAGAAAGGCAGATGAATAAAACAAAGCACAAGGAACATGGACAAAGCATTTGGGATGCTAACATATACTTCGTGAGCTTCTCTGGATCCGAACACCTTGCGAGGTGACCTCTATCATCATTAGGGCATGTGTAACATCGTTTCAGTGGTACAGTACCCTACAATTTTGGGTACGTATAGTCCCCATTTGGGTTGAGTTCCCAGGGCTTCCTATGCATTGTTGGCATTTTTAGAGCATATTGCTGCCACTCTCGGATGTGTTATATACACAGAGCCTAATAGGTTTTTTGCAGCTCATCTGTAAAAGAGGGTTTGCATAGAATTGGATCTTTCAAAGGACCTGAAAGAGTCTATTGCCATCTAGATTAGTGATGTGTATTTCGCTCAGAAGGTGGTATACATCAATCTTCTGAATACTTACTTCCGTTGTCAATCTTCTAAGCATAAAATTCGGGACTGTCCCTTGTTGGCCTCTCACCAAGCCACTTCAAATCCTCTGGGAAATCCTTTCCCTCAACCTGAAGAGGAGGGTTAGCACACAGTGGGTGGTCCAAAATCCATCAAGAACAAAGCCACTCCTGTCGGGCCTTTGCAACATGGTTTAGCTATTCAAGCTGGAAAGGCAATTCCAAATTCTTCCAGCTCTACTACAAAGCAGCCTTCGGATACTAAGTTACCTCTGGTTCATACGAAGGTAATGGCTAGCAGTATGGTTGGTTCTTCAAGAAAATTTACACCTTTGGCCTCAAACCCTTAGCCTACTCTTTTACAGAATGAGGGTGGTCTTCAACCATTACTCATTTCTAACAAAGTGGTTTCTCCATGAAAGGAGGCAGTTCGGTGTTCTTGCAGCCCTCCTCATGAGTGTGAGGAGGGGGAGTATATCCCTAACATCCAGTGGGATACTCAATTGTCTAAATTTTTTATAGTTAACCAGGAATGGGTTTTGTAGAACAGTTTTGGGGCCCTTGATGGTTTGAGTGAGCTAGACTGAGAAATGCATCTGGACAATGTTTCCTCATGAATTGCTACTTATGGAATGTTTGGGGTCTCACAGACTCTACATACAAATACATAGTGCAAGATTTTAGGAAAAGCTTCTCAGATATGGATATTCTGTGTTTATAGGAGATCGAAGTTACAGGTTTTTTTCTTGATTCTATCGCCAACTATTTAGCCTAATAGTTTAACCATCTCTAACAACCATGCAGTTGGTAGAGGTGAAATGATCACATTAATTTCTCTAAAGCAGTAGCCGTATTACGTCAATCATGGATGCGACACTGACAACCATATTCTTTGGGTGTTATTCAATATTAAAAATATCTCCTTTGGGATTATTAATGTTTATGCACCTAATGACGCGTCAGAAAGGATGTCACTTTGTCGGTGGGTGGATGAAGACCTTCCAAATGCGCACTGGTTAATCAGTGGGGATTTTAATATGGTTGAGTATCCCAACAACAAAATGGGCCTTTTACCCATGAGGTGGCCAACTGGTGAAATGGAAGCTTGGTTTTACATGCGTAATAAATTTGGGTTTTATGACCCTAATTATTTTCATCACACCAGCACGTTGTCATGGTACACTTGGTCTAATCTTAGAAACATCCAAGATTAGGTTTTTAAAAGGCTTGATCATGCCATGATCTCTTTACATCCTTTCTTTAAATTTTCTAGCTATTATTCTCTTCCGGTGGAAGCGTTGCTGGTCGTTGTTCTTTCCGACCACATTTCAATTCAGTTTCATATTGAATGGACTTTTCAACTGCCAAAAATTAAAAAGATGTAGTTTTATTTAAATACTACTTTACTGCATCATGACCCCAATTTAGCACACATCCACCAAATTTGGAACCTTGCACCTCACCCTCTTACTAAGGTGTGATGGATAAGTTGGTGGAAAGACACTATAATTTGGCTCACTAAATTCCTCCGGATGTATGGTATTCAACTCGATAAATTCCAGTGGCGGGCCTATCCCACCACCTCCATCGAGCTAAGCCACTCAATGGTGGCGCTTGAACAGGATCCTTTCAATGTGGCTCTGTAACTCCAATTTGCTAAATTAGGGAAAAAAATATGCATTGTTGATGATTACATAGCTCGGGGTGCCCAGATTAAAGCTCGGCTACACTGGCTTAAAATTGGAGATCGTAACACCAAAGAGTTTTACCAGTGGCTCAATGCCAAGCACATAAACCAACAAATTTATGTCATTGTTGATGTTGGTGTTCATATTTCTAACACTCCTTAGATGGTCCAAGCCTTTCTTAAGCACTATGTGCAGGTTTTCAAAGCATATGACGAGTCTCCTGAGTGAAAATTTGTGCTCGCTGAATGCCTCTCGGTAGTTCCTTGCAAGCTTTCACCGGCTCATAGAGTTTTCTATGATAGATTGCTTACTCTAGAGGACTTATATGAAGTTGTTTCACTTATGACCAATGATAAAGCTCTTGGAATGGATGGCTTCCCTTGTGAGTTTTACAAAGCCTTTTGGGACATGGTTGGTCGGGATCTGTTGCAAGTCTACCTCGAGGCACTCTTCTCAGGGTCCCTTAGTGCCCTTATTAATTGGGGTCACATAAAGTTCATCCCTAAAGTAGGAGACCCAGAGCTCATCTATAATTAGCGTCCGATTACCTTGCTCAATGTTTCATATAAGATCATAGCTAAGGCTTTAGCTCTTGGACTTTGACCCATCTTACCCATTATCGTCAGTCTTGAGCAGACTAGTTTCATACAAAGTAGGTACATTTTGGATAATATTTTGGTTATTTGGGTAGGGATGGAATGGGCCAAAACCTCTAAACAACGAGCCATTTTTGTCAAAATTGACTTTGAAAAATCCTACGACATGATTGAATGGCATTTCATTCTAGCGATGCTTGAAGCGCTAGGCTTCGGCTCGGTTTTCATTGCCTCTATCAAAATTATTTTTGTAGATGCCACGGCCTCTCTATTTATTAATGGTCATACCTCCGAGAAGTTTGGGCTCTTTCTCTCTATTAGACAAGGTTGTCCTTTAGCGCCTGCTCTTTATGTGTTAGTCGCTGAAGGTTTTGGGTTCCTCCTTGCCCATGCTCATGATCAAGGGTTTGTGAGGGGTATTCAACTACCTTCTATAACTCCCGTTCAACTTTTCAATCAGAATTTTTTGGATGACTCCTTTCTCATGCTCTTGGAGGAGGAAGCGAATATCAACAATGTCATGTAGTGTTTGGACACGTATTGTTTAATAGCTTTAGGTTCCAGTATCCAATGGAGAAAGACCGAGCGCTTCAGGTAATATTTTCTTGCAAAACCTAGTTGGTTGAATCATTTTGACTAGAAATATATCCAACATGGAGAAATTTTTAAATTTATGGGCATTCCCTTTGCTTTTGATGCTTCTCCTAGTCAACTTTAGCAATATGTTATTGACAGGTTTTCCCGCAAGTTGGAGTACTAGATTACTAAGCCCTTTTCACTGGCAAGAAAATTTCATATTTGCTCCAAGATATTAGAAGCCACACATGTTTATTATTCTTCTTGTTTTGTGCTAGCTAAAACCTCTTATAAGAAATTAGAGAAACTCCTCAGAGAGTTCCTTTGGGCTAGCTCGGAGCTTAGTAAAGGCTTTCACAAAGTTACCTAGGAATATTGTTTTCTCCTTAGGGATTCTGGAGGTCTTGGTCTTACTAGCATTGGCCACCAGGGGTCAAATTTGGTGGCCAAGTGGATCATTCGGGGCTACACTGTCAACAAAGCTTGGAAAGTGTTGATTCACAATTGTATTTGTCAATGCTCCCCTCAAGGGTGTAAAACTTGACAAGGGATAGATTTTCATAGTTTTCTCATTATCAAATCCTCAGTTAAGGTTGTGGGCACCTTTGTTGTGAAAATCATATGGAAAAATTGGGAGTTACTCAAACCCTTTTTAATTTGGACAGAGGATGGATTCAGAAATGGGATATTCATTAATGACCTCAACATTTGGTGGTCTCCTCTCATCAATTTTCATGATGTGCCGCTTGCCCAAGTTCCCTGTGTCCATGATCTTAAGCTATATCGATGAGGCTTGTGAACCCTTGAAAACATATTTTATAGGAAATCTAGATTACTTCTCACTTGGCCTCAAGCTAAATCCAAGTTTTGGATTACTCCGACTGACAGAGAGTCTTATCAGGAAGTTCTTAATTCCATTCCTGCTGAAATTCTTCAAAAAGTTGGTGTCGTCTCTCTTATGCCTTGGTGGAAGGATTGGAAATGGTCTCCAGATACCCCTTTCTTAAATTACTCCCTAGGAAAAGGGTATGCTCTACTCACCCCTAGGCTGCGTTTGGTGGCCTTACTTAATTCTAGATGGTCCATCAATTCTGGATGGTCATCCTAGGAATCTAGATTTCATACCGTTTGGAAAGCCATCATTCAGTCCAAGCTAGCATATTTTTCTTGGTGTCTGTGTTATCAAGGCATCCCTCTTAGGTGTAGATTAGCTCATTACGGGATTACTCCTCATCTATTCCATTTTTTGTGGGCACATTGAGATGCTCATACATCTTTTTTGGTACTGCCCAAAATCTCAAGCTATTTGGACTTGGATCCACGATTTCTTTTAGCCATTTAGACCAACTCAATTTATTTGGCAACATAATTTGTTGGGGGATTCTATTTCCATTCCCCATGCTTATGTGCAAGTGTGGCATAATTTCAAAGTGGAGATCCTTTTTTTATTTGGAAAGAACATACTTCTATTGTTTTTGTTAATTTTGTAGTTTCTTACATTCTTTCACATTATGATAAGGCCATGCTTATCTCGAATGTGTTATTATAGATCCAGGACCAAGACCGCAAGGTGGAGCTAGAGGTACGGTACCTTTAGACCCTTCTGGATCATTGGGCCACCACTTCTTGCATTGTGGCGCGGGAACCCCCTACCTCCCCTTTTGGGAGTGTTCGTTCAAGAGGGTGTCTTGGTCTTGGCCGATCAGTCGACCAAGCTCATTGTGATCGCTTTCCTAGGAGTCAACCTGAGCATCGATATAGTATAATGGTTGGGGTGGTTGGGGCTCAACTCACCATTCCGTGCAGCACAATGGTTGGGGTTCCCACCACTACTCCTCGCCTCCTGTGTAGAGGGATGGGTGGGATTCTGGCAAGGTTCCCAGGTTGGCTCTTGCCATTTCTCCTAATCAGTAGGAAGAAAAAGATGAAGAAGTTGCTTCAGGCTAGTTTCCCCTTCCGGATGGCAACAATATTCCTGGTAGTAACTTGGAGGACAAGGGGCCTCCACCACCCCCTACCTCTATGTTTGCTGCGGTGGCCTAGTTTTTTTTTCCTTTCATTTTCTGGCATTTTTTCTTTATTTGATGTTGCCCCTTGGGCTTGATACTTTAGTATCATAGCCGTGACGAATAGTTTTTTCATGGGGTGTGCCCTTTACCACACAAAATTTTTGTGGATACGCTGTAATATTTTATAAATTAATATAGACTATTTCATAAAAAAAAAGTATGGTCATACTTCTTTAATATGATGAATAAAACTAGGTGATTTCAAGAAAATATTCACTATTTTGACTCCACTTAGATCAACATCGATGTTTATTTCTCCTCTCATCTGATAGATGAGATCATAAACACCCTATCTATTCACAACCCTAGAAATAAATATCAAGTTAATCTAAATGGGTGGGGAATGGATCTATCTATGTATGAGAGTTCATTTCATCAATATGGTACAAAATTGGGAGGTGGCAGGTTCTTTTCAGGTGGGTGAAATATGAGAAGTAACTCCAATTATCATAGTCTAGAAGAAAAGAAAGACATATATTGATTTTTTACAAAAAAAAATCATTCACATATTTTTAGTTAAATTAGAGAATTCCACTCAACAAATATTTAGATAGATGGCTCTAATACCTCACAACAAAATTACAAATTTTTATAAGAAATTATTATAAAATAGAATCTAATTTGACAAATTGAGAACCAAAATGATTTTATCTTATGACAAAAGAAACACCACTAAATGGGCAAGTTTTCTTTAATAGTGATTCTCAACTTTGACAATGCCTTTGAAATTCATGAACAAAATGAATTATTTAGGAATAAAAAGATGACTCTCAAAAATTCTTCTCTTAATATGCTTTGGTCACTAATAATTTGGTAAAAGTATAGACATTATGTGAGGGACCGAAAACAACTATTGACATAGGGACTAAAAAGATGATACTCAAATTCGATTCCTTGTTGATAATCAATGTGATTAATCAAAAGTCTAGTCAAATTTCAATTAAATAAAATTGACCAAAACAACATTCTTTCAATGAAACCAAAATTATTTTTTTACATTTAAGCATTGTTATTGAGAAACGAATAGTCCTACAAATTTATTTGGCAACTTATGTGACTTCTATTTTAAAAATGGAGAGCAGATATATTTTTAATCACTTGTCCATTTTTTCCCAAGAATTTTTGAATTAATTTAAAATAATAAATTATGTCTCTAAATTTAAAATCCCTATCAACTATCCTTACTAAAGTTAGTATTTTTATTTAAAGTGTTGTTTATTATTTCCTTTGTTTCAATGGAGGAGGTGATGCACGGCCTTGGTGGATTAGATCTCTAAATTCCTTCTCCATGCCTCCCTTCTTTTTGGGGCTCACAACCCAATTATTACCCATCACTCTTCAACACTTTTAATTTGTTCTGTCACACTATACGTAAATATCACACTTGTTTTTTTGACCAATGTAGTGTTAACCAAAATGATGATTTATGAACTCATGAATATTACTAGCAAGCCTTTTAACCTACTTATTTCACCTACAAATGCACATCCTCTTTAAAAAGTAAAAATTGTAATTCATTCTTGATTATGGGATTGATTGTGATTCCAAACATACGTTAAAAATAGAATATTCTATTATATTTTATTTCAAAATCCTAAATTTTCCATTTGCATTACCATTTGAAGTTTTAGTCAGAGATTTAATATCAAATGAGACTTACTCGATTAAATATTTCAATAATAATTATTTCACTTACATGCATTCATTCAGGACTATAAATTAGGAGGTCGGCTTAACTATACTCCTGTAACCTATGTACATAATATTTTTGCAACCATAACACTATAACAACTAATTCAAATAACAATATAATTGTAAGTAAAAAATTCCTTTAAGTTAACTCACCTATTATCATGGAGAAATAATAATTTCCTGACACCATTATCCACTATTGTGTTGCATTTCCACCCTGGGCAAAATTGAGAGGAAGGGGAAAAGAAAGGATCTGGAAAAGGACCATACCTCTTAGGCTACAAATATAGTGAAAAAGGAAGCTTCAACATGTCTGGCTAGAAATATGATGACAAATCCCCCATTAAAAAGACTCTTTTTTACACTCCACTAACCATGTTTACCACATAATTCGTCAAAAGTATGATTGGAGAGGACTATCTGAAAATTACAGAGAGAAATCGTAACCTTAAAGAGCTCAAGTATATTTTTCATTTGAACATTGGTGGAGGGAATTGAAATGAAATGATCCATAAGATTAGTCTCCTCTTAGCCCAAAACGGTTGCAAGCTTACTTTAAAGATTTGTTTATGACTTAATAACTTGTACTCAAACTTTTCAAATATGGAGGATAAATTGAACACATTTCTATAATTTTTCAAAATCATTTCTTTCTTTCATAATTCATGTCTCCCCTAACTTTGTGAATGTTGACCTAAACAATGTTACAAACTCTTCTCCACCTATGTGAAACCCTAATCTTGTTATTTTTAGCCCAATTCAAGAAAAATAAATGTTTATTTCTTTAGATAACCTCCTTAATAACAAATATTGGGGGAAATATCTTACCCTTATCATGATTGCACTCTCGTTACTATTGGAAAACACTACATTCTCTGCTTCTTCATGGTTCTGTTTAATGTTTATAAATTTATCAAACATAATATCTTTTTAGTCAAGTTGATTTTGTTCAAAATATATTGTGATTCAAACTATAAAAATGATCCAAAGTGTGCTTATGACAAGGTATCTTTTATGATTCTAAAAAATAGTTTAAAGAATCCAACTCTTTTCTAAGATCATTTTTGATGTTCAATATTATCTTAAGGAATCTAACATTTTTCAAAATAATTAATATAGGGGTGGGGAATGACCCATTAAGGTTGAAAAACACAAAAATGCCTGCGAGAGATGAGATGTGGGAGTAGAGTAAAGGCCCATATATTATAATTATAAAGGTTATTGATACATGTACCAAAACAATTAAGTTTGAAATATTACAATTATATTATTATTTAGTTGTAGGTTTTTTTTATCATTTGTGACCTTTTTTCCAAATATAAGTATCAAGTCTTAATTAACTTATTATTGAAGATATTTTTCGAATTCCTGTATGTTTTATCTTATTAAGAAGAAGATATATTTTTCACCATGATACTTTTGTAAGTGGGTAAATACCTTATTCCTTATGTAATGATTAAAAACACTTATTTTATGTTAAAAAGGTGTCATCAATTATTAAAGGGGGTCTAGTCTATTCATAAAATTAACTTCTCAAATTATATATGTTATTATACATTATATTAAAATAATCTCATAAATTATTAAAAGGACCTCATCAATCTATAAAATAAACTTCTTAAATATATATTTACGCCAAAGGCATTCCTCTTATGCAAAAGGGTTTTGTGGACATTCACGGAACTATGTCAAATTTGACGGTTGTGGTGACGGTTTAGCTTTTCTCTACTATTTTTACAGATTTACTTTTTTTAACAATTTTATTTTTCTAATTTTTTATGTTGCAGTGGGTTTGCTATTTTTAAGTTTTGTTTTTTACTTTTCTGATTTAGCATGTTGCCGTGGGTTTTCTATTTTTAAGTTTTGTTTTTTTATCTTTTGTTAAATACTGGTCACTGTAATGCATCCAATGCATTCTTTAGCATACATCCAACACATTTTTCAGCAACACATAAAATATATTCACATTACATGAAACTAGTGTCGTATTTTACAACACCACGCTTCTAATAGGCCCTTGTATTTTGCCTTTCCTCTTCCATGAATGGAGAGATCAGTAGCATCACCATGCATGGTTGTTTAGACTCGGGTCAGTCCACCGGATTTGTTTTCAATAATTGCTTTATCAACGGAATAGAGAAATACATGATGGATTTCTACACCAATTCCAAAATTCACAAGGCCTACTTGGGTCGCCCCCTAAAATCTCTATTACCACAGCCCCTACAATGTGAGATCAAATCTTTTCATTGAAAGAAGAGACGGTGAGAATGACTTTTGGTAAATTGGTGGCCACATTTATGTTTTCTATGAAGCAGATGCCTAATCCATTCAGTTCAATTATGTGCAGGAATTTTGACCACCATTCGTATGGAGGTATACCCTTTCTTTATATGCCCTCCACTATTATGTCTAACCACCCCACTCTTTCCTCTAATGTCAAACACAATGAAGTGTTTGTATATGATGTCTTCTTGGTGGTTTTTTATTGGAAATGAAGTGTTGTAGAAGGCGTATGATTTGGTAGCATCCCTATGAGGATCATGAGAGAATTTTATGGTAGTTATTGCATTGGAATATGTGATTAATGGCACAAGGATCCGGATTAGTACAGAGAATTTTTTCATATTTTTCGTTGTTGTGAAAGATTGTAAACATAATTGGAATTGGGTAGTTCAGATGAAATAATGCCCGAGATACCATTTTAATTTCCATGTAACATGCACCGAGATAGAATTCACATGCACTCCCAAATTATTACACCCAAATCATTCTCTATTAGAGTAGGGGGTGGCTCAATCATGGTAAGGATTGAAAATAACTACACCAAAGGCTTTTTGTATTAGAATTGGAGGTGGCTCAGTCTGAAAGCCTTTAGAATGTCAACAAAAATGATTGAAGTTTCAAAGATGTTGACAATCCTATAAATCATCACCATCCACGTGTACATTGGTGGTCATTCCTGTGTCCTTCGAATCTCCCGATTAAAACATCATCTGTCAAAAAAATTCACATACCCCTGATCATGTCATGACACGAAGGTTTGGGTAACTGCAGTGTCATCCATAACCATATGGCCATCTCAAATGACATGATGGTATCTATAGCCACGTTGTGCGGCTTATTCATCCCATTAAAGATTTTCTGGTTCCCTACAACTACGTAATTGTAATTATATGGGGCCTCACCCATATTATTGTTGTCCATAAGTATTGTGCAAATTAAGGTTACATTAATATATGTTGATTGAAACATCAATTTTCAGCAAAGTCTACCACATTGAGGATTCAAATTATTGATTCTAGCCTCACTGGATTTTAATTTTCCTATGATTTACATCATCTTTAAAGGTGCCCTTGGTGATTTCCCATGTGATCAAGTACCTTATGGAAACCCATTTCTGTCCCCTACTGAAGTATTCTTATAAAGCCTACAATTTAACTTGTGAATCCTATTCTCTACTTTCCTTTTCTTTGATCATGTAGAGGAAAGATTTTGAACTTGTTAACATGGAATCACAACACCCCCCAAATGGCCTGATTTTGAATGGGGCATCCAATGTGATTTGCATAACATTAGGCCATCTCTCAAGATGTGGGACTTGCGGGCTTGAAATGGTCCTCCGGATAAAGCCATCTTCTTCTTCCTAAACTACCTAGCACAAGCTACTCTAATGCAGGAAAACTATCTAATCCTAATCTAACCTTCCGAGGGACCAGAGAGAGAGAAAGAGATGCATGAAAATAGAGCCTACACTAAAGTGGTGATACACCAGAAAAGGAAATTGGTGATAAAAAATTCAACTCTATGAAATGGAGAGAGGTGAGAAATGGAGAGGATGGACAAGATGCATCATAGGCCAATGATAAAGTTCACACAGAACACCACTTCAAACCCATTAAACACATCTCTCAAAACCTGTAATAGACATCAGAAATATGCACAATATACCCTGCAATGGTGAGAGGCAAGAACAAAAAATAAAGTAAGCAAAGGATGGACAAAATGCATCATGAAACAAATTTAATTGCTCCATGAGTTCATACAGTACATCATTAGTGGGAAAGAGGAAAGAAAATGTTGTTATAAACCAATAAGAGGAGGCTTAAACTACACATTTGGCCCTAGGGAAGAAAGAGGGAGGGGGGCAGGAGAGAAAAAATGACCAACCTTTTTTAGAAACAATCCCCTCCTTATAATATATAGGAAGAATGAAAAAGAAAGGGGAAGAGAATAATTTGAATTATTTCCCCAACCACCCAAGAAATGCATTGAATTCACCTAAAACAATGATGGGTTCCACTACAAAACCCATGTCTCCATGTTTTGTTCCTTGTTGGGAAAGAAAGGAAGCCCATACTTCATTATGGTAGTAGGTGAGAAGCCTGACAGGGTCAAAAATGGCGGACTATATTTTTTATTTTTTAAGAAGTTATCCTAACAACATCATAGTTATGTAGTAGACGTCGATATATTTCCAAATAGTCCTCTCTTTCTCCAATCCAAGATCCTAGTCAAAAGATATGGCCATCTAAAGGTCAGGGTCAGGCATTCCACGCGGGATCTCATAATGCAAGATCCACGTGGAAGCTTTGTGCATTCTTAATATTTTGCTACCTTTTAGGGTCCTGGGAATGCGACGTGCTAACACTTGGCACCATCCACGAACATGCTGATTTGTTCCTCTTTTTTCTATTGTGTTCTTCCTTTTCCACCTATTTAGGAGTAACTTGGATGGACTCTGACCACGTGGAGAGACTGCGCTCATTTGGGGACCTACCTTTGGATTTTACCTTTGAAGTTGTGCTGAGTTGACACGTGGCAGGATTCCACTGGCTCTTCCCCTATTTATACTTTTCAACGGCTGGTGTAACTTTCTTGGGCTCTGACCATGTGGAGGGCCTGCACTCATTTGGGGACCAAGATTTGGATTTTACCCTTGAAGTTGTGTCAAAGAGACACATGGTGGCTTCCACTGCTCTTTTACTTTTTTCCTTTGGGTAAGTAAAGGGTCCCACTATATATAATGTCAAAACCCCTTTTCAGGTGGGACCTTTGTAGTTAGTTCCATGTGGAAATCTTGTGGGTTTCCACAACTTTACCCCCTTCTTTCACTCTTGAAGTTGTGCCGGTTAGACACTTGGCATTGTCTGGGGAAGGGCGTGCGAGGAGGGCACGAGGGGACAAAAAATAAGGTGCACGTGTAAGAAGAAGGGAAGAAAGTGAGTGCACGGGAGGAAGGCATGAAAGGGGGAAATGGAAGGAAAGTAGAATGCGAAGGTAGAAGCAAGAAGATGCACGAGGGAATTTGGATGGTTTGCAATGAGGAAGCGAGGCGTGCAAGAGGAAAGGAGAGAGAATGCATTTGTGTAGGTGCATGTGCCATAGAAAAGAACACATACTTGCCGAAGATAAGTATGGAAGCAGGGTATGAATATCCAAGTGAGGAAGGGCGCACGGTGGTAGAAAGAAAAGAGGGCACGTGGTAGGAAGACCCGGAACTTAACCAATTTGGAAGGCATCTATAGAGGGGTACGTGAGAAATTTCAAGGCGTGGGGAGCACAGGGAAGGACTACAGCCTATGTAAAGTGCCAAATGAGAAATCCTACATGCGTGTAACCTGAAATGTAAAGCACCAGAGTTAGAATGAAGATACAAGTTATCCAAAATAACTAGGATAATTATTTGGATAACAAAACCTTTTCACCATAAATTAAAATATTGATTATTGAGTATAAATATAAGTGATTATAACACCTCACCCTTAAACTATAAGAAATTATGACTTCATGCTACTTAAGGTGAATGGGTAGCATCAATGGTACTTATCATTGATATGTAGGCTTAATTTTTTCAAATGAAATTGTCAAGTAGTGGAATGAAAGAAATATTTTGTTGCTAGAAAAATAATCTCAAGCACTTTAATTGTAAATTTGTGACCTCCTATTCTACTGCAATGTTTTCAATTTACAGTAGTTATTATCTTACTTATTTTAAGCTTATTCCTATTCCGTATCTATTAATTTGCATTGTACATCATGAGCCATGAATGTAATAATGTAACCAGAATTCTCTTTGATGATTTATATATATATATAATATATATATATATATATATATATATATTATAAACTTTAATGAAGCATACAATCAAATTCCTTTATATATAGCTTTTAACACTTGAAATTCATTTTCTTCTATGTTGTTATTTTTTCTCGTTTATTTTACTTAAAGAGAGTATCATGTGAATTTTTTATTAGAAATGAACTCTCACTAATGTAATCGTAGATGCTTAAAGAGTTGCAGAAGCTAGGATCAGATCTCGGAGTTTTGTTTCTGTTGATACTATTGCTTTATAATTCAAACTATGAAATTTGAACTAAAAATTGCATATGAATGTATGATTAGTTGCTAATTGAATTGTATTTAACTAATAATAAGGTTGTAAAGAGAAGAGAATCGGATTCAAAGATTAGTTCTTTCTTGGCGCAAAAACTCTTTCAATCTTTAAAATAGTAGCACTGCCAATTTAGACTTGTACATTCCTATTCCCCTTCAAGTTTTTGTGGTTTAGTATGGTGTTCCACATAATTTAACAAATTTTTTCTTCTCTCAGTTTAGGCACAAGTTTCTCTTTCTGATGTTGAATCTCTCTTTTATGTCTCATCTTCATTATGAGCTTTCCTATATGTTTTTCATTTCATCTTCTTAAATTTCCTTTGTAGCGCATATTGCATTATCATCGTCAACCTTAATGGTTGTAATTAATCCTCTTATGCTCTCCTTCTTATGATTGCAATGGAAACAACATGGGTCTTGACAATCTTGAAATGTTGAGGAAACATGCAACACCCATAAAAACGATGTTCTAGGAACACATAAAATCTTATACACTTATCCAGAAGTTTGTGGCAAATTTTTATTTTATTTTAAGTTATAAGGTTGCAAGGGTGTCAACCCCTAGTGTACATTAAATTAATTTTCACCAATAATCACTACTTTACAAAGGATGGACCAGGTCTAAGTTAAATGATTAAATATTCTTAATTTATCTCTAACGTTAATTAATTAAAATTAACTAGGAAGGTGCCATAATTTAATTTACTTGGTTAAATATTTTTCTCCTCCTTAATCAACATTCAAACCCAAAATGATTAACCTTATGCTTAGTTACTTTAGTTCCATTACCTTAATAGCTTTAATGTCAATTTCATTAATTTTCGAAAACATACTAGGAACTAAATAATGACGTGCACACCAAGGTATTTAAATGGCCTCATTCACCCATTTACACATACCTATAAATTTATTTAGAACACCCATAATATTCATTCCTACTAAATAATTGTAGGGTTGATCCTCAACCCTTGGATCAATTCAATTGTGGCCACTATATCCTAGGGTTCCAAACTAACCCTAAATATCCTTATGAATTCTTATTAAATCCTTTTCTTTACCGTAGTCTCCTCAATTGGTCTATTTTTTTTGTTTAATTTACAGGTTGGAGAAATGGAAGCCATGGAAGCAAGAAAGGAAGAACTATGGAGGAATTTACAAAATCAAGTTTAGTTTAGATTTGGATTAAAGGTTTATTGGTCTAATGCCTCCCATTGAATATTGTAGAGCTTTCCACACCAAATTTGGAGTTTTGATTTAGTAATTTCCATTTTGAGTTCCCTATTTGGGCCAAAACCCTACTTCATTTTTAATCCAAGAGATTGAATGTATTTAAATACCCATTTGAAGATTTACAAGTTTAGAAAACTGAATTTATGCATTATTTACTTGTTGGAGGTTTCCTCTTTAATTTTTACAAGATTAAATTTTAGTTATACCAAGTTAAAATTTACACAGGAGCGGATTTGCATTTTTCACCGTTAGTTACAGAACTGCCGCCCAAAGCAGGTTGGTAGTCCTAGGACTTCCACCCTACCTAGATGACAATTCACAAACTGCCGCTTTGCCGGAGCGGCAGATCTGAGACCACCACCTTGCCTGAGCGGCGGTTATGAGGCCACTGCTCTATAGAGGGAGGTGGTCCTATTCCTTAGAAATAGAATCTTCAAATTTGAGATTTTTCAAAAAACAAAAATCATTAGAGTGCTTTAAAAGTCATTCTAAACTTAAATTTATGTACCTAAAGTTTCCAGTTGAAAGGTTTAATCCATGTATTCATTCCATTGTAAAATTATTCAATTTAAAGAATTTCCTATTTCAATAGTAACAACAACGAGTGCAAGATCATTTTCATTTCTTTCAACAATTTTTCTTTCTAGTCGAAAAGTAGAAATGAAACTAAATCTACTTCTAATGTTGTTGTTTTTCCTTACTACAAAATGCAATATTTCAACATAATAATTTACTTAAAATTTATTCCATCTTTCCATTTCCACTACAACCATTTTCTCAAATAACTACTAACAACTTTGTTCTACATTCAAGGTTTCCAAGCATGCACTATTAGTATTTTAAAACTATGTTCTTTCCTTCCTTTTTACATTAATATAACTTCAAAAATGATAATGAACTTTATTTTCCTTGAGCTTAGCTCATTTCTTTCAATGCAAAGAACTTACTTTCTCATAATACAATTATAACTAAAATTTTAAACATGATTTCCATTTTGATTCATTTTTTTACTGTTGATGTAGAATCACAACACCATTGAAATCTGCAACTCCATGGGTTGAGACTCTCAGTGTGATTGCATAACATGGAGCATCTCTCAAAGTGTGACACTTTGAAATCAAGAGAGCTCTCTGGATGAAGGCCGGTTCCTATTCCTCTCTTAAGGTGCACACATAAAAGTTGCAGAGGATTTATTCTAAAATCTATTCTAACTTTCCAAGGAGATAGGGTTAAGAAGATGTAATAAATTAAACCTAAACTAATGGAGGTGATGCACCAAAGGAATGTTGAACACCAACTTTGTTATAGAGCACATACCATCAAAATGTAATACAACCACCATGCACAGATAACCAATATTGCAATGAAATATCATATAAAGGCAATGAACACAAGAGAGGGTTGAAATCATCCATAGAAATGTATTATTGCTTCACAATTTGATACAGAACATTACAAATGCCAAGAGGAAAAAAACTTGCATTACAGTCTTAATAGAAGATTCAAACTCCACGAATTAATTTGCAGACCATAGAAGAAGGGAGGGTGCAAAACCAATATGTCCAACCCCTTGAAATTTCTCTTCTTATAAAATATATAGTAAGAATGAGAGAGAAAGGAGGGAAATGTTGGACCTTGTTCCAACCACCCGTGAAGGAGCATTTAATTCCCTTGCCACAATGATGAGTCTCGCTGACACACCCATGCCCCCATCGACGTTCCTTGCTGGGAAAGAAAAAAGGCCCATTCTTCATCATGGTGGCAGGTGGGAGGCTTGACGACCTTGAAAATGGCAAGTCGAAACATTAATGGTGGCAAGTGGGTAGCAGGTGTCGAGATCTCTCTAAAACATCCCCTCCTGCTCGATTCTGAGCTTCTGATCGAGAGATATGGATGCTTGAATGTACTTTAGGTCTGGATTATGTTCGTGCATATCCACATGGTGGCCCCTCATGTCTCAAGGTTACGCCCCCATCTTTTTACCTTTGAAGTTGTGCGAACAAGGCATGTGGAGGCTTCCACTAGTCCTTCTTTAGTTTTCAACAGTCAGATTTACCTTTCGGACCCCAGAGACACGTGAAGGGATGGCACTAGTTTAGGGTCTCTCTTTGGGCCACACCTTTGGAGTTTCTCCAAGACGGCACATGGCACCTTCCACCGACTCTTATATACTTAGTCGATCTGGGTCCCAAATGAATACTACCTTTAAGGGTGGAACCCTTGTAACCAGCCCAATAAATTAAGACAGTGGGAAATGTGGCATCATCCGTAGACCACCCCTCCATTTCCTTGTGTTTGGCTTAGTCCCTTTAGTTTGGTGGGGCCATATGTCTGACCCGGGACACGTGGGGGGTTCACACATGTTTGGGACCTTCCTTTTGGGTCGTGCCTTTGAAATTATGTCATGGTGACACGTAGCTCCGCCCATGGCTCTGTGACTTTTCAACGGTCGATGAGACTATTTTCTGATTCCGAACACGTGACGGGCTGGTGCATGTTTGAGACTTGCCCCCAAATTTTACTTTTAGAGGAGCATCGATTGGACGCGTGGAGGGTTCCGCTGCCCCTTCTTTCCTTATCTGATTCAATAGGTGTCTCTATCTCCTTTTAGACTCCTGACCACATGACAAGCTAGCGCAAACTTGGGAACCACCTTTTGAATCTACCCCTTGAAGGTACACCAAGATGACGCATGGAGGCTTCCTTCAGCCTGTCCCGAGCTTGGACTTTTCAATGGCCGTTGTCCCCTTTTTAGACCTTAGGCATTTTCGGTGCAAAGATATTTTGCAGGATCATGGGCCCGCAATTGTAAATTACGCTTTTATGAAAGTTACAAAAATGCAAAACAAACCCCCGTGGCCCCATAACTTTATATTTCACAAAAATCATCCCTAGGCCCACCAGCCCACATTTTCCACTTAGCAAAAGAAATATTTCCCGAGCTTGTGGGCCCGCAATGTAACTTTTACCTTTTGTGAAAAGTGAAAAATCTAAAAAAACTCCCGCGGCCTTGCCGGTCCACTTTTTTCCCTTTGGCGAAAAGTCTTCCCCAGGCCCGCTGGCCCACATTGGCAAAATATCCTTCCCAAGCCCACTAGCTTTCCATTTGCAAAATATGAGGAGTTAGAAGGACTTCTTTATATTTTCGGAAAGGGAAAGAAATTTACTATCTGATGAAGATGCCTTCAGGAATCCTTAAGAAATTGGGATGTATGAAAAATCAAATTGAAGCACAAAAAATGGGGGGAAATGGTGTTAATTGACCCCAAAAATAAGTGTGAGCTTATTTTGGTCAACAATTTGACAACTCATTGGGATCACCTGTCTGCTAGGTGAAATGATCAGTTTCCTTAAAGCATTATTTAGACATGGAGTCATGAATGATAGCCTAATACTGATCTTTAACTCTAAAAACATGAGCCTAATTTCTTGCACTTGGTGACCCTGAACCTGCCCCACTGTTCTGGAAATGAACTCCCTCGTAACCTAATTTTAGTTGCTCTGTATTTGTTCTATTTTTGAAATTAGCAACTGTTGTAGGAAACTATCAGTCTCCCTGCTGTAAAGGCTAAAGGTCCTAGCACATTCACTTGGAGGAACATCAGACTGTATAATGACACAAACCTTGAGCAATGAAACCTATGTTGGAGCACTTAGGGAAATAAAACCTAATCTAATAACAATAAAAATGTGCACAAGCACTTAGAAGAATTGGAAATCCTAGACTAATATTTACAAGGGCGAGAATATTCTTTCCAGTAAAAATGTTTGAGATAGATCCCATTGACTAGAATCTGCACTTCTTCGCCATCCAACTTAGTCAACTAGAAGGAATTGCTACTTCTGCATCATGTGATCATATAAGGACTGCTCCAAATAACATTGAACTTTGAATGCCTTCCTAGTTTTTCTCGATCTACATCCCACTTCAGGACTAAGTCCCCTTCCTGAAAGGTATTTTCTCTTGCTTTCTTATCAAACCATCTCTTAATTAAGGCTTGATCCTTTTCCTTTGTTTGAACTGCATGTTCCCTTATTTCTTCTAATTCAATCAACTCTGCATACCTAGCCTCCATGGGTTTGAACTCAAACAACTCCAACTACTTCATGAGCTCTAATGCGGGAAATTCTATAGATATAGGCAACACTACTTCTTTGACATAAACTAATTTGTAGGGAGAATTACCTGTTGACCTCTTGGGGGTGACTCTATCTACCCAAAGAGCTGATTTGAGTTTTATGTGCCAAGTTCTTTGATTCTCATCAAGATTCCTTCTGATTATTCTCAGCAAGTTCTTATTTTTGGACTCTTCTTGGCCATTACCTTGAGGGTAATAGTTTGAAGAGGTTTTGAGATATACACCATTCTTGACAGCCCATTCAGTAATTTTTTCTCTAAGAAATGCCAATGCATTTTATGATATGATAGTAGTAGGGGAACCAAACCTCATTACTTTCCCTTCATATAAATCCAAGATATTGGATTAATTTGCCCCCTTTAGTGCCACTACTTTAGTCCACTTGGTGAAGTAGTCAATCACTGTGAGTATCCACTTGTGGCCCTTACTTGAGTTTGGGTTGATCACTCTAATGAATTCCAATCCTAATTGCATGAATGGTTGATTTACTGAAATAGGATGAAGAGGAAGGGCTGCAAGCTTTTCCTTCCTTGTGAAGAATGCACACTTCTTACACTTCTTGACCCATGAGTAGTAATCCCTAAACACCGTAGGCCAATAGTACCCAACCCTCATGATTTTGAGAGCTATTAATCGAGAGAAAAGTGGCCTCCTACTTCTCCATCATGGAACTCATGCAACACCCTCTCAATTTGGCATGTCTCAACACACCTCAATAGAACACTATTGATGTCCTTCTTGAACAAGACACAACCAATAAGCACATATGGGATGGCTTGTAATCTAAAGTATATCCTCTTTTCTTTGTTCCAATCTGGAGGGAAAAAACTTGTTTGGAGATAATGCACCAAGGCCTAAGTCCCACATGGAATGGGTGCATCATTAGCTGGCTACTCTGGATCATTCTGTAGTAGTAAGACAACCTCTTCTTCTCCTTTTGACTGATCATGTGGTTTAGAAGCGATCTGTTCACACAAACCCTTACACGAACTAGCTTGGTCACTTTTATTTTAATGTCGTATTCCATTACATGGGTGATCCAACCTTCTCTCTTCTCATTAAAGTCCTTGTTTAGGATAAAGTACTTGACACCAGCATGAGACACTAACAGTTGGATCTTGTTGTTCGATGCCAAGTGTCTAAACTTATTTAAACTCCTAATGACACCAAGAACATGTTTCTCAATAAAAGAGTACCTTACTTCATAATCCTCTAGGCTCTGACTGAAGAATGTTATGGGATGTTTTGAACCTTCCTTCTTAGACAGAACCAAGATAGCTGAGATTGTGTCTGACCCTCCAAAAGCATACAACATGAAGTCCTTTGAAAATTTTGGGTTAATAAGAGTTGGGGCCTGTGATATTACAAGCTTGATGGCCTCGAAACTCTCTTTTCCTTATACTGTCCATTTGAATGCAAGACTCTTCTTTAGCATCATTGTTAAAGGCTTTACAAGAGTGGAAAAATCAGGCACAAATCTGCAGACAAAGTTTATCCTTCCTAAGAAGCTTTGGAGGGATTTCTTGTGATGTGCCAGTGGAAGTGTTCTAATGGCTTCAACTCTTTTATGGTTAATTTTCAACCCTTATCTTGAGACAATATGGCCCAACAATTTTCCCTTGTGTGCCTAGAATACACACTTCTTTGGATTCAATGACACTCTGAACCTTCTACACCTTTGAAATACTTTCCTGAGGTGAAAGAGGTGGTCTGTTGCATTCTTTGAGAAGATAGTGATATCATCTAGATATACCAGCACCATCTTATTGATCAATCCTTTGAACGCCATATCCATGGCTCACTGAAATGTTGTTCCGGCATTGGACAATCCAAATTACATCTTCTTGTAAGCATATGTGCCCCATTTTGTGGTGAATGTTGTCTTGTGTTGATCTTCCTCTTTCACCATTATCTGATTATAGCCTGAGTATCCATCTAGCAATGAAAACCTCTCAGAGCCAGCTATAACCTACCAGATTTTCTCCATTTATGGAAGCAGGTAATGATCCTTGAGTGATGCTCTACTCAGATCACAGAAGTCCACACACAGTCTGATTTCTCCATTTCTCTTTCTCATTAGCACCAAGTTTACAATCTAACTTTAATGCTTGATAGGGAAGATAACGTTGGCCTCAATTAGCTTGTTCAACTCTTTTCTCATGAGAGGTTCAATGTGAGGGTTTAATATCCTTTGCTTATGTCTGAAAGGCTTAAATCCCTGATCCAGCTCAATAGTATGTTGTGCTAACCTTGGGTTGAAACCTCTCAAATCCTTATAAGTCCGAGCAAATATTTCTGGGAATTCTTGACAAAGTTGAATAAACTCAGATTTTTCTTGTTGGGTACTTACCTTGCCAATTCGCAACATTTTTCTTTAATCTATGGAAATGGGCTCTGAATCTTCACCCTTTACTTGAATATTTTCTTTCTCCTTCCAAAAATGATCATTTGGGTTGAATATTGACTCCAAAGTTACAAGACCCTTTGGTAATTTTTGGGTTCTTAGCTGCACCACTTGGTCGCCATACTGCTGTTCCAATTTGTCTTGGTATCTGGAGCAGAACTCAACTTCTTCTTGTAGAAAATTGACATTTTGTTGATCATTCTCGAAGACCTACCAACTTGTGTTATTATCTAGGACAACTGGCCTTACAACCACATTTATATGGGGCTGAGAATTATCACTTTTTATACTTTCTATAACATTAAACACTGCCCCAATTGCTTTGAGCCTATCTATTGCATCATTCTTTTTCCTGGGTATGGACACAATGTTGAAATCTTTAAAGTCCTCAATGAGGTCCCATACCCGGTTTTTATAGCTCCTTAGTAGGTCATCCTTTGCAACATGTTGTCCTCTAACTTGGTTCACAATCATCTCACTATCACCAAATATTTGCATATTATTAATGCCTCTCCTTCTGGCCCAATGAAATCCATGAATCAAAGCCTCATACTCAGCTGTGTTGTTTGAGAAAGCAAACTAGAAATGGAAAGTTGGGTAATACTTTGTACCTTGAGGTGAAACAAGCATAGCTCCTCCTCATGCACCTTATCTACTTCTTGAGCCATCAAATAATAACTACCATACCTCATTATCATCCTCATGGTCTAGCTTAGTGATGTTAGGAAGAGGATGATTCTCTTCATGTAAGCAATAGAATCCTAATTCAGATTCTTCCATTTCTTTGTAAGGGTAAAAAACATGCCTCTTGTTTGCCAATTCATTAAGGGTCAAGTCTGGAATATATCTAATTTTGGTATCAACTTCATGGGTGCTTGGATAATATTCTTGATCAAGGGATGAACAATTTGCATTAATTGGACTCGATGTATGAGGCTCAATATGGAAGTTTACAATAAGCTCAGATATTATTGTAGCCTTGGCTCCATACCTTGTTCTGAATAACATATGTGACCAATTAGTAGACAAATAACCTCCAATTTTAGCAGTGAAGTCTCTTTAAAAACACAATGCAAAGTGGGGTGGAAAGTCTATGACTGATACATTTTGCAAGACGGTCACATTGGGGCATGCATGCAATGTGAGGCTCAAAAATTTGATTACTCCAACCATTGTTAATGTTGTACCATCCCATTATACCACACCTTTGGAAATGAATTTATATTGAATACCCAATTGATCAACTATTTGTTTTGGCATTACAAAGCTACTTGCTCCCAAATCAATCATGCAATTATGCACTAGCTCGTCTCCAATGATCAATGAGACATAGAAGGGAGGAGGATTAAGATTCTTACCTTTGTGATCTCTATGATTTCCTTCCTTTCGATCTATATTGGTAAGAACCTTTTTTTATTGATTGGGTGGCTTTTTTGAGGCTGACCAATTGGTCATAGTAACTTGCAAAAAGTGTCTTTGTCCTGGGATAGACAATGACTCCCACATTGAGATGTTTACATTTGTTTTCTTCATCTTCTCAATTATGTTGAATGGAGATGAGTTATCTCTTTGTGGTCTCTTGCCTTGCACATTCTTCTCTTGCACATGGGTCATTAAAACTGGCACTTGAGCTAGTCTAGGGGGTGGCTTGGGCTGATCTTGCAAATTGGAAGCTACAATTTGATTGCCAATACCTTGTGGAGTAATAGAGGGTTGTGGATTACTTGAATGTGATGATTTTCCCTCTCCAATATTCATTTTCTTCGACCATGTATTGGCAGCTACACTTTGAGAAGGGTTTGGTTAACTCCACAGAAGTATTTTGTTTGCCAATTAACCAACATAGTTTCAATTGGAGGTGTCTCTTGCTGAGCTTCTTGCTGCTGATTTTCCTCTTGACTAGGTTCTTGGGACACACCAATGGTCTATACCATCAAGGCCTAGTTTAGTGTACCATTGAAACACATAAATTGACATTGAGGTAGACTGCAGGGGTAACACCAGTTGTACTCATGTGTCATGTTGTTTTGTGTTGGAACTGATGCTTTTGATGTTGAAATTACATTTTGATTATATGGTTGGAATGGCCTAGAAGTTTGAGGTTGTCCTTGGTTTCAATTTTGATTTTTGGTAGGACTTGGTGGTTTATTTTTCTAGTATGGGGCCCTATCTTGATACTGAGTTTGAGGCTGATATGGCCTAGAACTCTGAGCTTGTCATCTCTCAATAGTCACTATCTTGTTTCCTCGGTTCTAAAGTAGTTTCAAGACTTCTTAGAGCTCATTTGAGGAGCTAGAAGATGAGGTGAAAGCTTCAGTTGAACTCTGATTCCTTAGAACAGGTATGGGAGCCAATGTGGGTGTTTGAATCATGCTTAGAGATCCTAGTTCTTGATATAGAGGCATAAGTGGCCTAGGTGGAAGTTTACCAGCCTGGATTAAATGATTTTTAGCTCTGATAGCAATGTTATAGGATGCGGGTAAAGTTATACCTCCCATGGATTGAATCATCATGGAAATATCATAATTTAAATTTTTAAGTATAGAAAAGAACCTTTAGCTACTGGTCTCACAGCCACCAAAATCCTGTCCCATGTACCCTAGAATTTGAAGTTGAAATCAATCAACTTCTCATTAAGAGCCATATTGATTGTTATCATTTGTTCCAACAGAGACAAATTATCTCCCTTTTCTCCAAACTGATTGTGAAGAGTCATGCACAAATGGTCCTAATTATGGATAGACCCTATTGTTAGGCTTATGAACCACTGTAAGGCTTTACCTTTGAAGGAGGATGCCAACAACTTGATGGCTATGTCCATTTGAGCAATCTCATGAATTGTACAGACATTTTCAATATCCTGAATGTGATCAATTGGAGTCGTCTAGTTCTCTCCAGTAAAATATGGAATTCTCTTCAGTGTTGTAGCTAGAACTGGATTTTGTGGGTTGAGAGCCAGCGGGCTGCTATCAGTGAATTTGACGCAGGGGTGTCCCATCCTGATTGGTCAGAGAACTCTAGTAGATTGAATGAAAGGCCTACTAGGTGGAGGCATTAACAATGTCTTGCTTGGTGGAGATGGAGATATTTGAGCTCAGCTTCCACCCTTGTTCTTTCTGGAGATAAGTGTAGATAAAAAAAATAGCCCCTCTTCTCTAGTTCTTGACCTTGATTGTATTCTTCTCATGAACTTGATAATGTTGGGCTGCTGAAACCACTAGATTTTAATGACAGAGTCCCCAGATGTGTTGGTCCAAATCCTCCAAAGGCTAGAAGTTTAACAAGATACACACCCAATCTTAATAAAATTGAAATATGATTTTTTTCCGAATGCGTGTGCTAGAACTATTGATGTAGAATTACAAGACCCCTGAAATCTACAACTCGATGGGTCAAGACTCTCAGTGTGATTGCATAACATGGAGAATCTTTCAAAGTGTGGGACTTTGAAATCGAGAGAGCTCACCAGATGAAGGTTGGTTCATATGCCTCTATTCAGGTGCACACATAAACTTTGCAGAGGATCTATTATAAAATCTATTCTAACTTGCCAAGGAGACGGGGTTAAGAAGATGTAAGAAATTAAACCTAAAATAATGGAGGTGATACACCAAAGGAATGTTGAACACCAACTTTGTTATCGAACATAGACCATTCAAATGTAATACAACCACCATGCACAAATAAACAATATTTCAATGAAAGATCAGATAAAGGAAATGAGCACAAGAGAGGGTTGAAATCATCCACACACATGTATTATTGCTTCACAATTTGATACAGAACATTACAAATGCCAAGAGGTTAAAAAATTGCATTACATTCTTAATAGAAGGTTCTAACTCCATGAATTCATCTACAGACCAGAGAAGAAGGGAGGGTGTAAAACCAAAATGTCCAACCCCTTGAAGTCTCCCCTCCTATATAATATATAGGAAGAATGAGAGAGAAAGGAGGGAAAATTTGGACCCTGTTTCAACTGCCCCTGAAGGAGCATTTAATTCCCCTACCACAATGATGAGTCTTGATGCAACACTCATGCCCCTGTCATCATTCCTTCTTGGGAAAGAAAGGAGGCCCATTCTTCATCATGGTGGTAGGTGTGAGACTTGACATCCTTGAAAAAAATGGGTTGAAACATTAATGGTGGCAGGTGGGTAGCAGGTGTCAAGAGCTCTCTACAACATCCCCTCCTGCTCGATTCCGAGCTTCTGATCGAAAGATATGGCCGCTTGAAGGTAATTCGGGTCTAGAGTTTTTTTACACATATCCACATGGCGGCCCCACATGTCTCAAGGTTTCACCCCCATATTTTTACCTTTGAAGTTGCAAGGACGAGGCACGTGGAGGATTTTGTTGGTCTTTCTTTACTTTTCAATAACTGGCTCTATCTTTCGGACCCCAAAGATATGTGGAGGGTTGGCACTAGTTCAGGGTCTCTCTTTGGGTTGCACCTTTGGAGTTGCACTAAGATGACATGTGGCACCTTCCACTGGATCTTATATACTTAACCGATTCGAGTCCCAAATGAATACTACCTTTACGTGTGTGACCCTTGTAACCAGCCCCATTTTATTGTGACAGTGGGACATGTGGCATCATCCGTGGGACGCCCTACATTTCCTTGTGTTTCACTTAGTCCCTTTAGTTTTACAGGTCCATATGTCTGACCTGGGACACGTGGGGGGATCACACATTTTTGGGACCTACCTTTTGGGTTGCGCCTTTGAAATTACGTTGCGGTGACATGTAGCTCCTCCCGCACCTTTGTGACTTTTCAATGGTCGATGATATTGTTTTCTAACTCCGACCACATGGTGGGCTGGCACATGTTTGAGACCTGCCCCCAAAATTTTCTTTTGGAGGAGCACCGATTGGATACGTGGAGGGTTCCGCTGCCCTTTCTTTTCTTAGCCAATTTAATAGTTGTCTATGCCTCCTTTTGGACTAATGGCCATGTGTCAAGCTAGCACAAACTTAGGAACCTCATTTTGAATCTCCCCCTTAAAGGTGCACCGAGATGACGCATGGAGGCTTCCTTCGGCCTATCCCGAGCTTGGACTTTTCAACAGCCGATGTGTCCTTTTCGGACCTTAGGAATTTTCAGTGCAAAGATCCTCCATGGGCTCATGGGCCCATAGTTGTAAATTATTCTTTTATGAAAGTTGCAAAAATGCCAAAAAAAATCCCGTGGCCCCGTAACTTTATATTTCACAAAAGTCATCCCCGAGCCTGCCGACCCACATTTTCCACTTAGCAAAATAAATATTTCCTGGGCTTGCGGGCCTGTAATGTAAGTTGTGCCTTTTGTGAAAAGTGAAAAATGCAAAAACACTCCCATAGCCCCACCAGTCCAATTTTTTTCCCTTTGGTGAAAAGTCTTCCCCAGGCCCACCGTCCCGCATTGGTAAAATATCCTTCTTAGGCCCGCTAGCTCACCATTTACGAAATATGAGGGGTTAGAAAGACTTATTTATATTTTCAGAAAGGGGAATACATTTCCTGTCTGATGAAGATGGTTTTAGGAATCCTTAAGTACTTTGAATGTATGAAATATCAGATTAAAGCACAAAAAGAGGGAAATTGTGTTAGTTGGCCCAAAAAATAAGTGTGAGCTTATTTTGGTCAAAATTTACATGCTACAATTTGAGGAGAAAGAAAATTTTACAATTCCTCATTGATATTCCTTCAAAATAATAATACAACTTGGTAAATGAAACTTACAATGCAACATTTCTTTTTAAAAAAATCCAATACTACAAGTCTTCCACCTTAAGCAGGAATAACAAGAAGGTTTTATCACAAGGATGGATTTCTTTTAGAAATCAACAAATTCTCCATGTTTCACATCACCAACGAGAGTTCCACCATGTCTTCATTTGATCACAACAAAAAAATGGGGGAGAGACAACACTCTCCACCCAACCAATAATCCAATGAAGAGAAGAAGATATCCTCCTCATTGGCCCCCGAGCCCCAACAAAAATGCAATAAAATATGGATCCATATCATGGCAGAAATACAAATCTTCCACATCACAATACAAATATTTCATAACCATACCAAAACACAATCAAAATAAGGAAACTAAAAAAATATACAAAGCTTCATAATGCAAATCCAAAGGAGCAAGGACCGATGGGGAGATCACTTATGCCTCCCAATGGGAATTAGGTGCCCACCTTAAAACCCTCCAATATACATATCAAAACCCCTACGCAACTCTTATGCCTCCCTAAATATCCTCTTATGCCTCCCTACTATCTCTTATGTCTCCCTCATAAAAAACCAAGTAAGAAATACAATCATTTTCTTGTCCAAGGTGGGGCACCCAACCAAAATCCCTCCCAAAACATGAAATAAACTCTTATGCCTCCGTACATATAATATCCCCATAGCCCTCTAACACTTAGGTAATCTACCCAAGAACCCATCAAGCATACCAAAACACTCAATAACATACACATATTGACAAATAAAAGAAACAATTTAAACAAGAGTGTAGCTCTTACCTTTCCATGGTGGAGATTGATCCAAGAGTCACACACCAAGATCCTTCAAGCCCACTCCAACACACACAAGATAAAAAAAAATCCACAAACACTCCAAAATTCTCCAACTCAAAAATACAAGAGAAAAAAAATGAAAATGAAGTAACCCCCAAACAAATAAATGAACAAGCATAAATAGAAAAGGGAGAGAGGATGGTGAGGTGGCTCTATGTAGGATGCCACATCATTTATCCTCCACTCTACCTCACAAGTCAAACCTCAATCCCAATTCAAAATAAATTTGTGGTTGAGAGGCGTGACATACCTCTTACACACATAATGCAAACCCGCACCCCCGAAGGAAAAAACTTTAAAACCCATGTAAGAAAAGTGCAATAAATGTCACTTTTTTGCCTTAAAAAACACATAATGAGGTCTAATTTTGACCCAACAATCCATAGATAGGGTTGGTATAATAAATTAAGATCTGTGGGACAAGTTTAACATGTCCCACAAGCCTCCAAAATTTTCCCTTAAGGCCAAATCCGAATTTCCAAGAAGGGGTAGAGTGTACAACACTCAAGATCACATACACTCCACTTACAACACATAAACCAAATAACCATTTAATCTAATAAATGAATTATTTTTTCCCATCCATAATTGGTTTAGTAACATGATTAATTTACTAATCTAGACACAGATTAAATAATTAATAAAAGGGAAATACATCACTATAAAATCACATACTAAAATTAAATAAAGTAAATATAAAAAAATAACACACAATCCCCCTTGGTTACAATTGGAGGTAATCCCCCCATGGGGAACCCCTAACAACACACAAGACACACGCAACATAACACAAGTTGCCATGGGGACCATTTTTGAATCCATCTAGCATTCTGATGTGGTTGGTCTCCAATCCAACTTTGATTGTTGTGATATAAATGCCTGCAAAACACACAATACCTCCTTCAGCCTTGTGGCTACATCAAAACATCCAAGGTAAAATATACACATATAAATCTACAATAATCCATACATAAATTAAATCATCATCTAGGCAATTAATGTTACTATTTTAAAATTCCAACAATATCTCAATTTTATATTTCATCAATAGCAATAAGATCACAAGATTAGTTCACTACTAAATCCTACTCAATATGATGAAAATGTCAAATGTCAAAATAGATATAAATATGCCAACAACACATCATCATCAATATAATATGTCTCTAAGAATCAACACACATCATACTAAGAATCGAAGTCCAACAATAGTCTCAATATCTCTATCATCTAACATCATGTTATGTCAAATGATACAATAATATCCATACATATAGTCAACAATATCAAAATCAATATAATAAGTGTCTGTTAGTGCAAATTCATAGCACCCCCAAAATGACCTATGGATCTACTTTTCTAAGGAAATTTCATTTGGTGTGAATGCACAACATTGAGCTTTCCCAAAGTGTGGGACCTTTGCAAATGGGGAAAGCTCTCCAGAGAAGGTTGGTTCCTCTTTCTAAACTACCTACCACAAGCTATTCCAGTGTCGGAAAGCTAATCTAATCCTAATCTAACTATGCCAAGGAGATAGAGAGAGAAAAGAGGGAAAAACAGAGCCTACACTAAAACAGTGATACACCAGAGAAGGAAAATGTTGAACATCTATCAAAAATGTCATGGAACAAGAAGAGGTGAGCAATGGAAAGGATGGACAAGTGCATAACAAAACCAAGGATGGATTTCACACAAAAAATGTCCCAAAACTCCATGAACACATCTCCAAAACCTACAATGAACATCCAAACATGCACAAATACCTGCAATGAAGAGAGGCAAGAAGAAAACAAAGAAAAATGAGCAAGGATGGACAAATGCATCACAAAACATGTTTTTATTGCTCAGAAGTTTGCATAGAACATCATTTTACTGGTAAGAGGCAAGAAACACCATTACAGAGTAGGGAAGGAGGTTTTAACTCCATTTTCGACCTTGGGGAAGAAAATAAGGGAGGGCAGAGAAGAAAGAATGAACAACTCTTTACAAAAATGAGCCAAATCTAGCTTTTAATCGATGAAAATAATGGAAGGAAAGAGAAAACGCATGACAAGTTGATTTGAGAGCTCAACCACTAGTCAGATCCATTAAAAATTGCCTACAAAGTGATGGGCTTCATGGAAAAACCCATACGCCAAAGTACACTTCTCTGCAAATCCAAAAAATGATCCATTAAAATGTCATTTCCTATATTTTTTACATGCCTAATTTTCTAAAAAACCTTACCAAAAATAAAAATTAGAGTGATGGGACACAGATTCCCTTCTATGGGTGAAAAAATGGCCCATACCCTTTTGGAAAATTTCCCTAGAAGTACAGACATTGTCTTTCATTAGCCGTGGGCTCAGACCTGCCTTTTCCTCTAAATTGGGAAATTTCTCCAAAAAAAACCCTGTGCTTCCGCCACCCATACTTCATTAATTTTGGTTGTTGGCCAAAAGGGGAAAAATGTCCCAAATCTCTCCGCTCATACCGCGCTCGTTCCTTCCCCTTTTCAGGTTTCCTATACCAAATGCAAAAAATTTTTGCCTGCCGCTTCACATGCACAGAACACATTTTCTGACTTGGGAATTTTCTCTGCCGAGCCATAAGTCACAAAGTTAGGAGGAAATTTTTACCTTTTTGGAAAGGTGGAAAAATTCCATCTGAAAATAAAAAATTTTTGAGAAAGGGTACAAAATATCCATTTTAAGTACTAGAAAAGAGAAAGGAGAAGGAGTTTGTCAAAATAAGTAGGGGCTTATTTTGGATCAACAACTTTCTAATGACACCAAGGGGTCATTGTACCTGCTAGATGAAATTGACCATCTACCTTTGAAGCATTCATTGGGCATGGAGTCATGATAGATAGCTTGCAAAGATGATCCTTTACTTGAAACCTTCCCTTTTAAGCCTCTTGAAAACCACTGAAACTAAAGAGTTGTTTTCAGGGAAAAATGGCCACTGAAATGGATTGTTCAAGAGCAACCAAAAAAAACACCAAACAACTATGTACAAAACTGAAAATCACAGGCCATGCTCTAAATGGAACACAGCAGAGTGTGCATAAGCACTTCTTCTACTAAAAGAAAACCTACCTACACTCCTCTAACTAGAAGCAAAGGTGGGCTAAACAAACCCTGCAACTTGTTGTACAAATTAACTTCCTTTCTTCAAAATTGGCAGCCATGAAATTGATTTGGAGCTGATCATGGCTTCTTGGATGAGTGGAAAATAAACAAGAATATCTGGTCTTCTACCCAAATTAGCAAGGTGTCAGCTGAAAGCAAATTGAATACCTCTTTTAGTTGCTCTTCATTTGGATTGAAGACACGTATGGCAATTGATCCTCTGGTACTTTATAGCTCATCTTCGTGCTTAGAAGCAAGCTTGACTGGTTATGGCTTCTCCTTTGGCTCCAATGAATCCAAATACCTTATTGGGTAAGGTTTAATCCATTTGATATGCCCATATCTCTGATTTTTAACTCCAAAAATGGATTCCTCACCTTCCTGGATGGATTCCCACTGTGGGAGAAGTGATAAAGTTCTTCTGCAATTTTCCTTCCTCTAATGAAGAACATGAAATATTTAAATCTTCCAACCTTAATTCCAAAGAGCTACTATAAGATACAGGTTCGCTACAAGTGAAAGTTCTCCTCCATGACAATAGGCTCAAGTATCTGGAATGTGGATAATGAAGGAGAAAATGGAGTGATTTCAATCGGTCCCTCTTCATCAAAACAGTCCTCCAAATCTGACAGATAAACTACCTCATTGCTTTCATGCTGCAAATGCTCAACCTCTCCCATGGTGTTCTCTTGATCTGCAACTTGATCACCATGGTTTCTTTCATCCCCCAACATTGAGTTTGAGAGATCAAACTCTTCTTCAACACTAGAACTTGAGAGAGATGAAGTATAAAGAAGAACTGAAGGTTCTTCTATAGCCTGCTTTGTGTTCAAAGTTTTTAGATCTGTACTTTTCTCCCCCACAACTGGAATGTGCTCCTCTTCTTTTGGATTTGGAGCAGCTTCTCCTTCCTCTACTACTTGAAAATAATCTTTCTCTTGAATGACCTCTTCCTCTAGCATGAAGTTTTTAACAAATCAAACTCTTCAATCTGCTGCTCTAGAGGACAAGTTGGGGCTGTAAGATCTCTTATAGAGCTTTCCTCTTCCATGGCTGATTGTGCAACTTGAATTGGATCAGACATATCCTTCAAGTAATGTGCCAACATGGACACTACATTCTGAGCAAACTCATTGTTGATCTATGCTTCTTCTTTTTTCTCTTCTTCTGTTGTAAGCAAAATTAGTCCTTGGCCACCACTTGACTCTTCAACCTGTGACCTGCTTCATGTAGGTTTAACCATCAAGGGGATATTTTCTCAATCCCAAATTTAAGCAGCCCAAATCTTACTAAGCTTGTCTAATCATTTCTTCTTCTGTTTGGCATCGTCCCCTTACTGTTCTTCATGACTGATTTTTTTATTTTCATTCTTCCCAACATGGATTTGAGAACACAAGAGGAGTGATGGGGTTGGGATTCAACCGGTTTTGCAATTTTTTGTGGTGGTGGAAGAGATGAAACTTTTTGTTTCCTTGGAGTGGAAGGTATTTCTTTTAGCTCTTGTGGGGGGGATGAACGTTTTGGAAGGGAAAAGGATAGAAGAATTGAGATGAGGTGAAAGACTAGGGGATGGAGAAATGAAATCAACATTTGGAGCAGCATGGGTTAGATTTGGAATTTGGCATTCAAAATGAGATGGTGATGCTTGAGGAATGGAAGGAGAAAAACCAAATGATGGTGTAGAACTTACCCATTGACAAGGCTACATGGCACCAAGTTTATAGGCCTCTATCTCTAGTGTCCATTGTGTAAGTTGTGGCAGCATCTCAACCATGAAGTCTAGCTTCTCCTGAGGACCATAATGACTTGGAAAAGGGCCTACCGAAGGATAGGGTGCTCTAAAACCAATCTAAAATGCCTTCATTTGTGCTTGAGCCCTTGATTGCACCATGCCAACCACCATTTTTTGGATTTTCTCCAACAAATCTATGCTTTTTTCTTGACTACCCTCATCATATGTGTATCCTTGTGCTTAATGTGCTTCATAGCCAAACTAATTTTGGCATTGTTCATATGGATATGCATACTGATTTTGAATTTGATCAAAATGTTGATTTGGAGGATTTGAAAAACATGTTGGAGGTGGAATATATTGTTGTTGTTGTAAATGTGAATTCCATGAAAGAAATGAAGTCATGATTGACAACTTCATGGAATGGAAAAGGATGAAAGAGATGGAAAGAAGAATGAATGGAAATGAATGGAAAATAGGTTTGCAACTTAGAGAATGAGTTATTTACTAGATGGAGTCACCATATGTGTTTGCAAGTACCTCTAAAGGATGAAATCTTCACAGGAACACATAAACCTGTAAAAGATGAAGTGGAAGACCTCTAAGGTCCCACCGGGTGTGCCAAAATTTTTAGTGAAAATTCACGGCACCCCCAAAATGACCTATGGATCTACTTTTCTAAGGCAATGTCATTTGGTGTGAATGCACAACATTGAGCTTTCCCAAGTGTGGGACCTTTGCAAATAGGGAAAGTTCTCCAGAGAAGGTTTGTTCCCCTTCCTAAACTACCTGCCACAAGCTATTCCAGTGTAGGAAAGCTAATCTAATCCTAATCTAACTATTCCAAGGAGATAGAGAGAAATAAAAGAGGAAAAAATAGAGCCTACACTAAAATGGTGATACACCAGAGAAGGAAAATGTTGAACATCTATCAAAACTATCATGGAACAAGAAGAGGTGAGCAATGTAAAGGATGGACAAGTGCATCACAAAACCAAGGATGAATTTCACAAAAAAAATGTCCCAAAATACCATAAACACATCTCCAAAACCTGCAATGAACATCCAAACATGCACAAACACCTACAATGAAGAGAGGCAAGAAGAAAACAAAGAAAAACGAGCAAGGATGGACAAATGCATCAAAAAACACGTTTTTATTGCTCAGAAGTTTACATAGAACATCATTTTACTGGTAAGAAGCAAGAAAAGCCATTACAGAGTAAGGGAGGAGGTTATAACTCCATTTTCGACCCTGGGGAAGAAAATAAGGGAGGGCAGAGCAGAAAGAATGAACAACTCTTTACAAAAATGAGCCAAATCTAGCTTTTAATTGATGAAAAGAATGGAAGGAAAGAGAAAATGCGTGACAGGTTGATTTGAGAGCTCAACCACCAATCATATCCATTAAATCTTTCCTGCAAAGTGATACGATTCATGGTTAAACCCATACGCCAAAGTACACTCCTCTGCAGATCCAAAAAATGACCCATACTTCATTAATTTTGGTGGTTGAATGTCATTTCATGTAATTTTTGCATGCGAGAGACATTTTCTCAATTTTCTCCCACAAAACCTGACTTAAAATAAAAATTGAAGTGTCCATTGTGTATATAATTTTAACAGCTTTCCATTAATACCAAAAATGTAAAAAATCGAGCTCTGGTTCAAAAGATATGCCATTATGAAGATTTGGGTGAAAAAATGGCAAAATTAGGGCAAAATTTGGGTTGGCGGGATCAAACTTTAAAATTTTCCCTTTTGGAAAATTTCCCCAAAAATCTCTGTACCTCTGCCGCTTTGAGACATGTGTCACCATTTCATTAGCCACGAGCTCAAGACCTGCCTTTTCCTCTATTTTTGAATTGGGAAATCTCTCCAAAAATACCCCGCGCTTCCGCCACTCTCGGACACATGGTGCTCTCCCATTAGTCTGCAGGACTTAACCGAAATTTTCCTCCATTTCATCCTTCGCAGGCCTACAGGCTAAAATTTTACTTTGGGCATTTTGGCCAAAAGGGAAAAATGTCCCAAATCTCTCCACTCCTCCGTGCTCGTGCTTCCTTCCCCTTGTCGGGAAGATGGGCAAAATATTTCCTGTACGCCCTTTTGACCAAATGCAAAAAATTCCAAAATCCTCCTGACACCCGTTGCTCCGCCTATCTCCTTGACACGTGGCAACATTTCATTGGATGTGGGCCTACCTTGGGAAAATTTCCCCTCCAAACTCCGTCGAGCCATAACTAAAAAAATACAAGGAGTTAGGAGGAAATTTTTACCTTTCTAGAAAGGTGGAAAAAGTATCTATCTAATGAAGCCATACCCAGAAATGTTTGAGTACCTAAAGCATGCAAAATATCCATTTTAAGTACTAGAAAAGAGAAAGGAGAAGGAGTTAGTCAAAATAAGCAGGGGCTTATTTTGGATCACAGTGTCGAAGGGAAGTGGGCACTACATTTCCCTCCCCTTAGACTTGACTTCCTCCTAGAATTCACTGGAATAGCTGTGGAAACTGGACTCGTAGCAATGTAGCATCCTCCCATGTAGCAGTAGTCTCATCATACTAGTCCCACTGGACTCGAACCTGGTCAATCTCTCTAACTCAAAGGCCCAGTGTCCTACACTCTAGAATATAGATGGGCTCCATCATCACCTTCCCCTGATCTTACACCTACAATGTGGTCCAATCTAATACATGAGAAGGATTACCAATGTATCTCCTAAGTACAAAAATATGAAACACATTGTGGATGCGAGACAAGCTATGTGGCAATGCTAGACAATAGGCCAAAGGACCGATATGCTCCAAGATCTCAAAGGGACCCACGAATCTAGGATCAAGCTTAGAGCCTTTTTCGTAATGGATAGGGCTCTTATGGGGTCTGACACGAAGAAACACCTTCTTTCCCGCCTCAAAACTATGATTTGTCCTATGCTAATTCGCATGCTTCTTCTGCCTATCATACGCCTCCTGTAATCTCTTCTTGATCATAACAACTTGCTACTCTGTATCCTGTAATAAAGCTAGCCTAAGAGAAACCATGTCCTCTAACCTATCCCAACTAAGATGTGTCCTACACTCTCTACCATATAGTTCTTGGAAAGGAGCCATGCCTATCAAACTCTAAAAACTATTGTTGTAGGAAAACTCTACCAAATATAAATACTCCTCCCATCTCGAGTGATGATCCATAACATATATCCTAAGCTTTTCCTTTAAGATTTTATTCACTCGCTCAGTCTGTCCATCTATCTCAGGGTGATAGGTTGTACTGAAATTGGTCTTCATCTCGAGAGCATACTACATCGTTGTCCAGAAGTGGAAGTGTACAAGGGATTGCGGTCACAAATTATCTTGCATAGAATCCCATGTAATCTGACAATCTCATCAAGATAAACTTGTGTCACTGCACTAACTGTGTAGGTGGTCTTAACTGGAGAAAAATTAACCACTTTTTTCAATTTATCCACCATGACCATGATGGCGTCGTGGTGGTATCTAGACGTCGGTAATCCAACTATAAAGTCCATGGAAATGGTGTCCCATTTCCACTCCGGTATGGTATGAGGGAAGAGAAGACCAATTGGATGCTGATGCTCAGCCTTCACCTTCTGACACTCTAAAAAAGGTCACACAAAATGAGCCATGTCTCTTTGTAGTCCCCTCCAATGTTACAACTGTCTCAAGGTGGTGTGCATCTTCTTCACCCCAAGATGGGATGGACAAGGTGCACGATGAGCCTCTATCAAAATGCCCTGGCTCAAGCCTCCATCTCTAGGAACATATATTTGAACCCTCTTCCTGAGAAGGCCATCTGTTTCTAATGAAAATCCATCAAATATCCCCTCAAGGGGTCTCTGAGACTCAATCTCTACTCTTGCTGCAAGGTAGAAACTGTCATGCGGAAGTTGCTGCAAAATCCTACTCCGCAAATCTGCACCCATTGAAGTAGACATAGCCACATGTCTCTATCTACTCAGGGCATATGTAACCAGGTTTTCCTTCCCCTTCACATGCTCTATCTTCATGCCATACTCACAAAGAGACTCCATCCAACACCATTGATGAGCGTTGAGATTGAGCTGTGTGAAGAAGTGGTTAAGACTCAAGTGATCAGTCCTAAGTGTAAATATCTAGCCAAGAAGGAAGTGTATCCATTGCACGAAGGCATGCACAACTTCTACAAGCTCAAGATCATGAGTCAGATAATTGAGCTCATAATATTTGAGTTTGCGAGACTCAAACGCAACTGCTTTTCCATCCTACATCAACACACCTCCAATTCCTGCCAAACAATCATCTATGCAAATGAAGAAATTAACCTGAGGATCTGGTACAATAAGAATAGACACTATCATGAGGCATTGCTTTAGTGTCTTGAAGGCCTACTCACATCTATTTGACCATAAAAACTTCTTCCCTTTCTTCTGAAGGGAAGTGATGGGGTGCGCAACATGAGAAAATTCCTGTATAAATCTCATGTAGTATCTCGCCAAACCCATGAAACTACGCACCTCAGTCACACTAGTGGGTGTTGACCAATCCATAATAGCTTGAATCTTGGAAGAATTGATTGGGATACCTTCCCTAGAAATGATATGGCCCAAATACTACACCTCTATCTGGAAGAATGCACACTTCTCTAGGTTCCCATAAAGATGTTGTTGACAAAGACACTGAATAACCTGGCAAAGGTGCTCCTCGTGCTCCTCACGCGTACATGAGTATATCAGAATTTCATCAAGTAAGATTAGCATAAAGTGATCTAAAAATTTCCTGAATACCCCATTCATCAAGCTCATGAACATTATGAGGTCATTCGTCAGACCAAAAGTCACCACTGTGAACTCATAGTGGCCATATCTCATACGGAAAGTGGTCTTATGAATGTCTACCTCCGTGATCCTCATCTGATGATACCCTGACTTAAGATCTATCTTAGAGAATATTGTGGCCCCTTCATATGATCAAATAAATCATAAATTCATAGAAGGGGGTAATGATTCTTGATCGTTACTTTGTTCAGCTGGCGATAATCAATACACAAACGCAGAGATCCATCCTTATTCTTTACAAAAATCATCGGTGCACCCCAAGGGGATACACTAGGATGGATTAGGCCTTTCTACATAAGGCGCTCAAGCTACAACTTAAGCGCATAGATCTTAGGGGTAGTCATCCGATAAGGTGATTGTGAGATAGGCTCTACACCTGAAACCAAATATATGTGAAAATCTATCTCACGTGGGGGAGGTAACCTCGGTAGTTCCCCTAGAAAGACATCAAAAAAATCTCTCAAGATTTGATGGTCATCAAGAGATGGCCCACTAGACTCATCCTCAGATCTGTCACTAACACTAACAACATACATTTGGCAACCTCGTCACACACAACGCTTAAGCTGCATAGCAGAGATGGTGCAGATGGAAATAAGCCTCCTAATTACTGCTATCACTGACTCAACTCCTAGATCACCTATGCATGAAATGGTATTATGGTAATAATCCAATCTTGCTCTATGTGCAAACAACTAGTCCATGCCAAAGATGACTCCATATGAGCCCAACGGAAGGATACGAAGATCCGAGGTAGTGGTGAAGGGTCCCAAATCCACTACACATGCCTTAACTAAGAATTCTAAAGAAATTTTGGCTCCAGAAGCCATCTCAATGTCCCAACTAAGACCCTCCTAACTGTCACTAGTCTACAATGCTCTACTAAGGATGGTGCAATAAATAAATCAAACAAACTAGAATCAAACAATATAGAGGCGGGAATACCACCAATGTGATTTGTAGTATCTATCATGGTACTCTAGTGCTTTGCCTAGTGGTTCTCAACTGCTGCATAGATCTGATGGCTACGTCCCATGTCGCCAAGCGTAGGCTCTAAAATATGTGCCTTACCCTTGTTACTATGGTTCTTTAGGCACTCGCTCTAATGATGTCCAACAATGCCACAACCATAATAGCTTCTTAGTCCTCTCAAGTGAGATGTAGCTCCAGCCGATACTCTAGAGGTATGCGTTGTGAATTCTAACGATTTGGCTATGGACTGATGAGGTCTCTATTGATGAGCTCCTGCTGTCTAAGCTCTTAGTGCACCCTGTTTCCTAATGGGACCCCTAGGAGGAGGCCGCATACTATGTCCCCTCTAAGCATTGAATCTCTGAGAAGCTTTGAATGGTGGAAAAGTATGTTGTTGCTACTGAGGTCACTGTTGTGGTGGCCTAAATGAAAACTATGTAGAACCATGTATGCCACGAGGAGGAGGATCTAACCCCCTCGACTTGTTATCCTGCATCTATTGGATGTGGCTTCGCACTCTGTCCCTAGCCTAATGCATCTTCCCTCATGTCTCTTCTACAGTATAGGCCTTCTCCATGGCCTCAGCTAAGGTCTGCAGACAATGGATACGCACCGCACATCCCAAATCCAAATTCAGGACTCTGATGAACCTATGAATCTGGACTCTCTCATCCTGCATATAGTCAACAGACTGGAGTAGGTCTAGAAATTGACTCTCATACTCAGCTATAGTCATAGATACCTGACGGAGATCTTGGAACTCGTCTATCCTCTACTGAATGAACCTCCTAGATAAATATCTACTTCTAAACCACTCCTCAAAGAGCTCCCAAGTAACCGTCTCTAAGTCAATATGGATTTTCTGCTCCTCGGTCCTCCACCAAAAATCTTCTCCATCCCTCAGAAGATGGTTCTCAACATGAGCTTTCGTGTTGCTAGTACAAGGGCAGAGCTTGAAGAATTAACTCAAGCTCATTAACCAGGCCCCTCCCTGAAAACCTCTTGTATCTATAGAATAGTGAGATGGTTGTAGCTTCAAGATCTCCCTAATACGGTCTATAGCTGACAACTGATGACCCCTAGATCTCTCTGCATGCTCATCCCTCTTCCTAGGGCTCTGAGATCTTTCCTTGTGTCTTGAAATCCTGTCTCCATGTCCCCTCTGTGGTGACTCTATCCTACCTAACTCCATGCGGGATTTCTCTACCCCGTGCTCATCACTGTGTCGAGGAGATGCACGAGCCTCAACTGATGGCTCCATATCTTGTCTAGCAAGTCATCCTCCTAAGGAACCTTCGCGTATAGCGGCATTGATGTCCTAAAGCATCTATAAAATCTGAGGTAGAATGGCCACTACAACCTGATCTAGAGGTGGCAAGTCTAGATCTACGTGCAAGAACACCTCATCTGGTCCATGCCTCCTGCACAGACCAAAGCGAGAGTTATTTCATCATTCTAGGTTTTTGTTTCAGTTTTTCTAGGATTTCTGTATTATACAATTATTAGACAATGTTGTTTTCTATGTTTTTAAAAAATGATGTTCTAGGAACACATTAAATCTTATACACTTATCTAGAAGGCTACAACATTTTTTTTAAAGTTATAAGGTTGCAAGGGTGTCAACCCCTAGTGTATGTTAAATTAATTTTCACCAATAATCACTACTTTACAAAGGATGGACCAGGTCTAAGTTAAATGATTAAATATTCCTAATTTATCTCTAAGGTTAATTAATTAAAATCAACTAGGAAGGAGCCATAATTTAATTTACTTGGTTAAATATTTTTCTCCTCCTTAATTAACATTCAAACCCAAAATGATTAACCTTATGCTTAGTTACTTTAGTTCCATTACATTAATAACCTTAATGTTCATTTCATTAATTTTCTGAAACATACTAGGAACTAAATAATGACTTGCACACCAAGGTATTTAAATGGCCCCATTCACCCATTTACACATACCTTTAAATTTATTTAGAACACCCATAATATTCATTCCTCCAAACAATTGTAAGGTTGATCCTCAACCCTTGGATCAATTCAATTGTGGCCACTAGATCCTAGGGTTCCAAACTAACCCTAAATATCCTTATGAATTCTTATTAAATCATTTTCTTTACCCTAGTCTCCTCATTTGGTCTATTTTTTTAATTTAATTTGCAGGGTGTAGAAATGTAATCCATGGGAACAAGAAAGAAAGAACTATGGAGGAATTTACAAAATCAAGCTTAGTTTAGATTTGAGTTAAAGTTTTATTGGTGTAATGTCTCCCGTTGAATATTGTAGAGGTTTCCACACCAAATCTAGAGTTGTGATTTAGTAATTTCCATTTTGAATTCTCTATTTGGGCCAAAACCCTACTTCATATTTAATCTAAGAGATTGAATGTATTTAAATACCCATTTGAGGCTTTACAAGTTTAGAACAATGAATTTATGCCTTATTTGTTTGTTGGAGGTTTCCTCTTTAATTTTTACAAGCTTAAATTTTAGTTAGACCAAGTTAAAATTTACACAGACACAGATTTGTATTTTTCCACTGTTAATGACAGAATTGCCGCCCAAAGTAGGTCGACAGTCTTGGGTCCGCCACCCTACCTAGGTGACGATTCACGAACCACCGCCTTACCAAAGCGGTGGTTCTGAGACCACCACCTTTCCTGAATGGCGGTTACGAGACCTCCGCGTCCTGTTCCTTAGAAACATAACCTTCAAATCTGATATTTTTCAAAAAAGAAAAATAACTAGAGTGCTTTAAAATTCATTATGAACTTAAATTTATGTACCTAAAGTTTCTAGTTGAAAGGTTTATTCATTCCATAGTAAAATTACTCAATTTAAAGCATTTCCTATTTCAATAGTAATAACAACTACAAGATCATTTTCATTTCTTTAAAAAAATTTTCTTTCAAGTCCAAAAGTAGAAATGAAACTAAATCTACTTCTAATGTTGTCGTCTTTCCTTACTTCAAAATGCAATATTTCAACATAATAATTTACTTAAATTTTATTGCATCTTTCCATTTCCACTACAACCATTTGTTTAAATAACTACTAACAACTTTATTCCATATTCAAGGTTTCCAAGCATGCACTATTAGTATTTTACAACTTCTATGTTTTTTCTTTCCTTTTTACAATAATATAACTTCAATAATGATACTGAACTTTCTTTTCCGTGAGCATAGCTCATTTCTTTTAATGCAAAGAACTTACTTTCTCACAATAAAATTATAACTAAACTTTTAAACATGATTTCCATTTTGATTCATTTATTTACATACTACAACTTGAGGAGAAATGAAATTTTACAATTCTTCATTGATCTTCCTTCAAAATAATAATACAACTTGGTAAATGAAACTTACAATGCAACATTTTTTTTAATAAGATGAATAAAATTAGGTGATTTCAAGAAAATATTCACTGGTTTATCCAAAATTGTGGGGGGTGGCGGGTTCTTTTCAGGTGGGTGAAATATGGGAAGTAACCCCAATTATCATAGTTTGGAGGAAAAGAAAGAAATACATTTATCTTTTATAAAAAAGATCTTTCCTTTTACAGATTTTCAATTAAATTAGAGAACTCCACTCAATAAAAATTTAGATAAATGGTTCTAGTTCCTCACAAAATATGGTACAAGTTTTTATAAAAAAATTATTATAAAATAGAATCTAATTTGACAAATTGAAACCTAAAATGATTCTATCTTACGATAAAAGAATTATCACTAAATGGGCAAGTTTCCTTGAATAGTAATTTTGAACTTTGAAAATGCCTCAAAAAATAAACCTTTGAAATTCATGAACAAAGTGAATAATTTAGAAAGAAAAATATGACACTCAAAAATTCTTCTCTTAATATGCGTTGGCCACTAACAATTTGGTAAAAGCATAGACATTATGTGAAGGAGTGAAAACAATTATCAGCATGGGGACTAAGAAGATAATACTCAAATTCGATTCCTTATTGATAATCAATACGATTAATCAAAAGTCTAGTCAAATTTCAATTAAGAAAATTGATTGACACCATTCTTTCATTGAAACCAAAATTAACTTATTACATTTAAGCATGGACTTCCATTTTAAAAATGGACAACACATGTATTTTTAATGACTTGTCCATTTTTCCCAAAGATTTTTGAATTAATTTGAACTAATAAATCATGTCTATAAATTTAAAATCTCTATCAACTATCTTTACTAAGATTATTCTTTTTATTTTGTTCCAATGTTAGAGGAGATGCACGACCTCTGTGGATTAGAGATCTACTTGCCTTCTCCATGGCTCCCCTCTCCTTGGAGTTCACAACCCAACTATTACCCATCACTCTTCAACGCTTTAATTTGTTCCATCACACTATACTCAAATATCTCACTTTGTTTTCGATCAATGTGGCATTAACCAAAATGAGGAGTTATGAACTCGCAACTATTACAAGCAAGCCTTTCAACCTAACTATTTCACTTACACATATGTATAAGATTTAAAAAGTTAAAATTTTAATTCATTATCGATGATGCAATTGACCGTGATTCCGAATGTACGTGGAAATTAGAATCTTTTATTCCATCCACTTTCAAAACCATAAATTTTCCTTGTTTCATTTCCATTTGAAGTTTTGGTCAAAGATTTAATGTGAACTTAGACTTCCTCAAATAAATATTTCAAAAATAATTATTACACTCACTTACATTCATTTGGGACTATAAATTAGGAGGTTGGCTTAACTATACAATACCCCATAAAATAATCCCATAAGCTATCTACGTACTATTGTTGTAATCACAACACTATAGAACAACTAACCCTTAATAGTAATATAATTGTAAGTAAAATTTTACTATACAGTAACTCACTAATTACCATGCAATAATAATAATTTCCTAACACCATTATCCACTATTTTGTTACATTTCCACCATGGCCAAAATTAAGAGGAAGGGGAAAGGAAAGGATTTGGAAATGGGCCAGGCCTCTTGTGTTACAAATAATATAATGAAAAATGAGGCTTGAACGCATATGGTTAGCAATATGATCACAAAGCTCCCATTAAGAACATTATATTTGTTTTAACTCCACCAACCATGTTTACCACAGAATTCATCAAAAGTATGATTGGAGAGGTATCTAAAAGTTACAGGGAGAAATTATAACCTTAAAAAATATCATGTCTATTTTTCATTTGAAGATTGATGAAAGGAACTATAATGAAATGATCCATAAGATTAGTCTCCTCTTAACGTAAAACGATTGTAAGCTTACTTCAAAGCGATATTGTTGATGGTCTTGATGATGTTGGTGATTCATACATATATTGATGATTTTGGAATTATAGTTATATTTGTTTGGACGTTCTGATATGGCCATGAGGCCGAATGAGGTATTTGTGTTTTGCAGGTTAAAATACACAACACACATCGAGGGATTGGAGACCAACCACATTGAAATTCTAGATGAATTCAACAAGGTCACCATGGCAACTGTATTTGTTTATGTGTGTTTGATTGTGTTAGGGATTCCCATGGGGGGATCGCCTTTAAATGTGACCAAGGGACTTGTGTTTTTCTTTTATTTGGTTCCTTTGTTAATGTTACATGTGTTTATTTTGTGGTATATTGATCCCCTTTCATTATTTATTAAATGGTGCATTAATACTGTGAGAAATCATGTTGTTAAGTTAGTTAATTAAAATATGTCTTAAGGAAGTAACTAATAGAGTTGTTGGCCTTGAATTAAAGTGTTGTAAGAAATGTGTAAGTAATGTGTAAGAGATATGTAAGTTGATTTTGGAGTATGAAACACTCCACCTTCTTGGAAATTCGAACTTGTCATTGGAGGCTAATTTTGGAGGCTTGTGGGACAAGTTAAACTTGTCTCATACCTCTTAAATTTGTATATCAACCTTACCTATGGTTGGAGAGTTAAATTTAGACTTTCTTTATGCATTTTTGTAAGTCAAGTTGTATGTTTTAGTTGCACCTTCTTCATGTTTTAAATTTCAATCCTTATGGGGTGTGGGCTTGATTTGAGTGTGTAAGTAAAACCGTCATATTATTTACCCACCTATTTAATATGCATTGGCAATGCAGTTAACTTTTGTGTTGGGGTTGAGGATGTGTGATGTGGCATCCTGCATGGATCCACCTCATCCTCTTCTCTTCCCTCTTCTATAAAATTTGTACCTTGTTTTGGGTTGCTTCACCTTTGGATACTTCATTTTTTGGGGGGAATTCTTTTGACTGTTTGAGAGCTCTTGCTTTGGAGAAGTTTAAATATTGTTGAATGCTTGTGCTTGGTGGTTATTTGAATTGCTTGCATTGGAATAAAGTTGTTGTTTGGAACTTGGAACAACTCTATCATCGAGAGGTAGAAGCTTGGCTCTTGAAATGCTCCTCTTTTATTAATGCAAATGTTACTGTTGTGATTTTTTTGGCATGTTTGTAGGTTGTTTGGTAGATGGCCTAGGAATGGTGTAGGAGAAGGATATGGGGTATTTTTTTGGGAGGTATAAGTGTTTTGAGGAGGTATAAGTGTGGAGGGAGTTGGGATTTGGGTTCCACCTTGCAAAGAAATAGCTTGCATTTCTTTACTCATTATGGGGTGCCATAAGAGGTTGGGGAGGCATAAGAAATTATGAGATATAAAGGGTACTTGGGGAGGCATAAGATCTTGTCAGGGATTTGAAATGATATATATTTTGGTGGTTTGTTCTTAGGTGGTGATACCCATTTCCCCTTTAGGAGACATAAGTAGCATCCCCCATAGTTTCTTGCTCCTTTGACTTGCTTGATGACGCCTAAGTATTGTTGTGTGTTTATCTTCTAGTTGCTAAAACTGTTGTTTTGTTTTGGACTATGTTTTAAATATGATATTTGCATGTGAGAGTTTGCCTTTATGTTATGGAAGCCTATTGTTGTCATGTGTTAAGTCACATTTCTCATTGCAATGTGGTTGGGGCTCAAGGGCCAATGAAAAAGGATGGATTATCCTTTTCATTGGATGTCTTGGTTGGGTGGAGAGTGTTACCTTTCCCCCTATTCTATTGTGATCAAATTGAAGAATGATGGAAATTCATACTGCTATTTTTGAAGCTGAGAAAGAAGACAATTTTGGCAGTCCTTTGTGAGACTCCTTTTTGTAAACCTTTTTCCCACTTCAAGTGGATGACTTGTAATATTAATTGTATTGGATAGTTATTCTGTTTTGGAAATGAAATCCTATGTAGAAATGAGAAAGAGATATGCACTTAAATCTATATTGTGTAAAGAAACATGAAAATGCATTTGAATGAAAGGAAAAGATAAAGAGCTGTAATTTATAAAGTTGTATTTGATCAATATAAATAGAAGTTATATTATTTTACACAAATGGAGTTACTGCTGTTTAAAATCTGTGTTGAAATATGTTGAGGAATTTCTGTTTTAAATAAAGAAATACGTATGAAGAAAATACATTACTCTGTTTTGTTGAAATGCATGATTTGAAAAATAGAAGTTGCATTCTAGTTTCTACATTTTGATTGAAGGAAAGATAACTATTTAAAACTAGCATGGAATGAATTCAATTTTTTTATAGTATGGCAAAAGAAATAGATTAATCTCTATTTTTGAAATGCATAAACTTCATTTTTATTTCACTGTAAACTTTGCAAAAACATTTAGTAAAAGATACAAAACAACACTATAAAACTATGAAAAACATTTGAAACACTAATACAATCGAAGGAAGATCAAAATGGTCCGATACAAACTAAAATGCTTATGAAAATTTTATAGAACCTTTCAAATCGGGCAAAGGCGAAATTGCAGAAATTTTGTTGTATAATAATTGGTAAATTTGAACTACAAATCAATCAAACAATTTAACCTTGCAATCTATCCTAAAAATATCCCAAGTGAAATCCTCCATGTTAGTTTGGCATGTTGAGAAATTATTAATGACAAATTTGAACAAATCATGTAAGCTAAGAATACCAGTTCACCTGTTTAGTGACAGAAAAACATTTTCTCAAAAGTGACCCTTCAAACTTTATCCAAATTAAAATTTTAAGGTTTATGTGCAAATAGGACGTCAAGATATTTCCAGAAAGTCCTCGTTTTCCGAAAATCGAGTTCCCTATCAAAAGTTATGGCCTCCAGAAGTTTTTACTTGGTTGGGCTTCGAAAATTTTCTAAGTTTGAAAAAGGGAAAGTTTTTTCCACGCCCGTCTTTCATGCTGGGAAGAAAAGTTCCTTCTGTACTTGTCTTTTGCGCCTGGGAGAAAATTTTCTTCTGCACCCATCTTTCGTGCTCGGGAGGAAAAAAAAAGCTTGTTCAGCGCCCTCCTTCCGCGCCCGGGAGAAATTTCTTCCCATGCCCCGCAAGAAGATATCTAATTGTGCTCAGGGTAACTTTTACCCTCTTACTATTTGTAAGGTGATTTGATAATTGTTGTAATGCACTCTACAAATTGTGTTGTGAACACTTTTTAAAAAAATAAAAATTAATTCCAAAATTCTTCTAACTAAACCTAGGTTGTTCCTTGGTCTCGAGTGGTTGTTTTTAGATGGGCGTTACAAAAAGGTTATCTTTCATGACTTAGTTGTCCTCAAAAATTTTAATTATAGATGATAAATTGAACATATTTCTATAATTGTGAACAAAATCGTCTCTTATTTTGGAATTCATCCCTCTCCTAACTTTGTGAATGTGGACCTATAAATTGTTACAAACTCTTCTTCAACTATACCTAACCCTAGTCCTGTTATTCTTTAGCCCAATTCAAGAAGAATAAATATTTATTACTTTATATAACCCCTTTATAAGGAATATTGGGAAAAATATCTCACCCTTGCTCATGATTAAACTCTTGCTACTATTAGAAAACACTAGATTGTCCTTACTTGATGGTTTTATTTAGTGCTTAATATATTGATGATTTTATTAAATATAATATCTTTTAGTTAAGTTGATTGTGTTAAGAAAACACCTAGACAATATGAGATGTGGATGTAGAGTAAAGCCTTGTATATTCCCAATATCAAGGTTGTTGGTAAGTCGTCTACTAAAAGGATTAAGTTTGAAAGACTACAATCATATTATTATTTAGTTATAGGTTTTTTAATAGTTTGTGACTTTTTTTCAAATATAGGTGTTAGGTTTTACTTCAACTTATTATTGAAGGTATATTTCTAGTTCAACTTTATATTTTATCTTATTAAAAAGATGGTGTATTTTGTGCACTACTCATCCAACAAAAAGAAAAGAAAAAAGAAAAAAAGAAAGAAAAATAATGTAAAATGGATAAGGAGCTTATTGCTTATTTAATGATTAAAAAATACTTTAATATTTTATGTTAAAAAGGTGTCATAAAGAGATCTAATCAATTCATAAAATTAACTTCTCAAAGAGATCTCATCAATCATTAAAAGAATCTCATCAATCTATAAAAATAACTTAAATTTATATTTTATTAAAGGGACCCATGCAATTATTGAAGGGATCAATTCATAAAATTAACTTATTAAATTATGTATTTTATTGAATATCCCTTAATCGGTATTTTTTATTCAGTTGAAAATTGCAAACAGCAATTATATAATGAATAATTAACCTTGTTATGGAAGATTGGGGAATGTCTATTTTATCCGGATTCCTCTTTTTCCTCTGTGAATGGATTACCATCAGTTGTAACACTGACATAATACCATCTAAAATTGATGTGGTGGTTTATCAAATTCTAATCTTCAAAACTCGTGTATTTCATGATATAACACATGCCCCAACCACAAAAACCCAATGATTTGGAAATAACAAGAATTTCTGGACACATTTTAATACATCCGATGTTCTATTTTCTGTTTTACAGGTACAATCAATCACGAAGCAATTAAAGTGTTGATTCTACGAATTAATAATAAATATTACATATCAGTAGGTTTCAGCTGCAGGAACACAGCTACTGCGAAATCCCCTTTATTTTTCTTCAGGGCAGCTACACCCAACAAAATTTACAAATCCAATCAAAATAATTGATGAGTGTGTCACTTGGTGATGGCATAGATTGCATATATGATTCCTGGCAAGTACCCCAATATCGTCAACAGCAAACATATCCAGAACTCCGCCTGCAATACCATCAAACATTTACTTAGTTAACTACAGATCATCTACAGAAAAACAAAGAACCAAAGAAAAAACCAGAGAGAGATAATTACAGGGCAGCCAAATTTAAGGAAGACACCCAATGGAGGCAAGAGAGAATAGCCAACAGTATGTCGATGAAGGTTGCAGTGCCCTCCCTCGTGATTAACCAGATGTTTCACAAAGATATTCCAGATTCCTACCCGCAGCCAGAAGCTTTAACCAAAATATAACGCACACAGAGAGAGGTAGAGATATGTGTGATTGTAAGAGCTTATTGGAAGGAGGAAGAATGCATATTTAACATGTTGAAGAGACGCGTTTGACAGAGGAGTATCTGTTAAGTAAAGTAATTGGGGTTTAGCTTGATTTAACATGAGGGGACACCTGTATTTTGCACGTTTAAGTCGGAAACGCGGCTAGGCTGCCACGTATGGGAAAAATATGACTGTCATTCTATGAAAAAGCTACATACCATCAACGCTGTTATATTTAATGGTCTGTGGCCTCTGCTCTAAACTTTGAAGTCCGAGAATTTACCAACTATAGGTAATTGCCAGAATTGTCTCCGTGTAGTTCGAGCGCAAATTATGTTGGCTATGGATATACTAGCATGTTCATAGCGAATAAAGTAACCACGTCTTGGAATAAATTTAACTAGCAATAGTATAAAAAAAAAAGGATTTCATTTGATGCGATTGCTATATTTCATTTGTAGCTTTGCTAATTTTTTATTTCTTACATCACCATTTTCGATTGGATTACATTTAATTTGATACAAAACATGTAGACATAAATGAGAAGTTGGAAATAAAAAAGATGGGAATTAAATACTTGCATGTCCCACACCTATTCCACATATGAGATTGTTCCTACCCAAAAAAATATATGTTATATGTGCTCAACTTTATTGACTCAATCTCACCAAGAGGACAATAATCTCGCTCTTAGTATTCATCCATGAGTGCAATTTGTACTTAAATCAAGCAAAAGAAAACATGCCAAAAAACCAATAGGTTTAATGTTTGAAAAATGATAAATCTTTGTTAATTTCTTTTTTCATGGCATCAAGGTTTTCGATTAGACGAAGTTTAATTTGATAGACAAAATGTACTCTAAATGAATGGAATGTTGGAAATAAAAAGGTGGGAATGAAATACCTACATGTTCCACACTTACTCCATAACTTAGATTGTTCCTACCCACAAAATATTTGCTATCTATGTTCAACTTAAACACCTCAATCTCGTGTGCATTATTCGTGTGAGTGCACTTTGAGCTTAAAGGGGTCAAAATAACAATTGTTGAAAATTCAACGGGTTCCATGTTGGAAATCCATCCACACTCGTTTCTTGTAGTGTATTGTAAGCCCGCTTTTTAGTGTTAAGCTCTAGTAATTGCAGAAGGAAGACAATGTAGGAACACTCATTGATAATCGAGTTCCTTTAGCGTAAGGACATATAAGTGACAAGAAGATTTTATCAGCCAATCGAGGTTTACTATTTTTTTATTTTAGTATTTTTATAACGTAAAGGTTTTTTATTGGACAATGTTAAATTTGTTAGATAAGGCGGAGATATGAATGGAAATTTGGAAATAAAAAGGGGGAAATTAGAACATTGTATGCCACATACCTATTCCATTGCTCACATTGTTCCGATCTAAATAACATCTACTATTTGTGGTCTACTATATTGTCTCAATCTAGCTAACATTAGTCACATGACTGTAATTTGTGCCTTAATGGAAAAAAATAAAAATTCCAAAAATCCAATGGATTCCACGTTCAAAACCAACTAGAATACATCCAATGCAACCATTCTTCAAGATGTTGTTGATAAAAAAATCCACAAAATCATGCAAGAATTTTAAAATGTAATGCTTTTATTTTAAAGACGATGAATTGATGATGATATCGAGGCAACTGTTACATTATAGTTCACGATTTACCTGAGATGGATGCATGACAATTTTAAAAAAATTAAATGAATGATGATTGTATTTCATCAACTAGCATGCAGAAAAAGGATGCAATTGAAAGGTGTACTACGATCACCAGAACCTAACCACAATGGATCTAAGCATAGTCCAATTTTCAGAGTCCAATTTTCCCTTCTACAAAGATTGTTGTGTGGTAGAAGCCAATACAAATAAGTATAACCCTCACAATAATAATACCTTAGGGGATGAAGAGGAAGAGGATTAGATTGATGATACCTCTGATCTTTCACTTGAGATCCAAAATTTCCTTAACAAAATTATTCAATATAAGAGGGAACTCGAATCAATGATCTACAAACATCTTCTTGACTTTGTATCTACACAGCTTGACAATAGAGTAGAAATTGGGAAGGCCACTGCAGCAAGATTATTTGAGAGTGCCTTTAGTTTTGACCCTACTAATCTCATCCTTCAACTCATAAACAAAATGAGCCAACAAAAAACCACTACTACAACTCAAATTCTCCAAATGCAAACTAGCATGGTTCAAATGGTTAACCATCCCAACTCAAGCTCTGGGGGTGCATTTCCCCCTCCCTTCCCTAACGGACCCATTGAGGCACCTATTTCCTAGCCTCCTATTCATAACAAAGTTTTACGAGCAGTCCAACAAGAGCCACTAACACCCTATATTGCTAGCATGAATATTGGAGGCATCGCCTCTTCCATTTCCAATGATGGATCAACTGATCCCACTCTCCACATCGAATTTTTTGGTAATATTTATAAGGAATGGATTAAAGTTAACTCTTATGATGCTACTAAGATTTTAGCTAAGACCCTTACTGGGGATTCCTTAGATTGGTATCATACTTTACCCCCTAAATCCATAGTGGACCTAGAATCTTTGGTAATTGCCCTAGTCAATGAGTTCCAATATTATGACCTTCCTTAGAATAATATTAATGCTTTCATTATCCGTCAACAACGTGAGAAGACTTTTTCTACAAAAGAAAAACATAACATGCCAAATGATAGTCTATTCTAACTTTTCCTTTGAACTTTAGAACCTTGCCTTCAATATAAGGTTAGGTATTTCTCTCCTAATTCCTTAGAAGAATCTTTTGAACAAACTAAAAGAAAAGACTACATTATAAGGGAGTTCGAGAAGGCTCCTCCTAAAGCACAAGCAAAAAAACAGGTGCAAATCCTCTAAAGGTCAAAGAACAAGAATGTCATAGATGACGGAGTCTCAAATACTCTTCATCTTATGACTTCTTTAAGTAGGAATTTCTTCAATATTGATCAAAAAACTAATAATAATAAATTTCAGCCTTTTTATTATCAACCATTGACCAAGGATGAGTTGAGACAATGCATACCTAAGCCATTTAGTCAAATCCTTGTTCCTTCTCAACTTGTCCCTCAATGGCATGATGAGAACAAGTTTTTTTGATGGCATGCTAACCGGGGCCATTCTCATGAAAATTGTTGTGCCCTTCGCATATTGGTTGCTATTACATTCTTTCTAGGCCCTCAATTTGATCATCATTCCATCACTAGAGAACGTTTGATCAAAGCGGTCAAGGCTCGTGATGCCTACAAATAAAAAGATCGTCATAATGAGCTATTAACCAAGCTAATGAAGATCTCAAAGTCTTCTCCAGTCCTATGCCTAACCATAGTACATGAAATATTTCCGAGAAATCAGAAAATGCTACAACAGACGTAGTTTATCTCGATTATCCTCCCGAAAGCATAGTTACCATTAATGAAGTGAGGCATGTTATAATGTATGTAGAACTTGAATATCCTCCATCATTGAAGCCTCAGACTCACAAAGTCACCTACCCTTGTGTATTTCATAATCAGATTCCCAAAGACAAAATCCCATCTTCTGCAGACGCCATCTACCCCTGTGGAAAATTTTCTATAGGGTCGAGGGTGTCTAAAACCCTTCCTCCAATTATGTATTCCTTCATCTGTGATGATGGTGTTGAGCGTAAAAAAAATAAATTCCCAAAATATCCATGATTACTCCATTTTTGAGCATGTTTTTGAAGATCCAGAACACTTCCAGCCTGATGCTCAGTCTAGCCATGATGAGTAAGATCCTCTAGAAGTAATTTCTCATTTGCCGACCCAAGTTCCCTTTTTGGAGCTCTTATGCACATCACCTCGCCACCGTGAGTGCCTAATGAATTCTCTCTTTGACATGAGCATCCTTTTTCCTCCTACTTCAGGGAAGTCTCTTACATGGCACGGTTCAAAAGAAAGCATCTGCCATCAATGAGAGGATATTTCTGTTTGTATGGATCTTACCACAGACACTTGAACTTGTATTTGTTTCCCCATATCTGTTATGGTTCCAGATGAAAACATGCTTCAGGAAGACGATCCTCCAATTTTCATCTTCATACAAATAATTCAAAACAAGGTTAAGCATGCCCTCATCAATGAGTGTTCTGACACATGTGTGGCCTCCTTAGATTTCCTCGAGGCTCTTGGTTACTCAATAGACAACCTAAAAACCACATGTACTACTTGTCAGGGATATGATCGTCAACAAATGCCTCCCATAGGTTGCATATATCTACCCATAACTATTCCTCCTAGGATCATACATGTAAAATTTAGGGCCTTTAATTTACCCTTATCTTATAATATCCCCCTAGGTCAACCTTTGACCCATCATATGTCTGCGGTTGCTTCCTGTGCATACCAATATTTCAAGTTTACTCATCAAGGGGGATATCTATAATATTCAAGGAGACCCAAATCCTTGAAAATACGACATTCTTCAACAAAAAAGGGACATATAGGTTCCCAACCCATGAAGAATTATCTCCTATCCCATTTTGTGAATATCAGCACTTCAACTATCCTATTGAGTTTCTTCGTGGAATTGCGGTTCATTCGGAATGTAGACACAAAATCATGCACCTTGGGTATATATATATAGTTCTGATTGCATACTACTATTCATATGATTCCTAAGTAAGAAAATTACTAATTAACCCATGTCTTTGACCATATTTACTTTCTTTCTACTGCCACTTTTGGTCTTGCACACCTTCTTTCTCAATTTGATCTCTGACCATTCAGTTGCTCTGAATCTGGACATTGTTATCTTTTTTTACCCCTTTGGTAAACATAGCAAACTTGGGAGGATGGGCTTGAGCACTGGATTAGGCTTCATGAAGCAATCTGGTGGGATACAAGTGAGCCGAAGGGGAAGTATAAAAAAAGGTTGATTTTGAAGGACTAAAACATAAAAGGAGGAAGGGTTGTAGAAGAGGAGGTTAGAGGGAGAAGAAGGAATTCGGTGAGGTTAATGTTGGGGGGATTATCATTTTGTGGAAGCTATTTTTTTTGGAGGAGGAAGATATGTATCTTTTGTAAACTTGTGGGGTTCATGCATGGTGATTGCACAAAATTCATTTGACGAAGGTGACGTTAGCGGAGCACGAGGAAGTGAAATGGGAAGCTAAAATTATTTTGTTCAACGTATATTTACGGACATCAACAATAGAAGATATCTCCACCCTTGAATGGCTGGCACTTGTTATCCATCAATCAGGTCTTTCCCTTGCTGAAAATGTCTTTGGCGTAATAAGACACCAACAATTACTCAATTTTTTTTTTGCATAAGCTCTCTCATTTCATCCCACCATAAAAAAAAATATATGTTCATTTTTTCTATGCACTTAATCATGGGCCCATGAAAGACATTAACGTTTAAAGTAGAGTAAATGAAATTCATTAAATTCAATCAGTTGTACTCTTCTACGATTATGAAAGGACTAAACGGGCATTTCCAACTTCAAGAAACCAAAGATACAACACATGCAGGTCGACTATCTCAAGTGCTTCCATGGAGGATGTTGACATATTTTGAACAATGGGCCACTGAGTCACCTGTCAGACCATCCCCTGCCCCAACTGACCTCTGACATCACTTTGGCGTAAATATATATAATTTAACATTCACATTTATGATGAAACAATAATAACTTCGTTGTCAGGACCAGATGATAAAAAATATGTAAACAACGGGCGAGAATTCGAAGCAGCGATCACATGTGACCAAAATCCAAAATGATAGCGATTGGAATGGATTTACGTATATTGATTGGAAAATTAAACAGTATTAATTTAGGCTATACAAAATCAAATACAGTAAAACAACATTGACATATATGAAAGGACTTAATATGGCATGGAAAAGTGCCAATAAAAGCTTACATTTGAAGGAAATGGTGAAGATGCATGTTCAATAGATCAAAAGAAATATAAAAACATTCACTTGGTCTCTTTGATTGGACGAAAGAGACATTAAATGCGTCGTTTAGAATGGAGGTAGTGGCAACTAACATAGAAACTTCCTCCAATGTTTTGTTATGAAAAGAGGGGACACCCACTATAACAAGGTATAACATACATTTGAAGTGAGACATGTCTTTCCCTTGCTGAAAATGTCTTTCACATAATAAGATGCCAACAACCTAGCGATTTTTTTTGTTACGTAAGCTCTTTTGTTTCATCCCACCACCAAAAAAAATCTATCTTCATTTTTTCTACGCATTTAATCGCGTGCCTATGAAGGACATCAACGTTTAAAGTAGAGTAATTGAAGTTCATTAAATCCAATAAGTCATACTCTTCTACGCTTATGAAAGGATTGAATGGGAATTGCTAATTTCAAGAAACCAAAGATACAACACATGCAAGTTGACGGTCTTAGGTGATTCTGTGGAGGATGTTGACATACAATAAATAGTGGGCTGTTGTGTCACTTATCAGCCCATCCCCTACCCCAACCTACCTCTAACATCACTTTAGCGTAAATATATATGATTTAACCTTCACATTTATGATGAAATAATAATAATTTCATCTTCGGGACCAGACAATAAAAATATGTAAGCAGCGGGCGAAGATTCGAAGTAGCAATCACATGTGACCGAAATCCGAAATGAAAGCGATGGGAATGGATTTATGTATATTGACTGGAAAATTGAACAATATTAATTCAAACTATACATATTCAAATTTAATAAAACAACATTGACATATATGAAAGGCCTCAATATGTCATGGAAAATCACCAATAAAAGATTACATTTGAAGGAAATGGTGAAGATGCGGGTTTAATAGATCATAAGAAATATCCTAACATTCACTTGGTCTCTTTGATTGGACGAAAGATACTATAAATATGTCGTTTAGAATGGAGATATTGGCGACTAACATAGCAACTTCCTACTAATGTTTTTTTACGAAAAGAGGGGACACCCATTACAACAAGGTGTAACATGCATTTGAAGCAAGACACGTAGACGATAAGTGTGTGTTTATTTTTGGCTTGGAACTCCAGTCGTTCGATAAGATAAAAACAACAATGATAAAAACAAATTACAAAGGACTAAAATAAAAAACAAGAAAAAGTACCACCTTGTATTCCTTTTTCTCAGTATTTCCTTGATATGACGAGTATAACAATGAATTTTTAGGGTTTGCAAGTTATATATATTTTACATTTATGGTCATGGTGTATGCCATTATCAGTATTTTCTGAATAAGACAAGTTCAATGTAGGAATCTTAGGATTTGCAAAGTTCACATTTTGTTTTGTTTTCCAGGGCATTCGATATACATATTACTTAAAGTGAAAAGATTCTAGTTAAAAAGATATTACATGAATCGCATACCTTCAGAAGTGTTTATTTCTCCATGTAGTTAACAACAAAATAAAAGTACTTGTCAAACAAACCCACCAACCAAGTTAAGCGCTCTTCAAAACGCAAAGCAGAATATGGAGAACGACGCATCCTAAACGGCCTTTCAAGCCTGTCATTTTCCTTTTCATAATAATACAACTTTATTTGAGATCGCGATTCCAGAGGAGTTAACCAAGCTGAAACCCAAGTTAACGTTGTAAATTTATCCAATAATTGGATAGTTGCAGTGAGAAATTAAATAAATAAATAAAAGAACATTACGGGGAACTATGTTAAACGGAGCTCTCGCTAATATTAGTTGTCCTAAAAAGAGAACCATTATGGGTTAAATCAGACCTGCACCTGGAGATAAAGCTATAACCCTAATATCTCCTCATTTTACTATATACAAATTGATTGATCTGGATCTGTATCTGTATCTGAAGCGGGATCAACTGTCTGCCATTGTTTTTTTGTTGTATGTAGAAGAAGAAGAACAAGATTGAGGATTAGGAGGTGTTTCATTCAGCCGTAATGTCCAGTTGTGATGATTTTGCTGCGTCTGCTTCGGCACACTTTTCCTTCATGCACTGTAACCTTTGCAACACCATTCCCACGGCAGACAAATAAAATATGAATATGAATAAAAAATGAAAAAAAATAGAGGAATAAAATATCCATATGTTGACAATGCACGGAAGTGAAACCGTGAATCTGCGCCTTCCACATCATTCTCGGGTGTCAGAGTGGGGAGGGATGAGACCAACTGGTGCATGCCTTCGGCATAATAAGGTGCAATTGCTGCAGTGACCAATAATTGAACATTGTTACTACTAAGCCATGTATTCTTCTTCAATAAAACATATACCCTAAACCAATTTTATATCATGATTGTATCACTTGGTAACGGTATAGATTGCATATATGATTCCTACCATTTACTCCAATATTATCAACACCCAACATATCCATATATCCACCAACAATATTGTCAATCACATACTGGTTACCGTAAAAAAATTTTCAAGAAAATTCAAAAGGGAAAATAAACTTAAAGAGATAAAAAAGTAGTTATATTACATCCATATTTTTGGAAACACTCAATGGAGGAAAGAGTATGGCCAAAAATATGTCGATGGAGGTTTTGGAGCCCTCCCTCATGTTGACCCAAACGTTATATACCACATATACATCCTCAAAAGTCTCTCGTTTTAATCATTATTTATGGAATTGCAAAAGGACCCCCTTTCCCTTTTGACATGATGGTGCTCAAAAACCCTCACTTGATCAATCAAATGAAAATAAAGTGGAAATTAAAAGAAAGCTTTTAGAGATATTTATAAAATGTTCATTGTCTTCTTTGAACTAAAATAGAAATTAAAAAAAGTTACAATATGGATATTAGAATAATATTTTTTGAAGAATATTCAAGAAAAATAATATAATATGAATAGTATATTCATCTTAGTGTTCAACAAACATGTTATGATTAAATTACTACCATTTTTGAATATAAATGTTAGATGAAGAAATATAGCACGGTCTTAAAAAAAAAACAAAAAATCTCGAGGAAAAAATCAAGAGAAAATTAGTTGACATATGAAAATGAAAACACATACAAATATTCCATCAATTCACTTTAGTCAAGAAATCCTTGAAATTTTAAGGGAGGAAGCAATAATTGTTCCCCATTCTATCCTAGGTATCCATTGTCTTACTTATGGATTTGAATTCTTGAAGTATATCATGTGATGAAAAGTTGGAGCTAATGAAACCAAACTCTTCTGAAGAGATTCTTGTAGCAATAAAATACATGCCTAAGGCTATAGCACTCCTAGCTTACAACTTCTCCCCGAGATTCTTCTTTTTTTTAAAAGATCGTCAATTAAGACATGGGAGGTTGTGAATGAATCTAGAAGATATAACTCAATGTTAAAGGATTTTAATCATAACTTTTTAACAAGGATTCTTAAAAGCATGTTTTGGGGTAATTTTTTGAATGGTTGAGGTTCAAGATGAATTCGCCTACAACAATACCACATTTTTTGAGGATAACTTCTTAAACACTTGAGATTTAAACTCATAAAATGAATAAGTGGACACAAGTGTTGTCCCGAAATGTACCTGCTCAAAATCAAAATCAATTCAAATTAATTGATCGTTATAATTCAATCTACAAAATAATTATACAAATTATTTCTACTTGCTTCTAACCTTTTCTTCCATCTCTTTCTTCTCCCTATCAAGTGTTTTTATTAAAGGTTGGAAAATTCTTTATGGCATTAAAACAATGCAGAAAGCTCTCAATTCAGCAAATACTACTAAAAGAATATTGTTATGGTCACTAAACTTGATATTTAAAAAGAGCATACGATTGAGTGAACTAGTATTTTCCCCTAAAATTCTCAAGGAAAAAAACTTGGAAGATTGGTGGTCGAAGATCTCATTTTGCATCTGAAGTTCCTAGTTTTCAATGCTCTTAAATGGCATTTCTAACTTGTTTCTTTGAGTTGTCATAAATAATTTGACAACGAAATCCTCTTTCTCTGGTCTGAAACTCTTAAGGATTACTTAGTCAAAGAACGATAAAGTTAGACCAAAAAGATTTTCTTTTAAGGTCGACTTTAACGGATATATTCACATGGGAATTCATGTCATGTTTTTTGTGAAGTTAAATTAGAACCTAAACCATTTTATTTTTCAGTAGTGAATATATTCCCCATGTGAATATTTTCTTGAATTCACTAGTTTGACTCCACTTGAATCAACGTCGACGTTTATTTCTCCTCTCATCCGATAGATGAGATCTGTTCCTAACTCAAGAAATAAATATCAAGTTCATCTGGGGAATGGATCTATCTATGTAGGAGAGTTCATTTCATCAATATGGTTCAAAATTGGGAGGTGGAAGGTTCTTTTCAGGTGGCTGAAATCTGAGAAGTAACTCAAATTATCATAGTCTAGAAGAAAAGAAAGAAATACGTTGATATTTTGCAAAAAATATTTTTCCCTTTCACATATTTTCAGTTAAATTAGAGAATTCCACTCAACAAATATTTAGATATATAGCTCTATTACCTAACAAAAAAAATTACAAATTTTTATAAAAAATTATTATAAAATGGAATCTAATTTGACAAATTGAGAACCAAAATGATTCTATCTTGTGACAAAAGAAACGCCACGAAATGGGCAAGTTTTCTTTAATAGTAATTCTCAATTTTGACAATGCCTCAAAAAATAACTTTGAAATTCATGAACAAAATGAATTATTTAGGAAGAAAAAGATGACCCTCAACAATTCTTCTCTTAATATGCGTTGTCCATTAAGCATTTGGTAAAAGTATAAACATTATGTGAGGGATTGAAAACAACTATCCACATAGGGACTAAGAAGATGATACTGAAATTCGATTCCTTGTTGATAATCAATGTGATTAATCAAAAGTCTAGTCAAATTTCAATTAAATAAAATTGACCAAGACACCATTCTTTCAATGAAACCAAAATTATTTTTTTACATTTAAGCATTGTTATTGAGAAATGAATAATCCTATAGATTTATTTGGCAATTTATGTGGCTTCTATTTTAAAAATGGAGAGCACATATATTTTTAATGACTTGCCCATTTTTTCCCAAGAACTTTTGAATTAATTTAAAATAATAAATTATGTCTATAAATTTAAAATCCCTATCAGCTATCCTTACTAAAGTTAGTCTTTTTATTTAAAGTGTTGTTCATTATTTCCTTTGTTTCAATGGAGGAGCTGATGCACGGCCTTGGTGGATTAGAGATCTAAATGCCTTCTCCATGCCTCCCCTCTCCTTGGGGCTCACAACCCACTTATTACCCATCACTCTTCAACACTTTTAATTTGTTTTGTCACACTATACTTAAATATCATACTTGTTTTTTTACCAATGTAGTGTTAACTAAAATGATGATTTGTGAACTCACGACTATTACAAGCAAGCCTTTTAACCTAACTATTTCACCTAAAAATGCACATAAGATTAGAAAAGTTAAAATTTTAATTCATTCTCGATTATGTGATTGATTGTGATCCCAAACATACGTGAAAAATAGAATATACTATTATATTTGCTTTCAAAATCCTAAATTTCTCATTTTCACTATCATTTGAAGTTTTAGTCACATATTTAATATGAAATGAGACTTTCTCAAATACATATTTGAATAATAATTTTTGCAGTCACATGCATTCATCCATGGCTATATATTAGGAGGTTGGCTTAGCTATACTCTTGTAAACTATGTACATAATATTTTCGCAACCATAACACTATAACAACCAATTCAAATAAAAATATAATTGTAAGTAAAAAATTAGTATACGTTAACTCATCTATTATCATGGAGCAATAATAATTTCCTGAAACCATTATCCACTATTGTGTTGCATTTCCACCATGGCCAAAATTGAGAGTAAGAGGAAAAGAAAGGATCTCGAAAAGGGCCATACCTCTTAGGTTACAAATAATGTGAAAAAGGAGGCTTCAACGTGTTGGCTAGAAATATGTTGACAAATCCCCCATTAAAAAAACTATTTTTTCACTCCACTAATGATGTTTACCACATAATTCGTCAAAAGTATATTTGGAGAGGACTATCTAAAAATTATAGAGAGAAATCGTAACCTTAAAAAGCTCAAGTCTATTTTTCATTTTAACATTGGTGGAGGGAATTGAAATGAAATGATCTGTAAGATTAGTCTCCTCTTAGCCCAAAATGGTTGCAAGCTTACTCTAAAGATTTGTGTATGACTTAATAAGTTGTACTCAAACTTTTCAATTATGGAGGATAAATTGAAAACATTTCTATAATTGTTCAAAATTGTTTCTTTCTTTCGGAATTCATGTCTCCTCTAACTTTGTGAATGTTGACCTAAACAATGTTACAAACTCTTCTCCACCTAGACGTAACCCTAATCTTGTTATTTTTAGCCCGATTCAAGAAAAATAAATGTTTATTACTTTAGATAACCTCCTTAATAACAAATATTGGGGAAAATATCTTACCCTTATCTTGATTGCAGTCTCTTTACCATTGGAAAACACTAAATTCTCCACTTCTTCATGTTTTTGTTTAATGTTGATAAATTTATCAAACATAATATCTTTTTAGTCAAGTTAATTTTGTTAAAAAAAAATGTGATTCAAACTATAAAAATGATCCAAAGTGTGCTTATGACAAGATATCTTTTATGATTCTAAAAAATAGTTTAAATATGTAATGCCTATTTAAATTTTAAAGGAACTTTCAATATTTAAAAATATCCTACATATAACTACAAATTTATTTAAATTAATCTAAAATTCCTTTCTTATGTCTAATCTGAATTTAGATGTGGTATACAGAATTTGCAATGGTGGTAGGTCCTGTTCGCACGTGGATGCATTTGGTCTCCACCCAACCACCCAACCTACAAGCTGTAATGACCACTGAGTTTTTTCTTCTTTGCGTGAGAAAGATGGAGTCGGTGGAGGCTTGTTTTCTTCACCTAAATCTTTGTTTTGATCCTTTCATTCAATGCACTGGACACAGACATAATTGACTTGATGGCTAGTGGAGCAGGCGTGTTGCATCCACCTTCTTGAATGCTGCGAGGTGTGTTCTTGTCAGGGATCCACTGCAGCGACCTGAAACAGGTCATTTCGGGTTTCTCCTTCAAGATATGTTCATCAAAATCGATTAAGTGACAGTAAGAGTGTTACCAGAAGACCTGATGAAATTTATTGTTAATATTCTCTATTGACTTCTTTCTTGTTCTACGATGTAACTCATGGAAGATAATCTCATTGGCGTGGATCTGTTTCGTTTCAGTGTATCCATGAAGCACGATTTGCTTTGCTATTATATGAGCTTCCTCAATGAGTCACTAAGTTGGCAGGCATAAAGGTCTCTCGCTACTCCTCTTGGCGTCTTGCTTGGTTTCTTCCCCTTTCTCTGCACCATTTTGATATTCCTCCAAAGCTTAAGATCAAACCTTTGAGTACTACTGAGAGAGTTGGTGGAGCATTTTACCCATCTCATACTGCAATACTGGGACGGCTTGCTGCTACTGAATTCAGAAGGATATTACCCGCTGGGATGCCTTTTTATTAAATCCAAAAGAATTGTACTCACTGGATTGTCTCTTTAGATGGACATAATCTAGTTTCAGTTGTTTTTTGATTTAGGGCATTGGCTTTTGGAAGCCGTGTAATTCTGGCCAGAAGCGAGGCCTTCACAGATTATCCGTGGCGTTTACAGATTAAACGTGATAAACTCCTTTGGTGTTTGAAGGAGGCAGTCACAGGGTGGAGAGATTCTGAAGGCTGATTTGTGAGATAAATTTTAGTGATATTCTCATCCTTCTTCTCTGTCAATTCGTCGGCTGAGTTTTAAATATGAATGGTGGCCGGAAGCCTTCCATGGAGTGTGGAATGTGGGTCCTGGGACTCATTTTGGGGGCACCATTGTTGCGGCGACCAGTTTACCTACTGCTGCTTCATTCAATACGGGTTGTATCCACAGAGGCATGGGAGATCTATGCAATGTTGGAGAAAATGTCTTGGGAGATGAAGGTAGCAGGATATTTGTCAGATTCAAAACTTGTGCTGAGTGAACGGGAAAGTAAAATTATTCCTCTGCCACACTGCACCAGGTTTTCTCAAGATTTTTGCAACGTAAATTTTTGTGGGAGAGGCAAAGTGGTTCCTCGAGTTGTTTCCAATGTAGAAGCGTACTACTGAGGCTTTTGCAGAGCATTTCATTAAGGAGGGGCTTGCAGATCTTGTTGAATACAATGAAAAGAAAATCTTTGATGTGAAGTTGAAGGAAGTGAAAGATGTGTTAATGACTCTGATTACTGAAAAATACCGATATTGATGAAGTGATTGAAACTGTGAAACAACGCCACAAAGAGTCAAAATTGCCTGACATTGAAATTGTGCGTCTCTTACGGGATGCGCTTATGGATGTTGTCAAGTGGTCTAGCAAGAACCAACAACAAAATGCAAATTCGGCACCGCGACAGGTTCTTCTCTGAAAATATCTCCTCCAGCCTTGTGTAGATCACTTGTGTTTGTGGTAGCACGCATAGGGTATGTGGGTTGGTTGTCGAATCCCACAAGAAGTAAAAGCTCAAGGAAAGAAATAGTTGAGCACAAGTGCATGGAATCCCTTCGATTACAAAAATGCTCGTGAATTGTTTGACAAAAATCCTCTTCAATTGCATGGTCTCGCGGATCGTGAATGTGGACCGCTTAGAACTGATGCACCTGGATTCCAGTGCCTACAGTTCTTATGCTAACCCGTGCGGAGTCTGTACGACCTGTTGAAGCTGGAGAAACAGGCAAGATATTTCTACACCTTTCTACTGTTATTTTATTTAAAATTATTGTGAAATCGAACCACTTTTCCTTGCATTGATTTGTCAGTTGGATGTCATGATGGGAGATTTCCCTTTTTGCTTGTTTCTTCTTGTTTTAGCTTTTATCGTTGACAGTATGTGGGTCGAAAGGATGCGTGTGCCCTCTCCTCTGAATGTTATGTTTCTCTTACTCGAATGATAGACCTTCGTCTGTTTGTTTATGTATTAATTCTTCTCAGCGATTGAGTTGCAAGTTATTATGTTGATCAAGCTAGTATTTTCGATATCATGGAAGTAAGTTTACGATAACTATGAAACCCCCCCTTCCTAGCACCCAAGTTTCTCCTTGACATTTTTTGTTAGCTCCTTCGCAAGCCCCTTTGATAACCTTTTGGCATCGAGAAAGAAAGGTTGTAGGATTGTGTGAGCAATGCGTGGGCTAGCCAGCTTAGAGTTTTGGTATTAAAACTTGTAGAATGAAAAGGTTTGTGTGCAATGTGTTTTGCCGTCTCGCGTGTTTAGACTCTTATACTATCTTTCATCTTTTCTCTAGGATTTTAAGGCCATCCTCAGAAGTACCTTGACCATCCCTATCAACTTGAACCATAACTAGCTTTTCGGATCAACTAAGCTGGAGGTTTCATTGTGTGAATCCAGTACCTCGTTGACACTAGAATAGTTTGGTCTAATCCCCCTCTCAGAATTATTGTTGATGGCGCTCTTCTATTTTTTCCTAACTTGCATTATTTTCTCCCTTGTAATGTTAACACTATTAATTAATATTGGTCGGTTTTTATGCACGTAATTACCGTAATAGTTTGTGATGGAAATTTCCTTAAATGTGATTAATCTTCGGGAAAAACTCAGCTTTCATTTGATAATCTTATGGATTCATAGCGGAAGGTTTTGTTTTGATAATGTCACTTAGAAATTATGTTTGTATCTTTTTGTGCGACGGTTGACTGTGTTACCAAGGGTTGCCTTAAAATATGGTTGTTTCGGGAAATGGATAATTTATTTTAAATTAATCAAACATTAGAATTGTTGTGGAAGTTTGCAAATCTTTAGTGTTATAAAATTTTTGATGACATTATTGTATACTCTTGTTGGACGGAACCCCCCTTCTTCTCTCGCGTGTTTGCTACTAGCCTGTAAGACTTTGACCCTTCCTGGATGATTGGTAGATCTCTTTGTAGTTAATGGTCAAAACTAGTATACTATGCCTTCGCTTCGAAACTTATGTTGTGTGTATACTCTAATTGATTTCCGGTTTGAAACTCATTTATACATGACTTTTTGTGTTAAAATTTTGGAACCCGTGTTTCCCCTTTCTTGGGCCGATCAACTTTTGTATTTTTAGAAATATATTATTTTAGCCTATGCGTTGGTACCTTTGATAAAATTCTAGATGGTTGGTCTATTTATATCAAATCTCAATCTTGTAATTATTGTTTAATTACTTACTTGATGGGAATTCTGTTTTTGCTAGATTGTTTGTTTTCTCCTTATAGGGCCAAGGGCCATTCTCATATGATTGTTACTTTCGTTGTTATTACTCCTAACTGAAGTACAAGGTCTTCTCCTTCTTTGATTGGCATGATGAAGACTTTATTTTAACTTGATGTGTTAATAGTGTTTAGAGGTTTGAACCAATTCTTGTAATAAAGTGCTTCCTTTTCATGATATTGTTAGATAATAGTTATGGTGGTTTTGTGTAGCCTTATCTTGCTCAGTTCTCGTGAACTGACTCTTGTAGAAAATTTGTTGCAGATGGATTTTGTGTGTAGATGAGGGATAGATTTGTAGACTTTTGTCATCAACCTCAGTTGAGAAGATCCTTTGCTCGAAACCTTTTTATGTTGTTCAACTTTTGTTAACGTCCAGTGGAAAGTTTAAAAGAGGATTAATGTCTTAGTAAAAATTATTGTGGACTTTTTCATCTGAACTTTGGAAACCTTGTATTGTGTGACCATCATTGAAATTATAAGAAAATTTGGTTATTGTGGTTGAGTGACTTGTGGAGTATCAGCATTTTAAGAAATGATGTAATCTTGTTTTGTTCTCGTAAATGAGTGTTGCTTCAACTTTGCCTTGAGAATAAATTTTTGAGTTAAACCTTGCCATGACTTAGTAATAAAGTGTCATAAGTAAACTAACATGGGATTGTTTAATACTTCAGGAAGTTAAATTAAAAGTTGTATTCAAATAAAGTAACGTAGGGGTCACCAACTTGAGAGCAAGAAATTCTTTAAGTAATTAAGGGAAAGACTATCATTGCAAGTAACATTATATAACTTGATACCCCCAGCTCCTCTAGTGAACATTATTCCTTTCATGGTGGAATTTGTAAAATGACCCTAAGGTGAAATGAATGTTAGTTGTTTGAAGATGATAAGATTTAATAAACCAGGAGAAAACAAATTGGAGACCTCACCATCTTTCTCACCGCCATTTGGAAAGTAAATTCTTTTACTCCTTGTTAATACTTTTAGCGAAGCCTAAGTAAAGTTGTTGATAATTCTGGTTAAGAGCCCTAGCTTAAATTAAATACTGGCAATAACTAATGAGGTCCTAAAAATGTTTCATCTCGACCTTCTCCCTCTAACCCTTTTTCAAGGCACCTTGTATCTCTTCTCTTAAGTGTGTTGAACTTAAAACCATGTTGTCTTGTAGGCAAGAACGAATCTTAGTAGCGTTAGTGGTGAGCAGATGGCCTTGTGGAATTTAATTACTCCTTTTTCTTGATAAACGAATTAAGTAAATAAATGTCATAATAGAGAAGATTTAAAGATAATTCCTCAATGTCAAAGGAATAATCTTGGCTTGGCAAGTTGAATCATACGAATCATATCTTGAGCCTCCTTGGAAAACGTAAGCTAAGAATTGCAAGATGTCCTTTTAAAATAAATAACCCTCAAGAATATCTCCTTGTGGTTGGCCCTAACTGTAAGTGTGTTCTGTGATTGGACTTCTATGTTGTCTTGTCAAAAAGAAAAGTAAATTGTCCTTGATAGGTGTGAACGTTTCTGTGCTGCCTTTATGGCCATCCTTGTATCAAGTTGTTCACAGTGTTAGTTGTATACTTGGTGATGACATGTTGTGTCATGTTATGTGTCAAGCAAGTCAAAAAAAAAAGTTATCCTGTATTTCACTGTGTTGTTCATGTGTGATTATTTGGGTCGTTACGCTTGGTATCAGAGCATAGGTTCATGCTCTCAAACCTATGGGCTGGATTAGTGTTATATGATGATGTTACGTGGTGGTGGTGGTGTTACATGATGATACTGCATGATGATGATGATGTTTCATGATGGTGGTAGATATTGGAATAGTAATGTGCTTTAAACGTGATGCGATTATTTTCGTAATTGTGATATTGTGAACGCACATGATGTGTATGTCACCTTGTGCGTGTTTGTGATCATGTTGATATGTTGGGGATGGGAGTATTCTCTCTCCTTCTTGTGGATTTTATGAAGATTTCAAGGGTGAATTACTGCTTGTGATGTGTGAAAAGAATTATAAAGTGGATGACATAGTGTTAGAGCATTGTGACACATTGTGATATGTACAAGTGTATCAAAATGTGTTCGTATGACCATGATTGATGTTAGAAGAAATGAGTTGTATCATGATGTTTTTATCTTGTTTTCGTATGAGATGTTAGTGTATCACCTTGTTATGCCCAGACAAATGGATGGATATAATTGAATGTACTATATTCATTGCAGGTATGATTTGTGCAAAAATGTACTGCTTCATGTTGTGATTTAGGGTCATACGATGAGTGTATGAACCCTAATCTATATGGTAATTACACTTCGGGTGCAAATTGGTAAAGTGATTTATTACAATCAATGAATGTATGATCAAAAGGATCTAGTCCTGTATATGTACCATATGTAAGACGTTATGGTAGTTATGATGTGCCACCATTATGTTAGTGATGTTGTATGTTATGTTGTGAACCTTACGCTAACCAACCCTAAAGGGAATCGATAAAGTGTATGTTGAGAGTGAGGAATGGTGTACCTTTTAAAATAAATAACCCTCAAGAATATCTCCTTGTGGTTGGCCCTAAATTGTTAGAGTGTTAACTGTGATTGGATTCTATGTTTTCTTGTCAAAAGAAAAGTAAATTGTCCTTGATAGGTATCGAAATAGTTTCATGTGATGCCCGGCCATCCTTGTATCAAGTCATTGTTCAACATAAATTAGTTGTTCCTTGGTGAACATGTTGCATCATGTTATTGTCAACCAGTCAAAAAAAAAAGTTATCCTATTTTCACTGTTTGTATTCGTGTGTGTGATTTTGGGTCGTTACACTTGGTATCAGAGCATAGGTTCATGCTCTCAAACCTATGGGCCGGACTGGTGTTATATGATGATGTTACATGGTGGTGGTGGTGTTACATGATGATACTGCATGATGATGATGATGTTGCATGATGGTGGTAGATATTGGAAGAGTAATGTGCTTTAAAAGTGATGTGATTATTGTCGTAATTGTGATATTGTGAACGCACATGATGGGTATGTCACTTGTGCGTGTTTGTGATCATGTTGATATGTTGGGGATGGGAGTATTTCTCTCCCCTTCTTGTGGATTCTATGTAAGATTTCAGGGTGAATTACTGCTTGTGATTGTGAAAAGAACTATAAAGTGGATTACATAGTGTTAGAGAATTGTGACACATTGTGATATGTGGGTGTATCAATGTGTTGTATGACCAGATTGATGTTAGAAGAAATGAGTTGTATCATGATGTTTTTATCTTGTTTTGAAAGATGTGTGTATCACCTTGTTATGTAGCAATGGATGATATGTTGAGATGTACTATATTCATCGCAGGTATGATTTGTGCAAATATGTAGTGCTTCATGTTGTGATTTAGGGTCATACGATGAGTGTATGAACCCTATCGTATGGTGATTGCACTTTGGGTGCAGAATGTGGTAAAGTGATGTGTTACACTCAGTGAATGTATGATCGTGATCTATCCTGTATATGTACCATATGTAAGACGTTATGGTAGTTATGTGTGTGCCACCATTATGTTAGTGATGTTGTATGTTATGTTGTGAACCTTACGCTAACCGACCCTAAAGGGAATCGGTAAAGTGTATGTTGAGAGTGAGGAATGGTGTACCATGGGTCAATAACTTGAGCCGAAACTTAGGTTTAGTAGATTACATGTGATTCTTTCCTCTCTCCCTATGTGGTTGTATGTACACAACCTAAGTGCAACTATGACTATGTTTAGCCTTGTCAAAGTGGTGGCGGGATGATTCAGATGGAGGTGATGACAGTTGTATTATTGATATGTATTTACGAGCTGAGGCTCGATGTTCCGAGTGCTAGCAACTCGTTGAGTACCCCTTTGGTGGCTAGATAAGGCCACACAGTTATCGTAATGTGACATTATTATAAGTTGATTTTATTCGTAAATTGAGCTTTTTACTTTATTTTATAAGGACCAGCAGCTTTTCTTGATTGCCATGCTTTACAATTTTGGGCATTTCCTTGGTTTGTGGCACTAACATGGGGATTTTTATACTAACTATGGCTCTTTGGCCATTTATTTTCTTGATTTTGGGTCTTCTTTTAAATTTGGAATTTTTACTGCCTTGCCCAAGGCTTGTACTTTGCCACTTGGCACTTTGATTGGATTGTTGTGCTGGTTCTATTGTCGTGATGTGTGGAATAGGGTCATAGGATGCACCATGGATTGGTTGGACCTATGGACCCGCTTCGTTGTATGGGGGTATGCCCCAAGGAGTTACATATAACTAGCGGGTTGTTGAACCACGCGTTATTATGTCACTTGGGTTAGGAGTGTTCGAACTCTATGTGTCTTGGACCATAGGGTTAACCGGCCTCCTTGAGGGAGGCATAAGAGACTTGAGGGAGGCATAAGAGACTTGAGGGAGGCATAAGAGTTTGAGGGAGGCATAAGAGACTTGAGGGAGGCATAAGAGTTTGAGGGAGGCATAAGAGACTTGAGGGAGGCATGATATTTGTGTGTATGGTTGATGTTCTGGGATATATGTTGAGTTATTGTGATGTTTGGTAGTGGTATTTTGATGTATGTGTTACTCATGTCAGATGGATATGTGTTGTGATGTTGTGAATATGTCATTGTTTCCCTTGTGGACACTATGTACCTGTAGCATGGTTTGGTGTTATGTGAGTTTTTCATTGATGCAAATTGAGGAAATGTCTGGTGGATTGTAGTACTCTTTTGGTTGAGTATTTTGTATGTTCAGTCATTGATGTGTGTCGAGTACTATGATATGTGGACTGTGCCTATTCCATTCCGTATTTGAGTAACCTTTTTGTGGTGTAACACAATCTTGAAGTATATACTCGTATGCTTGTGAATCTGTAGTGTCTTTTGAACCTGATAGGGTGTTGTGTTAGCAGTTCATGTTGGGCACCCACAATAAAGAATAAACCAAAACTCTCCAATGATGAAATTTTAAAGAAATTAAACTAAGAATAATGATTAATGGAAGGAGACTAATGAAATAATGAACAAGAAAGAACTGCCAATCTTCACAGAACCTTGAAAGTTAAAATTTCTGCCAAATGTTCTTAAGGCTACCCTGTGGCCGTGCTTTAATCAACTAAAATTTTTAAACCATAAAGTTTACTTTCTTCCTTACCTATTCTTGGTTGCGAACCATTTCTTTTCCATTGTGTTATGTCGCATCGAGGACGATGCTTTCTTAAGGGGAGGAGAATGTAATGCCTATTTGAATTTTAAAGGAACTTTCAATATTTAAAAATATCCTACATATAACTACAGATTTATTTAAATTAATCTAAAATTCCTTTCTTACGTCTAATTTGAATTTAGGATGTGGTATACAGAATTTGCAGTGGTGGCAGGTCCTGTTCACACGTGGATGCATTTGGTCTCCACCCAACCACCCAACCTGCAAGCTGTAATGACCACTGCGTTTTTTCTTCTTTGCGTGAGAAAGATGGAGTCGGTGGAGGCTTGTTTTCTTCACCTAAATCTTTGTTTTGATCCTTTCATTCAATGCACTGGATGTAGAAAGAATTGACTTGATGGCTAGTGGAGCAGGCATGTTGCATCCACCTTCTTGAATGCTGCGAGGTGTGTTCTTGTCAGGGATCCACTGCAGCGACCTGCAACAGGTCATTTCGGGTTTCTCCTTCAAGATATGTTCATCAAAATCGATTAAGTGACAGTAAGAGTGTTACCAGAAGACCTGATGAAATTTATTGTTAATATTCTCTATTGACTTCTTGCTTGTTCTACGATGTAACTCATGGAAGAGAATCTCATTGGCGTGGATCTGTTTCATTTCATTGTATCCATGAAGCACGATTTGCTTTGCTATTATATGAGCTTCCTCAACGAGTCACTAAGTTGGCAGGCATAAAGGTCTCTCGCTGCTCCTCTTGGCGTCTTGCTTGGTGTCTTCCCCTTTCTCTGCACCATTTTGATATTCCTCCAAAGCTTAAGATCAAACCTTTGAGTACTACTGAGAGAGTTGGTGGAGCATTTTACCCGTCTCATACTGCAATACTAGGACGGCTTGCTGCTACCGAATCTAGAAGGATATTACCCACTGGGATGCCTTTTTATTAAATCCAAAAGAATTGTACTCACTGGATTGTCTCTTTAGATGGACATAATCTAGTTTCAGCCTTGTTTTTGATTTAGGGCATTGGCTTTTGGAATTCGTGTAACTCCGGCCAGAAGCGAGGCCTTCACAGATTGTCCGTGGCATTTACAGATTCAATGTGATAAACTCCATTGGTGGTTGAAGGAGGCAGTCACAGGGTGGAGAGGTTCTGAAGGCTGATTTGTGAGATAAATTTTAGTGATATTCTCATCCTTCTTCTCTGTCAATTCGTCGGCTGAGTTTTAAATATGAATGGTGGTCGAAAGCCTTTCATGGAGTGTGGAATGTGGGTCCTGGGACTCGTTTTGGGGGCACCATTGCTACGGCGACCAGTTTACCTACTGCTGCTTCATTCAATATGGGTTGTATCCACAGAGGCACGGGAGATCTATGAAATGTTGGAGAAAATGTCTTGGGAGATGAAGGTAGCAGGATATTTGTCAGATTCAGAACTTGTGCTGAGTGAATGGGAAAGTAAAAGTATTCCTCTGCCACACTGCACCAGGTTTGCCCAAGATTGTTGCAACACAAATTTTTATGGGAGAGGCAAAGTGGTTCCTCGAGTTGTTTCCAGTGCAGAAGCGTACTACTGAGGCTTTTGCAGAGCATTTCATTAAGGAGGGGCTTGCAGCTCTTGTTGAATACAATGAAAAGAAAATCTTTGATGTGAAGTTGAAGGAAGTGAAAGCTGTGTTAATGACTCTGATTACTGAAAATACTGATATTGATGAAGTGATTGAAACTGTGAAACAACGCCACAATGAGTCAAAATTGCCTGACATTGAAATTGTGCGTCTCTTACAGGATGCGCTTATGGATGTTGTCTCGTGGTCTAGCAAGAACCAACAAAAAAATTTAAATTCGGCACCGCGACAGGTTCTTCTTTGAAAATATCTCCTCCAGCCTTGTGTAGATCACTTGTGTTTGTGGTAGCACGCATAGGGTATGTGGGTTGGTTGTCGAATCCCACAAGAAGTAAAAGCTCAAGGAAAGCAATAGTTGAGCACAAGTGCATGGAATCCCTTCGATTACAACAATGCTCGTGAACTATTTGACAAAAATCCTCTTCAATTGCATGGTCTCGCAGATCGTGAATGTGGACCACTTAGAATTGATGCACCCGGATTCCAGTGCCAACAGTTCTTATGCTGACCCGTGTAAAGTCTGTACGACCTGTTGAAGCTGGAGAAACAGGCAAGATATTTCTACACCTTTCTACTGCTATTATATTTACAATTATTGCGAAATCGAACCACTTTTCCTTGCATTGATTTGTCAGTTGGATGTCATGATGGGAGATTTCCCTTTCTGCTTGTTTCTTCTTGTTTTAGCTTTTATCGTTGACAGTATGTGGTTGAAAGGATGCGTGTGCCCTCTCCTCTGAATGTTATGCTTCTCTACTCGAATGATAGACATTCGTCTATTTGTTTATGTATTCATTCTTCTCTGCGATTGAGTTGCAAGTTATTATGTTGATCAACTAGTATTTTCGATATTATGGAAGTAAGTTACGATAACTATGAAGCTCCTCCCTAGCACCCAAGTTGTCTTTTGACGTTTTTTGTTAGCCCCTTCGCAAGTCCCTTTGATAACCTTTTGGCATCGAGAAAGAAAGGTTGTAGGATTGTGTGAGCAATGCATGGGCTAGCCAGCCTAGAGTTTTGGTATTAAAACTGGTAGAATGAAAAGGTTTGTGTGCAATGTGTTTTTCTGTCTCGTGTGTTTAGACTCTTATACTATCTTTCATCTTGTTTCTAGGATTTTAAGGCCATCCTCGAGAAGTACCTTGACCATCCCTATCAACTTGAACCATAACTAGCTTTTCGGATCAACTAAGCTGGAGGTTTCATTGTGCGAATCCAGTACCTCGTTAACACTAGAATAGTTTGGTTTAATCCCCCTCTCAGAATTATTGTTGTTGGCGCCCTTCTATTTTTTCCTAACTGGCATTATTTTCTCCCTTGTAATGTTAACGCTATTAATTAATATTGGTCGGTTTTTATGCACGTAATTACCGTAATAGTTTGTGATGGAAATTTCCTTAAATGTGATTAATCTTCGGGAAAAGCTCAGCTTTCATTTGATAATCTTATGGATTCATAGTGGAAGGTTTTGTTTTGATAATGTCACTTAGAAATTATGTTTGTATCTTTTTGTGCAACGGTTGACTGTGTTACCAAGGGTTGCCTTAAAATATGGTTGTTTCGGGAAATGGATAATTTATTTTAAATTAATCAAACATTAGAATTGTTGTGGAAGTTTGCAAATCTTTAGTGTTATAAAATTGTTGATGACATTATTGTATACTCTTGTTGTGACGGAATCCCCCCTTCTTCTCTCGCGTGTTTGCTACTAGCCTGTAAGACTTTGACCCTTCTTGGATGATTGGTAGATCTCTTTGTAGTTAATGGTCAAAAATAGTATACTATGCCTTCGCTTCGAAACTTATGTTGTGTGTATACTCTAATTGATTTCCGGTTTGAAACTCATTTATACATGACTTTTTGTGTTAAAATTTTGGAACCCGTGTTTCCCCTTTCTTGGGCCGATCAACTTTTGTATTTTTAGAAATATATTATTTTAGCCTATGCGTTGGTACCTTTGATAAAATTCTAGATGGTTGGTCTATTTATATCAAATCTCAATCTTGTAATTATTGTTTAATTACTTACTTGATGGAAATTCTGTTTTTGCTAGATTGTTTGTTTTCTCCTTATAGGGCCAAGGGCCATTCTCTTACGATTGCTATACTTTCGTTGTTATTACTCCTAACTGAAGTACAAGGTCTTCTCCTTCTTTGATTGGCATGATGAAGACTTTATTTTAACTTGATGTGTTAATAGTGTTTAGAGGTTTGAACCAATTCTTGTAATAAAGTGCTTCCTTTTTGTGATATTGTTAGATAATAGTTATGGTGGTTTTGTGTAGCCTTATCTTGCTCAGTTCTCGTGAACTGACTCTTGTAGAAAATTTGTTGCAGATGGATCTTGCGTGTAGATGAGGGCTAGATTTGTAGACTTTTGTCATCAACCTCAGTTGAGAAGATCCTTTGCTCGAAACCTTTTTATGTTGATCAACTTTTGTTAACGTCCAGTGGAAAGTTTAGAAGAGGATTAATGTCTTAGTATAATGTATTGTGGACTTGTCATCTGAACTTTGGAAACCTTGTATTGTGTGCCATCATTGAAATTATAAGAAAATTTGGTTATTGTGGTTGAGTGACTTGTGGAGTATCAGCATTTTAAGAAACGATGTAATCTTATTTTGTTCTCGTAAATGAGTGTTGCTTCAACTTTGCCTTGAGAATAAATCTCTGAGTTAAACCTTGCCATGACTTAGTAATAAAGTGTCATAAGTAAACTAACATGGGATTGTTTAATACTTCAGGAAGTTAAATTAAAATTTGCATTCAAATAAAGTAACGTAGGGGTCACCAATTGAGAGCAAGAAATTCTCTAAGTAAACAAGGGCAATACTATCATTGCAAGTAAACTTTATATACACTTGATAGCTCCCTAGCTACACTAATGAAAATGACCCTAAGGTGAAATGAACACTATCCCTTTCATGGTGGAATTCTTAAACGAACTTAAAGGAAATCTATGGTTAGTTCTGGAAGATAATAAGATTTAATAAACAGGAGAAAACAATTTTGAAACCACACAATCTATCTCTCAGCCATTTGGAAAGTAAATTCTTCTACTCCTTGTTAATACTTTTAGCGAAGCCTAAGTAAAGTTGTTGATAATTCTGGTTAAGAGCCCTAGCTTAAATTAAATACTGGCAATAACTAATGAGGTCCTAAAAATGTTTCATCTCGACCTTCTCCCTCTAACCCTTTTTCAAGGCACCTTGTATCTCTTCTCTTAAGTGTGTTGAACTTAAAACCATGTTGTCTTGTGGGCAAGAACGAATCTTAGTAGCGTTAGTGGTGAGCAGATGGCCTTGTGGAATTTAATTACTCCTTTTTCTTGATAAACGAATTAAGCAAATAAATGTCATAATAGAGAAGATTTAAAGATAATTACTCAGTGCCAAAGGAATAATCTTGGCTTGGCAAGTTGAATCATATGAATCATATCTTGAGCCTCCTTGAAAACGTAAGCTAATAATTGCAAGATGTCCTTTTAAAATAAATAACCCTCAAGAATATCTCCTTGTGGTTGGCCCTATTTGTTAGAGTGTTCTGTGATTGGACTTCTATGTTTTCTTGTCAAAAAGAAAAGTAAATTGTCCTTGATAGGTGTGAACGTTTCTGTGCTGCCTTTATGGCCATCCTTGTATCAAGTTGTTCACAGTGTTAGTTGTATCCTTGGTGACGACATGTTGCGTCATGTTATGTGTCTAGCAGTCAAAAAAAAAAAAGTTATCCTGTTTTTCACTGTGTTGTTCGTGTGTGTGATTTTGGGTCGTTACAAAATAATCCAACTCTGGTATCTAGAGCATAGGTTCATGCTCTTCAAAAACTATGGGCTTAAGGAATCTAACCTGTTTCATATGATGATGTTACATGGTGGGTGGTGGAATGACCCATTACATGATGATAAACACAGCAAATGCCTACGATGATGATGTTGCATGATGGTGAGTAGAGTATTGGAAGAGTATATGTGCAATTATAAACGTTGATGTGATACATTGTACGTAATTGTGATTAAGTTGTGAAATATTACAATGATGTGTATGTCACCTTAGTTATAGCGTGTTTGTGATCATGTTTTAATTATGTTATGGGGATGGGAGTAATTCTCTCTCCTTCTTGTGGATATCTATGAAGAGTTCACGGTGTGAATTACTGTCTTGTTAAGATGAAGATGATATTTTTCACCATGATACTTATGCAAGTGGGTAAATGACATTAGTCCCTTATGTAATGCATTGTGACACACTTGTGATATGTTAAAAAGGTGTCATCAATGTGTTGTATGGGACCAGATTGATGTTAGAAGAAATGAGTTGTCAAATCATATATGTTTTTATACATTGTTTTGATGAGATGTGTGTATCACCTTGTTATGCAGGACAATGGATGATATGTATGAGATGTACTATATTCATTGCAGGTATGATTTGTGCAAATATGTAGTGCTTCTATGGGAAAGTGATTTAGTGGTCATTCACAGGACTGAGTGTCAAATTTGAACCCTAGTCGTATGGTGCCAGTTTAGCACTTCGGGTGCAGAATGTGGTTACAAGTGATGTGTTACACTCAATGAATGTATGATCATGATCTATCCTGTATATGTACCATGCTGTAAGACGGGTTATGGTAGTTATAAGTGTTTGCCACCATTATGTTAGTGATGTCTGTATGTTGCATGTTGTGAACCTTACGCTAACCAACCCTTAAAGTTTTATCGATAAAGCTGTATGTTGAGAGTGAGGAATGGTGTACCTTTTAACGCATCCAATGCACCCTTCAAGACATATCCAACACATTGTGGTTCATCAACACATAAAATGTATTCAGAGTGTTCATGTGAATTGGACTGTCTATGTTTTCTTGTCAAAAGAAAACGCTTGTAATTGTCCCTTGATCTTATGAACGTTTCCTGTGATGCCTTTAATGGCCATCCTTGTATCAAGTTGCATCACCACGCATGTTAGTTGTAGACCTTGGTGACGACATGTTGCATCATGATTATGTGTCTAGCAGTCAAAAAAAAAAGTTATCCTGTTTTCAACATAACAGTGTTGTTCGTGTGTGTGATTTCTGGGTCAATTACAAAATGGTCATCAAGAGCATACTTGGTTCATGCTCTCAAAGATCCATGGGCCGGATTGGTGTTACAATGATGATTGTTAAATGGTGGTGGTGGTGTTACATGATGATACTGCATGATGAATGACTTGATGTTGCATGATGGTGGCCAGATATTGGAAGAGTAATGTGCTTTAAACGTGGATGCCTTGTCCATTATTGTCGTAATTATGTGCAGGGATTGTCGACCACGCATTCATATGATGTGTATGTCACCTTGTGCGTGTTCTGTGATCATGTTGCCATTATGTCTGGGGATGGGAGTATTCTCTCTCCTTCTAATGTCAAGCATTCTATGAAGATTCTACATATGATGTCTTCGAGGAATTTTTTTACTGCTTGTGATGTGTTGCAGAAGGTGAATTATAAAGGTGGCATGACTATGAGTGATTGCAAGAGAATTGTATGACACATTGTGATATGTGGCATATGTGATCAATGTGTTGTATGATCCAGATTGGTATGTTAGAATGTTTACATCTTTTTAGTTGTATCATGATGTTTTTATCTTGTTTTGATGAGATGTGTGTATCACCTTGTTATGCAGCAATGGATGATATGTTGAGATGTACTATATTCATCGCAGGTATGATTTGTGCAAATATGTAGTGCTTCATGTTGTGATTTAGGGTCATACGATGAGTGTATGAACCCTATCGTATGGTGATTACACTTCGGGTGCAGAATGTGGTAAAGTGATGTGTTACACTCAGTGAATGTATGATCGTGATCTATCCTGTATATGTACCATATGTAAGACGTTATGGTAGTTATGTGTGTGCCACCATTATGTTAGTGATGTTGTATGTTATGTTGTGAACCTTACGCTAACCGACCCTAAAGGGAATCGGTAAAAAGTGTATGTTTGAGAGTGAGGAATGGTGTACCATGGGTCAATAACTTGAGCCGAAACTCGGTTTAGTAGATTACATGTGATTCTTTCCTCTCTCCCTATGTGGTTGTATGTACACAACCTAAGTGCAACTATGACTATGTTTAGCCTTGTCGAAGTGGTGGCGGGATGATTCAGATGGAGGTGATGACAGTTGTATTATTGATATGTATTTACGAGCTGAGGCTCGATGTTCCGAGTGCTAGCAACTCGTTGAGTACCCCTTTGGTGGCTAGATAAGGCCACCCAGTTATCGTAATGTGACATTATTATAAGTTGATTTTTTTCGTAAATTGAGCTTTTTACTTTATTTTATAAGGACCAGCAGCTTTTCTTGATTGCCATGCTTTACAATTTTAGGCATTTCCTTGGTTTGTGGCACTAACATGGGGATTTTTATACTAACTATGGCTATTTGGCCATTTATTTTGCTTGATTTTGGGTCTTCTTTTAAATTTGGAATTTTTACTGCCTTGCCCAAGGCTTGTACTTTGCCACTTGGCACTTTGATTGGATTGTTGTGCTGGTTCTATTGTCGTGATGTGTGGAATAGGGTCATAGGATGCACCATGGATTGGTTGGACCTATGGACCCACTTCGTTGTATGGGGGGTACGCCCCAAAGAGTTACATATAACTAGCGGGTTGTATGAACCACGCGTTATTATGTCACTTGGGTTAGGAGTGTTCGAACTCTATGTGTCTTGGACCATAGGGTTAACCGGCCTCCTTGAGGGAGGAATAAGAGACTTGAGGGAGGCATAAGAGACTTGAGGGAGGCATAAGAGTTTGAGGGAGGCATAAGAGACTTGAGGGAGGCATAAGAGTTTGAGGGAGGCATAAGAGACTTGAGGGAGGCATAAGATATTTGTGTGTATGGTTGATGTTCTGGGATATATGTTGAGTTATTGTGATGTTTGGTAGTGGTATTTTGATGTATGTGTTACTCATGTCAGATGGATATGTGTTGTGATGTTGTGAATATGTCATTGTTTCCCTTGTGGACACTATGTACCTGTAGCATGGTTTGGTGTTATGTGAGTTTTTCATTGATGCAAATTGAGGAAATGTCTGGTGGATTGTAGTACTCTTTTGGTTGAGTATTTTGTAATTCAGTCATTGATGTGTGTCGAGTACTATGATATGTGGACTGTGCCTATTCCATTCCGTATTTGAGTAACCTTTTTGTGGTGTAACACAATCTTGAAGTATATACGTGTATGCTTGTGAATCTGTAGTGTCTTTTGAACCTGATAGGGTGTTGTGTTAGCAGTTCATGTTGGGCACCCACCAATTAAAGAATAAACCAAAACTCTCCAATGATGAAATTTTAAAGAAATTAAACTAAGAATAATGATTAATGGAAGGAGACTAATGAAATAATGAACAAGAAAGAACTGTCAATCTTCACAGAACCTTGAAAGTTAAAATTTCTGCCAAATGTTCCTAAGGCTACCCTGTGGCCGTGCTTTAATCAACTAAAATTTTTAAACCATAAAGTTTACTTTCTTCCTTACCTATTCTTGGTTGCGAACCATTTCTTTTCCATTGTGTTATGTCGCATCGAGGACGATGCTTTCCTAAGGGGAGGAGAATGTAATGCCTATTTGAATTTTAAAGGAACTTTCAATATTTAAAAATATCCTACATATAACTACAAATTTATTTAAATTAATCTAAAATTCCTTTCTTATGTCTAATCTGAATTTAGATGTGGTATACAGAATTTGCAATGGTGGTAGGTCCTGTTCGCACGTGGATGCATTTGGTCTCCACCCAACCACCCAACCTGCAAGCTGTAATGACCACTGAGTTTTTTCTTCTTTGCGTGAGAAAGATGGAGTCGGTGGAGGCTTGTTTTCTTCACCTAAATCTTTGTTTTGATCCTTTCATTCAATGCACTGGACACAGACATAATTGACTTGATGGCTAGTGGAGCAGGCGTGTTGCATCCACCTTCTTGAATGCTGCGAGGTGTGTTCTTGTCAGGGATCCACTGCAGCGACCTGAAACAGGTCATTTCGGGTTTCTCCTTCAAGATATGTTCATCAAAATCGATTAAGTGACAGTAAGAGTGTTACCAGAAGACCTGATGAAATTTATTGTTAATATTCTCTATTGACTTCTTGCTTGGTCTACGATGTAACTCATGGAAGAGAATCTCATTGGTGTGGATCTATTTCATTTCATTGTATCCATGAAGCACGATTTGCTTTGCTATTATATGAGCTTCCTCAATGAGTCACTAAGTTGGCAGGCATAAAGGTCTCTCGCTACTCCTCTTGGCATCTTGCTTGGTATCTTCCCCTTTCTCTACACCATTTTGATATTCCTCCAAAGCTTAAGATCAAACCTTTGAGTACTACTGAGAGAGTTGGTGGAGCATTTTACCCGTCTCATACTGCAATACTAGGATGGCTTGCTGCTACTGAATCCAAAAGGATATTACCCGCTGGGATGCCTTTTTATTAAATCCAAAAGAATTGTACTCACTGGATTGTCTCTTTAGATGGACATAATCTAGTTTCAGCCTTTTTTTGATTTAGGGCATTGGCTTTTGGAAGCCGTGTAAGTCCGGCCAGAAGCGAGGCCTTACAAGATTGTCTGTGGCGTTTACAGATTCAATGTGATAAAATCCTTTGGTGGTTGAAGGAGGCAGTCATAGGGTGGAGAGATTCTGAAGGCTGATTTGTGAGATAAATTTTAGTGATATTCTCATCCTTCTTCTCTGTCAATTCGTCGGCTGAGTTTTAAATATGAATAGTGGTCGGAAGCCTTCCATGGAGTGTGGAATGTGGGTCCTGGGACTCGTTTTGGGGGCACCATTGCTGTGGCGACCAGTTTACCTACTGATGCTTCATTCAATACAGGTTGTATCCACAGAGGCACGGGAGATCTATGCAATGTTGGAGAAAATGTCTTGGGAGATGAAGGTAGCAGGATATTTGTCAGATTCAAAACTTGTGCTGAGTGAACGGGAAAGTAAAAGTATTCCTCTACCACACTGCACCAGGTTTTCCCAAGATTGTTGCAACGCAAATTTTTGTGGGAGAGGAAAAGTGGTTCCTCGAGTTGTTTCCTGTGCAGAAGTTTACTACTGAGGCTTTTGTAGAGCATTTCATTAAGGAGGGGCTTACAGATCTTGTTGAATACAATGAAAAGAAAATATTTGATGTGAAGTTGAAGGAAGTGAAAGATGTGTTAATGACTCTGATTACTCAAAATACCGATATTGATGAAGTGATTGAAACTGTGAAACAACGCCACAAAGAGTCAAAATTGCCTGACATTGAAATTGTGCATCTCTTACGGGATGCGCTTATGGATGCTGTCCAGTGGTCTAGCAAGAACCAACAACAAAATGTAAAGTCGGCACCGCGACAGGTTCTTCTCTGAAAATATCTCCTCCAGCCTTGTGTAGATCACTTGTGTTTGTGGTAGCACGCATAGGGTATGTGGGTTGGTTGTCGAATCCCACAAGAAGTAAAAGCTCAAGGAAAGCAATAGTTGAGCACAAGTGCATGGAATCCCTTCTATTACAACAATGCTCGTGAACTGTTTGACAAAAATCCTCTTCAATTGCATGGTCTCCCGGATCGTGAATGTGGACCACTTAGAACTGATGCACCTGGATTCCAGTGCCTACAGTTCTTATGTTGACCCGTGCGGAGTCTATATGACCTGTTGAAGCTGGAGAAACAGGCAAGATATTTCTACACCTTTCTACTGCTATTATATTTACAATTATTGCGAAATCAAACCACTCTTCCTTACATTGATTTGTCAGTTGGATGTCATGATGGGAGATTTCCCTTTCTGCTTGTTCTTCTTGTTTTAGCTTTTATCGTTGACAGTATGTGGTTCGAAAGGATGCGTGTGCCCTCTCCTCTGAATGTTATATTACTCGAATGATAGAACTTCGTCTGTTTATTTATGTATTAATTCTTCTCTGCGATCGAGTTGCAAGTTATTATGTTGATCAAGCTAGTATTTTCGATATCATGGAAGTAAGTTTACAATAACTATGAAACCCCCCCTTCCTAGCACCCAAGTTTGTCCTTGACGTTTTTTGTTAGCTCCTTCGCAAATCCCTTTGATAACCTGTTGGCATCGAGAAAGAAAGGTTGTAGGATTGTGTGAGCAATCCGTGGGCTAGCCAGCTTAGAGTTTTGGTATTAAAACTGGTAGAATGAAAAGGTTTGTGTGCAATGTGTTTTTTCATCTCGTGTGTTTAGAATCTTATACTATCTTTCATCTTGTTTCTAGGATTTTAAGGCCATCCTCGAGAAGTACCTTGACCATCCCTATCAACTTGAACCATAACTAGCTTTTCGGATCAACTAAGCTGGAGGTTTCATTGTGCGAATCTAATACCTCGTTAACACTAGAATAGTTTGGTTTAATCCCCCTCTCAGAATTATTGCTGTTGGCGCCCTTCTATTTTTTCCTAACTGGCATTATTTCCTCCCTTGTAATGTTAACGCTATTAATTAATATTGGTCGGTTTTTATGCACGTAATTACCGTAATAGTTTGTGATGGAAATTTCCTTAAATGTGATTAATCTTCGGGAAAAACTCAGCTTTCATTTGATAATCTTATGGATTCATAGCAGAAGGTTTTGTTTTGATAATGTCACTTAGAAATTATGTTTGTATCTTTTTTTGCGACGGTTGACTGTGTTACCAAGGGTTGTCTTAAAATATGGTTGTTTCGGGAAATGGATAATTTATTTTAAATTAATCAAACATTAGAATTATTGTGGAAGTTTGCAAATCTTTAGTGTTATAAAATTGTTGATGACATTATTGTATACTCTTGTTGTACGGAACCCCCCTTCTTCTCTCGCGTGTTTGCTACTAGCCTGTAAGACTTTAACCCTTCCTGGATGATTGGTAGATCTCTTTGTAGTTAATGGTCAAAACTAGTATACTATGCCTTCGCTTCGAATCTTATGTTGTGTGTATACTCTAATTGATTTCTGGTTTGAAACTCATTTATACATGACTTTTTGTGTTAAAATTTTGGAACCCGTGTTTCCCCTTTCTTGGGCTGATCAAATTTTGTATTTTTAGAAATATATTATTTTAGCCTATGCGTTGGTACCTTTGATAAAATTATAGATGGTTGGTCTATTTATATCAAATCTCAATCTTGTAATTATTGTTTAATTACTTACTTGATGGAAATTTTGTTTTTGCTAGATTGTTTTTTTGCTCCTTATAGGGCCAAGGGCCATTCTCTTACGATTGCTATACTTTCGTTGTTATTACTCCTAACTGAAGTACAAGGTCTTCTCCTTCTTTGATTGGCATGATGAAGACTTTATTTTAACTTGATGTGTTAATAGTGTTTAGAGGTTTGAACCAGTTCTTGTAATAAAGTGCTTCCTTTTTGTGATATTGTTAGATAATAGTTATGGTGGTTTTGTGTAGCCTTATCTTGCTCAGTTCTCGTGAACTAACTCTTGTAGAAAATTTGTTGCAGATGGATCTTGCGTGTAGATGAGGGCTAGATTTGTAGACTTTTATCATCAACCTCAGTTGAGAAGATCCCTTGCTCGAAACCTTTTTATGTTGATCAACTTTTGTTAGCGTCCAGTGGAAAGTTTAGAAGAGGATTAATGTCTTAGTATAATGTATTGTGGACTTGTCATCTGAACTTTGGAAATTTTGTATTGTGTGCCATCATTGAAATTATAAGAAAATTTGGTTATTGTGGTTGAGTGACTTGTGGAGTATCAACATTTTAAGAAACGATGTAATCTTATTTTGTTCTCGTAAATGAGTGTTGCTTCAACTTTTCCTTGAGAATAAATCTTTGAGTTAAACCTTGCCATGACTTCGTAATAAAGTGTCATAAGTAAACTAACATGGGATTGTTTAATACTTCAGGAAGTTAAATTAAAAGTTGTATTCAAATAAAGTGACGTAGGGGTCACCAACTTGAGAGCAAGAAATTCTTTAAGTAATCAAGGGCAGGACTATCATTGCAAGTAATATTATATAGCTTGATATCCCTAGCTACACTAATGAACGCTATCCCTTTCATGGTGGAATTCTTAAATGAACTTAAAGGAAATCTATGGTTAGTTCTGGAAGATAATAAGACTTAATAAACAGGAGAAAACAATTTTGAAACCACACAATCTATCTCTCAGCCATTTGGAAAGTAAATTCTTCTACTCCTTGTTAATACTTTTAGCGAAGCCTAAGTAAAGTTGTTGATAATTCTGGTTAAGAGCCCTAGCTTAAATTAAATACTGGCAATAACTAATGAGGTCCTAAAAAATGTTTTATCTCGACCTTCTCCCTCTAACCCTTTTTCAAGGCACCTTGTATCTCTTCTCTTAAGTGTGTTGAACTTTAAACCATGTTGTCTTGTGGGCAAGAACGAATCTTAGTACCGTTAGTGGTGAGCAGATGGCCTTGTGGAATTTAATTACTCCTTTTTCTTGATAAACGAATTAAGCAAATAAATGTCCTTTTAGACAAGATTTAAAGATAATTACTCAGTGCCAAAGGAATAATCTTGGCTTGGCAAGTTGAATCATACGAAACATATCTTGAGCCTCCTTGAAAACGTAAGCTAATAATTGCAAGATGTCCTTTTAAAATAAATAACCCTCAAGAATATCTCCTTGTGGTTGGCCCTATTTGTTAGAGTGTTCTGTGATTGGAATTCTATGTTGTCTTGTCAAAAAGAAAAGTAAATTGTCCTTGATAGGTGTGAACGTTTCCGTGTTGCCTTTATGGCCATCCTTGTATCAAGTTGTTCATAGTGTTAGTTGTATCCTTGGTGACGACATGTTGCGTCATGTTATGTGTCTAGCAGTCAAAAAAAAAAAGTTATCATGTTTTTCACTGTGTTGTTCGTGTGTGTGATTTTGGGTCGTTACAAAATAATCCAACTCTTTTCTAAGAACCTTAATGATGTTCAAAACTATCTTAAGGAATCTAACCTTTTTCAAATAAATTAATATAGGGGTGGGGAATGACCCATTAAGGTTGAAAAACACAGAAAATGCCTACGAGAGATGAGATGTGGGAGTAGAGTAAAGGCCTATATATTACAATTATAAAGGTTGTTGATACATCTACCAAAAGGATTAAGTTTGAAATATTACAATTATATTATTATTTAGTTATAGGTTTTTTTAATCGTTTTTTAATTATATTATAGGTTTTTTTAATTATCTTATTATTGAAGATATTTTTCAAATTCTTGTATGTTTTGTCTTATTAAGAAGAAGATATATTTTTCACCATGATACTTTTGCAAGTGGGTAAATACCTTATCCCTTATGTAATGATTAAAAACACTTATTTTATGTTAAAAAGGTGTCATCAATTATTAAAGGGGACTAGTTTATTCATAAAATTAACTTCTCAAATTATATATGTTATTATACATTATATTAAAAGAATCTCATAAATTATTAAAAGGACCTCATAAATTTATAAAATAAACTTCTTAAATATATATTTATGCCGAAGGCATTCCCCCTATGGGAAAGGGCTTTGTGGACATTCACAGGACTATGTCAAATTTGACAGTCGTGGTGCCAGTTTAGCTTTTCTCTACTATTTTTACAAATTTATTATTTTTAAAAATTTAATTTTTCCAATTTTACATGCTGCAGCGGGTTTGCTAGTTTTAAGTTTTGGTTTTTACTTTTCTGATTTTGCATGTTGCAGCAGGTTTGCTATTTTTAAGTTTTATTTTTTAGCTTTTGTTAAATACTGGTCACTGTAACGCATCCAATGCATTCTTCAACACACATCCAACACATTTTTCATCAACACATAAAATGTATTCACATTACATGAAAATGGTGTCATCTTTCAAAATACCACGCTTGTAATAGGCCCTTGTCTTTTGCCTTTCCTCTTCCATGAATGGAGAGAGAAGTAGCATCACCACGCATGGTCGTTTAGACCCGGGTCATTCCACATGATTTTTTTTCAAAAATTGCTTTATAAACATAACAGAGAAATACATGATGGATTTCTATGCCAATTCCAAAATTCACAAGGCCTACTTGGGTCACCCCCTAAAAGATCTATTACCACAGCCCCTATAATGTCATATCAAATTGTTTCATTTAAAGAAGAGATGGTGAGAATGACTTGTGGGAAAGTGGTGGCCACCTTTATGGTGTCATTGAAGTGGATGCCTTGTCCATTTAGTGTAATTATGTGCAGGGATTTCGACCACCATTCATATGGAGGTATACCCTTTCTTTCTATGCCCTTTGCCATTATGTCTAATTGCCCCACACTTTCCTCTAATGTCAAGCACAATGAAGTTTCTACATATGATGTCTTCCAGGAATTTTTTTACTGGTAGTGAAGTGTTGCAGAAGGTGTATGATTTGGTAGCATCCCTATGAGGATTGCAAGAGAATTTTATGGCAGTTTTTGAATTGGCATATGTGATTAATGACATGAGGATCCGGATTGGTATGGAGAATGTTTACATCTTTTTTCATTGTTGTACAAGATTGTAAACATAATTGGAAGTGGGCAGTTTAGATGAAACAAGGCTCGAGATACCATTTTAATTTCCATGTAACATGCACCAAGATAGAATTCATATGCAGTCCCAAATTTTTACACCCAAATCATTCCCTATTATAATAGGGGGTGGCTCGATCATGGTAAAGATTTAAAATAATTACAACAAAGGCATTTCGTATTAGAATCGGAGGTGGCTCATTCTGACACCCTTTAGAATGTGAACAAAAATGATTGAAGTTTCAAAGATGTTGACAATCCTATAAAGCATCACCATCCACATGTAAATTGGTGGTCATTCCCGTGTCCTTCAAATTTGTTGATTGAAACATCATCTATCAAATAAATTCACATACCCATAATCACATCGTGACATGAAGTTTTGGGTGATTGCAGTGTCATCCATAACTAGATGGCCATATCAAATGACATGATGGTATCTATAGCCATGTTGTGTAGCTTATTCATCTTATTAAATCTTGTCTGGTTCCCTACAACTACGTAATTGTAATTCTATGGGGCCTCACCCATAATATTGTTGTCCACGAGTATTGGGCGAATTAAGGTTACGTTAATATATGTCGATTGAAACATCTTTTTCAACAACTGCCACATTGAGGAGTCAAATTATTGATTCTAGCCTCGTCAAGTTTTACTTTTCCTATGATTTACATCATCTTTAAAGGTTCCCTTGGTGATTTCCCATGTGATCAAGTCTCCTATGGAAACCCATTTCTTTCCCCTACTGAAGTATTCCTATGTAGCCTAGAATTTAACTTGGGCATCCTTTCTCTACTTTCCTTTTCTTTGATCATAAAGAGGAAATATTTCGAACCTTTTCACCATAAATTAAAATATTGATTATTGAGTATAAATATAAGCGATTATAACACATCATCCTTAAACTATAAGTAATTATGACTTCATGCTACTTAAGGTGAATGAGTAGCATTAGTGGAACTTATCATTGATATGTAGGCTTAATTTGTTCAAATGTAATCGTCAAGCAGTGGAATGAAAGAAATCTTTTGTTGCCAAAAAAATAATCTCAAGCACTTTAATTGTAAATTTGTGACCTTCTATTCTGCTGCAATGTTTTCAATTTACAGTACTTTTGATCTTTATTATTTTAAGCTTATTCCTATTTTGTATCTATTAATTTGCATTGTACATCATGAGCTATGAATTTAATAATGTAATCACGACTCTCTTTGATGATTTTAATCTATAGATATTTTAACTTTAATGAAGCATACAATCAAATTCCTTTATATATAGATTCTAACACTTCAATTTCATTTTCTTCTATGTTGTTGTTATTGTTTCTTATTTATTTTACTTAAAGAGAGTATCATGTGAATTTTTGATTAGAAATGGACTCTCACTAATGTAATCATAGTTTCATAAAGAGTTGTAGAAGCAGGGATCATATCTCAAAGTTTTGTTTATGTTGATACTATTTCTTTATAATTCAAACTATGAAATTTGAACTAACAATTGCATATGAATGTATGTCTAGTTGCTAATTGAATTGTATTTAACTACTGATAAGGTTGTAGAGAGCATAGATTAGATTTAGAGCTTAGTTCTTTCTTGGCGCAAAAACTTGTTCAATCTTTAATAACAACAACACTACCAATTAAGACTTGTACATTCCTATTCCCCTTTAAATTTTTGTGGTTTAGTATGGTGTTCCACATCCTTTAACCATTTTCTTCTTCTCTCAGTTTGGGCACAAGTTTCTCTTTCTAATGTTGAGTCTCTCTTTTATTTCCCATCTTCATTATGAACATTCCTACACTTTTTTATTTCATCTTCTTAGATTTCCTTTGTAGTGCATTCTACACTGTGATTGACAACCTTAATGGTTGTTATGAATCATCTTATGCTTTCCTTCTTATGATTGCAATGGAAACAACATGGGTCTTGACAGTATTGAAATGTTGAGGAAACAAGATTTTTACATACACAATAATTGGAACATACATGACGTTCCGCATGATTTACAGGTAATCGGTTCATCATTCATCGAGAGAGGAAAGGAAAACACAAATAACACTAACATGTAGGTCACACCACGATCTACCACACTTCCTTTGTCTTTAGAAAAACCACTAGCTCTTGATACCATACTACACCATTCATCAAACAAAACCCTACTACCTCCACTAAGAATGATAATTCAAGGAACAACCGGCACAGGAAAATCATTTCTGATAAATAAAATCTAAAATTTATTCACAGCAACATAAAACACATTACCCTCACCTCTCCTTCTGCTCACCCCTATCGGTGTTTCAACCTTCAACATCTCTGCACCTACAATCCATGCAACCCTCAATATTCGAATCAAAGAATTGAAACCCCTTGAAGGCCAAGCATTAACGTCTTTTCAAATGTCGCTAAAACATATAGAATATATTCTTATTGATGAAATGAGTTTCCTTGGCCCAAATTTGCTAAGAAACATTAATAGTAGGCTACGCGAAGCTTTCCGACACTCAAAAAAATTAGAATTTGGGAACAGATCAATCATCCTCCTTAGCGACCTTGACTAGTTACCACCAGTTTTGGACAGTTCTTTTTATGAAAGTAAATCCTATGGAGCCATCCTTTGGAAGGGATTTCATTCTTCCATTACATTGCAAACAATATATCAACAACAAGGAACAACCAATGCACAAGTTTCATTCCAAAATTTACTTCTCCACATGCAAGATTCAACCCCTCTTATTAAGGACTGGGAATTCCTAATGTCTCAGACAAACACACAACTAACTTAGCAAGAGCTCAACATTTTTAAAGACACACCACATATTATTTGCAAAAAATGACCTCATGGACTCCCACAACCTTCAGATGCTGAAGGCATTGAACATTTTGATTGCTCAATGCATTGCTGGAAGTAACGGGTAGGATGGACCAAGAGATGTTGATGATGATCAGTTGGAACAAAAAAAATTGTTGTGCAAACAACAACAAATCATGTTTATTACAAATTTATGGGTTGATGTAGGCCTCATAAATGGTGCTTCAGGAACAATCATCGACATTGTCTACGACACATTAATGCCACCATCAACATTACCTTTATTTGTTGTTTAAATTTGATATATACAACGGCCCATGCTGGGATCCCTCCAACCCATTTTATATTCCAATACCCCCTATTTGGAGAGGGAATCAAAGACAATTTTTGATTAAAATGTCATGGGGATTAACTATCCACAAGTCCCACAAACTTACGTTGTGTAGAGCAATTGTCGACATTAGAGCCAATGAAAGGCAAGGTATAACATTCACAATTTTCTCCAAAGTTTCGTCACTTGCAAATCTATGCATTTCATCTCCTTTTTCATTCAAAAGGTACTAAAAAATGGTGCATGTACCAACAGTACTTGGAGCAAGAAAAAAAAGAGGAAGAAAGACTACTATCACTCAACTCGTCATAAATACTACACTCTAGTCTCTACTTTGATATCAAATCCGCTACTACTTTACTCAACACTTCTTCTATCCTAAGCAACATTATCGTTCAAGGGGTATCAAATGTATTCATGTTTACCAAAAATAAAATTACCCACAAAAGGCTACCATTCATGATATAATTCTTCAAGTGTACGGAGGTTTTCATTTATACATGTTTAGTCCATATGTCGTGATATAAGATTTGCAATTTTTTATGTATGAATCTATAACAAATTTAAATGTACACATACAACATTTCAATGTAATGTTTCATCTATATTCCTACACTACCACTATCAATCACATGCCTTATCGAGTGTACAAAAATAGTTTTTTCAACAAAAGACCAACAAGACAACAGATGCAACACCAACACAATTACCCAAAAGTAAGTAACTATCCAAAACGGTATCAAATGTATTCATGTTTAGAGCGAATTTTTTTCTACAAAACGCTACCACTCATGATATAAAATTTGCACATGCATAGAAGTCTTCAAGTATTCATGTTAAGTTCAAATAAAATAGACCACAAAATGCTAACACTCATGATATGAGATTTGTAAAATACATGTATATGTACAAATTTGTAACAAGTTTGAAATGAAGACATTGATACCTTTAAATGAAGTGGTTCGTCTATATTTCTACACTTACAAAATTACACTTTTCAATATACATGTTCAATTTTTCCTTTCTAATGTTGCTTACTTCTTTATGTAAACCAACGACAACGTATTTTTAATGTTTTCTTCATTATATGTGCACACAAATACCTATATTTTTAAAATGCTGAAAAATAACCATGCAATTAATAGTTGTTTCCATCCAAAGCTTTGTACATTATATCACTTTTTTACATTTTGAATTGTTTAAGGGTTAGACGCCATGTTTGCGCTTTTTAAATGAAATGGTTCATCTATATTTCTACACTTACAAAATCAATCACCCATAGTTTAAACAAAGTCAACTACAAAAGTAATAACTATCCGTCTAAAACAAATAACATATATCAGTGTTCACATTACATTGTACACATGAATTGCTAATTTATTGTATTTTATATTATAGCAACCCATCAATTATTTATACTGTTTTAATGGTACACTCAATCACAAATCCATTACAGTTGTTGATTCTTCGAATTAATAAGAAATATTACATATTAGTAGGTTTCAGCTGTAGCGACCTAAATTCGAACACAGCTACTGCTTGAATCCCTTTATTCTTCTTCAACAGGGAAGCAGCTATCCTAAACCAATTGTACGTCCAAACAACATAATCATGAGTGTATCACTTGGTGATGGCATAAATGGCATATATAATTCCTGGCAAGTAGGGGAGAGGACCCTATAACCGAGCGGGTACCAAAATATGTACATCTCTTTTCACCACAGGTTGTTGACAAAAGCACCAATAGTTGTTCACTTTTTGGTTAATTACACTTTTTTAGAGTTAATGAGAATGTGACACATAGGGCGCTTGGTCATTGGTCCCTCTTTCAAATGCTTTATATTGATTTTCTTCATATTAAATCAATTCAAAAACTACTTTTCCCTCCAAATTAACACGCGAAACGAAAATGTCAATATGGCACGATCATACGCTACACGATGATATAATTTTTTTACGCTACCGACATACGTACATATATTTGCGTGCCCCTAAAGTTAGGTGCACGGTTATAGGGTCCTCTCCCCTACCCCAATATCGTTAGAAGCAAACATATCTAGAATTCCACCTGCAAAATCATCGAACATTTACTTAGTTAACTACAGATCGATGTACAGGAAAACAAAGAACCAGAAAAAACAGAGAGAGAGATAATTACATGGCAGCCAAATTTAAGGAAGACACCCAGTGGAGGCAAGAGAATAGCCAACAGTATGTCGATGAAGGTTGCAGTGCCCTCCCTCATGATTAACTAGATGTTTCACAAAGATATTCCAGATTCCTACCCACAGCTAGAAGCATTAACCAAAATATAACGCACGCAGAGAGCGGCAGAGATATGCGTGATTGTTAAGAGCTTATTGAAAGGAGGAAGAATGCATATTTAACATGTTGAAGAGACGCGTTGAGTCCGCGTTGGTTAAGTAAAGTAATTGCGGTTTAGCTTGATTTAACATGAGGGGACACCTATATTTTGCACATTTAAGTCGAAAACGCGGCTAGGCTGCCATGTATGGGAAAATATGACCGTCATTCTAAGAAAAAACTATATTTAATGGTTTGTGCTCTAAACTTTGAAGTCCAAGAATTTACTAACTATTGTTGCCAGAATTGTCTCCGTGCGGTTCGAGCGCAAATTATGTTGGCTATGGATATAGCTTTCAATCGAAGAATAAAGCATGTTCCCTAAAGTAACCACGTGTTCGAATAAAATCAACTAGCACTCATACAAAAAATTTGTGATGGTAATGCGCACCGACAAAGGGAAATTAGTGGGGTGGTTTGTGGTTAGAGTGGCAGAGGAAGAAGGGTGAAGAAAATGGGGTTTCAATTATAAAGTGCGGGAAAAATGATATAGGGAACTTATAGGAATATTTTATTTCCTACTACCATGGTTTTCTTTTGTCAATCATAGCTATCTTAAAATATTTTTAAACTACAGTGTCAAAGGCTTTTGTTTGGGTGTCATTTACTATGTTAGAAAAATAAAGACATGAATGTAAACTTGGAAATGAAAAGGAGGGAATTAAATAACTGCATGCACCATTGTATCTATCACACTTACATTTTTTACGTGGGTGCAATTAGCTTTTACAGTGGTTAAAGTAAAAAATAGGGAAAATGCAATAGGTTAGAGGTTCGTAGTAGCACGACGACCACAATAAAATGCACTTGTGCATTTGTGTAACACACCAAAAATACCAACACAAGGACAACACAGTGAAATACAGGATAACTTTTTTTCTTTACTTGCTTTGACTCAACACGACACAACATGTCGTCACAAGGTTACAACCAACACTAGGAACCACTTGTTATGGGGGAGACCACAAGGTCAGCACGGAAACGTTCACACCTATCAAGGACAATGTACTCTTCTTTTGACAAGACAACATGGAAGTCCAATCCACATGACACACTCACAGCTAGGGCATCCCATGAGGAATTTCTTGTTAAATTTTCTTGTTTACTAAAGTGTCTCTTAATTCTTAACTTACGTTCTTATAAAATTTCATGTAATGATTCACACAATTCTTTTCACAAGGGAGAACTTCTTTCTTTTCAACGGTTGACTAAATAGCTTAAGGCCAAGCTTTCTAAACTGGGATCATCAATTTGATGTCCAAATCTTTCTTATTCATTTGATTTTAGAACATTTTCCATTTCTTACAAGGTTAATTAATCTTATTCAAGCCACTAACACATGTTCCACACCTCTGTTGCACAGGTGAAGGCATAAGTTCCGATTGAGGGAAGTACCGCTTAGGGTTCATAACAATAACCTTCTTGTTTAAGGATCAAATTTTGACCTTGCTTAAGAAATATCACCATGAATTAAGGCATGGGTTAACAGAACAGGACAACAGAATTTAGCTTCAGGGTCACATGGTTTACTATCCGTCTTTTATTGAGGTTAAGGGTTTATCAAGATTGGTTAAATGTTCCATCTAGACTTTACTTAATTAAGTTTGACAAAGGAAAACATTCCAAACGATAGAGAGAGATTTAAGGTTTAATTAATCGATTTCCCTCCTACTTATTAAATCCTATCATCTTCTAAAATCTAACCATTGCTTTCACCATGAGGTCATTTAAGATTTCACCATAAAAGGATAATGTTTATTAGCTTGGCTTGAATAAAAAAATAATAATAAGTTAACATATTTCGTTACAAAAGATAGTTTCCTCTTGATTGTTCCAGGTCTCAAAGGTTATCAAGTAGATCACATCTACATAATATATTCCTATATATAAATTTTTAGTTTAACTTTTATCAGGATTATCCAGCTCACTTTATAGTACTTACTAACTCATTACTACTATGTCTTAGAAGGATTTACAACTCAACATTTTAACTCAAGAGCAAAGTTTGACAGTTACAACAACAATACTCTACAATATATTTACTAAGGCACTGACCCTTCTTCTAAAATTTTTCCACTAGATGTTCCAATAGTTTAACCATAAAAGACAATGTACAAGCACCAAAGTGGATATCATCTATACAACTACAACAGCCACTTCTTTCATACTTGAGCTCGGAAAAACAACCTGCAAAAACATGTTAGCTTTTGTCAGTTCAAAAGAACTAGCATGAGCATGCATTCCCTTTTCCAAGATATTTCATCAAAATTAATTGAATGACTAGTGCATGATTTCCATTCCAAGGCATAAGCAAAAGTAATTTGTATGAATGTAACAAAATAGATATCTAGTTAACAAAAGGCACACTGCAGAACATATGAAAGCCAAAATTGTGCATTTTCTATCCAAGGTTACCCTTACACCATACATTCTAAATTATAACAAATTTCCCACATAATACACCTTTTTATTTTCCTTAAGTAAGATAGCGATAGCAGCTTCACATTCACAAAAAAGAATAAAGGAATCGTACAACAACCATCCGATATGGAAATAGTAAATTCTCCTGATAATGTCAAAAAAAAAGGGTAACAAGATTTATTATTCCAAACCTCCCTACTCAGAGCAAGAGTGCCACACAAGTCCCCTAAAATCCATACAGCCTATGGGGGGCTATGGCCACTCAAGGACCCAATTCAAAGATCATGCAAAAAGGAAAGCATTGCACATGCGTACACCTTAAAGTATGTAGCTGACGTCTTTGATTGTTATACCCAATATTTATTTATATATTCAAGGTTAAACAACATCCACGTAAGATAAGTTGCAACTTTGAAAGCACTCTTAAGACTCAAGTGCCAACTCCGCACATCCCTCAACGAAAAACCCTTCATTCCCAACATGATAAAATATATCAATGTTATACACTATTAACTTACTTACTGATATAACGAAGAAAGGTCTCAAAAACATTGTTGCTTGGGGGGGGTAAATGTAATTTACCCCTCACAGGTCCCCAAAAGCATCTCAAGCCTCAGACCTAGCTTCCATGTTCACCACATCCGACATATACTTCATTGTTTGTTGCTCGGAAGGGGTAAAACACTGTTCATGCACTCACTACCATGGGGGCGTCTGACAAGGAAGGGATTTTCTTAAAATAATAAAAAGAATTAAGCAAACTTACACAGTTACGTCGGGCGCATAGGATATCCCATGTACAAAATGAGAGCCCCTTGAATACTTTAAGTATTTTCTCCAAAGGTTCAAGTAAGGTTTTCCTCATAACAAACCCTCAAATTTTCCACCACAAAGAAGTCGGTGGACCTTCCGTAAGACCCTAGATTAGGGAGATAATACAAATGTAGGATTGACGAGGATATCCCTTGGTCAGGGTACTAAAATTTTTAAGGTCATCATAAGCTAGGTAAGCAAGTTAGATTTTCAGCCAAAACATGTTTGCTCTAAGACGGCGTCGAAAACCCACTATCAAGTCATAGCCAGTCACATCCGACAAGCATAATACACAGTTCGTTAAAGCTTCTAAAAGGAAATAGAAATTTACAATGTTCTTGTAGTCGACCTCCCAGGGATGAAATTGGGATGAAATTGTACCAAATTAGATTAGAAAAGGATGAGCAAGGGTCTCTCTAGTATCATTTCCAATACGAATTAAGATTAGACCATGATAACATCAAAGGACAATAAATACACTTCTTCTCCAGAGGTAAATAGTTTTATTCATTTATCACCTGCTCTCCTCTATAACCATAGGGATACATAAAGGAGGTAAAAAGCAAATCACATTTTTTTTTTTTTCTAAAAGGACAGAACTTAAACAAACAACTCCTCATTGCCATGCTGAGGAAGATCCAAAAACAGGTCGTAGAAGGAAAGAAAACTACTCCTACAGGCATAACACAGACGTATCTAATAAGACCCCTCACACAACTAGCAAAAGCAAGCAAATACACTCTTGATGGGGAAGGCGTGTAAAAGCCACACAACATTTCAAATGAAAAATTCTCACGCAGAGCTTATCTCAAACAAACACAGCACACAATTACCAGGAGAACAAGCAATAATCATGCATTCAATATAGAGAAAATAGCTGGAAAAAGGGGGAAGAGCAGCTCATGCCTGTTCCTCCTGATTCGATCATCACCCCTCCTGCCTCTTCCATTGCTTGGATGCAAGACATAGAGATTACATCACGCTCCTGGCTCTGAAGGCATCTACCATAATGATAAATAAACCTTTTCCTTCACCAGATTTGAGGACAGCATCAAACTCTCGGTGCAGACATTACAGCTGTAGCTTGTAAGGTGTGATAATTCCAACAGAACCCTTTATGCCTGCCAACTTAGTGACTAGTTGAAGATGCTCATATAATTGCAAAGCAAATTGTGTTTCATGAATATTCTGATATGAACCAGCTCGGCCTCTATGAGGTTCTCTCCCATGAGTTTCATCGTACAACAAGTAAGATCTCAATAGAGAATCTTTGTAAATAAATTTCATCAGGTCTGCTGGTAACACCCTCACTGTCACATAATCGATTTTGAAGGAACAAACTCAGTACAAGTTCTGGATCTGAAAAAATATCCTGCTACCTTCATCTCCCAAGACATTTTCTCCAACATTGCATAGATCTCCCGTGCCTATGGGTGCGATCTGTCACCTCCATATTCCAGAGCTTTAGCATCTTCTTAAGCTGTTATAGACTCAACTTTTACCTGGTTTCTTGAATAACTGATACAGACCTCTGTCTCTGTTAATATAACTTGTACTGTAAGGCACTATGAACCCTCCAAAATCATCTCCAACTTAGATTGTCTCCTATGTTTCCTACTCTTAGTTGCTCCTGATGCAGTCTTTGACATACAACAAACAGACGGAGTTGAATCCTCTTCCTGCAAATGAATATTGAACAGTGGCTGAACTTTTCCCTTAAATTTTCTCCTCTTTTCAATAGCACCATTGGCTTTGAGAAGCATAGAAGCCATATCGAAATGCGTTAGCACGAACTGCAATCTCTGGTCTGGGAAGAAGAAAATAGAGCTCCCCAACCTGCAACAAGTCATCCTCATGGAGGACCTGAGAAATATGTTCACCCGTGTACAGACCACCAGAACTACAGATGAAGTGGCCTCCGCCTGAATATTTGCTGAGGATCTCATGGCATTTCACAGGTTCCGAAAACTCCTGGATGCTCCCGTCCATCAATATCAATTTTGCTGTCAACACATTTAGAGGCTTAGCATGATTCAAACCATAGTCTGAGGAGATGCAGCTTCCCATTCCCAGTGAACTGAATTACAGTGAAAAAAATAAATACACACGAATTTCTACCTCCCAAGAATTTGAGCAACACTTTACACATTTGTTGAAGAAATATATATTGTAAGGGGAATATATGTAGGAGGTCGATGGAAGATCGTGAAAACTGGGTACGGAAAACCAGTAGCCTTAGTCTATCTAAAATGAAGGGCAGTTACCATCCACGATGAACTGATTTACAGTGAAAAAAATGAAAAACCCCTCGCAAGAATCACAACACAAGAATTTCGGTTACAGCTTTGAAAGATTACTCAAATCCCTAAAACTGCCTTCAAGATTTGATCGAGCTTCTTCCATGTTAAATTCACCACCTGGACAGAAGCGACTTTCCAAAATGAAAAGGCAAGACAACTCAACTAAAACTTTACCTCGTTCTTCTACTACAGCTGCAAGATTTTGCAACAACTGATCACGACTGGTCGCGTGCAAGCAGAACACCAGGATCAACACCAACGGATCCCTGGGCTCGCCCTGCAGCAGCTGTCGCACATACTCTCTCTGGAGGCCACTGATTTTCTGAGATAAGTTTACCTGTCGACCCTGTAGCTGCTGCATACAGCCAAATCTTCCTCACGGCCCTCCCAGGAGAAGTCCAGTTCAACGCTCCACGGATACTGCCTGCACAGCATGATTTTCGAGACCCACACCCACCTGTACGCATTGAAGGAGGATCCCAGAAGAGATCATGGCGTAGAAAAATAGGACTCCACCCACTCCCGTCTCCCTCACACAAGGACAGAAAAGAAAACATGGTGGTTGGGAGGAGGCAGGTAGAACAAAGAATCCGATGCCCAGCTGGGCATTACATTCTCCTCCCCTTAAGAAAGCATCGTCCTCGATGCGACATAACACAACGGAAGAGAAAAGGTTCGTGACCAAGAACAGGCATAGGAGAAAGTACACTCTATGGTTTAAAAAAAATTTAGTTGATTAAAGTACGGCCACAGGGTAGCCTTAGGAACATTTGGTAGAAATTTTAACTTTCAATGTTCTGTGAAGATTGGCAGTTCTTTCTTGTTCATCATTTCATTAGTCTCTTTCCATTATCATTATTTCTAGTTTTAGTTTCTTTTAAAATTTCATCATTGAAGAGTTTTGATTTATTCCTTATTGTGGGTGCCCAACATGAGCTGCTAACACAACACCCTACCAGGTTCACAAGACCCTACGGATTCACAAGTACACAAGTATATACTTCAAGATTGTATTACACCACAAAAAGGTTACTCAAATACGGAATGGAATTAGCACAGTCCACATAACATAGTACTCGTCACACATCAATGACTGACACACAAAAACTCAAACAAAAGAGTACTACAATCCACCAGACATTCCCTCAATTTGCATCAATGAAAGACTCACATAACACCAAACCATGCTACAGGTACATAGTGTCCACAAGGGAAACAATGACATAACCACAACATCACAACACATATCCATCTGACATGAGTAACACATACATCAAAAGACCACTACCAAACAACACAATAACTCAACATATATCCTGAAACATCAACCATACAGACAAATATCATAAGCCTCCCTCAAACTCTTATGCCTCCCTCAAGTCTCTTATGCCTCCCTCAAACTCTTATGCCTCCCTCAAGTCTCTTATGCCTCCCTCAAACTCTTATGCCTCCCTCAAGTCTCTTATGCCTCCCTCAAACTCTTATGCCTCCCTCAAGTCTCTTATGCCTCCCTCAAGTCTCTTATGCCTCCCTCAAACTCTTATGCCTCCCTCAAGTCTCTTATGCCTCCCTCAAACTCTTATGCCTCCCTCAAGGAGGCCGGTTGACCCTATGGTCCAAGACACATAGAGTTCGAACACTCCTAACCCAAGTGACATAATAACGCGTGGTTCAACAACCCGCTAGTTATATGTACTCCTTGGGGCGTACCCCCATACAACGAAGCGGGTCCATAGGTCCAACCAATCCATGGTGCATCCCATGACCCTATTCCACACATCACGACATTAGAACCAGCACAACAATCCAATCAAAGTGCCAAGTGGCAAAGTACAAGCCTTGGGCAAGGCGGTAAGAATTCCAAATTTAAAAGAAGACCCCAAATCAAGCTAAAATAAATGGCCAAATAGCCAAAGTTAGTATCAAAATCCCCATGTTAGTGCCACAAACCAAGGAAATGCCCAAAATTGTAAAGCATTGCAATCAAGAAAAGATGTTGGTCCTTGCAAAATAAAGTAAAAGCTCAATTTACGAATAAAATCAACTTATAATAATGTCACATTACGATAACTGTGTGGCCTTATCTAGCCACCAAAGGGGTACTCAACGAGTTGCTAGCACTCAGAACATCGAGCCTCAGCTCGTAAAATACATATCAATAATACAACTGTCATCACCTCCATCTGAATCATCCCGCCACCACTTCGACAAGGCTAAACATAGTCATAGATACACTAAGGTTGCGTACATACAACCACATAGGGAGAGAGGAAAGAATCACATGTTATCTACTAAACCGAGTTTTAGCTCGAGTTATTGACCCATGGTACACCATTCCTCACTCTCAACATACACTTCTACCGATTTCCCTCAGGATCGGTTAGCGTAAGGTTCACAACATAACATACAACAACATCGCTAACATAACGGTGGCACACACATAACTACCATAACATCTACATATGGTACATATACAGGGTAGATCACGATCATACATTCACTGGGTGTAACACATCACTTTACCACATTCTGCACCCAAAGTGCAATCACCATACGATAGGGTTCATACACTCACCGTATGACCCAAAATCACAACATGAAGCATTACCTGTTTGCACAGTCATACATACGATGAACATAGTACATCACAACATAACATCCATTGCAACATAACAAGGTGGTACACACGTTTCTTCAACACATGGTAAAAAAAATCACGATACCACTCATTTCTTTTAACATCAATCTAGTCATACAACACATTGATACACTTACATATCACAATATGCCACAATGCTCCAACACTATGTCATCCACATTATAATTCTTTTCACACGCCCCAACAGTAATTCACACGTGAACTCTTCATAGAATCCACAAGAAGGAGAGAGAATACTCTCATCCCCAACACATCAACATGATGACAAATACGCACTGAGTGACATACACATCACGTGCGTTCACAATATCACAATTACGACAATAATCACATCACGCTTAAAGCACATTACTCTTCCAATATAAATCATCATCATGCAACATCATCATCATCATGCAGTATCATCATGTAACACCACCACCACCATGCAACATCACCATACAACACCAATCCGGCCCATAGGTTCGAGAGCATGAACCTATGCTCTGATACCAAAGTGTAACGCACAAAAATACCAACACAAGGACAACACAGTGAAATACAGGATAACTTTTTTTTTTGACTTGCTTTGACTCAACACGACACAACATGTCGTCACAAGGTTACAACCAACACTAGGAACCACTTGTTACGGGGGAGACCACAAGGTCAGCACGGAAACGTTCACACCTATCAAGGACAATGTACTCTTCTTTTGACAAGACAACATGGAAGTCCAATCCACATGACACACTCACAGCTAGGGCATCCCATGAGGAATTTCTTGTTAAATTTTCTTGTTTACTAAAGTGTCTCTTAATTCTTAACTTACGTTCTTATAAAATTTCATGTAATGATTCACACAATTCTTTTCACAAGGGAGAACTTCTTTCTTTTCAACGGTTGACTAAATAGCTTAAGGCCAAGCTTTCTAAACTGGGATCATCAATTTGATGTCCAAATCTTTCTTATTCATTTGATTTTAGAACATTTTCCATTTCTTACAAGGTTAATTAATCTTATTCAAGCCACTAACACATGTTCCACACCTCTGTTGCACAGGTGAAGGCATAAGTTCCGATTGAGGGAAGTACCGCTTAGGGTTCATAACAATAACCTTCTTGTTTAAGGATCAAATTTTGACCTTGCTTAAGAAATATCACCATGAATTAAGGCATGGGTTAACAGAACAGGACAACAGAATTTAGCTTCAGGGTCACATGGTTTACTATCCGTCTTTTATTGAGGTTAAGGGTTTATCAAGATTGGTTAAATGTTCCATCTAGACTTTACTTAATTAAGTTTGACAAAGGAAAACATTCCAAACGATAGAGAGAGATTTAAGGTTTAATTAATCAATTTCCCTCCTACTTATTAAATCCTATCATCTTCTAAAATCTAACCATTGCTTTCACCATGAGGTCATTTAAGATTTCACCATAAAAGGATAATGTTTATTAGCTTGGCTCGAATAAAAAAATAATAATAAGTTAACATATTTCGTTACAAAAGATAGTTTCCTCTTGATTGTTCCAGGTCTCAAAGGTTATCAAGTAGATCACATCTACATAATATATTCCTATATATAAATTTTTAGTTTAACTTTTATCAGGATTATCCAGCTCACTTTATAGTACTTACTAACTCATTACTACTATGTCTTAGAAGGATTTACAACTCAACATTTTAACTCAAGAGCAAAGTTTGACAGTTACAACAACAATACTCTACAATACATTTACTAAGGCACTGACCCTTCTTCTAAAATTTTTCCACTAGATGTTCCAATAGTTTAACCATAAAAGACAACGTACAAGCACCAAAGTGGATATCATCTATACAACTACAACAGCCACTTCTTTCATACTTGAGCTCGGAAAGACAACCTGCAAAAACATGTTAGCTTTTGTCAGTTCAAAAGAACTGGCATGAGCATGCATTCCCTTTTCCTAGATATTTCATCAAAATTAATTGAATGACTAGTGCATGATTTCCATTCCAAGGCATAAGCAAAAGTAATTTGTATGAATGTAACAAAATAGATATCTAGTTAACAAAAGGCACACTGCAGAACATATGAAAGCCAAAATTGTGCATTTTCTATCCAAGGTTACCCTTACACCATACATTCTAAATTATAACAAATTTCCCACATAATACACCTTTTTATTTTCCTTAAGTAAGATAGCGATAGCAGCTTCACATTCACAAAACAGAATAAAGGAATCGTACAACAACCATCCGATATGGAAATAGTAAATTCTCCTGATAATGTCAAAAAAAAAGGGTAACAAGATTTATTATTCCGAACCTCCCTACTCAGAGCAAGAGTGCCACACAAGTCCCCTAAAATCCATACAGCCTATGGGGGGCTATGGCCACTCAAGGACCCAATTCAAAGATCATGCAAAAAGGAAAGCATTGCACATGCGTACACCTTAAAGTATGTAGCTGACGTCTTTGATTGTTATACCCAATATTTATTTATATATTCAAGGTTAAACAACGTCCACGTAAGATAAGTTGCAACTTTGAAAGCACTCTTAAGACTCAAGTGCCAACTCCGCACATCCCTCAACGAAAAACCCTTCATTCCCAACATGATAAAATATATCAATGTTATACACTATTAACTTACTTACTGATATAACGAAGAAAGGTCTCAAAAACATTGTTGCTTGGGGGGGGTAAATGTAATTTACCCCTCACAGGTCCCCAAAAGCATCTCAAGCCTCAGACCTAGTTCCATGTTCACCACATCCGACATATACTTCATTGTTTGTTGCTCGAAAGGGGTAAAACACTGTTCATGCACTCACTACCATGGGGGCATCTGACAAGGAAGGGATTTTCTTAAAATAATAAAAAGAATTAAGCAAACTTACACAGTTACGTCGGGCGCATAGGATATCCCATGTACAAAACGAGAGCCCCTTGAATACTTTAAGTATTTTCTCCAAAGGTTCGAGTAAGGTTTTCCTTATAACAAACCCTCAAATTTTCCACCACAAAGAAGTCGGTGGACCTTCCGTAAGACCAGATTAGGGAGATAATACAAATGTAGGACTGACGAGGATATCCCTTGGTCAGGGTACTAAAATTTTTAAGGTCATCATAAGCTAGGTAAGCAAGTTAGATTTGGCCAAAACATGTTTGCCTAAGACGGCGTCGAAAACCCACTATCAAGTCATAGCCAGTCACATCCGACAAGCATAATACACAGTTCGTTAAAGCTTCTAAAAGGAAATAGAAATTTACAATGTTCCAACTTGTAGTCGACCTCCCAGGGATGAAATTGGGATGAAATTGTACCAAATTAGATTGTTAAAAAAGAAAAGGATGAGCAAGGGTCTCTCTAGTATCATTTCCAATACGAATTAAGATTAGACCATGATAACATCAAAGGACAATAAATACACTTCTTCTCCAGAGGTAAATAGTTTTATTCATTTATCACCTGCTCTCCTCTATAACCATAGGGATACATAAAGGAGGTAAAAAGCAAATCACATTTTTTTTTTGTTTTCTAAAAGGACAGAACTTAAACAAACAACTCCTCATTGCCATGCTGAGGAAGATCCAAAAACAGGTCGCAGAAGGAAAGAAAACTGCTCCTACAGGCATAACACAGACGTATCTAATAAGACCCCTCACACAACTAGCAAAAGCAAGCAAATACACTCTTGACGGGGAAGGCGTGCAAAAGCCACACATCATTTCAAATGAAAAATTCTCACGCAGAGCTTATCTCAAACAAACACAGCACACAATTACCAGGAGAACAAGCAATAATCATGCATTCAATATAGAGAAAATAGCTGGAAAAAGGGCGAAGAGCAGCTCATGCCTGTTCCTCCTGATTCGATCATCACCCCTCCTGCCTCTTCCATTGCTTGGACGCAAGACATAGAGATTACATCACGCTCCTGGCTCTGAAGGCATCTACCATAATGATAAATAAACCTTTTCCTTCACCAGATTTGAGGACAGCATCAAACTCTCGGTGCAGACATTACAGCTGTAGCTTGTAAGGTGTGATAATTCCAACAGAACCCTTTATGCCTGCCAACTTAGTGACTAGTTGAAGATGCTCATATAATTGCAAAGCAAATTGTGTTTCATGAATATTCTGATATGAACCAGCTCGGCCTCTATGAGGTTCTCTCCCATGAGTTTCATCGTACAACAAGTAAGATCTCAATAGAGAATCTTTGTAAATAAATTTCATCAGGTCTGCTGGTAACACCCTCACTATCACATAATCGATTTTGAAGGAACAAACTCAGTACAAGTTCTGGATCTGAAAAAATATCCTGCTACCTTCATCTCCCAAGACATTTTCTCCAACATTGCATAGATCTCCCGTGCCTATGGGTGCGATCTGTCACCTCCATATTCCAGAGCTTTAGCATCTTCTTAAGCTGTTATAGACTCAACTTTTACCTGGTTTCTTGAATAACTGATACAGACCTCTGTCTCTGTTAATATAACTTGTACTGTAAGGCACTATGAACCCTCCAAAATCATCTCCAACTTAGATTGTCTCCTCTGTTTCCTACTCTTAGTTGCTCCTGATGCAGTCTTTGACATACAACAAACAGACGGAGTTGAATCCTCTTCCTGCAAATGAATATTGAACAGTGGCTGAACTTTTCCCTTAAATTTTCTCCTCTTTTCAATAGCACCATTGGCTTTGAGAAGCATAGAAGCCATATCGAAATGCGTTAGCACGAACTGCAATCTCTGGTTGGGAAGAAGAAAATAGAGCTCCCCAACCTGCAACAAGTCATCCTCATGGAGGACCTGAGAAATATGTTCACCCGTGTACAGACCACCAGAACTACAGATGAAGTGGCCTCCGCCTGAATATTTGCTGAGGATCTCATGGCATTTCACAGGTTCCGAAAACTCCTGGATGCTCCCGTCCATCAATATCAATTTTGCTGTCAACACATTTAGAGGCTTAGCATGATTCGAACCATAGTCTGAGGAGATGCAGCTTCCCATTCCCAGTGAACTGAATTACAGTGAAAAAAATAAATACACACGAATTTCTACCTCCCAAGAATTTGAGCAACACTTTACACATTTGTTGAAGAAATATATATTGTAAGGGGAATATATGTAGGAGGTCGATGGAAGATCGTGAAAACTGGGTACGGAAAACCAGTAGCCTTAGTCTATCTAAAATGAAGGGCAGTTACCATCCACGATGAACTGATTTACAGTGAAAAAAATGAAAAACCCCTCGCAAGAATCACAACACAAGAATTTCGGTTACAGCTTTGAAAGATTACTCAAATCCCTAAAACTGCCTTCAAGATTTGATCGAGCTTCTTCCATGTTAAATTCACCACCTAGACAGAAGCGACTTTCCAAAATGAAAAGGCAAGAAAACTCAACTAAAACTTTACCTCGTTCTTCTACTACAGCTGCAAGTTTTTGCAACAACTGATCACGACTGGTTGCGTGCAAGCAGAACACCAGGATCAACACCACGGATCCCTGGGCTCGCCCTGCAGCAGCTGTCGCACATACTCTCTCTGGAGGCCGCTGATTTTCTGAGATAAGTTTACCTGTCGACCCTGTAGCTGCTGCATACAGCCAAATCTTCCTCACGGCCCTCCCAGGAGAAGTCCAGTTCAACGCTCCACGGATACTGCCTGCACAGCATGATTTTCGAGACCCACACCCACCTGTACGCATTGAAGGAGGATCCCAGAAGAGATCATGGCGTAGAAAAATGGGACTCCACCCACTCCCGTCTCCCTCACGCAAGGACAAAAAAGAAAACGTGGTGGTTGGGAGGAGGCAGGTAGAACAAAGAATCCGATGCCCAGCTGGGCATTACAAAGATTGTTCCTACCCAAAAAATATATGCTATATGTCCTCAACTTTATTGACTCAATCTCATAAAGAGGACAATGATCTCGATCACATTATTCATGCATGAGTGCAATTTGTACTTAAATCAAGAAAAACAAAACATGTCAAAAAACCAATAGGTTTAATGTTTGAAAAATGATAAATCTTTGCTAATTTATTTTTTCATAGCATCAAAGTTTTCGATTAGATGAAGTTTAATTTGATAGACAAAGTGTACTATAAATGAATGGAATGTTAGAAATAAAAAGATGGGAATGAAATACCTACATGTTTCACACTTATTCCATAACTTATATTGTTCCTTCCCACAACATATTTGCTATCTATGTTCGACATAAACACCTCAATCTTGTGTGCATTATTCATGTGAGTTCACTTTGAGCTTAAAGGGGTCAAAATAACAATTATTGAAAATTCAACATGTTCCATGTTGGAAAGCCATCCACACTCGTTTCTTGTAGTGTATTGTAGGCTTGCTTTTTTAGTTTTAAGCTCTAGTAATTGAAAAAAGAAGGCAATGTAAGAACACTCATTGATAATTGAGATCCTTTAGTGTAAGGACATATAAGCAACAAGAAGATTTTATTCACCAATCAAGGTTTACTGTTTTTTTTAATTTTAGTTTTTTTTATAAAGTAAAGGTTTTTGATAGGATAATGTCAAAATTTGTTAGATAAGGTGGACATATGAATGGAAATTTGAAAATAAAATGGGGGAAATTAAAATATTGTATGTCAAATACCTATTACATTGCTCACATTAATTGTTCCAATATAAATAACATCTACTATTTGTGGTCTACTATATTGTCTCAATCTAGTTGACATTAGCCACATGAGTGTAATTTGTGCTTAAATGGAAAAAAAAAAATCCAAAAATCCAATGGATTCCAGGTTCAAAACCAACTAGAATACATCCAATGCAATCATTCTTCAAGATATTGTTGATAAAAAGGCTCAAAATCGTGCCAGAATTTTAAAAAGTAATGCTTTTATTTTAAAGACGATGAATTGATGATGATATCAAGGCAACTGATACACTATAGTTCACAATTTACCTGAGATGGATGCATGACAATTTTCAAAAAAATTAAATCAATGATGAAATAATAATAATTCCATCGTCAAGACTAGATGATAAAAAATATGTAAACAACGGGCAGGAATTCGAAGTAGCGATCACATGTGATCGACATCTGAAATGACAGTAATGGGAATGGATTTACGTATATTGAATAGAAAATTGAATGATATTAATTTAGGCTATACGTAATCAAATACAAAAAAACAACATTGACATGTATGAAAGGCCTCAATATGGCATGGAAAAGCGCCAATAAAAGCTTACATTTGAAGGAAATGGTGAAGATGCATGTTCAATAGATCAGAAGAAATATAAAAACATTCACTTGGTCTCTTTGATTGGACAAAAGAGACATTTAATATGCCGTTTATAATGGAGATAGTGGCGACCAACATACCAACTTCCTACTAATGTTTTGTTATGAAAAGAGGGGACGCCCACTATAACATGGTATAACATAAATTTGAAGTGCTCGACGCGTCTTTCCCTTGCTAAAAATGTCTTTGGCGTAGTAAAACGCCAACAACCTATCAAATGTTTTTTGTTGTGTAAGCTCTTTTACTACAATTTTTTATAATAAATTATTATAAAATAGAATTTAATTTGACAAATTGAGAACCAATACGATTCTATCTTAGATAAAAGAAACATCGCTAAATGGGAAAGTTTCTTTGAATAACAATTCTTGACTTTAACAGTGCGTCAAAAAATATAATTTAACCTTCACATCACTTTGGCGTAAATATATATTATTTAACCTTCACATCATAATTTAACCTGTTAGACCATCCCATGCCCAAACCCACCTCTCACATCACTTTGGCATAAATATATATAATTTAACCTTCACATTTATGATGAAAAAATAATAATTTTTTCGTCAGGACCAAATGATAGAAAATATGTAAACAACGGGTGGGAATTCGAAGTAGCGATCACATGTGACTGACATCCGAAATGACAGAGATGGGAATGGATTTACGTATATTTCACTCGAATATTGAACAATATTAATTCAAGCTATACAGAATCAAATACAATAAAACAACATTGTCATATATGAAAGGCCTCAATATGGCATGGAAAAGTGTCGATAAAAGATTACATTTGAAGGAAATGGTGAAGATGCGTGTTCAATAGATCAGATGAAATATAAAAACATTCACTTGGTCTCTTTGATTGAACAAAAGAGGCATTAAATATGTTGTTTAGAATAAAGATCATACTGGCGACCAACATAGCAACTTCCTACCAATGTTTTGTTACGAAAAGAGGGGACGCCCACTATAACAAGGTATAACATACATTTGAAGTGAGACAGGTCTTTCCCTTTCTAAAAATGTCTTTGGCATAATAAGATGCCAACAACGTATCAAATTTTATTTGTTACGTAAGCTCTCTTGTTTCATCCCACCACCAAAAAAACTCTATCTTCATTTTTTCTACGCACTTAATCGTGGGCATATGAAGGACATCAATGTTTAAAGTAGAGTAAATGAAATTCATTAAATCCAATCAATCATACTCTTTTATGCTTATGAAAGGATTGAACGGAATTGCCAATTTCAAGAAATCGAAGATACAACACATGCAAGTCGACAGTCTCAGGTGGTTCCGTGGAGGATGTTGAAATTATTTGAATAGTGGGCCCCTATCTGTTCCTAACCCAAGAAATAAATATCAAGTTAATCTAAATTGGTGGGGAATGGATATATCTATGTAGGAGAGTTCATTTCATCAATATGGTCCAAAATTGGGAGGTGGAAGGTTCTTTCAGGTTGCTAAAATATAAGAAGTAACTCAAATTATCATAGTCTAGAAGAAAAGAAAGAAATGCAGTGATCTTTTGCAAAAATAATCTTCCCCTTCACATATTTTTAGTTAAATTAGAAAATTCCACTCAACAAATATTTAGATATATGGCTCTAATACCTCACAAAAAAATTACAAAATTTTATAAGAAATTATTACAAAATGGAATCTAATTTGACAAATTGAGAACCAAAATGATTTTATCTTATGACAAAAGAAACACCACTAAATGGGCAAGTTTTCTTTAATAGTAATTCTCAACTTTGACGATGCCTCAAAAAATAACTTTGAAATTCATGAACAAAATGAATTGTTTACAAAGAAAAAGATGACCCTAAAAAATTCTTCTCTTAATATGTGTTGGCCACTAAAAATTTGGTAAAAGTATAGACATTATGTGAGGGATTGAAAACAACTATCGACATAGGGACTAAGAAGATGATACTCAAATTCAATTCCTTGTTGATAATCAATGTGATTAATCAAAAGTCTAGTCAAATTTTAATTAAATAAAATCGACCAAGACACCATTCTTTTAATGAAACCAAAATTATTTTTTTACATTTAAGCATTGTTATTGAGAAACGAATAGTCCTACAAATTTATTTTGCAACTTATGTGGCTTCTATTTAAAAGATGGAGAGCACATATATTTTTCATGAATTGTCCATTTTTCCCAAGAATTTTTGAATTAATTTAAAATAATAAATTATGTCTCTAAATTTAAAATCCCTATCAACTATCCTTACTAAAGTTAGTCTTTTTATTTAAAGTGTTGTTTATTATTTCCCTTGTATCAATGAAGGCGGTGATGCACGACCTTGGTGGATTAGAGCTCTAAATGCATTCTCCATGCCTCCCCTCTCCTTGGGGCTCACAACCCAATTATTACCCATCACTCTTCAACACTTTTAATTTGTTCCATCACACTATACTTAAATATCACACTTGTTTTTTTGACTAATGTGGTGTTAAGCAAAACGATGATTTATGAACTCACGACTATTACAAGCAAGCCTTTTAACCTAACTATTTCACCTACAAATGCACATAAGATTTAGAAAGTTAAAATTTTAATTCATTCTCGATTATTTGATTGATTTTGATTCCAAAACATACGTGAAAAATAGAATATTCTATTCTATATTCTTTCAAAATCCTAAATTTGCCATTTTCATTACCATTTGAAGTTTTAGTCAGAGATTTAATATGAAACGAGACTTGCTCGAATAAATCTTTCAATAATAATTGTTGCACTCACATGCATTCATTCAGGACTATAAATTAGGAGGTTGGCTTAAGTATACTCCTGTAACCTATCTACATAATATTTTTGCAGCCATAACACTATAACAACTAATTCAAATAACAATATAATTGTAAGTAAAAAAAATAGTATACGCTAACTCACCTATTATCATGGAGCAATAATAATTTCTTGACACCATTATCCACTATTGTGTTGCATTTCCACCATGGCAAAAATTGAGAGGAAGGGGAAAAGAAAGGATATGGAAAAGGACCATACCTCTTAGGTTACAAATATAGTGAAAAAGGAGGCTTCAACCTGTTTGGTTAGAAATATGATGAGAAAGCCCCCATTAAAAAGACTATTTGTTTTCATTCCACTAACCATGTTTACCACATAATTCGTGAAAAGTATGATTGGAGACAACTATCTAAAAATTATAGAGAGAAATCGTAGCCTTAAAGAGCTCAAGTCTATTTTTCATTTGAATATTGGTGGAGGCAATTGAAATGAAATGATCCATAAGATTAGTCTCCTCTTAGCCCAAAATGGTTGCAAGATTACTTTAAAGATTTGTTTATGACTTAATAAGTTGTACTCAAACTTTTCAATTATGGAGGATAAATTGAACACATTTCTATAATTGTTCAAAATCATTTCTTTCTTTCGGAATTCATGTCTCCCCTAACCTTGTGAATGTTAACCTAAACAATGTTACAAACTCTTCTCCACCTATACATAACCCTAATCTTGGTATTTTTAGCCCATTTCAAGAAAAACAAATGTTTATTACTTTAGAGAACCTCCTTAATAACAAATATTGGGGATAAATATCTTACCCTTATCATGATTGCACTCTCACTACTATTGGAAAACACTACATTCTCCGCTTCTTCATTTTTTTGTTTAATGTTGATAAATTTATCAAACATAATATCTTTTTAGTCAAGATGATTTTGGTAAAAAAATTGTGATTCAAACTATAAAAATGATCCAAAGTGTGCTTATGAAAAGGTATCTTTTATGATTATAAAAAATAGTTTAAATAATCCAACTCTTTTCTAAGATCCTTCATGATGTTCAAAACTAGCTTAAGGAATCTAACCTTTTTCAAAATAATTAATATAGGAGTGGGGAATGACTCATTAAGGTTGAAAAACGTAAAAGCGCCTGCAAGAGGTGAGATGTGGGAGTAGAGTAAAGGCCTATACATATATTACAATTATAAAGGTTGTTAATACATCTACCAGAAGGATTAAGTTTGAAATATTACAATTATATTATTATTTAGTTATAGGTTTTTTTGATCATTTGTGAACTTTTTTCCAAATATAAGTATTAAGTCTTAATTAACTTATTATTGAAGATATTTTTCAAATTCCTGTATGTTTTATCTTATTAAGAAGAAGATATATTTTTCACCATGATAATTTTGCAAGTGGGTAAAGACCTTATCCCTTATTTAATGATTAAAAACACTTATTTTATGTTAAAAAGGTGTCATCAATTATTAAAGGGGTCTAGTCTATTTATAAAATTAACTTCTCGAATTATATATGTTATTATACTTTATATCAAAAGAATCTCATAAATTACTAAAAGGACCTCATCAATATATAAAATAAACTTCTTAAATATATATTTATGCCAAAGGCATTCCCCCCTATGGGAAAGGGCTTTACGGACATTCACAAGACTATGTCAAATTTGATAGTTGTGGTGACGGTTTAGCTTTTCTCTGCTATTTTCTAGATTTACTATTTTTAACAATTTTATTTTTCTGAGTTTTCATGTTGTAATGGGTTTACTATTGAATTTTTTTATTTTTCACTTTTCTGATTTTGCTTATTGTAGTGGGTTTGCTATTTTTAAGTTTTGTTTTTTATCTTTTGTTAAATATTGGTTACTGTAATGCATCGAATGCATTCTTTAGCACGCATCCAACACATTCTTTAGCAACACATAGAATGTATTCACATTACATAAAACTGGTGTCGTATTCCATAACACCACGCTTCTGATAGGCCCTTGTCTTCTTCCTTTCCTCTTCCACCAATGGAGAGAACAATAGCATCACCATAGATGGTTGTTTAGACCTGGGTCAGTCCACCGGATTTGTTTTCAACAATTGTTTTATCAATGAAACAGAGAAATATATGATGGATTTCTACACCAATCCCAAACTTCACAAGGCCTACTTGGGTCGCCCCCTAGAAGATCTATTGCCACGACCCCTGCAATGTGAGATCACGTTGTTTCATTGAAAGAAGAGACAGTGAGAATGACTTGGGGGAAAGTGGTGGTCACCTTTATGGTGTCATTGAAACGGATGCCTAGTCCATTCAGTGTAGTTCTATGCAGGGATTTTGACCACCATTCATATGGAGGTATACCCATTCTTTCTATTCCCTCCACCATTATGTCTAACTACCCCAATTTTTCTGCTAATGTCAAGCACAATAAAGTGTCTACATATGATGTCTTCCACGCGGTTTTTTATTTATAGTGAAGTGTTGTAGAAGGCATATGAATTGGTAGCATCCCTATGAGGATCGCAAGAGAATTTTATGGTAGTTCCTACATTGGCATATGTGATTAATAACATGAGGATCCGGATTGGTATGGAGAATGTTTTCATCTTTTTCATTGTTGTGCAAGATTGTAAGCATAGTTGGAAGTGGGCGGTTTGGATGAAACAAAGCCTGAGATACCATTTTAATTTCCATGTAACATGCACGGAGATAGAATTTACATTCACTCCCAAATTATTACACCCAAATCATTCCCTATTAGAATAGGGGTCGACTCACTCATAGTAAGGATTGTAAATAATTACACCAAAGGTGTTTCATATTAGAATCAGAGGTAGCTCATTCTGACACCCTTTAGAATGTGGAAGACAATGATTGAAGTTTAAAATATGTTGACAATCCTATAAATCATCACCATCCACTTATACATTGGTGGTCATTCCTGTGTCCTTCAACTCTGTCGATTGAAACATCATCTATCAAAAATTTCCACATACCCCTGATCACATTGTGACATGAAGGTTTGGGTGATTGTGGTGTCATCCATAACCAGATGGCCATCTCAAAAGACATGAGGGTATCTATAACCATGTTGTGTAGATTATTTATCTTGTTAAAGCTTGTCTAGTTCCCTACAACTACGTAATTATAATTTTGTGGGGCCTCGCACATAATATTGTTGTCCACAAATATTGGGTGAATTAAGTGTTATCAATTTTTCTCCCCAGGAAAAAATGAACAAATAGGAGCTCGATCTATTTTGAAGAATCAAGAAGAAGTCTAAAGTCTAAAATTTTGGACTTTGGAGGTGGAGATTTTTGGAGATCTCGGTGAACAAAATTGTCTGAAACTCTGAAAGTTCAAAATTTTAAAATTTCGGGTTTCGGAGATCTCGATGAGAGAAAAAAGCCCGAAATCTAAAATTTTGAAAGCCTAAAATTTCAGGTTTTAGAATTTTGGAGGTGCGGGATTGGGGGTTTTGGAAGTATCGGCAACAAAATCAAAAAAATGAATAGAAATGGCTGAAATCCCAAAAGTCTGAATCCCAAAAGGGTTTGGATTTTAGAGGTCAATGCAAGTTTTGAGGTCAATGCGGTGGCATTTTCAGACATCAGAGGTTCATTTTTTCAAACTTTGGAGTCTTCAGTGAGCAAATATGGAAAAATACAAGTCAATGTCTAAAATTCTGATTTCTGAAAGTTTGAACTTTTAGACTTTTAGGTTTTTGGGTTTCAAATTTTTGGAACTCTCAGGTCATTTTCAGTGATGAAAATTGTTTCAAATTTTGAAAAGTAAATGTCTAAAAGTCCAAATTTTGGGATTTTGGAGGTTGCACGCATTTTCGACTCCGAAAAAGATAGATCACCAGTTCACCATTTTTAGCAAAATGACAACTTGACCTTCAACTGGCCATAAATTTTGACTGGGAGCTCGGATTTGAACAAGAAAGAGTTTTTTGAAAATCTCTCAGTGTCTGCTATGTAACTATGATTGGATATCTTTAAATTAGTGAGACTAAGTTATTAAAAATGAAGAAATAAAGTCCTCCACTTTTGAGGTGTCCCAGGTTTCTCACCTACCACCATAATGTGGTATGGGCTTCCTTTCTTTCCCAGCAAGGAAAAACACATGGAGGCATGGGTTTTGTAGTAAAACCCATCATTTTTGTAGGATAATTGAATGCATTTCTTTGGTGGTTGGAGCTATATTTCATATTTCTCCTCTCTCCTTCCTCTCACATTCTTCCTATATATTGTAAGGAGGGGCATTTTTCTAAAGGTTGGAAATTTTTGGCTTTGCACCCTCCCTTCTTATATGTCTGTAAGTGATCTTTTGGAGTTCAAACCTCCCAGCAAAGTTGTAATGTAATTTTATGCCTCTTGGCCATTGTAATTGATTTTATCAAAATCTATGGAGCAATAAAATAAGTCTTTGGATGTTCTTAACCCTCTCTTATGTTCATTTATTTCATCTGATCTCTCATTACAATCCTGGTTATCTATGTATGGTGGTTGTGTTACATTTTTAATAGTTTTTGTTTAATGGAAAAATAGGTGCTCAACATTCCTTTGGTGCATCACCTTCCTTAGTTTAGGTTTATTTTCTTACATCTTCTTAACCTTGTCTCCTTGTTAAGTTAGAGTATATTTTAGATTAGATCGTCTATGATTTGAATGTGTGCATCTGAACAGAGGAATAAGAACCAACCTTCATCCGAAGAGCTTTCCTAATTTCAAAGTTCCACACTTTGGTAAAATCTCCATGTTATGAAATCACACTGAGAGTCCCAACGCATCGAGTTGTAGACATTCAGGGGTACTGTGATTAAGCATCACCATTAAGGTTATATTAATATATATGTTGATTGAAACATCATTTTTCAACAACTACCACATTGAGGAGTCAAATTATTCATTCCAGCCTTGTTAGGTTTTACTTTTCCTATGATTTAGATCATCTTTAAAGGTTCCCTTGGTGATTTCCCTTGTGGTCAAGTAACCAATAGAAACTCATTTCTATCTCCTACTGAAGTATTCCTATATAGCCTAGAATTGAACTTGGGCATTCTATTCTCTACTATCCTTTTCTCTGATCATGTAGAGGAAAGATTTCGAACCTTTTTACCATAAATTAAAATATTGATTATTGAGTATAAAGATAAGCGATTATAACACCACATCCTTAAACTATAAGTAATTATGACTTCATGCTACTTAAGGTGGATGAGTAGCATCAGTGGAACTTATCATTGATATGTATGCTTAATTTGTTCAAATTTAATTGCTAAACAGTCGAATGAAAGAAATATTTTGTCACCAAAAAGATAATCTCAAGCACTAAATTTAATTGTAATTTTTTGACCTCCTATTTTGCTCCAATGCTTTCAATTTACAGTACTTTTGATCTTTATTATTTTAATCTTATTTATATTCCAGATCTATTATTTTTCACTATAAATCATGATAAATGAATGTAATAATGTAATCAAGATTCTCTTTGATGATTTTAATCTATATATTTTAACTTTAATGAAGCATACAATAAAATTCATTTATATATAGTTTCTAGCACTTGAAATTCATTTACTTCTATTTTGTTGTTATTTTTTCTCATTTATTTTACTTAAAGAGAGTATCCTATGAATTTGTGATTAGAAATGGTCTCTCACTAATGTAATCATAGTTGCTTAAAGAGTTGAAGAAGCAGGGATCAGATCTCAGAGTTTTATTTCTGTTGATAGTATTGCTTTATAATTCAAACTATGAAATCTAAACTAACAATTGCATATGAATGTATGGTTAGTTGCTAATTGAATTGTATTTAACTGCTAATAAGGTTGTAGAGAGTAGAGATCAGATCATGAGCTTAGTTCTTTCTTAGCGCAAAAACTCTTTCAATCTTTAATAACAACAACACTTCCAATTCATACTTTTACGTTCCTATACCCTTTAAATTCTTGTGGTTCAGTAAGGTGTTCCACATCCTTTAACCAATTTTTTCTTCTCTCAATTCGGGCACAAGTTGCTCTTTCTGATGTTGAGTCTCTCTTTTATGTCCCATCTTCATTATGAGCCTTCGTACACTTTTTTCATTTCATCTTCTTAGATTTCATCTGTAGTGCATATTGCATTATAATTTTCAACCTTAATGGCTGCAATGCATCCTCTTATACTTTTTCTCTTATGGTTGCAATGGAAACAACATGGGTCTTCACACTCTTGAAATGTTGGGGAAACGATATTTTGACATACACAATAATTAGAACATATATGGCGCTTTGCATGATTTGTAAATAATTGGTACATCATTCATCAAGAGAGGAAAGGCAGACACAAATAACACCAGCATGTAGGCCACACCACAATCTACCAAAATTCATTTTTCTTCAAAACAAAAACTATCTCTTGATACCATACTGCACCATTCAGCAAACAAAACCCTACTACCTCCACTTAGATTGATAATTCAAGGAACAAATGACACAGGGAAATCATTCTGATAAATAAAATCTAAAATTCATTCACAACAGCATCAACCACGTACCCCTCACCTCTCCTTCTACTCACCCCTACTGGTGTTTCAAAAATCAACATCTCTACACCCACAATCCATACAGCCCTTCGTATTCCAATCAAAGAAGTGAAACCCCTTGAAGGCCAAGCATTATCATCTTTTCAAATGTAGCTAAAACATATAGAATATTTTCTTATTGATGAAATGAGTTTCATCATCCTGATGTTGCTAAGAAAAATTGACAGTGGGCTACGCCAATCTTTCCCACACTCAAAAACATTTGAATTTTAGAACAGATCAGTCATCCTACTCGATGACCTTGGCCACTTACCACCGGTTTTGGATAGTCTTTTTTATGTAAGTAAATCTTATGGGGCCTGCCTTTGGAAGGGATTACATTCTTCCATTACATTGCAAACAATATATCAACAATAAGGAACAACCAATGCACACATTTCATTCCAAAATTTACTAATCCATGCATGTAAGATTCAACCCATCTTATTAAGGATTGGGAGCTCCTAATGTCTCACATAGTTACACACCTAACTTAGCAAGATCTCAAATTTTTTAAAGATGCACCACAATTTTTTGGAAAAATGACCTCGTGGACTCCCACAATCTTAAGATGTTGAAGGCATTGAATGTTTCGATCACTCAATACATTATTGAAAGTAACATGGAGGATGGACCAAGAGATCCTGATGATGATCAGTTGGAACACAAAGTTCTACTGTGTAAACAATAAAAAATCATGCTTATTGCAAATTTATGGGTTGACACAGGCCTTGTAAATGGTGCTACAAGAACAATCACCGACATTGTCTACGACACATCAATGCCATCACCAGCATTACCTTTATTTGTTGTTGTCAAATTTGATAGATACAATGGCCCATGTTGGGATCCCTCTAGACTGTTATATATTATGATACCACCTATTTTGAGAGGGAATTGAAGACAATTGCTGATTAAAATGGCCTAGGAATTAACTATCCACAAGTCCCAGAGACTTACTTTGCATAGAGAAACTTTCGACATTAGAGCCAATGAAAGGCAGGGTTTGACATTCACAATTTTCTCCAGATTTCCCTCACTTGCAAATCTACCCATTTCACCTCCTTTTTCATTTGAAAGGTACTAAAAAATGGTGCATGTACCAACACTTGGAGCAAGAAAAAATGAGAAAGAAAGACTATTATCAATCAACTCATCATAAATACTACACTCTACTTTGATAGCACCCCTGCTACTATTTTACTCAAAACTTCTTATATCCTAAGCGGCACTATCATTCAAGGGGTATAATATGTTTTCATGTTTACCGGAAATAAAATTACCCACAAAAGGCTACCATTCATGATATAATTCTTCAAATGTATGGAAGTATTCATTTATACATGTTTAGTTCAGATGTCGTGATAGAAGATTTACAACTTTTTATGTATGAGTTTGTAGCAAATTTAAATATACACATACAACATTTCAATGTAGTGTTTCATCTATATTCCTACACTACCACTATCAATCACACGTCTTATCGAGTGTACGAAAAAGGTTTTTTCAAACAAAAAACCAACAAAAAGACATATGCAACACTAACACAATTACCCAAAAGTAATAAAATCCCACAAAACACTACCACTCATGATATGAGATTTGTAAATGTATATGTACAAATTTGTAACAAGTTTGAAATGAAGACATGGTACCTTTAAATGAAGTGGTTCGTCTATATTTCTACACTTACAAAATTACACTTTTCAACATACATGTTCAATTTTTTCTTTTTAATATTGCTCTCTTCTTTATGTAAACCAACAACAATGCATTTTTAATTTCTTCTTCATTATATGTGCACACAAATACCTATAGTTTTAAAATTCCTAAAATAACCATGTAATTTATAGTTGTTTCCATCCAAAGCTTTGTACATTATATCACTTTTTTGCATTTTGAATTTGTAACGCCCATATTTTTCACACACAAAAACAACAGTAAAAATACCAGGATAATTTTTTTTTGACTCACATTGCTCACTACACAACACCACAAGGGCTCCAAGTAAAGAAAGCTCAAAGGCACATACGACACTTACAAGTCATCGACTCACATAAATGCATGAAAACACCATAGACATGTCGATGCCACACTTCTCTCAATGAATGAATACTAGCAATGACCTAACCACAACAAAAAGGACTCAAGGATTGGCAAACCCACAAAACATCATTTCATTAATTGCATCTTAGTTACGATTAACATTCCAAAAACATTATTGAACAATGATAGTTTCCTCTTTTTTCCAGCTATAGATTCTTAAGTTCATTCCCCATTTAATTTACAATTCAACCATTTTAAGTTGGCTTTTTATCCTTTACAAAAAATTCCATAACTTACATACTTATTTGGCATAATTCAAATTGCATTCAAAGTACTTAATTATCTTGTTCTTATGTTAAGAATATGCTTCTCAAATGTGTATTCAATGTCTACATTTTACCCTTGTAACTCAAGTGAATCTTACTTGATGTCCATGAAGCAATATTAGGATTTAAGGGGGGTGGTTTAGATTGAAGATACCTTTTCCCCATAAACATTATTCGATGACTGTATCTTTATTTCCCGATTCAACATTCCTAAAACAAGAGATTGTATTTAGATTATATATCTATATATCTTTTGTTCTACTCGAAGTTTGATCTCACCAAGGGAAAAGTCATATTCTTTGTAACACATGAAAATGTTTAATTGGGTTATAAGGGCTCCAAGAGTGGCATTATTCCTGACCTCAAATCTTGTGTTTACTCTTATAGGCTTTACTATTACATCACATTCTGGTCTCATTATTACCCTCGCTTTATAACAAAAGAGTTACGAAAGTACTTCCCTGTCATCTTGAAGAAGTGCATGGTTGGAAGCATTATGAACTACACATGAACCACAAGTAATTTGTGTTCAAGGTAAAATCCCATGTTCCTGCATTTCATGATTCTGCAAGTGAAATTTATTTTATTCTTAATGTTCATAAAAGGACATAACAAGGGATTACAGGACAATGTTTTGGTTTCCTGGGTTCACTAAAGTCAACATATTACAAATCAATTTCGTTTGCAAAGAGTTAATTATAATTTTCTACCCATAAGTTAACCTCCTAATCAACTATGGTTTAGTTTAATTCCAATTTTCACTCAAGGATTTACGCCTAGTTATAGATTAGATTAAGGTTCAAAAACATATTTATCCTAAAAACTCTCCATAAAAGATCAAGGCACTATGTTGTCACTAGCCAAAGATAAGACATTTAGCTGAGAGGATCAAAAGAGGTTATTAACAAGATTTTAAGTGATAGTACAACTATTTCACTAGCTCCATGATGTCATCTGGATCCCACAAGCAATTCATTCGATGAAAAAATTTAATTCTAAATCTATCTTCAGAAGACAAGGTAGTCCACTAGGATACGAAGGAAGAGTTAGCTCTACTTACCCCAGATAAAGTTTGACTCTATCACTCCTATCTGTTAGGTTTATAATGATGTCACTAAACATACCGTCTAAGACAATAAACCCATTCTTGGGCTCTTATTTACCTAAACTAGGAGGTTCCATCGAGTGTAAAGTTTAAGTTCATTCAACGGTTTCAATATCTTCTATGGTAAAAAAGCCTCACACGTGAAGACATGTTATGCACAAAACTTATACTAGGGTTGAGTGTTTCGATTAAATCTCTTTATTACATTTACAAGGTAAGAATACAACACAGTAATTAATTAATTGTTTAATATTTTATTTTATAGGACATTTAAAGCATGTAAGAGCCACATATTACATGTTTTCAAGTTATGAATTTCTATTTCTGGTCAATCGAGTTCCCCCTGAAGGAAACACCCTAGATTACTTGTATTAAAGAATCTAAAGGTTTATCAACAATTCTAAGAGGGAACAACTCAAGTTACAATTCACACATTCAATAAAATCTTATTAAGTAAATTTGGTTGTTATAAACTTTATGAGGTTCCAACCATAACTTCCCCTCCCAATAGATCCTAGGATTGAATTCATTCCGAATTCATAATTATTACAATTCATAACAAGATCAACATTGGGATTGTCACAATATATTTTATCTCATATAGATTTCACAGTTCAAATAAGCATTCATTTGTTACTTGCAAGAGCAAGGAACACAATGAGGATTCTCATTTTAGCTCAACTAGAACGGAGACGCGGGGGAAGGAGAACCTAGGTAGCAAGATCAAATTTCCCTCAAGGGTAGTGGCACATTAGGTCCAAAATGATTCCAAGAATCATAAGTAAGGTTCAAAAGACAAAAACCCATCCTCGCAAATGTTGGGAGCATACATGCTATGGGGTAAGGATCACACATGATTCTATCCGTCCAAGTCAATACACAACAAGACAAACATTCCAGAGCTACATATGAGAAGATTTAGTGGCACAAGGTGTCTACCCAAAGGACAACAAGGCCAAATTTCACTCACATATTTTAGGGCTTGGTATTACTCAAATATCGTTTTACACGTTTAAGTGAATATTAGTTCGTGAAATTACAAAGGTTCTTTCCCCATGGGTTTGAGAGTCTCGCCTACTAGCTTTGGTCCCACCAAGGGGGAAATTAGTAAAAGGGGTGATTCTAAAGGGAAATTCAATTGCAAAATGATTGTTCTCTTTATTCCATTTCATGTTTTATTTGTTTCCCCCTCGTCAAGGTTACAACCACATTATGAAATTTAATTTCCTAAGATTTAATAGATTCATTTAGATATAATACACTTTTCATAAACGTGTGATGATTTATAATTTCTCATAAACGATATTATCAATTTCAATCATTTTCAACTTGATACACTAAAATATTTAACTAACCAAATATGAAAATACATCAATTCCGAATAGCAACGCAATTTCCTTTTCAAATGAATTATATAATTTAAAGAGAATTATTTGCAACTCAATCTTTAACTACACTAATCACTTGCATTTTCACTGTGTCTCATGCCACGTGGATCAACAAGGGGTTAACACAAAGCTAGCATGGATTCAATTTCTCCAATATAAAAATATTATGATATTGCATTCACAGTTTAGAGAGAGATAACAAGATCATAATTTTTCACAACATTTCATAATAAAACTACTTTTCCAACTTTGGGAGAAAAAAGAGAGTAGCATTCATTTTCTTGACATAAGCAACCAATTAGTTTACATAATCAAGCACAAAATTAGAGGAGAGAAAAATCATTTTTTCATAGTATAATCACATTATAGGGTTAGAGAGAAATAAGGGGATTTACATTTTCTTCACACAACTTTCAATTTCATTGTAACTAAGAAGGTTCACAAGAGAAGCATAACATTTTTCACGTGATCAAAATTTCCATTTACCATTTGGTTAGAAGTGTTCATAGGGGTTATTTATAGGCTACTAACATATTCCAAACATCAATTTACTCATACCCTACAAGAGTTTCTCGAAGAGACAAAGTTTGGTCAATGAGAGTTGGTCACAATTACCGTTCAAACTAGCCCAAGTGACTATGGAATGGCCTTAGATAAAGGTTGTTTGAACACCCAAACATGTGATGTATCACTTCTAAGCCTATTTCTCCTCCATGGTGAAAATGTTGATAAATTGATGGAACTAAAATATGATAACATACACTCATTCTAGAGACACATTTCTGGAGCAAGTTGAAAATATTTAGTAATTTATGCTTAAGCAACGTAAGTAAAGGTGGCTCCAAAACAAATGTGGACAAAGTGATTCTCAAGGGAATATGATGAAACCAAATATGGTACATACTTTTCAATGTGGGGAGTAAATAGTTTGAGGTGGAAGAACCAGATTTCTCAGTTGACGAGCATTAAAAAACAAGGTAATTTAGAAGCACTTTATTGTCAACATTTAGTGGGTTCCTCACGCAACCAAATTTTTCAAGTGTCTCCAAAACCCACTTTGAAAACACATCAAACAATTGATTAGATGAGGCCTATTGAATGTGAAGAAATATCCAATTATCAAGGAATGCATTTGAGAGATTAAATTCATAGGGATAGGTTACAAATGCTTCCCACATGTTGTAAAAATAAAATTTACAAGGGTTATTTTTACAATGCAGAGTTTCATTTTCAAGCATTAATCTTTCACAATCTAAAGTCCTAAGTTGTAAATGCATGCGCATTCATGTTTTGGTTTATTAATAACAATTACATGTTTAAGTTGGTTACAAATTTATCTATAGACAAGGTGTTTTCATGGTTGGTTTAACCGAGCACAAAAATTATTTTAATAAGGTTTGTAATATAGTTTGATAGCAATACGTTGATTTCATGATATACACTAAATTTAAATTTTTACTCTACTCAAATTAAAAGTGCAATTATGAAAGCCATGTTAGAAGAAGGGGGATAAATCCATACCTAATAAATTCCGCAGTGGTGACGATGAATTCCTAGAGGAAATATTTTGATGCTATCCGCAAGACAAAGTAAATCCCTTCACCCCAAGTTTGAAAATCATTTTGTCAATAAGATCTAATGTGCCAACAGAAAATATCCCCATTTTGCATACACGTCTATTAGGGAAACCAACATCTGAAAAATATCTACTCTAAAAAATACTTTGATGGACACCCATATTGATGCAAAACTCCCATTTTGGCTCCGGTTGGGAGGATGTTGGAGACATTTGTGAAGTTTGAATTTACAGCTATCTATTGCATTTTTTGAAAGTTTCTAAGACCCTTTTTATTAGACCCAAACGTTGATCCAAGGATCTAATTTTTAACACGGGTTGTGAATATGCTAGCAAAATCTTCAAGGCATTTTCAAAAACTCATTAGTCACTCCAAGAAACCATTTATTACTTGTTTCATTGGGAACTCAAGTGTTACATTCACGTCAAAACATGGTCCTCAAGCATTTTAGAGGAAAACAACAGTTTATGATTTATCACTTGATCTGCTCTAAAAAATACTTTGATGGATACCCATATTGATGCAAAACTCCCCCATTTTGGCCTTGGTTGGGAGGATTTTGGAGACATTTGTTAAGTTTGACTTTTACAACCTATTTATTGCATTTTTTGAAAGTTTCTAAGGCCTTGTTTTGGACCAAAACGTTGATCCAAGGATCTAATTTTTAACGCAGGTTGTGAGTATGCTAGAAAAATCTTCAGTGTATTTTCAAAAAATCATTAGTCACTCTAAGAAACCATTTATTACTTTTTGCATTGGGAACTCAAGTGTTACATACGTCCAAACATGGTCTTCAAGCATTTTAGAGGAAAGCACAATTTATGATCTATCACTTGATTTGCTCTAAAAAATACTTTGATGGATGCCCATATTGATGCAAAAACTCCCATTTTGGGCCTCGGTTGGGAGGATGTTGGAGACAACATTTGTGAAGTTTGACTTGGTCACACCTATCTGTTGTATTTTTTGAAAGTTTTTAAGGGGCCTTTTTATTGGACCCAAATGTTGATCCAATGATCTAATTTTCAGCACAGGTTGTGAGTATGCTAGCAAAATCTTCAAGGTATTTTCAGAAACTCTTTAGTCACTCCAAGAAACCGTTTATTACTTGTTGCATTGGGAACCCAATCAAGTGTTACATACGTCCAAACATGATCCTCAAAAAATTTAGAGGAAAGCACACTTTATGATCTAACTTGACCCACCGTTACTAAATATAACTATTTTCAATTGGAGAGGTACCACACATTCTCCTATTTACATCCTTCTACATACCCTTGTAACTCCTTATAAAACCCTTCTACATACCTTCAACCATTGCATACCTGCATTACCAAGGAACTCACTAAGGAGGGTGTTGCCTCATATTTGAATGAAGATTATGTCTTTAAACCTGCCATTTTCATTTGCCTAAAGTTCTAATGCCTTATCAAATCCTGTTTTGTGCATATCTTGCAATAATTACAGTCTACGAGGACACATTTCTGTCAAGATTTTTCGAACAACTCTTGCATCATTGCCACTACAACATCCCCATGCCATTCTCTCCACCAACACACTTCATTACTTTTAAATTTAAATTTATTATTTCATCTTTTATTTTTATTTATTTTGTTTGTTTGTTTGTTTATTTATTACAATTTGACAATTATTATTGTCGTTATTAGGGCATGGTCCCATGGAGGGGGCTCCATAATATTTTAGTGGATGTTGTTGAGAAAATTTAGGAGCATTTTAACAATTTTAAGGTTTCATGTTTTTTATTACTTTCTTTAACAATACTTGCTAAGATATTATAGGATCCCGTTACATTTTTATGATAATTTGAACGTAAATAAAAAAACATATTTCCCTATAAAATAACTATAAATTATTGGTACGAATGCATGTTATGTTTCTACATGGGTAAAAATCAGCCTAAACTATAGGGGGAAACTCCCAGATCCCCCCTCTCCACCCACCTCTTAAGTTTAGGGGGCTAAAAAAGTGGAGCTCCTATTTTTTAGGCCTAGATTATATTATTTCCCGTAGCTAGCTTTAAAAACAAGCATGGGACCTTATGCTGCAAAAAAATAGGAGCCCAAGCCCCTCCATGGGACCATGCCCTTAGTGGTTAGAGCGACGAAGGAAGAAGGGTGAAGAAACAGGTGTTTTAATGAGGTGCAGTTGAACTGCGGGGAAAATGTTGTAGTGAACCTATACAAATCTTTTATTTCGTACAACCATGATTAATTTTTGTCAATCATAGCTATTTCAAAAAAAAAAATTACAATTTAAGGTTTTTGTTTGGGTGGCATTTAGTATGTTAGATAAGATAAAGACATGAATGTGAACTTGGAAATGAAAAGGAGGGAATTATATACCTGCATGTGCCATTGCATCTATCTCACTTGCATTTTTTACATGAGTACAATTAGCATTTACAATGGTCAAAGTAAAGAATAAGGAAAATGCAATAGGTTTGAGGTTCGTAGTAGCACAACAACCACGATAAAATGCGCTTGTGCAGTTGAAGAGGTTGAAATAAAAAACTGGGGAAAATAAAAAAGGTTCTTGGTTTAAAACCCAACTAACATTATTGATTCTTATAGCAACTTGTAGCCTCTGTTTTCAGTTGTAAGCATAAGAAATTGAAGGAAAACAACAAATGCGTAAAAATTCATTGATAATTGAGCCTCTCAAGCGATGGAAAAATCAAGGACAAGTATAATTTATTAGCCAATCAAGCTTTGCTAATTTTTTATTTCATTTCATCAAGGCTTTTGAATGGGTGACGTTTAATTTGATAGATAACATGTAGACATAAATGATAATTTTGAAGTAAAAAGATGGGAATTAAATACTTGCATGTCCCACACCTATTCCACGGATGAGATTGTTCCTACCCAGAAAATATATGTTATATGTGCTCAACTTTATCAACTCAATCTCACAAAGAGGACAATGTTTCAATTTTGCTTGCATTATTTGTGCATGAGTGCAATTTCTGCTTAAATCGAGCAAAATAAAACATGCAAAAAACCCAATAGGTTCAATGTTCGAAAAATGATACATCTTTGCTCATTTAGTTTTTCATGGCATCAAGGTTTTCAATTAGATGAAGTTTAATTTGATAGATAAAACGTAATGTAAATGAATGGAATGTTGGAAATAAAAACGTGGGAATGGAATACCTAGATATCCCATGTGTTTATTCCATGACTTAGATTGTTCCTACCCACAAAACATCTGCTATCTATGTTCAGCTTCAGCACCTAAAACTCATACATACATTATTCATGTGAGTGCACTTTGAGCTTAAATGGGTCGAAATAACAATTGTTGAAAATTTAATGGGTTCCATGTTAGAAACCCAACCACACTCATTTCTTATAGCACATTGTAGGCCCACTTTTTAGTTTTAAGCTCTAGTAATTGAAAAAAGAAGGTGATGTAGAAACACTCATTGATTATTGAGCCCCTCCAACGTATGGATATATAAGCGACAAGAAGATTTTATCCTCCAATCGAAGTTTATTATTATTTTTTTTACAATGCAACGAGTTTTTATTGGATGATATTAAATTTGTTAGGTAAGGCTATGATATGAATGGAAATTTGGAAATAAAAAGGGGGGAATTAAAACCATGTATATCATGTACATATTCCACTGCACAGATTGTTCCAATCTAAATAACATCTACTATTTATGGTCTACTATATCATCTCGATCTAGCTCACATTATTCACATGAGTGTAATTTGTGCTTAAATGGGGAAAAATAAAAATTCCAAAAATGCAATAGGTTACAGGTTCAAAACCAACTAAAATCTGTAAAAATGAATGAAATGTAATCCAAACATACATCTAATGCAATCCTTCTACAAGATTTTGTTGATAAAAATGACACAAAATCATGCAAGAATTTTAAAAAGTTATGGTTTTATTTCAAAGAGGATGAATCGATGATGATATCGAGGCAACTGCTACATTTTAGTTCATGATTTACCTGAGATGGATGTATGAAAATAAAAAAAATGTCTGTAAATTGATGATGATTGTATTCGATTCAAAAAATATAGAATTGTGTTTAATTTTAAACCCTAGATATTTTAGAGTAACGTATGTAAACTATGATAAGAAACTGCTAGATACAAGATGACATAAGCAATAAGCTAGATAAATATGAAACCTTAAGTGCAAGAGAATGACAGAGTGACTTGGCTGATTTATGATTCCCTGAAGATGATCTAGACTGGAACAACCGATGAATAGGAAGGGCATAATATCACAACTATGCTCGGTAAATTTTGGAACTGTCAGATGAGGCCGAACAAGGGCACATGGAATGGGGCGAGTGTGCCTAAGCACCAGATACCTCTGTTAGTCACCTGTGACCACATAGGAGCTTAGAACCTAGTTTTCCTAGTGTCCCACAAGTTTCTATGGTAGTCGTTGTTAGTCACTTGTATGTCATTGGATGATCAGCAAATTCACCTATAACCTGCAAAGAGATGATGACCTACAAAACCATCAAATTACATCAAGTCCCAAAAAATAAAATATGCAATACATGGGGAGTCAAACTATGTAATGTTCCTAAATGGGACACTTTGACCCCCACTAGGATTTTAGGTAAATCCAACACCAAAGCAACTTATAAAAAATATATATCCAAACTCTATTATATAGATCTAAATTATTACTTAGAAAATGTGACTAGGTATAGAACATAAAACCCATACAAAGCTGACTTAGAACCACTGAAATTTATCCCAAACTATTCAACATTATTTATAATGGTAGAAACATTAAAGAAATACTCGAATAGTGCTTCAAATCAGGTTGGAATAATTTATTTAAATCTGCAGATATGCTGCCCATAAACATAACTATACATAATGCTTCGAAGCCTCCAAAAATTCAGAAAATAAGATAATATGGTATCTAAAAATCAAGGAAAATAACAATAGCTATGAGCATCTCCAAAGCATCCCTACATCACCCTGAATCATCCCCAATGGTATTCGTTATACCATAAATAAGGGCATCTAATGTAATGGCAATATCTTCTTTCAAACCCTTAGCAAAAATATACAAACCTCCTTCATTCAACTATTGGAAAAATTAACTGAAAATATTTGCTAGCATAATGGAAACCCTTGTGTAGAGAATCCTCATAAAATCTTGGAGGGTTTTCATCGTCAAGGGTTTATTTATAAAGGGTTTTGTCTTTAGAAATAAAATAGACAAAGCTGAAAGCTTTGTACAAAATAAGATATGGGGTAAGTGCACCAAATTGGGGGGCAAAAAGTGGACAAAAACCCAAAAAAAAAGGAAAAATGCATACGCGTTCTATTATAACGCGACCATGCTATGATTTTCTAGGTTTGGAATTTACCATAGCATAACACATACACGTTATGTCTGTTATATATATTTTTTAAAAGTACGAGCCTCTATCATTCTATCTCCCTCAAACGCAAGTTTCAGAGCTTCACCATTCCCTCGTGTTTTGTCATTCAGCTGGATCTCAAGCTCAAATGATAATCTCTGAATCACTGAGAAGATCTGAATTGACGATGGCACCATGGAGAAGAGGTAGGCACAATTATTTTCTCAAAATTGCATTGAAATTTTGTTAGGAAATAAGGGATAAAATATGCAGAATAATCCCTCACAGAATCGCAACAGTAGAAACTAATATGCAAAAAATTATTACAGATCTCAAATAAAAGTGCAAAATAAAAGAACACAACACAAAGAGAAGGTATTTAACATGGTTCACCCAATTTGGGCTACGTCCACAAAGAATCACTTACTCATATTTTATTACAAGCCACCACTCTCTCAATACAATACCTAGATCTGTTTGGAGCTATGCTCAACAAACTCTACAGAATTCACACCCGAATTGAAATCACATCTGCAATGTTTTTCATATTTCTATCATATGCATAAAACCATATAAATAGACAACTGCTTAAGCAATTTTACAAAACCATGTGTATCAAAACCATGGGTAAAAACCGTCCCATAAACCTATGGGTAAAAATCCCACCCATATGAGAAAATCACGTTTCCTGATATATCGGGCACATTTCAAGGCCCAAAAAAAATTCAGGGGCTACGCCCCTGAACCCCGGTGAGAATACATGAAAAGTGTATAGTACTCTTAGTGTATAGTATTAAACACTTTCACACATGAAAACAGGCTCCACAACCTAACAAATTTAATAATTATAGAGTAGAATTTGAGTTGAACACATTTTTTTATTGTTACACTTTGAGGTCGAGGGAATCAACCACAACCAAACCCTGATATTCCTATCATCCATCCCAACCCTCCCACAGTTGCTCAATATCCCCCAGGTAGTCAAGAATATTTAGCAGCCCACGTATTTGCAAATAAAATTTAAATTGAGGATTTAATCAAAATAATGAGGGATTCACAACCTACAAACCCCCACCACGCCTCTCTTGCAAACACATTGGAGTCATTAGTTGCTCAAGTTGACATGGAAATGGGGAAAATTGATCATTGGACATCTTACATAGAGGGTTGTAGGGTTTATTATTCCAACAAATTGTCATATGTGGATGTAAAGAAAAAAAAATTACAAAATACCTCATATGCGCCTTATTCACAGACCACCACACTAATTTGCATGTTTCGTTGTCATGCAAATAGTTTCCGATCCATTGGTGCAATAATAATTTGATTAATAATAATTTTTTGGGACCGATGCTGGATGGTGTTTGATTTTCCAACTTGCAATAACAACGAGGTGCCACTATACTTTCTGAGGAAAATATATTGCGAGTTTTTCCTCAACGAGATCCCAAATTATTTTGATTTCCAAGATTTCTGGGGCCAAGGAAAAGGATCTGCGCAAGATCAACCAAGTGCACAATGTGCACCTATTCAGCAGGCTAGAGTCCCCACACAAAATTCCCCTCACCCTAAGACTATCCCTCAGGTAGTGAAGGAGACAGTAGCGATTGATACACTCCATGCTCTTCAGGGCCTATCTGCTACCCTTGTTCGACATAGGAGGGAGATTTTTGAGCCAGATGCTCACGGAGGTACACATAGTATTCCCTCAGGGAATACTAGCATGAGGCCACATATTTTCTCATCATGTGGTAGCATATGTTTGGGACCCGAGGAGGATGATACTTTCATGCATACTAATTTTTGTGGAGTTAGCACTGGGGGTGCACACGATAATATCACTGTCATATGCCTTTTTGAGTGAGACATTATGATTACAGTCATTGGCATCACCTTCGCAGGTATTTGCTAGATTTTATTGTGTGTTAAAAAAAGGTTGGAGTACTTGATTTAATTATATATGTTAAATTTTTGAAATAATTGTATTTTTACATCTATGCATTGATATTACAGTGTGCGGGAGGGGCATCTTCATGCCGACCATAGGCGGCGAGCACCATGTGTACACACACATTCACAGAGGTAATTTAGATTGTTAATTGTGTAAAATTTTCACATACATGCAAATACACACACACACACACACACCTTTTGAAGTCAAATATATGTATGTTCTTTTGTGTTAATCTACTCATGTGATACACGTTTGATAAAGATGTTGACTTTACTAGACACCCCACCATCTCTATGACAAGTAGAGAAAGGTGTTTCCATTTCAATTTCATCTGTGCAATAATCCACTGAGGTATTCAAACAACATGTATTTTCGTTAAATTGCTCATGTAATTCATATTATGTTAAATTACATGTTAATAATTTCCTTCTTTGTAGAATTATTAAATTATGTTAATAATGTCCTTCATTGTGTATACGCATGAGTTACCTGCAACAGGTAACAACCTTGTTCATTTGATTCACAGGCATGGAAGGGTAAAAACAATAGTTCTATATTGATAAAATTAGTTAAAATATTGTCATTACACATATATGTACTTAGTTCTATTTTGGCTAATTCTGATGATTGATTTTGTGATCTTATGTGTAGGGAACTTCAATCCCCTCCATTTTAACTTCGAGGGCACATAATCCTCCATCTCATCATCTTCATACCCTTGTTTGTACTCTAGGAGCCCCTGATGACTCATCTGAGTGTGAGATGTAGGTTCAGCATGATCAAAAGATTGCGGTAAGTTTTTGTATTTATGTAAATACTTTCATTAGCATGGTCTTAAGTACATGTTGAAAACATATATAAATTAAGTTTTGACAAAAAAACATTGTTTTCATTTACAGGTTCAACTACAAGCGAGTATTCAATGGAAGAGGAATCATAGCATGGGCTCACATGATCCAAAGTCATCTCATAGATCTCCATCTTCATCTAAGGGAGGGCCTTCTTCGAGCAAGGCCAAGAGAGGGATAGATTTTGATGATTAGGAAATATATATGTCTCACATGACATTTTTTTGTATGCCAATGTGCATGGCATTGTATGTATGCCTATATGGCATTTGAACTTGATGGTATATGACCTATTTGGGAATTTTTATATTTATTATGCACATTAAAATGCTATTTGAAACTCGATATTTTTGTATGATACCTTACATTTCTGAGAGTAATTTTTCATGAAACTAATATGATGTGCACTTGACAATATTTAAGACATTATGGATTATTTTTTCATTTATTGGTGATGTAAATGTACTAGAGTTTCAATGTATAATATGCATCAAACTTTGGAAATCAATATTTATATAATGTATGTATATAAAGAGTTACCTAATCTAAGTAATTATTCATTCAATTTATCAATTTGTATATGTGTATTTACCTTGCCTTTTCTTCTTCTTGCTCAAGGTCTCTTTGTACTGGTTCTTATCTTATCATGCACCTACTACATTGTTCAATGTTTCTTAGTCCTCTCCCATGTTAAAGCACATGAGCATACAGTCATCAGGACCATCATTAAGACGATTTTTTTTGCAAAAATCATGGATATAAGGATCTAAGGATTCCCACAAAGTCTTACAAGCTTCAATAGTTCAAAGAGAGTCATCACAATTTTATGCCTTTCATCTGTTGATATTTTGAGAATGTATCTCCAGATGCTTTACTCCAATGCTCGAGAATGTCTCTAGATGCAATGACATTCTGACTCAGACACTCAATGATTCTTGATTGTCTAATTCATGTTATTACCTCAAAATCTGTAGGCATTTCAAGTTATTTGGAAATCACATCACACTCTTCACTAGGCTTGATGATTACCCCTATCTTTTTTAAGGCACTTTTGAAAGCATCCATGGGTTTATCATAACATAAATTATCCATGAATGGAAGGTCACTAGGTTATAAGCTAGCTGAATCCCATTCAAAACTAAAAAAGAAAGATTTACTAGGTGATTGATAACTCGTGTGTTCTTGGCCATTCCCTTGTCAAATTCATTCATAAGCCAATCTAGTCATTAAACAAGAACTCCTGGATGAGGTATCCTGGAAGCACCTAGAGCTTTCTCCTCTGAAATGAAACCTCCCCTAGCATTTACTAGGCCACCCTGATGTGTTGGAAAATTCGTTTTAGTGTAAAGAGCTTTTGCTTGCAAAGTATTGCATCTGACAGCCTTAGTTTGACTCAAACTACAGTATTTCATGCGTTTACAAACAATAGGACAGTGAGAGAATCGAATGGATATGGAGAAAACCGTGAGAGGATTTTGTAGAGGGTCTTGACGTGGAGGTTTCAAATCTGAAAAGACATCTCTAGGTGCCATGGAGTCCGAGAAATCACCTGTCGAAGATATATCATTTTTGGGTTTCAAGGCTCTTAAGGTACTATGCGTAGACAAGGTAGCCCGAAAGCATATGGAGCTTTGGCTTCTGAAAAAAAACCTACCCTAGCATTTACCTAGCCACCTCAATGTGTTGGCGCAGTCGTTTTAATGCTAAGAGCTTTTGTTTGCAAAGTATTATGTTTGACATCCTTACATTGACTCAAACTACATTATTTCACATGTTTGCAAACAATAGGACAACACGAGAACCGAATGGAGATGTAGAAAACCTTGAGATCATTTCGTATAGGGTCTCAACATGAAGGTTTTGGATCTAACGAGACATCCTTAGCTGCCACGGAGTTTGAGAAATCACCTATCGAAGATATAACATTTTTTGGTCTCAGGGATCTTAAGGGACTACACCTGGATGAGGTATCCCAGAAGCACCTGGAGCTTTGGCCTTTAAATAGAAACATCCCCTAGTGTTTACCTAGACACATCTATGTTTTGGAAATTTTGTTTTGGCACCAAGAGCTTCTGTTTGTAAAGTAATGCATATGGCAGTCTTAGACTGGCTCAAACTGCAATATTCTGCACGTTTGCAAACAATAGGACAAAAAGATAATTGAATGGAGATGGAGAAAATTATGAGAGGATTTGGTAGAGGGTCCCAACATATAGGTGTCATATCTAATGAAACATCTCTAGGTGCCATGGAGTCTGAGAAATCGCTTGTCAAAGATATAGATTTTTTTGGTCTCAAGGCTCTTAAGGGACTATGCCCAGATGAGGTAGCCTGAAAGCACCAAGAGTTTTTGCCTCTAAAACAAAACCTGCCCTAGCATTTACCTAGCCACCCCAATGTGTTAGAATATTTGATTTGGTGCCAAGAGCTTCTGTTTGCAAATTATTGCGTCTAACAGCCTTAAACTGACTCAAACTGTAGTATTTCGCGCATTTACAAACAATATGAAAGCGAGAGAACCGAATGGAGATGGAGAAAACATCAAGAGGATTTTGTAGAGGGTTCCAACATGGAGGTTTTGGATCTAACAAGACGTCTTTAAGTGCCAAGGAGGTTGAGAAATTGTCTGTCGAAGATATGACCTTTTTTGGTCTCAGGGATCTTAAGGGACTACACCCAGATGAGGTATTTCGGAATCACCTCAATATTTTTCCTCCAAAACAACACCTCCCCTATCATTTAAATGACCACCCCAACATGTTGGAAAATTCAGTTTGCCTCCAAGATCTTTCGTTTGGAAAGTATTGCGTCCGGTAGCCTTAAACTAACTCAAACTGCATTATTTCACGCGTTTGCAAACAATAGAACAAGGAGAGAAATGAATGGAGATGGATAAAACCAATAGATTATCTTTTATAGGGTCTTGACATCGAGGTGTAGGATCTGATGAGACATATCTATGTGCCATGGAGTCCAAGAAATCACTTGTCGAAGATATAGCATTTTTTGGTCAAATAGCTTTGAACAAAAGTCTATTTTACAAAAAGTCATATAACTTGAACAAATGACCTAATATTGACCTAAAAATTTTCATGAAGCATCATGAAGCCTTCCTCTATCATCTCCTAAAGTTTATAGAAAAGGATAGGTCTACATTTTTCTAATACCATCTCATTTTCATGCTACAATAGTGCATGCTATAATAGTGTTAGGTTGTCCGATGCAATATTTTTAAAATGGAAGCTCTTGGCACTGAACTGACTGTGTAAAAACATCAGGGTGGCCATGTAAACACTAGGTTAGGTGTTATTTTGGAGGCCAAAGCTCCTGGTGCTTCTAGGCTACCTCATCCGGGCATAGTCACTTAAGAGTCGTGAGACAAAAAAACCATATAACTTCAACGGGCGATTACTCGGACTCTGTGGCATGTAGAGATGTCATGTCAGATCCTACACCTCCACATAGGGAACCTATATGAGATCCTATTTTTTTTTTCCATCTCCTATCAGTGCTCTCATTGTCCTATTGTTTGCAAACATGTTAAATAGTGTAGTTTGAGTCAGTGTAAGGTTGTCAGACGCTATATTTTATAAACGGTAGCTTGTGGGACCAAATCGTCTGTGCCAACACGTTTGGATGGCTTGTTGGATGCTATTAGAGGCCTTATTTTGGTTTCCTACACTCCTCATGGTTCCGAGCTACCTCATCTAGGCATAGTCCTGTAAGAGCCCTAGGACCAAAAAATCATATAACTTTGACGTGTGATTACTTGGACTCTGTGACACCTAGAGATGTCTCATCATATCCTACACCTCCAGCTAGGGAACCTCTTATGAAATACTATTCCATTTTTCCCATCTCCTTTCGGTCCTCTCATTGTCCTATTATTTTCAAATGCACAAAATAGTGTAGTTTGAGTTAGTGTAAGGCTATCATATGCTATATTTTGCAAACAGTAGCTCGTGGGACCAAAATTTCTATGCTAAAACATTCGGATGGCTTGGTAAACACTATTGGAGGCCTCGTTTAGGTTCCATATGCACTTCGTGCTTCTGGGATACCTCATTTGGGAGTATTCCCTTAAGATCCCTGAGACGAAAAGACCATATAGCTTTGATGTGTGATTACTCAGACTCCATGGTACCTATAGATGTCCTGTCAAATCCTACACATCCACCTAGGGAACCTGTATGAAATCATATCTCAATTATTTCCATCTTCTTTTCATTTGAATCAGTGTAAGAATGCCAGATGCTATATTTAACAAACGGTAGCTCATAGGGACCAAACTATATGCTCCAACAGATCTAGATTGCATGATGAATACTAGTGGAGGCCTTATTTTGGTTCCCTATGCTCCTCGTGCTTCCGGGCTACGTCTTTCGGGCGTAGTCCCTTAGTATCCCTGAGACCAAAAGAATGTATAACTTTGACGGGTGATTACTCAAACTCTTTGGTACCTAGATATGTCTCGTTAGATCCTAAACCTCCACCTAGGGAACCTATATGAAATCCTATCTCATTTTCTTCCATCTCCTTTCGATGCTCTTGTTGTCCTATTGTTTGCAAATGCATGAAATAGTGCATTTTGAGTCAGTGTAAGGCTGCCAGAAGCTATATTTTGCAAACGGTGGATCGTGGGACCAAACCGTCTACGTAAACACGTATGGATGGCCTAGTGAACGCTAGTGGAGGACCTAGAATGACATTACTCCAATGTTTGAGAATGTTTCTCCAGATGCATTAATCTAAGATACATTACTTCATTATTTGAGAATGTTTCTCCAGATGCATTGACATTCTTATTCAGACACTCGATGGCCTCTAAATCTGTATGCATTTCAATTTGTTTGGAAATCAAATCACACCCTTCTCTAGCCTTGATGACTAGCTTGTCTCTATTTTCTCCATCTCCATTCGCTCCTCTCGTTGTCCTATTGTATGCAAAAGTGCCATATAGTCCAGTCAAAGTGAGTGTAAGGTTGTCCATTTTAAACCATGTGAATAATATAGGTGGTTCATACAATATAGATAGTGAAATGAGAATTTTAATATGATATTTTTACAATATGGGTGGTGAAATGAGAATTTTTGTTTGTTGTTCCTTTCTAATATTTAATTTCCCTTAGCTTTACTTGGCTTCAAGCATAATAAGTTCTCTACTAACAGTGCCAACCACATGAAGGTGGAAGTTTTTTTGGCACCACTAACCTACATAAACATGTTAGTAAGCAATTAAATAAATTTTTAAATCATATAGAATTTTTAAAAAATCATTAAAGTAAATATTCAAATTAAATTCAGGAAGAACATACCTTTGTAAATTCAATCCAATGAACCACAAGGATCAACTCTACTCTTGAGAGTAGCAAGAATTGCTTCATGATCTGATTCACGAACCTTCCACAGATTCTTGTTTAATGGCCTACCTTGATATTTGATCAACTTAATATTCGTTGCAAGAACCAAATTTGAATAGTGAAGTATCTTTCGATGTACTTCATAGTCTTCAAACAACCAAATATTTGATTTTTTGATGAGATATCATCGAAGCCAAGTTCCAGTGACTACCGCTGACCCAGTGGGATACTCAAGGTCTTTACCATCAATGATTTTGGAAGTCAAATTTTTTCCCCTCTACACAATGAGACAAGAAGTAGTTTGTTCCATCTTAGTTAAATTTCGTCACACTAACTGCAAAAATGTGCCATACATCACAAAGTAAAAATCAATTCAAATTTAAAATACATTAAGAGTTGACCATCTAACACATGGCATGTACATATATTTATGTACCTTTTTGCACTAAATCAGAGACTTGGTCAAATTCAAGTGATGTTTTCATTTGATCTAAAGACACTGCAAGTTGTAATGCTCATGGAACTTTATGTGTGTCAAGTGGAATTAGAGGTTTACAATTCCATTCATCTACCCACTATTGTGACTCACATTCATTCCATGCAAAATCAATGCATGATATTAAAAAACATGCCATGCACCTAGTATAAATAATCTACGAATTTACATTTAAACTACATAATGAGTGCATATCATTTAATCCTGAAACTATCATATAATCTTCAAATCTTGCTAGATGTTGTTCCTCTATCAAAAAAAATATCTACAAATCATTGATCTCTCTTGAGACTCATGGTCCATGTTCTTGATACAACAATCAACAATGTTGTTTGCATCTTTAAATTTACATCTGTAAGTTCTATTTTCACGCATGTTCATGTACCATCATGCTCTCCTTTTCCATGTTCTGCCTCAGTAAAACTCCATATATGTTGTACATTTATTTCTTTATGCATCCTTCTTATCCAATTAAACATCCATGCATTCTTCAATTGTGATGTGCAGTTGTTTGACCAAATGTAATGTTTATTGAAACTAATGTTCCTCACATTCAAGTTTGCATAAAACACCTAGAAATACCCTTGCACATATTTTTTAGAATGTGTCCGATCATCACTGATGTATAAATGATACTCTCTTAATATTTTTTGATCTTTCTCAATGCTTTCTAGAGAGTGCATGAATGTTATATGAACGAAAATAGCAACTTGTACTGAGTTATAATATTGAGATTGAACCTCCATTTGTGGTTGCAATGTGTAATTATCTGTGAAGTCAACTACTAAAACAATTGTACCAAGTGGGAATGTGTCGTTGCTTAACTTGAATTGTGCATCCAACCATCGAGCTCTAGGTGTGTGCCTTGCTTACTCATTAACAAATTTCCCTCTGAATTTGACCATATATTCTAATACAGGAAATTGTTTTGTAACAAGCTCACACCTCTTTGATTATTTTTCATCTTTTAATTGAAATACTACTGATTTATATTTGTTGAAACTAACCAATTCTCTTCCTATTGAATTTTTACTTTCCTTGTGGATACAACTTTTTAGATTTGGCAAGCCACCACATACATTGCACGTTCCATTCAAACATGCTTTGTTATAAAAACAATTGTCTAGTTGATTTTTCACAAAATATTATCAAAATAAATTCTCTTGAAAAATTTGGTGGGACATTTAATCCACACTCCTGAAACATGATGTTAGTATGTAAACCACAGGATGTATTTGACAAAAGACATATTATAGTGTATTGAAAATTCAAAATGATTCCTACAACAACAAGTGGTATGTGAGTGATTGATTTTTACATAAAATGAGTTTTCTCATTTCAAAGAATCTTTGGTTAATGTTAATTTGTGAATTTTCATTCTTAAACTTAGAGAACGATTATATTTGAGTCATATCTAAGAAATGTTTTGCACATGATTCATGATTACGAGAACCTATTCTTCTTTTTACTATATCTCTTCTATTTGATGACACCCTTGTGTTCTCATTCCAAAATTTTACAATTAATTCTTTTAGAATATCAGATGTATTTTTTTCTTTCCATGGGATTTTACTAGAGAAATCCCAATAGTTAGTGTTATTGACTGACTCAAGACTTTTGTGTCTCTCTATTTATTTCATCAGTGTTTTTCTATTTAGATTTAAAGCATTGCTTGTTTTTCTAATCAAACCTTTATAAATTGTTTTATCACTTACTATACAATTAGTAAGTGCATGTTGTGTAGCATTACTATCTTTGGTGCATATTTTTCCACCTACAGTTTGGTATGCTTTATGTATATTTTCAACAATTGACATGCATTTTGATCAGCAACATTAGATGTTCGTAACCCCAGGGTCTTCATTATAGGTCTCATCTTAATTAATTTCATCAACGTAACAAATAATTGACATCTTTGTGTGTCATTTAAATTCTCAAAGTAATTATCCCAAATTCCACTAGATTTTCTTCTCAGATTTCTTTTAGACATTTTGATAGGCATTGGTTTCATAATTTTTTTCATCAATTTCAATTAAGTGAATTGGTTTTCTTCACAAAATGGAAGGAGATGTTCTTAGAAGTGAATATTCGTTAACAAGGTTATTTTCTTCATTCAGTGTTTCCATACAAATTTTGGGGTTAACATTTAGATTCTTAGGTAAAGGTTCAACATTTGGATTCATATCAATTTCTTCATCCATACCAACATTATCATTCAATTCAATATCATTATTCATTGAAAAATCATTATTCTCTACATTTTCATTGTGTATTTCATCCTCATTTTCTAAAACATTAGCTACATTTGATATATGCAGATGCATCTTGTCTTTGCACGAAGTTTTCACATTCTCTTCAATTTATTTATTCTCATCTCTTCCAATTGCTCCAGTATCTTTTTATTTACTTTCCTCTTGTACTTAACTCAGAATTTTATCGCCCATGATTACAAAAATTCAATTAGTGGGGTATGGGACAAAAATGATCTACTAAAAAATCATGTAAGAATGTACAGAAAGCTGCAGACTAGACATAATGGATACAGAATATCGTCCCATGAAAGAGATGAAAGGGATGTTGGGGGGCCATAATATATAAACAATAGCATAATAATGCGTATGCGTTATTATTTTTTCCTTTTCCTAACCCATGCCTTAAGGCTTGGGATCCGAGTTTGGATCCCCAAGCCTAGAGGCATGGACCTGCAAAAAACACAACAAACCATGTATTTTTACAGGAAAATGCAAAAAATCTAACTTCCGCCATGATAAATCGACATCAAATGATCAAATCGTATAAAAAACATTATACCACAACGTAAAGACAGAGTTTCTTCTTTGTATAAATATAATTTTCCAATTTTTCTAACAAATATAAGGTTTCCAAATTATTTATTTTCTAACTATGCCTTTTTATAGCTATTTTTTGAAGTTTAAACATGTCTATCTTTTGTTGTGTATATTTTATTTGACTCATCAAAATTGAATAAAAAAATTTTAAGCACAAACTAAGACTAATTCTATACATATTAAAAATAAATAATTGTTGATATTGTTGAGGTAGTTAGGGGGGCACGGTCGAAGCTCCATTATTTTCCAAAACATTAAATTTATGTACTAGAAAAATCATTAAAAATAATACTCGCTAAAAAAATAAAAAATAAAAATCTGTCACAAACTAGATGCTCCTAGCTATCTTTCTACCAAAGGGTTTTCAAAAATACTAAACAATGCTCAAATAATGGTGGGGGCACACGAAAGTCATTCTATTATGTTTTGTAACAAAAATAGGAGCACCTATTGGTATTTTAGTTATTTGAACCACTTAAAATCATATGTTTTCATTAAAATTTAGTAACTTAGAAACTAGACTCAAAATGTTACCATTCATTTTTATACAACATCTTCCAATTTTGAGTGTAACTATTTCAAAAAACTTGTACATGTAGAAGTTTTTTATTTTTCAAAAAAATGTGTCCACTTAAGACCCCCTTTTGGCCCCCCAACTTGTTGCACTTAACATATGAGAGAAAATAATCAAGTCCTCCTCTCCAAGCAATTCTCATTATTTAAATAGAAGAATTAGATCTAATGACCACCTCCAAAAACCAATCACATTTTCCTTCCTCATTAAATTATTTCACCAACCATTTACCTTCCTAATGTAAGTCGCATTTTTCTAGAGTGAATAACTTTGACCCATATTTTTTTACATAATTTCGTCTTTTTTCCCACTAACCTTCTCATATTAGGAAAGTCACATTTTTCCGTAGGATGGATAACTAATGCCAAATGTTTTTTGCCTTATGTTTTTGTTTTCTAGTTTTAAATTAATAACAGTTGTTATAATTACATATGATATTTTATTTTATTTTATTTTATTTTTCACTTCATAATAAAATATTAAAACTTAACTCACCCTTATTTTCTTCCCAAGTAGCCATCAGGTAGAAAAAAATAGGCCAAGGGTCTTCGATTTGGAAAGGGATATTATAGACTAACCTCAATGGTCACTCAACTAAGTGAACTTACGACCAAGCACTGTAATACATCTCAGACTCCATTTATTTCTTGTGTATGTGTGAAAGAATCGTGCCCTAGGAATCCCTTGTGTAAGTGCACTTGATAGTGGGCGATAGCTAGATGTACCAATGTAAATAGATGTGTGGATGGCAAAATGAGATGAGCTTCCCCTTCCTTTGAAGTGTATGCAAAAAATGCAGTCTCTTGTCCCTTGAATGGATGCTAGATGGATGTCTTTAGTGCTCTTATATACCTTTGGATACAAGCTTAGGTGATGATAATAGATGCTTAGAGGTTAGCCTTTTATTTTGGTCACATAGATTTGTATTTATATGATTCCCTTAGTTGAATATCATAATTGACAATTGGAAGGCTGACCCATAAGAAAATAAGATTCCTAAAAGATAAAAGAGGCCCAAAGAGAGCGAGTAAGGTGTAAATATGATAGGGGCACCCAGAGGGGATGAAGGCGCTTGGGCACTGGTTTCCTGAGTCATAAAAGATAAAACAATAAAGTACCAATTGGGCTATAGGGCATGAAAGACCAAAAAGAAGACAGGAAAAAAAGCAAAGAAGCCAAAGATAGTTGTCAATTACTAGTTTTATCACTTAGGAATCATATGAATGTAAGTATGCTTTTAAGACCTAGGAAATTACCCAAGTGCATGATTTTGTGTCTACATTTTCCCCCACTTTATGTTGTTGAGTGAATAATCGATAGCATAAAGTAGTTATAATATGTGTACCTTTTATTCCTTGTATATTGATGGTGAAAGTGTGCTGAGTGGCCACGTGAAAGTGTGAAGTGATAAAAATGAAGTGTGGAAGACAAGAAAGAGAAAGTGACCCTCGGGGTGAAGCATATGGTGTTGTACCTATTTTTTTCTTGATGAAGAGTTGCTTCGTGTTGTGTATAAAGGAAAGACTAGAAAAAGAAGAATGAAAGAGTAGTCAAATTTATGAATTATGAAAAATCTTGTAAAGGCATGTAAAAGTATGTAAAAAGGAAAGTGTGCACCTGATCCGTGAAGAGTGAAAAAGGATAGAGAATTTCCTAAAATGTTGTAGAAGAGTGATTTTTTAGGAAATCTCACACAAAGTGCGAGTTTTTTAGGTGATATCCCATATTGTTCTATGTTTAGTTCCATATTATACTGAGTTGAAATGGAGAAAGAATGCATTCTACTTGCTGGAAGACTTTGCATGTACTATGAAACCAAATCTATGAACTACTATGAATTGTGGTTATATGAGAAAGTGACTATAATTTCCTTTTGTCATAGCTGCCCAAGAAAGGTCAGGAGCTCCCAGATGTTAGTGTCTATATCTAGGCATTTGATTTTTTGTTGAACTAAGGACCCAAGTCAAATTCTGGGCCATTTCTATTATTGTATTATATTTTGTTTCAGTACTATGCATGCTTGTATTGTAGCTTTGAGCTACTATATCAGGTGACTAATTCACCCAATGTATGCCCCCCCTCATTTTGGGTGCATGTGACACTGATAGGAGGATGTGGTCCAAAGGAGAGGACCTGAAATTGATCTAAATTGTATCCCTGCAGGGGGAGGGGAAATGTGCTTGGTAGAAATCAAAGCACATGAAAATAAAGTGACTAGATGCATGCATCAGTAGAAAAAACTATAAAACATGCAATAGAAGACATTGTAACAAACAAGAAGAAAAAATAGGTCATGAAAAAAAAGTTTCAAAAACGGGACATTGCTCACAATGTCACAAGACAATCAGGGCCAAAGTAGCCAAAAGCATACTGTGTGCACACAAGACAAAGGGCATATCCTGCAAACAATAGAATACAATGAAAACAATAGCAAGTAAGATAAATAAGACAACTATGGTGGAAAATAGTCCTGCAAAGTAAATGTTGAACATGAAGCACCTATTAGCATGTTAAAAAAATAAAAAATTATGTCAAAGCATGTATAGATCAATTGAAATTGTTGTGTTAATAAGAATAAGAATTAGTATATAATAGAACAATAACACATGTGATGTGTGAGAAAGTAAATGCCCCCAACAGCCTCAATGGGACTGGTAGAAGCTATTTTTCTAGGCATCAGTGTTACATGTAAGGATTTATAGGAATTTTGCATACACATCATATAAGGGGACTTTATTTTATTCCATCACACACATTCTTCATACTTGGTACAATCTACATCTATCCCACTATCATAGTGAAACTTGCACAAGGGAAACCTAGGGCATCATTTCACACATAAGCATGAAGAACTACATAGAGTTGAAGATGTAGTGCAATGCTCACTCGTAAGTTTACTCTTTGGGTGACTGTTGGCGTAAGTCTAACTCCCCATTCTGAATATTTTTTATTATATTTGATGTGGTTTGTGGGTATGTGCAGGTAGTCATCTATTTTGTATATTACATGTACGATCAATGACATTGCAATGAAACTAGAGTGAAAAAGAGATATCAACAACAAAGCTCCTCCAGCCTAGAAAATACCAGAACCTGAGCATCTGAGTGAAAACAAGTGACCATTTTAGTCACTAGCATGTGGGGTGCTCCTATCCTCCTATGGGAACTTTTGTCCCTAACGTTTCCAGGGTTATGAACCCTCATCGAGTCTTGACGAAACTGTTTCCAGCTATATCCAAAAAATACTCAGTCCAGATCACTCGAAGGTTGTGTAGAATCAGATAATTCATCTTCCCCTCTCATTTGTTCAAGTTTTTACATTGTTAAATGCTTATTACTTGTACATACTATATATAATTATAATAATATCATCTATTATAGCAGTTAATATGAAATTAAGGTTTAATTCAATTTAGATTAAATCACTTCTTAGACTTAGGATTTAGAACCCTCTACCTTTGGTAGAGAGTGCATTAACATCTTCTACATGTTCATGGATCTTACACCCATTTGGTTATATATTTTCTTATAAGTAGGCACTAGTACGGTCTTCTTTCTATATCATTCTATATAATTCTGAGAAGAGAACGAGAATAATCTATATACCCTCTTATCCCACATACACAAAGTCTCATTTAGATCCACCTTTTTATGCAATGCATATCAATCTCTCTCCCACAAACTAGATAATCTTATTTACAATGGTTGTGCCTTAGGTGATTACTTACTAAAAAAAGGATATTCCAAGCTTGTTGAGAATTTGTAAAATAAAATTTAGACCAAAAATATTTGGTGTTTTAAAGGACTACCAAAGGGTAATTGTTTTCTTTAGTATGTTATGAAAAGAGGTATCCTCAAATGGGACCAAATTCAAAGGATATATTTCCATGGGCCTTCATGTTTGTTTCATGTGAAACAGAATCAAAAAACCAAAACCAACTTCTACTTCACTCCACCTTTGTTTGGAAAGTATGGTCATGATTTTTTAATAAGATGAATAAAACTTGGTGCTATCCAAAAAAAATTCATCAACATATCCAAAATTGGTAGGTTTTGGGTCCTTCATAGCCTAAAGCTTATTGAAAGAAAGAAATAACATAATATTTCAAAAAAAAAATACTTATTTCCATCCTAAGATTTTTATTTAAATTAAATAATTCCATTCAAAAAGTATTTATATCTCAGGTTTAAATGCCTCATAATTTTTTTATAGGTTTTAACGACACATTCTTATAAAATGGAATCTCCTTTGACAAGTTGAGAACATGACGACTCTATGAGATGAAAAAAGAACATCTCTAAATGGACTTCTCCCCGTACTTGATTATTAATTCTTCACTTTGATAGTTCCTCAAAAAGAAACCATGGGATTTCATGAACTGGGATTATACGGGAAGAAAAGATTACTCTAAAAATTTATTCTCTCAATATCCCTTGGGTCACTAATAAACTATTGATATTGGATTAAGGAAATGATATTTAAATGGGATTCTTTATTTATCATTAATATGATTAATCAATTATTATCAAAATTTGCTATGATTTAGGTGTATCCTTTTCCTCTGAGGTTAAGCCCTACACCTTCAATGACAAGGCATAGATGGGGCCATTTTCACATTCACTTTTCCTCTTCCTTATGTGGCTAGTCATTGATTTGCCACCTCAATGGGGCAGTTAGATCCCACCTCCTCAACATGGTGGTTGGATTTCTCCACCTCCCCAGAGTAAGGTAATCATGAGTTCATCTCATTGGCCAATTCTGAATCCAGGTGGCATTACTATGGTTGGCTCTCCACCTCTAGACTAGGTGATAGTGGTGCTTCTGACTCTTTTGGTCAATTTTTGGAATCCCGATGGTTGAGATACACCTAATCTTTTGATGGAAGAACCAAATGGCCTTTCTAGCACATTTCAAGGCCCTCCTTTCCAAATATGATCTGCCATTATCCCTAAGTGTTATTGTTTCATATGCTTGAATTTCTTGTGCCCATTTGATGAATTTTTTTCATCTTTTTATTATTATTTTTGCCATGTGCCTCTGCTACCTATTTTAGCTCTTCAACCATATTGTTTCTAAGTTTTGTATTGCCTTTCCAATATTTTCTGAAGTGTAATTTCTTCACCATATTTTTATTACAACCATATTATATTTATCAATAATATATTGATGCGTTCCACTAAAAAAAAAATTACTTGAGAAAATAAATTGATAATATTTTTTCATTGGAAAGGAAGTTCAACTCTATAACATTTAAGCAAATTTATCATTGATAAACAAATACACCTGAAAATTTTATGTCGAATTATGGGACTTCAATTTTTTTTGGAATTTGGTAAATGTTGAGGGTGTTGAGAGGACCCACATCATTTTACAAGGAGCCCCATAGGCCAGATAAAGCAATGCAACAAAGAAGAGAAGATGCCCGAAAGCAAAGGAAACAAAGGACCAAAACAGGCCCTGGAAAAACACAAAGATGAAAGAAGCACCAAAAAGGAAGAAAGGAGAAGCAATTGTCCAAAAGCAAAAACTAGTTGTAGCAAACTAGAAGGAAAAGAAGCATTTCCACAATAATTATACCCAGTAGCAGCAAAAAGAGAGTAGTTGCAGCCCAGGGGAGCTACAAGACCAAGAAAGAGAGTAGCAGGAAAGTGAGGGGAAGAGAGAAAGAAGGGAAATCAATGCCTTCCCTTCTTCCCTTTCTTTGAACGCACTAATTTCCATATTTCTTGTGTAATCATCTCAAAAATGTGAGGGTTATATTCTGCTAATTTTAAGTCTGAGGTTCACACAAGGGGGTGGTCGCTATCCTTATCCGAATCAAAGTGATCGGATTCATGGGGCTACTTCGGTGCCAGAGACAAAGAGGGATAGTAACTAGTGACTGCCTAACCTCTGTAGAAGGTGCTGAATGAGGAGGGCTTGCAACTGTATGGACAACAACTATAGTAGAAAGGGTTGTAGCTGTAACTAAGGGAGCTGTAGTTGGAACTCTTTGATCTTCCAAGTTAGCATTATCTTCATCCTCTGAAAAATCTTCTCCTTCTAAATATGGAGTGCTCCTATGCTTAGCGATTGTTCCTCTTATGTGTGGTGCCCGGGTCTTCTTTTAGGCACATGTAGCATGGAGATGACCTGGTGTTCTACAATTTTGACATTTGTAAGCAGTATTTTCATAGTCTAAAATTTGGGAATAACTAGTGTCACCCATTTTAAGGGTCATCATGTCTGGAAATCCCTTATTGAGATTGAATTCAATACATATCCTAAAAAAAGTATACAGACCGCTCTATAACCTTTGAACATCGACCTTGATGAACCACCCAAGGAGATTTCCAATATCCTTCAGAGAAGAAGTAAAATGAAGGGGTAGGTTTGGCAACCTCACCCATACTGGGACCCGCATGATGGAGAAGGTATTCGAGTCAAAATATTGAAACCATGGGGTGGTGAAAAGTCCCGCCGAACCCTAGAACCAAGGGCCCTCGTCCATGGTTTTTTGATAATCATGTTGCTCATTGAAATAGACAATGAAGTAACTCTGGGCATAAAATAAATATTTGTAATTTTTTGTCCATTAGGTGTGAATCCAATGGATAAACTACATTTGATGATGGCCAGACACCATTAAATTTACAAAACAGGGATTTTTATTTAATGTCTCGTAGTAGGTTTAAATATTCTTAATCTTTGATGTCCAAGACCGGGGTTTTAAAGACTTGCTCAACAATGTAAGTCGAGGGAGTGGGAGAAGGTGTTGTTAGGAATTTTGAGGATAAGGCATTATTAAATAGTGCCTTCTTAAAAGAAACAACGCTATGATTCTTGCCCCTCCCAAAAGAAACCAGTCAAAAAAATCAAGGAATCACTGGCTATCCCGTAGGAGAAGAGAGGAAAATTATCCATAAGTAGTTTTCCCGAAAAAATAAGGCCAAAAGAGCCAAGCTTATAGCCTAATTTTTGGGCAAGAGTACTTTCAAATCTAACCCATTGGAAAATCGGTGGAGCTGTAGGGGCAAAGTATTACTTAAAAGAGTATGAACTAAAATCTAGAGATGCTCTGCACTTTCAGCAAGAGGCTGGGGGGAAGTGTGTGTCAGGGCACTAAATGCAGTAATTGGAGCACATTTAGACTCCCACATTTCTTTCACTACAATAGAGCCATTAGAGGTGAACCGGATTGGTATGTGAAATGGGAATAGCCCCATACCAAATCCCAACTCCATACATAGAGTTGGACTCACAATCCTTTTTCTCACATTGAACACCTATTAGTCACACTGGAGTCCTAGACCAAGTAGCACCACCATCATTGACCCCTTTGTCATCAAAAAATTCATCCTACACCATAATAATGTCACTGATCTACACAACAACTTTTTTAAAGACTTCAAAATATTCACAGCTGTTTTGACCACAATCGTTCCAAGAAGAATGCACATTTAAGGAGGATCCAGGACAAGCTTGCATAGCCAAAGAATAGCCACTAACGTAGGCACCAAAAAAGGAGCTCAAGGAAGAGGAATGGATAGGATTTGCAAGGGAGCCCATTGTGAATCTACAAACTTGAGTGTCCAGTATCAAAGTTAGGTATGGGACTTTCATTTAAATTAAAAAAAAAAGGATGTGTTTTTTAATGACTTGTCCATTGTTTCCATGCGTTTTGAGCTAATTTTAAATTTTAAATTATAAATTTTATCTCTAAATTAAGATCAGCATATTATTTTAAGTGATGGATTTTATTTTCTTTGTTCAATGTGATACGCAATCATGGGTTGAATGTGATATTATTCTCCCCTTCTTGGTTGTGTTTAGTACTCTAAGATTACTAGCATACCTATATTATATAAATATATGTAATATATGTTGAGAGGTATATATTACATATATTTATATATTATATAAATATATAGGTGCCTTGTGAACTTCACCTCTCGTCATATTTTACATGTCATGTTTTGATTTATGTTCTATATATGTAAAATATGCCGAGAGGTGAAGTTCACAATGCACCTATATATTTATATAATATATAAATATATGTAATATATACCTCTTGACATATATTACATATATTTATATAATATAGGTATGCTAGTAGCAACTGCTGGAGTTGCAGAATATAATACCTAAAATAAAGTACAGAAAATAAGGGGGAATTTTGTTTGTGCATGAATAAAATCAAATATCTTACAAGGAACATCATAAATGCATTTAAAGGAGGAACCATATCTCTTAAGAGAATGAGTATGAGAAAAAAAAAAGGAAGGTCTATAATACAAAAAGTTCTTATGGATTTTATTAGTAACCGTATTATCAAGTTAAAAAAATACAATCTTTTTTCATATGAATTGAAATGCATATTGTACATCACATGTAATGACAAATTCATAGAATGAAATGTGTGTTAAACATGGTACATTATTTATATTCCAAGGACATAAGTATTTTTTCCTTAGCGTTCTATTTTGATAGTAGTTTTCCATTCTTCATCTTTACATAACGCTCATATGAAAATGGCAGAGATATTTTTAGACTCTGCAACGACTTCACTTGAGAGATAGCCACAAATGTTAACCCCATTGTTTCTCTTTCTTCAATATCAATTATAGCCATGGAAAATGTCAAACCTTGTGATTTATGTATCGTCAATGCCCATGCCAAGCATAAGGGTAATGGTGTGTGTGTCCCCTCTATATTGGTGTAATTGGGATGGTATGCGGAGTTCTATCTACAAATGGTATTCTAAAGTAACTATCAAATTCAACCATTACAAACATTAGCGGGTTTGGTGGACCACTACCAGGTGCATATATTATGCTTCGAATATATCCCAAAGCTCCATTTACAAGACCTACTTCTATCCAAAGATTGGATGTTAGCATAACCCTTGCATCATTAGAAATTAATAATTCTAAATCAAGTTTGTCATTCAGACCTCCTGCCAGTGTGTTGGTGGTACTTGTTCTAGTTGCAATGCTACGTGTGACAGGTCTTTTCAATGAATGCAAATTTTTTTGTGGTTATTCACGTTAATCTTTGTCGCCTTCAGGTGAATATTATTATAGAATTCGTCATTGCTATTTTTGTCTAATACAGAACTTGTTCTACTCATTAACAACATCCAATCATCCAGTATCAGATTCGCATCTCTGAGATTTTCCAAAAGTTGTCGAAAATGTTTTTGGTCTTCATATTCTCCTCCTTGCCTAAATACCTTATCTAATGTAACAACTGTTATGAATGCTTCCCATAATAGCTTTGCGCGTTTATTACTATCATATGGTAGTTTATCGGCAACAAGAGGAAGTTGCCCCAAATATCCTACCAAAACCATAGAAAGACCACCAAAACTCATGTCTGCTCTTTCAGGGAATGCTTGATGAAGTCAGGAGTCCATGTTTTCTAGCAAAATTTGTCCAATGAACCTCATTTCATCAATCAATACATATTTTATGTGGCGGATATCTTGTTTGAATGTTGCAAGTCTCGATCCTTCTAATTCTGCAAAATCTGTAATAGGGATTTGAAGTTGTGAATGGATCGTCGAGGCACCAATATTAAAAGTTACAACTCCCGTTGTTGTAAGCAATAGAAGAGGATAATGTTCAGGGAATTATGCATCAAGAAGTGCCTAACGAATCACACCAATGAAATAGGATTTTCATGTTCCTGTTGTTCCTTGAACTATCATGAGCAATGGAATGTTATTTCAATGTTTATTATAATGTTTCATTGTTATATCAAGTGCTTGTTTTTTTAGCACCCAAGGTTTCGTAATTGAAATTTGGGGCTAATTCATCGTCTATAACCAACCCATTTTCTTTCATGTTGATTATGAATTATATCACTTTACTTGTGTATTCTTCACCTCGATATTCATCATCCCACGATGCTTGTCTGTCAATACCTCTCCTTCCTAATATATCTATTTCCGCCACTTACAAAATTTGACCATGATGAATCCTACATATGATTTCCCAATCATGTTCTATTGTATTCTGTTGAACATTTTGATTAATTTCCTCTTCAGAATCACTGTTATTTTCAACATCTTCTACTGTAATCCTCCTTTCAACATACCATGGATTATAATGGAATGATTCTCAGTTTGAACTTATTGAATCAAAATCAAGTCTGATATCTATATCCCAAAACGGCTTGTAAAGCAACAACTCTGACTAACAAAAAACAACCCGTTTATGAGATTCCCACGAAGGGATAGAGGAAAACCTTGGGAACACTCTCATAATAGCTGCCAAACCCCTAACCTCCCACTGGTTATCCTGTTTTCTCATTGGATTATATGTCCAAGATCTAGCGGCATTAATAAGAGGCACACTTTCCATGGAAAAAGGCCTAGTCTTGTACCCGTTAATGAAACTTATTACATGTTCTTCATGGTCATCTCCATCATTTGTTACTTTTTTGAACACCTCATGGGAAACATTCAAATTGACAAATACTCTATTGCTCTCTACCAAAGGGAGCTCTAACAACATGTGACATGTTTCTTGTGCGCCAATGTCTCTTTCAACAATTGTTTTGGTTAGAAGTCTCTTGTATGTTGTCACTACCATTTCATCTGGGTTTTCAATGTTTGCAATCTGTATCAACATTTGATGATAAGTTTCAGAGCTTTTCTCTACTTTCACTGCATACTTTTCAATGTACTTGACTACGGCATGCTTGGAAAGAACATGTTTTTAATCTACAATTGCTCTCCACAATTGTAATATGTAGCAATTATGTGTATTTACCCTATCATCATTTCTCGCAAGTTTAAAATTTTTATCTCCCATCTCTGATTCTTAATATAACTTTGATCCGTTGAGATTCATTGGCCATGGTGCATTATACCTATAAAATGTAATAATCAATTATTAGTTCTTCCACATATGTGTTTTTTATGTTAGTTTAATTATTCAAAATTTTGACCATTACCTACAAACCATTTTTCCCCTTTTCTTATGTAGGAAGGCACCCTCTCTACACATTGTATGTCATTCTACACTGTTGAGAATCTCTTCGTAGTCAAGTTCCATATTGACTTGTGTTAGTTGTCTTGTATTTCGAAGACATTGATTCTACATAAAATTTTGGTAGACCTATAACATAGAACATAAGAATATGCAATATATTTTGAGAACGTAAAAATTCTATATAAATCACAAACTCGATGAGAATCTATAAATTACCTGTATGTTTCACTGGTGCGGGTCCTCCCAAGGATTCCATGCATGGACAATATAATGGAAGTATTTTTCAGCATTTCCACGTTAAAATTCATCATTCCAATCAAGGTTGTCCATATTCGGCACACCTTCTAACCTCTATGTTACCATTCATATCTAGACCATTAATTTTTAACTTTCATTCCTTTTTGTAATATCTCGTTTCCGAAAAGTGTATGTCGCAGGTGCATATAATGTGCCACTATATGTGGATATTCGATGACATTTTTCCTTCGCCAATTTTGTGCTTCCCTTGGATTATTCGGCAGTGTTCCAGGCATTAATGCATGTAGATCAGGCCAATACATACCAGCTATGCTCAATGTGAAAAAATGGTAGGTGATCCGATTTGATGCAACATGTCCATCAATTCACCACGACATTTTTCCCAATAAGACCTCGTACCCCTCAAAGATGTTTTGAACCTCATCAAATGATTAGCCAGATTGGAATGGGGAACATCTTGCATATGCTTGCGTAACTCATTAATGGTGATTGGCATATCTTGGAGGTTTTTCTTAACAAACACTGCAGACACGTTTTGTGCATGATGTCTCATGATCATGTTCATCATGTAATACCTAAATCAGGGATGTCTACCAAATCAGTGATATCGAAATAAATGTTTTACAAATTCATGGAGACGTACTCATCTTAACTGCGGTTCTAGCCAGTAACATTTTCCATCAGGAAACAAAGTAGGGAATGCCATATCAAGTAATCCTACTGTCACATACTCATTGATAGGTGATGATCCTATCTCTGGCAATCAATTAGCGCTCAAGGGTCTGCGTGAGGGTTATTCACCCATGCATGGATTAATTCCATTTCCCTTGGGGTATTAGGTGGTTTAGACACCATTGATGTTGTATGAATAATTATATTTCCTTCATTTGTCTCCATGGTCGGACCTAGAAATAAACCTTCATTTGTGTCAGAATCAAACTCCATATGCACTGAGTTCAAATCCTCAAATATATTTTCATCAGAATGAGGTGGAAGTTCATTTAGAGTATTTTCATTGATCTGAACATCTGAATATAACTTATCATGTTATATTTTATATTTCAGCACATTGTAAACTTGTTCTCTATTGACTGTAAAGTTGTAATTTGTTCCACGCTGATCTCTCCTCCAAACAATAATCATCGGAAAATATTTAAATCTATGCGGCAAAAGATTAGAAATTTCTTTTACTTCTTGAGGAAAACTTATCATGTGACCTTTATATTTATATTGACCTCTTGTCGCATATGTCACAAGTAGGATTGGTTTGACACGGGCTATCAACATTTCCTCAACTTGAGTTAAGTTTGCAAGTTCTACTGGTTGTGGCCCGGGATCCATATTGTTTGATGCTGAAAATCGATGATGACCTTTCTATTGTCGGCATCTAGTACACACAGGTCCTTCAAATGTTTGAGAAACTTTTATTCCAAGGTAGCATTCTTGACAAATATAACACATGATCGGTGAAGAAAGGTTATCAAGACCACGTCAAAAAATCATTTGGACGGTATTCAAATCTCTCCCAACCATTCCATTGGGATCATATATATTTTGTTCTATCTCAATATGCGAGTTTTGCATTCTTCTTCTTCTTCTAGGTTCATTTGTTGATGCATCCTGTAAATGATTATTCTGCATTCTTCTTCTTCTCGTTTCTCGTGTTTTTTGTAATGTTGTCTCCTCCTGCACACCCTTATTATCTACATTATCTCTAACATCGACATCCATTGTATCTTGGCCCAAGTTTTTAGGTGTTTGGAGCACACGATCTACTGATGTTGGATTTCCTCCCCCAAAATTGAATTCATCATTACCAACCAATCTATGATAGTGCCTTTGAGATGCTTTGTGGTGAATTTCTTGTCTTTGAATTCTTTCTTCTTTTGACAATTGATCTGAATCAATATGTCTTTATATCTTTGTTCTTGATACATGTGAGTCGTCTTGAGATGCACGAATTGTTATCATCTTATCTACATGTTGTTGTCTTTCTACATCTAATGCATCATTTTTCAATTCATTCCTCTATTCTGTAAATCTTTATCTATCGTCATCATTTTGATGTTTCCTTTGTTCCTCTCATTGTACATTTTTCATTTCTTATTGTCTTCTTTTGCGATATTGTCTTTGATATTCTCTTCGATATGCTCTTCTCTCTTTTTCATTTGTTAATTCATTCTTCTGTTCTACAAATATTTGTCCATCATTATCATTTCAATTTTTCTTTTTTGCTCTCGTTGTACCTCTGTCATTTCTTGTTGTCTTCTTATGCGATATTGTCTTTGATATCCTCTTCTTTCTTCTTCATTTTCAAAATTTAATCTTCCTAATTCTTCATTTGTTAATTCATTTCTCTGTGTTGCAAGTCTTTGTCTATCATTATCATTTCGATGTTCCCTTTGTTCCTCTCATTATGCATCTATCATTTCTTGTTTTCTTCTTATGCAATATTGTCTTTGATAAGATCTTCTTTCTTCTTCATTTTCAAAATTTAATCTTGGTCCAGCCATACCTATAAAGTATTTTTAAGAAAAAAATTAATTATTTATATAACTAAAAAATTCATGTACATGTAATAGACAACAATCATATAATATCAATTTTTTAAATATTAGGAGTGAACATACAAAACAATTCTACACAAATTGGACATGATTTTGTTACAATTAATTTCGAGACTTCTAAAAAAATTACATCGTCCCAAAATGGACAAGTTTAATATACATTAGGGGCACCCTCGTTATGTTGCTTTAAAAGCCTTTTCAAAAACACAGGTTGACGTCCAAATTTGAATGTGCTAGGATAGTTTCAAAGGGAAATATCCCATTCAAAAATCCTAGCTTCTGGTATCGAAAAAGGCATATGCAATGTTGGATTCCGAGTTGGAAAATGCCCGTAGCTTCTTGTGTAAATGGTCTGGCAATTTTAGATAATTATTTGCAAAATGTAATAATTACAAATCATGAATGAACTGTATATAGATCTATCTAATATTTAAAATCAGAATGACATTCAAAATTTCATATTATAGTGAAGAAGACATTACTTGTAAAATTCACACAAAAGCCTAAAATTAATAAAAAAATAAATTAATAAAAGAGATCAATTAATAAAATAAATAAAAGAAATTAATTAATATAGTTTTTGGTTTGTTGTAATGTTTGTGAGCATGTTCATGTTTATTTTTTTACATAAATTGGCATTTCTATTTTGAATGTACTATATTATGCACATGTATATTTTTTTCTATTATTGTCTAATGTGTATAAATGAATGTAGTGTAATATGTTTTATGTGTAATATGTATTGATAAAAGTAATCAAATTTACAGTGTAATACCCTTTACTGTGTAATACCCATTTCACTTTATCATTGATTTACTGTGTAATACCCTTTACTTTGAAATACCCATTTTACCCTATCATTAATTAATAAAATACCATACCCTTTACTCTATAAAAAGATATCAATTAATAAAAGAAAATAAATTTACGGAAGAAAAAATAAATAAACCATTTACTGTGTCCAAAAATTTATACCTCACAATTATTGAATAGAAACCAAATAAATTCGTTCCACAATTCCTTGCGATTTGAAAAGTGCACAATGTTATCCCTAAACAATCCATATAAATATAAGAATAAAATAATCAATGTGGAAACATCATTTTAAGAAATCAAATAATAAAGGAAATAAAATAAATTAAATTTATCGAAGCAATCAATAAACCCTTTACTATGTCCAAAAATTTATACCTCACAATTTTTTAATAAAAAGAAAATAAGTATGTTCTAACAATTCCTTATGATTTCAAAAGTGCACAATTGTATCCCTAAAATGTTTGGGTTCGGGACAGTTTTGTAACAGTTCTTATAATATTTTTTTAATTAAAAGGTGAACTTATATGTATAATAAATTTATTCAATTAATTTTATTCATATGTATTAATAAAAGAAATCAAATTTACGGTGTAATACCCTTTACTGTGTAATACTCATTTCACCTTATCATTAATTAATAGACTACAATTGAATTTATTGGGTAATACCTTTAATACCCATTTCACCCTATCATTAATTAATAAAAGAAATTAAATTTACCATGTAATACCCATTCATTTCACCTTATCATTAATTAATAAAATACAATTGAATTTACTGTGTAATACCCATTACTTTGAAATACACATTTCACCCTATCATTAATTAATAAAATACCACACCCTTTACTGTGTAAACCAAAGAGATCAATTAATAAAAGAAAATAAATTTACCTAAGCAATCAATAAAACAATTTATTTTTATTACCATGTAATACCCATTTCACAATACCATTAATCAATAAAAGAAATTAAATTTAAACATTTACCGTGATCATTAATTAATAAAAGAAATTAAATTTATCAAAGCAATCAATTAATAGGTGAAATTAAATTTACCATGTAATACCCATTAATTTCACCTTATCATTAATTAATTTCACCTTATCATTAATTAATACCTTGTAAACCAAAGAGATCAATTAATAAAAGAAATTAAATTTACTGAAGCAATCAATAAAAAAATTTATTTTTATCACCATGTAATACCCATTTCACACTATCGTTAATTAATAAAAGAAATTAAATTTGCCCATTTACTGTGTAATACCCATTTCACTTAGCACATTTATTTGCATAGTAAAAGAATTGGTTTTTAAATTTACTCATTTACCTCATAATACCCATTTCACTTAGCACATTTATTTGTGTAATAAAAGAATTGGTTTTTTATTTACACAGATTCCTTTTATTTACACAAATAATTATTTTCACGGGCACGACATCAGACACCTCATCATTAGTCACTTATGTAAGGACTTCTTTACATATGTTACGAAAACCTTATGTTCATGTGTTTAATTAATAAATTAATTACAAAATTAAATTAATTGTTTAAATATTTAAATCTCCCATTTGGAAATTTTTAAATATCAGTATTATTTTCATGTTTTAAATTTTATTTAAATTTTCTCGATATTTATTTCATATTATTATTAATTTCTTAAATAAGTGGTTGTTTTGTATTGTAGATCAATTCCATTATTTCATATTATTTTTTGGTTTGATCACTAAGTTAGTTACTTAGTTTTATTAATTATTCTATTAAATTGATTATTACAAGTAGTTATATTTTAATTATTTTAAAACATTTTTATTATATATTTATTTTCATCAAGGTACATTACATTTTATAGATATTTTGAGACATCCATTCTAAATTCTTTTTGCTTCTTATAACTACGCGTAAAGGATTGAGGGATTTTTTCCATAAGAATTTTGATCTCATCCCTTATATATTGATATCTCCTTGTCATGCTAATGATTTTCATGTTCCTAAACTCTTCTAAAAGACTGAGTGAAATTAGGAAATTTTTAAATCCTTTAACAAGGAATCATGTAGTTAAACCACACTCATTTCCAAGATTTTACCTTCTATGAATTAATAAAATTAATACTTGCATATCACTAACATTATTATCGTAATTAAATTTGGTTAATATTTATGCGATGACTATCTTGAAAAAGGGTCTCCAAAAAATAGTCAATCTATACTACATAATTAAGGTTAAAGTAACAAGGGATGCTTTGAATTACTCCAAATATTACTTATGTTAACTAGAAAATTTAGTTTCTTTATATGCATTCGAATTCATTTATCTTGATCATGGAGTGTGAAAATTTAGTTTCTTTATATTTATTCCAATTGGTTTATCTTGATCATGGAGTGTGACAATATCATAATATTAATTACACCCTTTGATTGTTATAATTTTTTTTTTTACTTAAATTCAATCTCGTATCATCATAGACTCAAATCAATACTCAAGTGATAAATTTGCAGCATTAAGTTTATTTACATTATGAGTAATATTACTTATTCTAAAATGTGTTTATTTTATTACAATAAATTTAGTGAGCCCTATTTATTTAATTAATTACATCATTATCTTTATGAGTTCAATTAAAAACAATTTAACCAAATACACACCTTAATCAAGATTAATTGTGCAAAGAAAGAAATAACAAACTCCAATTTATTTAATACTATTTTTTCTCATACTACCATTATATAAAATTCAAATTAACTTCATATACAAGAGGAATAAGGGTAAAATATGAAACAGGGATTAGAAATAGGGATTTTGTGTTTTGTAAAATTTTCAAGAGGAGCTTAAGGAGGAGGAGAATGCATTCCATGGTTTAACACTATTTTTCTTGTGCACAACCCACCATTAAGAATTAAAATTGGGAATTTTCGCTTGAATAATACTAAAATATCATACATGCTTCAAGGTGAAGCACGTAAAGTGTTTACATGCACTTATTCTAAAGAAAGTAAAGCTACACTAACCTAACGTAACTAGTTAAAAATTAGAAGCTAAAAAATTCTAATATTGGAAACAACAAACAACTTCCTTTTCTTAAAAAAATGAGACCATGAGATAATCTTGACAATTAGATAAAATGGTAAAGGTGTGAAAACATTATTTGCACCTTAAATTTACTCAAAATATTATTTCAAAAGATGAAAAATACTTCTATCGGATCTACAGTCTATTTTGGGAGGTATTAGGGTTGACTTTTGAGAATATGAAGCTTATGTTATTTTCTTAATCAAGCATGATTGTTAATACTACTTATCTTAGTCACAAATGAGCCAATTATTTTATTGGGCATGCTATTCTCATAGCTGGAAAGATGATATCTATGATCTACCTTTTTTCCCTTCTTTCCTCTTCACCCTTGAGCATACGCGAAAGATAATAATAATGTTGTTATGTTTCTTTTAATAGCTCTATATTTTCTATAACAATTAGCTTAGCAAGTATATGCATTTCTTGTTCTTCATTATGATCCTCAATGTAGCATGAAAGCTGAAATTCATCCTCTCTCTCCTTGTGAAGAATTATATTGGTAGTGTGATCCTCTATGATATCCTCCTCCACTGTGGTTGCTTACATGTTTATATAAGATTGATTTTTTCTTCAACTCATTCATTGTTATTATTATACCCATATGGAAAATAGGATGCAAGGATGACATTTTTTCATTCCTTGTTATGAGATAGCTCTAAATATTTTCATCATGTAGTGCCTACTTCCCTTTAACACCTTTTGATACTAATCATGACATTGTTGACTATATTATGGGGATTATTATAGTTTTGATTTAGTATGATGTTAGATGTTAGAACATACATTATTGTTGACTTGATTATTATAAGATGCTTGATGAGTATTAAAGACATGGCTTTATATATGATGTTGATGTACTGTTTGACATGGTTATACTTATGGATGCCGTATGCCGTTCGACATGTGCTATTTGGATATATTGAGTAGACCTAAAAAATAGAATTAATTGATAATCATATAGTTGTTGATGAAATTGTAAATGATATTGTCGATTGCCTTGATGGTTGTTGTGATTCATATATATATGCAAGTATCCCTATACTAATATAATATATATATATATATATGATTTTGGAATAATGTTTATATGCATTTGTTATGTTCTGATATGGCCACGATTGCCAAAGGAGGTATTTGTTTTGTGCCGGTTAAAAATGTCACAATAAACATATGGGGATTGGAGACCAACCAAATTGAAATTCTAGATGAATTCAATAAGGTCACCATGGCAACTTGTATTTGTTAGTGTGTGTGTTTGTTTTGTGTTAGGGTTTCCCATGGGGGGGTCACCTTTAAATGTGACCAAGGGACTTTGTGTATTTATTTTATTTGGTTCCTTTGTTTAATGTCTACTTGTGTTTATTTAGCAGTGCATTGACCCCTTTCATTATTTATTAAATAGTTACTGTTAATATTGCGAGTAATCATGTTGTTAAGTTAGTTAATTAAAATATGTCATAAGAAAGTAATTAATAAAGTTGTTGGCCTTGAATGAAAGTGTTGTAAGAAATGTGTAAGTAATGTGTAAGAGATATGTAAGTTGATTTTGGAGTATGAAACACTCCACCTTTTTTGAAATTTGAATTTTTCCTTGGAGGCTGATTTTGGAGGCTTGTGGCACAAGTTAAACTAGTCCCATACCTCTTAAATTTATATACCAACCTTACCTATGGTTGGAGAGTTAATGTAACACACCAAAAAAATACCAACACATAACAACACAGTGAAATACAGGATAAATTTTTTTTTTTTTTGACTTGCTTTGACACATAACATGACGCAACATGTCGTCACCAAGGTATACAACTAACACTAGTGAACAACTTGATACAAGGGATGGCCATAAAGGTCAGCACGGAAACGTTCACACCTATCAAGGATAATACATTCCTTTTTACCAGACAACATGGAAGTCCGACCACTTGACACACTTACATTTAGGGCATCCCATGAGGAAATTCTTGTTAAATTTTCTTGTTTACTAAAATGTCTCTTAATTCTTAACTTACGTTCTTATAAAATTTCATGTAATGATTCACACAATTCCTTTCACAAGGGAGAACTTCTTTCTTTTCAACTATTGACTAAATAGCTTAAGGCCAAGCTTTCTAAACTAGGATCATCAAATTTTATGTCCAAATCTTTCTTATTCATTTGATTTTAGAACATTTTCCATTTCTTACAAGGTTAATTAATCTTGCTCAAGTCACTAACACATGTTCCACACCTCTATTGCACAGGTGAAGGCATAAGCTCCGATTGAGTGGAAAGTACCGCTTAGGGTTCATAACAATAACCTTCCTGTTTAAGGATCAAACTTTGACCTTGCTTAAGAAATATCACCATGAATCAAGGCAAGGGTTAACAGAACAGGACAATAGAATTTAGCTTCAGGGTCACATTGTTTACTAACAATCTTTCATTGAAGTTAAGAGTTTATCGAGATTGGTTAAATGTTCCATCTAGACTTTACTTAATTAAGTTTGACAAAGGGGAACATTTCAAACGATAAAGAGACATTTAAGGTTTTATTAATCACTTTCACTCCTACTTATTAAATCCTATCATTTTCTAAAATCTAACCATTGATTTCACCATGAGATCATTTAAGGTTTCACCGTAAAAGGATAATGTTTATTGGTTTGGCTCAGGAAAGAAATAAGTAATCATATTTCGTTATAAATATAGTTTCCTCTTGATTGTTCCAGGTCTCAAAGGTTATCAAGTAGATCACATCTACATTAATACATTCATATATATAAATTTTAGTTTAACTTTTATAAGGACTATCCAGCTCACTTCATAGTACTTACAAACTCATTGCTACTATGCCTTAGAAGGATTTACAAGTTAACATTCTAACTCGAGAGCAAATTTTAACAATACTCGCTTGCGAAAACAAAACAAGGTTACATCAATTCTTCCCAACACGATGCACAAACAAAGGGACATACCATCTCTATTAATCCATGACTAGGGAGCAAGAGAGTAATAACATGGGACATGTCCCGTTACTATTCTAAGGATTAAAATTCACTAGAATATCCCATAACCAAGCAGTAATCAAATTTCATCTTTTACATGATAACCAAACAAACCAAAGTTTCAACAGTTACAACAACAATACTCTACAATACATTTACTAGGCACTGACCCTTCTTCTAAAATGTCCAAAGGCCCTTTCCAAATTTTTATAACATAATACACATTCATACAAAGGAACATCATAACCAAGATTGATGCAATAATCTACAAGTCTTTCCATCATCTAACCACGTAAGCCGTCTGCAACAATTAATAACCTGAGTCAGTTCGTGAGAACTGAGCAAGATAAGACTATACATAGCAACAATAAGCTACTAGCTAACAATACCATGAAAGGAAACATTCTATTTCAGGAAATGGATCAAAGTTCTAACCTCTAACAACCTTTTGAAACAAGATATAATTTTCAACATATCAACTAAGAAGAAATCCATAAGTTTTAGTTATGAAGAATACCTCGAAAACTACAAAAGTTTGACAACCAAATACGCAAGACTATGAAATTTAAATGATTAGACACGAGAGTTGAGAGTATTAGGATTTCAATTATGTAATCCCGTAGATTACGTGATTGAAATCTAAAGTGTAACCCATCAATCCACATTCTCAAGGAGAAGTCAAAAGGTATAAACCAGACCCGATCTTAGCTGCCAAAAAGAATATAGTTTTGGAATCGTTCCGTAGGGCCATAGGCCTAATAGGCTAGAAACGAACAAAGAGGGTAAAAACAAAGTTCCATCATGTTATCAAAAAGGTTTAAAAGATGAAAAATCTTATATTCAAACCCACAACCATTATATCTTAGGTAATAAGTGACTTCATAGCTAATAAGGATGAGTGGAAATGACGATAAGAATGTCCGAAATAGGCATTGTCTAACAGCCTACCTACTGAACATAACTAGGGCCGGGATAGCGAAAAGCCTCATTAATACCCAAGTTGAGTAGGCAATCTAGTACTCTAAACACATCCTTGCAGTTTTCATAATACCTTAGATTTATAATCCTCCCGTTCTAGAGGAACATAGCCATGAATCTAGACTTGGTTGAAATTTTCCGACATCAACTCACTTCCTAATATCATAAACGATGTATACAAAAAAAAAGTCTCTCAACTCTCTTTAACTTACATCTCATCACTAAGTTATGGTAACCTATGCAGTGATTAAACACATAATATACCATTGAAGATAGATATCCTCCAATAATGAACTTCTATAACGATGTAATTACAATTATTATGTTCGACACAAAAACAAACTATTCCATAGCTTCTTTTCCCTTTTTGACAACAAAATATAATCACAACCTTCCATCACAATCATTCTAGATTTGCAATGAAGGTCACTCATCAAGAAGGAAGTAAAAAAAAAGTTTGACTAATTTAAGGAACTTCATGTTACCTTAAGCAGTTGATGAAAACCTTAACTTTCACGAACCGTGAAAGATATTACCTTACTCCATCAAGGCATTATGTCTATACATAATTAAATCGATCACACAAGGAATCATCAACATACCATATCTTAACACCATAAAGGTCATTAATTTTATCAAATTTTACTCATAGAAAGAGTAGAATCAAATAGGGTTATGTCAATAATTTATGCCCTTCTATCAACCCAGGACATATTTTCGGTCCAAAACTTCCTTCTTAACAAGCATATATATTGAACTTCTAATTTCCAAAGGCCCTAATAATTTACACAATACACAAAGTGCATAACCACACTTATCATAAAAATAATAATAATAATAATTTAACTGTATGTTTTCCTCTAGGGCAACATCATAATAGTCCAGTCCAATACTAGTCAAGCTGCAACGTTCTAGGGGCGGTTACATACCCAGGTTCACAAAAGAAAATAGTGACACTTTTGCAGAAGGAAGCAACTTTAAAATTATATATATATATATATATATATATATATATATATATATATATATATATATATATATATTTCATATGATCAATCGAAGCATACATTGAGAACCTTTGTTTGTTTTATATATAAAAGGGTTTGATCATGTCAACAAAAACAACCAACAGAGGCAAATCTAGAAGTAACAAACTGTTAACCATGTACTGAACACAAATCTACAAAATCACAGATTTAAACCAATTTCTAGAAAGAAAAAGTTTCATTTCAAGAGGTTATTAGATACTAGCATATTATGTATAGGGTTAGTCTATCTTGCCTGTTTTAACGCATCCAGTAGGGATTGCTACAGCCACACACCCTCCGCTTTATCCTTTGCTTCACTGGTCTTTTCTTGCAATATACCACACCAGGATTCCCTTTTGAAGGAACGACTAGAAGAATGCAATAGGTGGCTATCCAAACACTAGATTGCTTCCATGCAGCTGCTTTGGGGGGGGGGGTACAGGAAATGAACTGTCACACGGCCTATAGCATCAGCTAGTACCGGATTTGCCTCTTGCAAAGCCGTCGAATCTGTATCAGTAACCAAATACCTGACATAAGGGTAGGCCCTAGAAGTACTCAGCACATAAGCTAGGCAAGGCTTGCAGTAAAGATGTGTGCATCGGGTTTGCAAAGCCTCATTAGGGTAAACAAGCTGCCTACAAACTGGATAGCAAACCAATTTATGAGAAGACAGAGGCCATAGTCGGTGGAGCAGCTGAAGTGGAATAACTCAACGGAGGTAAAAAATTGTGTGAAGGTGACGAAACAGAAGAATATCTCCATTTCCACAGACAACAGCAACCTTGCCAACAATCATCACATCAGTGGCTCTCATCAGACCATCTAGCAGAGAGTGCCTGCATCCGTACAAGCTATCGAACTTGCTCTTGGTAATAGAATCATTGTCATTAATAGCAAGGAAGAGCAGCGATCCAATAGCTTGCATTTGGTACAGCCTGTGAACACTGATAGTTGTTTCCTCAGATACAGCAACCAATATTTCCTTCCTCTTGTGATATATGAGGACAACATCAAACTCTCGGTGCAACATTGCAGCTGTAGCTTGTAAGGTGTGATAATTCCAATAGCACCCTTTATGCCTGCCAACATAGTGACTCGTTGAAGATGCTCATATAGTTGCAAAGGCAAATTGTGTTTCATGAATATTCTGACATGATACAGATCCATGCCTAAGAGATTCTCTTCCATGCGTTATAGTGTAAAATAAGTAAAGTTTCAAAAGAGAATCCTTGCAATAATTTTCATCAGGTCTCCTGGTAACTCTCTCACTGTCACAAGGTCGATTTTGGAGAAAACAAAACTCAGTACATGATCTGAGTCTGAAAAATATCCTGCTACCTTCATCTCCCCCAGACATTTTCTCCAACATTACATAGATCTCCTGTGCCTGTGGGTGTGATTTGTCACCAACACAAAAGGCATGCGCCATTATTACATCAAAGCACGTGCTTCATGAATATTCTGATCTGAAACAGATCCGCCTCCAAGAGACCCTCTTCCATGAGCTACATCGTAAAACCACCATAGTAATGTCTCAGTAGAGAATCTCTGTAATAAAATACATCGGGTCTCCTGGTAACACTCTCACTGCCACTTAATCGATTTTGATGAAAATATCTTGAAGGAGAATCCCGAATTTGAGGGTGCAGTCGAACTGAACAGATAAAAACATAGTGGACAACCTACTCATTGGAAGCACCCAAAACGGCTTCTGCTACAGCTACAAGATTCTGCAACAACTAGTCTCGACTGTGGTTGCATGCAACCAAAACATCAGGATCAACACCACAGCTCCCTGGCTCGCCCTGCAGCAGCTGTCTCACATACTCACTCTGGAGGCCGTTGGTTTTCTGAGATAAGTTTACCTCGACCCTGTAGCTACTGCATACAGCCAAATCTTCCTCACGGCACTTTCCTAGGAGGATTTCAGTTCAACGCTTCACGGATACTACCTGCACTGCATGATTTTCGAGACCCACACCCACTTGCACGCATTGAAGGAGGATCCCAGAAGAGATTATGGCGAAGAAAAATGCGACTCCACCCACTCCCGTCTCCCTCACGCAAGGACAGAAAAGGAAACGCGGCAGCTAGTATAGTCGGCCAATGTGGCAGGTAGAAAAAAAAGGCTCCAATGTCCAGCGGGGCATTGCAAAGTCATAAATTTGACTTAATTATATGTTTTATAAAAAAACTTTATTTATAATTAGAAGTTCGAAATAATTAAATTTTTTATTTATATAATATTTAAGATTGAGAGATATTTATTCAATATTTTATATTTTTTAATTCAAGATTGAAAACAAATAAATTCTTGATCTATATAATATTTAAGATTGAGAGATATTTATTGAGTATTTAATTTTGTTTAACTAAACATTGAAATCTATATATTATTTAAGATTTTATTCAATATCAATCTATATATTATTTAAGTTTTTTATTCAATAAAAACTTTATTTATAATTAGAAGTTTGAAATAATTAAATTTTTTATTTATATAATATTTAAGATTGAGAAATATTTATTCAATATTTTATATTTTTTAATTCAAAATTGAAAACAAATAAATTCTTGATCTATATAATATTTAAGATTGAGAGATATTTATTTATTAAGAGATATTTAATATTTTTTAATTAAACATTGAAATCTATATATTATTTAAGATTTTATTCAATATCAATCTATATATTATTTAAGTTTTTATTCAATATTTAATATTGAGGGATATCTATTCTATGCACTCAAACCAATCTCACTTTTTTTAAATACCTTTGCTATCTAATTGATATTTTCATAGATAGTCAATAAAGCCCTGATATTTTGATATTTTGATATTTTGATAGATAGTCAATAATCATCAGCACGGTTGAATTAGAAACGATATGATTTGAATTTAATTTTAATAATAACCAAATACCAACTAAAATTGAATGTGGTTGTTCACCTAATTTTATTGCGCCGGGGTCATGCAAATCTTGTCTGTATCGTTACAATTTTATCATATCTGGGAAGAGATAGCTCACCTAATTTTAACATATGCAACAAAATTTGAACGCAAATCTCTACAAACAAAACCCAATGTTTTAGCAATTGAACTCGTGCCATATAACAAGTCTTCTGTACATGTTTTAATGATTCATGAATATATTCTGTTCTATATTGTATGTTACAATCAAATCAATACAAAGCAATTACAGCACTTGATTCTGTGAACTAATGAATAGATATTACATATCAAAAGGGTTGGGCTGCAGCAAGGCTAATACTGCTAAAAACTACTTATTCTTATTCAACAGGGCAGCTGACCCAAACTAAATTTACATACAATCACAATAATTAATGAGTGTGTCACTTGGTGATGGCGTAGATGGCATATATAATTCCTGGCAAGTAACCCAATATCGTCAACAGCAAACATATCCAGAACTCCGCCTGCAACACCAACATTCATTTACTGGTTAACCATCAAATAAATCTAAGGAAAACCATTGGAAAAAAACAAAGCTTAGAAAGATCAAAGAGTTAATTACATGGCAGCCAAATTTAAGGAAGACTCCCAATGGAGGTAAGATTATGGCCAACAGTATGTCGACACAGGTCGCAGCGCCCATGTTGAAGCTATGTTTCCAAAAATAAACACACAGCCGATGAAATGTGAGCTTATTGAAAGGAAGAATAATGTAATATTTATAACAAGAGCGCGCAGAGACGTGTTCGATGCGCAGAAGAGTCAAGAATATAGATTAAGTAATCGAACTTTACCTTGATTTAACGTGCGCAGGGACACCTGTACATTACTGGTATAAGTCGGAAACCCCGCCTAGGTGCCACGTATGGATGGATGTTTTCTTGGAACTTATATCGACGCTGTTGACCTTGTTATTTCAGACAGCGGCTATCCTTCACTTAGTTTGCCCGTATACATGTGGGTAAAAAGATTATGCGCCATGTATTGTCATAACCTATTGTGCCACGTATGGATGGATGTTTTCTTGGAACTTGGATTGCCGAAAAATATGACCGACATTATTGACAAAACGATATATATCGACGCTGTTGACCTTGTTATTTGATTACATACACTGATTTGACCGACATTATTGACAAAACGATTGACATATATCGACGCTGTTGACCTAATGTTGGGATTTGATTATTTGATTACATACACTGATTTGTAATAATATTGGGATTGGAACAAAACTCATGAATCGATTTGAAATTTTTGGTTTTGGTTTATGCAAGGTGGATTGTAGTTGGCTACTGTACGTCGAAACCCTGCAAGCGATCGGTCCACTGTGGAAGGTTGTGTGTGTCCTGTCCATTCTCCCCGGTCTTCTGATCGAGATTCCATGTATCCTGATCCAAAAAATGAGGTTGGTTTGAGGTCATTTTGCGAAATGATTTATCGATGAGACTGCGTATGAGATTTAAATTCCGACGTTTTGAAGAACATTTTAGATCCCCTTATACCCTTTTTTAAGTTTTTGAAGAACATTTTAGCTTGATAGTAGTTTATTAGATCCCCTTATACCATTGAGAATTAGTGTGTTTCTTACAGTTTTGTTTGGTTCTTGATGCAGGTGACCACAAATCTCTGTAAAAATGGAAGCAGATTCCCACATCCAAAATCATTGAAGCTCTGAGGTATCTATTTCTTTCATATTCTTTTTCATTGCTTTACTATAATTGAGTAATCGATGACATATCTCTACGATGAATGAATAGGGAGAAGGCGAGGAAAGTTTTGAAGCTGAAGCACGAATTCACTACTGCGATGTATAGGGAAACTTACGTCGTTATTCTTCTGGAATTACCAAGCAAATCATCGACACAATTGCACATGGAAAAATCAAAATAACAGTGGACGATGATTATGATTTTTTGGTTAAGAAAGTGAAACACGCGGATGGCCAAGCTGGGAAAACGGTGGAGTTAATTCTCATCTTCTACTGACGATATTGCTGTAATATTATGTGTTTTTGTAGCTAAGATACGATGCATTTCGTAAAGAGTATTTACCCCCAAAAAGTTATATCAAACTCACACTATGTACTCATATTAAGTATTTTTTGGGTATATATAAAAAACGCTATTAGTAGTTATTTTGCATCATTTTTGAGAGCATAACTGTCGTTCTGAGATGAGTGGTTTACACATTTTATATTGCATATATAATGAGAATCTAATTCGATTGTATTTCTAATAGCAGCGGGATTTTAACCTTTGAAACTGTGACTTGATAGTCAATTAAGTGAGCAAAATGTTGAGATTAGATGACAACCATTCCTCTTCTGGTGGATCAAGATCCTATTATTCAGCTTGTTGTTGTAACAAGACAGCTTTAGTTAGAATATGGATAGGAATGCATTAATGAATTCAGTTTTGTGAGAATGCTATAAATCCATGTATGCCCATTGAGGCTACACAAAAAAAAAAAAAGTTGTAAGAGGAAGAGTTGCGCTGATTGTAATTTCCAAATTTGAACAATAAGAGAATCGATACCGTTGCTCCGTGGATGTTTCCCTCTTGAGGGTTTTACCACGTAAATCTATGTTTATGGTTTGTGTCTTTTTTGGCTTTTTAATTTCATTTACTCGCTTTATATTTTGTTGTGCTTAATCTTTTCGTGGCTATATAAGTTTCCAATAAGTGATATCAGAGCAAGGTTGGAGGGAGGCCACAAGGGGCGAGTTTGAAGGGCGAATTCATTCGCTACATTTAAGTGTGATGGAAAAGACACAAAGTGCTAAATTCGAGATCAAGAAATTTGATGGTAGCAATAACTTCAAGTTATGGAAGGTCAAGATGCGGGATATACTGTGTGTGCAGGGTGTTGTGAAGGCACTCGCAGGAAAGGCAAAGAAACCCGCAAGTATGGAAGATGATGATTGGGATGAGATGGAAACTCGTGCTCTCAATGCTATTCATCTATGTTTGGCTGACGATGTATTATTCAACATCATGTCTGAAACAACAACAGCAGGACTCTGGACAAAACTAGAAAGCTTGTATATGACTAAATCCTTGACGAATAGAATCCTCCTGAAGCGTCAGCTGTATACCTTGCGTATGAAGGAAGGTATGACAATTTCGGAACATTTAAATACTTTTAATACTCTTATTTGTAAATTGGACAGCACGTGCGACAAAATTTCGAATGAAGATAAGACAGTAACATTATTAAGTTCTCTGCCTAAATCTTGGGATCATTTCGTAACTCTATTAGTTTTAGTTCTAAAGAGGTCATTAGCTTTGATGTTGTTGTTGGAGCTATGATATCTGAGGAAACTCAAAAGAGATCTTCTTTGGAAACTTCGACAACAGAAGTTATGATGGCCAGAGGTAAAACTACTGAGAGGGGACAGTATTCGAAGGGCCCAGCCAGATCCAAGTCGAAGGGCAAAAAGAGCAAGTTGAAGTGTTGGTTCTGTAACAACTAACAAATCAGGACACCTCAAGAAATATTGTTGGAAACGTAAAGAGGCATCTAAGGAGGAGGACTCTACAAAGGAGGCTAACATAGCCCAGAAGGACTCAGGTATGGTTGATGAGGTATTATCTACGTCTATTGTCTCACAGTACCATTATGACTGGTTAATTGATTCTGGGGCATCCCATCACATGCGTCTACATAGGAATTGGTATTCTACATATCAATCTATTGATGATGGGGTAGTTTACATGGGTAATGATGTTACATGTAAAACTATTGGGATAGGGAGTATTAGAATTAAAATGTATGATGGGATTGTTAGAACACTGACAGATGTGAGACATGTGCCTGACTTGAGAAAGAATCTGATATCTTTGGGAGTTCTGGATTCTAGAGGACATAAGGGTTCAGTTCAAGGTGGAGTTTTGAAGATATCAAAAGGTATCTTGATAGTCATGAAAGCTAACAAAGTTGGGAACCTATATAAACTTGAAGGAAGGACAGAAATTGATCAAGCAGGAGTCGCATCAGAGGATGTAGGTGAATCCACTCGCTTATGGCATCAACGACTGGGTCATATCGACGAGAAAGGAATTAAGGTACTTGCTGATCGTAAACTTCTTCCTAGTTTAAAAACTATAGATTTAAAGTTCTGTGAGCATTGTGTTTATGGGAAACAAGCTAGACAGAAGTTTAAACCTAGAAAACATAAAAGTAAAGGTATCTTAGACTATATTCATTCATACCTATGGGGTCCAGCTCCGAAACTCTCATATGGAGGATCATCATATTTTGTTAGTTTTATAGATGATTACTCGAGGAAAGTTTGGATCTATTTGTTAAAGAGGAAAGCTAATGTATTTAACACTTTTAAACAATTTAGAGCTTTGGTTGAAAAGAGCATAGGTAAATCCATTAAATGTCTTAGAACAGATAATGGAGGGGAATTTACTTCTAAGGAGTTTGAGAATTATTGCAAGAATGAAGGGATCGACAAGCATAAAACCACTGTGTACACTCCGCAACAGAATGGCATTGCTAAACGCATGAACATGACTCTTCTCGAGAGAGCAAGGAGCATGCTCAGTAATGCAAAGTTGCAGCAGGAATTGTGGGGAGAAGCTTTTCTTACAGCTTGTTACCTGGTTAATCAATCACCATCGACAGCAATTGACTGCAAGATTCCACAAGAGGTATGGACAGGTCAACCATGTAATTATTCTAGTCTTAGATTTTTTGGTTGTGATGCCTATGCACTTATTCCGAAGAGTCAACGTTCTAAGTTAGATCCTAAGTCACAGAAATTAGTCTTTGTTGGATATGGTGATGGTGTGAAGGGTATAGATTATGGAATCCTACTGCCCATAAGATCATCATAAACAGAGATGTTATATTTGATGAAATTTCCCTCATGAAATCGGATGGAAAGAATGTTATGAAACAGGTTGATGTACCACAGTCACAGCAAATTCAATTTGATATACATTCATCCATGGGTGAAAATCATGAAGATGTCCGTGAGCAGGATATTCATGAGGAAATCACTCAGGAGGATGAGCAGATTGAAACACCTCAGGAAATTGAGGAAATACCACAACAAGCTCTACGAAGGTCTACACGGATCAGATCAGTTCCAAGCAGGTATGATGATTTTGTCACTTATGTTGCTTTAATTTCTAATGAAGGAGAACCAAGTTGTTACGAAGAAGCAATAGAGGTTTCAGATAGTGACAAATGGAAACATGCCATGAAAGAGGAAATTGATGATTTGATTAAAAACAAAACATGGGATTTGGTGGAACTTCCTAAGAACAGGAAATCGGTTGGTTGTAAGTGGGTATACAAGTTGAAGAAAGGTGTTGATGATGTTATAATTTCAAAGTACAAGGTGAGGCTGGTCGCAAAAGGGTTTTCTCAGGAAGCAGGTATTGACTTTCATGAGATTTTTTCACCAGTTGTAAAAATTGTTTCTATTCGTATGGTGTTAGCACTAGTTGCATTGCATAATCTTGAATTAGAGAAGCTAGATGTTAAAACTACATTTCTACATGGAGATTTAGATGAGGAAATTTACATGGAACAACCGGAAGGGTTCGTCCAAAATCGCAACAAGAGGTTTGTTTGCAAACTCAAGAAATCATTGTATGGCTTGAAGCAGTCTTCAAGACAATGGTACAAGAAGTTTGATTCCTTCATGGTGAGCCATAATTTTACCAGGAGTGAATATGATCATTGCATTTACTTTAAAAGGTTAGATACGGTTGCTGTATCACTTTTGATGGTTGCAGTGATAAGGTTTGTGGTTATGTTGATTCTGATTTTGCAGGTGATTTGGACAAAAGAAGATCTACTTCAGGTTATGTCTTTACTCTTGCAGGTGGTCCTATTAGTTGGATGTCAAAGCTTCAAAGCATTGTTGCTTTATCCACTACTGAGGTAGAGTATGTATCTTCTTCACATGCTTGCAAAGAGGCAGTATGGTTAAAAGGTTTATTGGGTGAGTTAGGACAGTTTCAGAAAAGTGTAAAAATTTTCTATGATAGTCAAAGTGCAATTTATTTGGCTAAGAATCCTGCTTACCATAGTAAGTCGAAACATATTCCAGTTAAATACCATTATGTAAGACATGTTGTTGATGAAGGACAGGTGATTCTTGATAAGGTCCACACTCAAAATAATTGTGCAGACATGTTCACGAAATTGGTTATATTAGAGAAGCTACGGTGGTGCTTGGCTTCTCTTGGCTTGCAAAAAAGGTGATGAGCAATGAGCAAGGTATCAGGTTAATTGTTGTCAAGGTGGAGATTGTTGAGATTAGATGACAACCATTCCTCTTCTGGTGGATCAAGATCCTATTATTCAGCTTGTTGTTGTAACAAGATAGCTTTAGTTAGAATATGGATAGGAACGCATTAATGAATTTAGTTTTGTGAGAATGTTATAAATCCATGTATGCCCATTGAGGCTACACACAAAAAAAATAGAGTTGTAAGAGGAAGAGCTATGCTGATTGTAATTTCCAGATTTGAACAATAAGAGAATCGATACCATTGCTCCGTGGATGTTTCCCTCTTGAGGATTTTACCACGTAAATCTGTGTTTATGGTTTGTGTCTTTTTTGGATTTTTAATTTTGTTTACTTGCTCTATATTTTGTTGTGCTTAATCTTTTCGTGGCTATATAAGTTTCCAGTACAAAACCATTTAAGTATTGAGAAAGAATTTTTTTTGTATGGGTGGAAGGGTAATGTGGCTTAATAGTGGGACTTGAGTGTTTGTCAACCATCTATTTGTGTTTTAATCTTCTACATTCAGGCCACTGCAGACTTAGTTATTTCCCTTTGTAAAACTCGGGCTCACAGTTCTGGATCTGGTTCAGGCTCTGGTAAAATTATAGTACTAGAAACATGGTTAAAAGGTTTCCCTGTCACCGTGGAAGCAAAAGAAGAGTTAATACAAGCAAACAAAAAATTGGGAAAGCTACGCCTATAAGTGATTTTCCAACTAGTGATCTATTCTATGTTGTCTACCCTTTTTCTCTTCCCAACTCTCGTATTTTATGTTCCATACTTTTTTTTCTTCTTGCAAAATTTTATTTGAAATATGATTTTCTTTGATAAATTTATCATGGTTACTATTATCTCCGAATCACAACACCCTATGGTTTGCACAAGTGTGTTTGCTTGAGCTCACACTGTGATTGGATAACATGGGTACTATCTCCAAGTTGTGGGACTTGCTACTTGAGATAGGCCTCCAGAGAAAGTTGCTTCTTGCTCCTAAACTACCTGCCACAATCTACTCTAATGCAGGCAAAAATATCTATCATATAATCTAACTTTCCAAGGGACGAGAGAGAGAGAGAGATTGTATGAAAACAAAGCCTACACTAAAACAGTGATACACCAGAAAAGGAGAGAATGAGGATAGTTTTCCAATGTATGAAAAACAGAGGCAAAATGCATAATAGAACGGGTGATAACAGTCCTCCACAATCTGGCAAATGCATTCACAACCATAGTTCATACATGCACAATAATAATGAATCCCTGCAACAATATATAATCGACATAGTATATATGTAATGAGATTGAAGGGGCAAGAAGAATGCAAACCAAACACAGCAAGGGAAGATAATATCCACAAACTTGCATCTAGTACTGCATTGAAATCCATAGTTCAATCCTTTAGAAACTAAGGGCCTGGATCACCATGTAAGGAGTCCACCACAAGGGCCTGCAACATATTGGCTCCACAAAACAATTTTGACAGAGTTTTGCTACCCAAAAACTAACTGCCCTTTACAATGACCCCAACACTCCAATTTATAGAATTTTGAGAAGAGAGAGAGAGAGAAGGAAAATGAAAATCCTGAAATCTATCTTCTCACCACTTGCAAGAGGTAGTAAATGAAGTGAAATCATGTTCTATTGCTTGTAAAAGGCTCACCATGTTGTCCCATGACTTGCAATAGTGCGAAATGTCAACCAGGGTTCACTTTAAGATGCCTCTAGAAAAAAGGAGGTGGAAAATCCCTGACGAATATTCCTTTGGTAGGATTTGCAACAAAGGTAAATTTTCATAGGTTTCTGTAGGAAAAATTAGCCTCGCAGGTCCATGAGACTCGAAAGCAAGTGTGAAAGCCACGTGACAGCAAGGCGTTATTGACAGGCGTCAACAATATCTTGTTGTCACGCGACAGTAAGATGTTCTTGACAGGCGTCAACAACACCTTACTATCATGTGACGGTAAGATGTGGTTGATGGGCATCAACAACATCCTATTGTCGTGTGATAACAAGGTGTTGTTGACAGGTGTCAACAACATCTTATTGTCACGCTACACAAAGATATTATTGATGCTCATCAACAATGCCTTGTTGTTGTGCGACAGTAAGATATTGTTGACGCCTATCAACAATGCCTTGCTGACGTGTGACAGTAAGATTTTGTTGACAGGCATCAACGATGCCTTGCTGTCACGTGACAACATATCGTTGTTGATGCCCATCAACAACATCTTGCTGTCGCACAACTGCAAGGTTGTGTTGATGCCCATAAACTACCATGAAACCCTAATTTTCACTATAAATACCAACCCGGCCCCTCATTTTCACGCTCCATTCCTAGATACTAAACTTTTTTCCTTCTCCGAGAACTTTTTTTTACAGGTATCATAATTACTTTGACGTCAATCACAATCGAATTCATGACTTTTGGTGCCCAAGATGAACCCTAGGATTTAGCACCCAGAGCTTCCAAGGGCAATATTCAATACAGAAGCGCCATGTTCCCCCACATACATGGAGTTATAGAAATGAATGAAGAATACAGGAATTCCATAGTAGCATCTGAATTCAAAGGGCTTGTTAGCATGCCACAGTTTGAGGTTGACCACCAGACTCTTAACTACCTACTTTTGTCCTACAATACAGAAAATAGTACTTTTATTGTTACATTGGAAGATTGGCATACATTCTCCTTTGGTGTTGAACCTGTTGATATCCATCGATTGACAGGCCTCCCATTTAAAAATGTGCTGATAGTAACAACCAAAACAACCCTCACTGACAATGACAAGATTTTCCTCGAATCTAGTTATGGTTTCAATGTTGATTGTAAGTATAATTTTCTCTCATTTGAATGTTTTTTATATTAATTCAAATTGATTATGATTATGATGAATTTTATAGCTCATGTCAGTAAATCAAGACGTGGAGTGGATACGCAAGATGTTGCACACCACTTTCTTGCTGCCTTGATTTCTCTGTTTAAAGCCCGAATTATTATACAAGTTCGACAAAATGACATTCCAAATTGGGTTGTTGCATACATTCTTGCAACAATCGGAAATCAAAAATTTGACTGGTGCACATTTCTATTAAACAAGATAAAGGCAGACATTAACAATGCAACAATTTTAGAAAAACTAGTTATTCATTAAACCAAATATCTTCTAGCTCTTTATTACGAGGCTTGCTATAATTTAAAAAATCAACCAACTCCAACTTGCACAAACAAGACAATGAAGAATTTGTCAATTCCACTTGAGGAACAACAGGTAAATTTTAATCATTCATATTCCATCTTTAGTATTTATCAAGTGTAGTTATTTTTAAGTTTTTCTAATTGAATCTTTTCTGTATGCAAAAAGTATTTCTAGAGTCACTTCCATGAAAAAAGCTACATTGAGAGGAAGAGGCCAACAACATGTTGAGGCCTCGGGAGAATCACAATCTGAAATCGAAGTTCACTCATCAACTGATGGCCAAGTATTTTCATTAACAAAATGAAAGAGACGTAATACCCTTAACATTCAAAGTAGGGTCCATTACATTTTGATTCTACCATATAATGATTTACCATCTTGAATTGATATGTAGTTGCTGCACTTGCAGGGACTTTCGACTACACGTGTGCTTCAAAGAAAGCATCGCCAACTCACTCGGTATAATCTCATGTAATTATCGAATCTCAATAGCAATTACCACCATCAGCTCCAACCGAATCCATTCAAACTCTGTCACAAAATCAATTCGTACCACAACAAAATCCCATTCAACAAGGTATGACTTCATTTATTTTGTGAGTTTTTTAATACTTTTACATATTGTTTAGTAATTTCTAATGATTTTGGTTCTTGATGTTCAAATTTGATAGAAATCCTTTGTCTTCCACTCAAAATCTACAAACCCCACTTACTCAATCAACCCCACAATTATGATTCAAAATTCCGACAAGAGGTTCAGGACAAAAGACCATTGGTAAATGCATGCCATTGATTCTGGGCCCTAGCAGGACACTAAACATTCCCTTCTCATTTGCTATTCTAACCCTCTCTCTCGCTAGTTATCCCACTGCAACAGGGCAATCAGTTTTGAATCAAATAAATTTAGATGAAGATTATTTGGGCATTGATAGCAGTGACCCAACTAGTTTTTTCAACACACATGATATGATTTAGGGCCAACAAGTATATTTACATCTCAATGTACTTTTAAATTTAATTAAATTTTCAACATTTAAATTTAAATTTTAATATGAATTTCTATTATTGCTTTTAGGATCAACGCTCCCAAAAGGAAAAAGATGTAGTAGATGTTGCTCAAACTGAAAGCCACCATACTTCTCCTTCAAAATCATCCTCTTCTGATATAGATAGTGATGACTTGCCAACATTTCCTTTGGAGAACTTGATTGGCTATGATTGTCAATCCCACATGAATGAATTTATCATGCCTCAAATCAATGAGCTCATTCAATGGGAGCGAAGGGAAAAATTATTAATATCTGAGATAGTAAGTCGTTATGACAACCATTGGCAAAGAGAGAGCTTATTTGTAACATTAAAAAATCAACCCACGAAGATGGATGCATTATTCATCAGAGCTAAAAGTGGGAGTGTTGCATATAACAACACCTATAACGACAATATTTTAGATAAAGTATTAAATAAATTGGAAAATATCAGTGTTAAGAGGCCTATTTCAATAAATGGGCCATATTTCAATAAATGGTAATTAAGGACAACTAAAAAAAATTATATCATCGTATAGATCATGGCATTTTCGATTGCAAAAGAGGTACCAATGACTGAAAGAGATATTAGTCAGTGAACAACTATCATAAGTATAATCAGTTTGAATTTTTTTTTTATTAATTTCAATTAAAATTAGTTTTTTAATATGTTTAATTGACTTCACTCTTTTTGTTGCAGCTGAAATATGAAAATTTAAAGAGTCAAGCTAAGGTGTTCCAAGTTCACTTGGAAATGGCCAAGAACAGTTTATCCGCAACAATTAAGATGAAAGAAAATATTGTTTTGGTTAATAAACAAAACAATACACTTAAGCAGATAATTAAAGAGAATGGCTATGACCCTGAGATTTTATTCAAAGTAAAGGCAAAGCCGCAGATCCTTCTTTGACATCCCATGGAGATTCTACAAAGGAAGAAGAAGAAATCGTCAAGAACCTAGAAATGATTGCTTAGGATCTGATTAGTTCGGGGATAATTGAGGGAAGGAATATAGTAGGGTCTGGTGAAAATGTTAAGGGTTGAGCCTTGAGGATTGGGGAACCTCAAAATTGAAACTTTAAATATTTTATATACAGTAGAATGAAAGTTGATACTTGGATAGTTGTTTAATTTGAAGTTTGGATTTAAACATTATGCAATATTATCTCTCCTTGAAATGATGGTCATAGTTACATTTATCATTAGATGTGGATAATAAAATTAGAGTAGATGTGGTTATAGTTATTATCCATTTATTTGTTTGAATGTGGATAATGAAATTAGAGTAGACATGGATGATGATGAATTGTATGCTCTTAGATTTTTATATATAACTTCTATATTGTAGATGGTGTTTATGTTTGATGCATAATCATGATTCATGGATTTAAACTTTATGCAATATTATCTCTGCTTGCAATGATGGTCATAGTTACATTTATCATTAGATGTGGATGTCTGGATAATGAAATTAAAGTAGATGTGGTTATAATTATTATTAATTATCCATTTATTCATTTAGAATGTGGATAATGAAATTAGAGTAGATATGGATGATGATGAATTGTATGTAACCAGATGAATTGTATGCACTTATATTTTTATATAGAACTTCTATACGGATATTTCATTGATGTATGATGCATAATCATGATACATGGATTTAAAATTTATGCAATATTATCTCTACTTGCATGTGGATAATTAAATTAGAGTAGCTTTGGTTATAGTTATTATCCATTTATTCATTTGAATGTGGATAATGAAACTAGAGTAGATATGGATGATGATGAATTGTATGCAATATTATCTCTGCTTGCAATAAAGGTCATAGTTACATTTATCATTACATGTGGGTGATGACATCTAATATTTTTTATGACATTAAAACGGATCATCCATTTATTCATTTAGGATGTGGTGTTATGTGGAAATAGGATGTGGATGTCTTGAATCTTGATAATGAAATTAGAGTAGATATGGATGATGATGAATTGTATGTGACTAAATGATGATAATGGATAATTGTTATAAGAAAATTAAGAATGTGGTGTGATAGATACATCTTAATATAGTAAGGGCTTCTTCTCTATATTTTAAATTTCAAACTCTTTAATATGTATATCATTTCTTCACATTTAATTTGAATTGAAACAACAAAACTCAAAGGAAAAAAAATGTGGTATGACACAGTTATCTTAATACCGTAAATTCTACTTCACGTTTAAAACTATGGCTATGATAGGGTTTAAGGTACCTCTTGTCTTCTTGAATAAGCTAGGGGACCTTTGATTCTCAGGAATTCAACATGAAAAATGGATAAGGATTAGAATAAAAATGGGTGAGTTGCCTGATACTCTCAGTCCCAAGAAGTGAGAGCTTCCTTGGATGGATGTCAACTCACGTATTTCATAAACATCAATGAAATGAAGAAATTAAAATTTAGAATCCAGATCTAACCTGTTCATATCGAAGGCAACACGAATATCAAGAATGCACTGCAGAGTGGACAACAACTGTATATGAGCTTTGAATACCTTGCAAAATACAACATCAAAGTGGTTTGAAAATTAAAAATACCAATGAAATAAATCTGATTTTAGTAAATGATAGTATTTGAATAAATGTAAATATACATACCTATAACATCTTTGATGATAACTACAGATCAAAAATATCCTCCTTAGTCAATATTTGCATCTGTAGAATTACATACCATTTTTCTCATTTGTATAAAATCAACAATATATGTTAAACTTTCCTGTGCATGTTTCATCAATGTATTGATCTTCTGCAACATTGAAAGAATGGCTACCAATGTAGGCAATGTCTCCAAATTAGTTAGACAGAACAACAAGTCCCTTTCCCTATCAATTTCATGATGATATTTGTGCATGAAACCAACCAACGAAGGATACTCCTCATGCACTCTGCATGCAGGCTCATACATCAAAATCCACCTTGTCTCAACATCCTTCAGAAGTTTTTTTCCATCTGTAATAGCTATGGAAAATTTCTGAAACCCAAGAAATTGCTTTTGGCTGCTTGCCATATAGGCATGCATTTCTCTTAGAAGGTCTTCTACTTTTGCAACATTTTTGTATTTGCTAATGATTTTATATGCTAAATTCATTATGTGAGCCATATAATGAAGTGCTAGCATATAAGGGGTGATTGATGTTTGCAATCAAACACATAGACCAGTTCTTTGACCCTGCATGAATGATGCCCCATCTGTTCCCACACATACCAACTTCGTAGTAATTTCATTTGTAGTCATGCTAGCAATTTCTTTCAAAAGAGAAATAACTAGTTTATATAGGTTTTTTGCATTGCAATTTTAAACCATTTTTTGAACACCCACTAGGTGTGGAGTCCTCATATGATTTTAAATAGTGTAAACATGGATACATACCCATGCGGTGTTCTCAAAAATGGTCATTTCATCAATTGACAAAGAGATAAACTTTACATTTTTTACACACTCTTTCAAATCTTCCTTCTCGATCATAGCAAGGCATTTAGCCATTTCCCATGCACTGTTTTCTAACCAGTGAGATTGGGGAACATTCTATACATTCCATTATATTGATACAAAGGTTTGAAATCGATGAAATCTGAAATCGGTCTTCCTTTCTTAAAGATGTGGAATAAAGTAGAAAATTGTATGAGTTTAGCATGCAAATTTGATTGATTCATCTTACCATTTTGCGTTGTGATCGTTCCTCCATTTTCTACGAGAAGTCTATGTCTTTTCTGATCAGCCTCATATTCTGCCACATATTTCACATGCAGGCATTCTTTTTCAGTTTTCCATTTGTGTGTTTTTATTTTCTGGCCATCTTCCCCAGTTAAAGTGAAATATATTTTTCCACAATGTTTTTCAATTGCGTCCAACTTCAGTTGCATTTTTGTTGCCTTCCCAATTTCCACGTACATATTGTGCATGTATATTCTAATGAAATTATTCAGAATTAGTTGGTTGTACAAGTTCAATAAATGGAAATTTTGTAGCCCAGTCAAACTTGTATATTCTCCCAAGTGTCCACATATTCTTGTTCATATTCATAGTTTTACTTTTACATGCAGAGCTTTTAGGAATATCATGATCATCAGGTTTCCTTTTCCATGTACCACTAATTGCATTTGAATTTTGTGTTGAATTTCACACTACTGGAATATCTTGAAGCCCAAGTATTGTATCTATTATCCAAAATAAGATCATGCCTATTTCTGGTTAACTACACCCATTTTTCCTCTTTTAATGCTTTAATCAAATTTTTCAGATATTTCAAGCACTTAAGGTTTCCTGAAAACATCTTCATCAGGTGGGAAATTTTTTCCCCTTTCCAAAAATATAAAGAAGTCCTTCTAACTCCTCATATTTTGCAAGTTACGGGCCGGCAAGCTTTGGAATGATTTTTTGCCATTTGTGAGCCCACGGACTTGGGGAAGACTTTTCACCAAGTGGAAAATTGCAGTTGCAGGGCCACGGAGGAAATTTTTCCCAAGTGAATTTTAGGCCAGCGGGTCTGCAGGGAGTTTTGGAACTTTTGTGCTTTTTGCAAATAGGGCGCAAAGTGAATTTCGGGCCCGCAAGCCTGCAGGGGATCTTAAAGCCAAATGAAGAAAAATGCCTAAGGCCTGCAAACAGACACATGACTATGTTGAAAATTAAAAGTGGAAGGCAGGTTATCGAAGGCAGTTAGAAATTTTTCTTGAGAAGGTGTAAAGTGAAAAAATGAGCCGCACCTCCGTTGATGCCCAAGGAGCCACATGTCAATCCTCAAATACATGCGGGTTGGCACGCCTAGGAGAGACTTTTCGCCCAAATGGAAAATGCAGTCCGGCGGGCCCAAAGATGATTTTTTTATGAAAACTGAATTATGGGGCTATGGGGCAATTTTCACATTTTGTATTTTTGGTGCCAAAAGGCACAAAGTGAGTTTCAGGCCCGCGGAGCCATTCTACTAACTGGATTTTGCCAATTTTGTAGGGACCCAACTCGAAACATTCAAATAGATATATGTTTCGACCCAGTGCCCAAAACTCAACAAATTTGGCACCATTGGAAAAGTCTTGACCTCATCTACGCCATGGAAACCTGAAACTTTAATTTCAAGGAGATTTGGTGGGTAAAAAATAGGGAAACATCTTTATGCCATTAATATGCAATCCGATTGTCCCCATCAACTAGATCAAATTTGATTCGATCCGCCGTTCTCCCTTATTCAACACGCCAAACAGACATAAAGAGGTGGACTCGATAGATTGTGGGAAGATTTGCAGTAGCATTAATGGCCGGTAGCTAAGCTTCAAATCAAGTTTCCCGCCTCGTTTCTTCTTCCCTCTTCACTGCATCTATACAAGAAGGATTTGGGCTCTTTATAAAGGGTTGGATAGTTTTGTTTTACATCCTCCCTTCTTCCCTTGTTTGCAAGAGAATTTGTGGATCTTTCCAAACCTCCCATATGAGTTATAATGCAAGTTTTTACCTCTTGGCCACTACAATGTGTTGTATCGAATCCTGAGTAATAATATACATGTCTATGGATGATTATCAACCCTCTCATGTGTTCATTATTGTCTTTCTGATCTCTTATTGCAGTTCAGTTACCTGTGCATGGTATTTGTATTACATTTCTGTGGTCTTTATTAATCTGTAAAACGAGTGTCTAACATTCCTTTGGTGCATCACCTCATTAGCTTAGGTTTATTTTCTCACATCGTCTCAACCCTATCTCCATGGTAAGATAAAGTAGATTAGAGTGGATCCTTTACAAACTTCATTTGTATGCACCTTAACAGAGGAAAAGGAAGTGACCTTAATCCGGAGAGCTCTCGCAACTCACAAGGTCCCACACTTTGAGAGATGCCCCATATTGTGCAATCACACTGAAAGTCTCAATTCATCTAGTTGCAGGCACTCTGGGGTGTTATGATTCTGCACTAACAATTTTGGCATGCCCGATGGGACAAGAGGTATTCACTTTATTTCATCAAGTTGATGTGTTCTTTGTGAGATTAATCCTTTAGAGGCACATTCAAAGCACATCTAGTGACTCTCTTTGGTCAACGACCCATTCTCTGAGTTCCAGACCTTTTTAGGATCCATTTCCACTCATTTTTATCCATTTTCTTTCTTTCCACATCTTTCATTTCTTTCCATTCCATGATGTTGTGCAATCATGACTTCATTCCCTTCATGGAACTCACACTTGTAGCAATAGTAGTATAGTCCACCTCCAATGTATATCATGACTCCTTTAGATCAGCATTATGATCAAATCCAGAACCATTATGCTTACCCATATGAGCAGGGTCAAAATAAATTTGGCTATGAAGCTTATCAAGAATAAAGGGATGCATATAATGGTGACAGCTACGTGGAGAATGTTGATTTGTTGGAGAAGTTCTAAAGAATGGAGGCTAGCATGGTGCAGTCTAGAGCTACATCATAGATGAAGGCACTCATGATTGGATTCATGGCACCTTGTCCATGGGGAGGCCCTCTTCCAAGACATTACAGCCCTCAGGAGAAGCTTGACTTCATGGTTGAAGTGTTTCCTCAACTTGCACAGTGGATTGAGGATATTAAGGCTTATGAGTTGGACACAAGACAACCTTGTCAATGGGTAAGTCCACCACCTCCTAGCTCTTCATTTTCTCTTTCTCAAACTTTATCATTTCAGCATGATCAAGAGTCAAGCCCCTCAGTTGCTTCCCCAAGTGTTGATTTCTTTTCTCCATCTCCTGATCTTCCATCCCATCTCAGTTCTTCTTCCCTTTTCCCTCCCAAGCAGTCATTCCCTCCAAACAAACAGGAAGTTCCACCTCCCTCTCCACCACAAACAATAGCAAAACTAGTTGAACCCCAACTTGCCACTCCTCTTGCCTTCCCAATTCCATGTTGGGAAGAGATTCAAGAATCTAGTCAAGGAGAAAAATAAGAAGAGGAAACCAAAAGAGAAGAAATGATAGAAAATATCAATCGTTGGGTTTCCACGTTTGGTTTACAAATATTCCCTTGATGGTTAATCCAAAAAAGGAGGTCAAGGTTGAAGATCCAGTGGTGGATGAGGCTGAGTTTTCAGTAGAAGAAGAACAAGAACAAGAAGGAGAATATCAACAATATGTTTTCTCTTAATGCAGTGTCCCTAATGGAACTCTTTTTGAAGAGAATGTTGTTCTAATCCAAGCTGCACAACCAGTTAAAGAGGAGAAACAATCAAATCTTAGCCCCATTGAAGAGGAGAAGATGGGAGAGATAAAATCAATGTTGAATCCACTCAATGAAGAAAGCATCATTGAAGATTCTTTGCTTTCATTTCAAGGGCCTGATTTGATTGATGAATCCATGATGGAGGAGGACCATATAGTTTCAGAGGCTCCAAGTGTGGAGCAGGCTACTGAAGAACCTTCAATTATTCCTTCCACTTCATCACCTTTAATCTCTAATGTTGAAGAGGAGTTTTAGCTTTCAAAGTTCATGTTGGAGGATGAAGGGAACCATGGTGAGCAAGTTTCAAATTAGGATGACACCATGGAGGAGGTCGAGCACATGCAACAAGACAACAAGGAGACAGATTATCTATCTGACTTGGAGGATTACTTTGATGGAGAGGAGCCTGAGGAAATTACATCATTTTCTCCTCCATCATCCACTTTCCAAGCACATGAGCCTGCTTCCATGGAAGAGAAAATTCAAGTGCAACAGCCTGTACTTCATGATAGCCCTCTGAAACCAAGGTTGGAAGATATGAGTCTTCCATATTCTCCACAGGAGAAGGAAGAGGAAAGGCAAGAGGATATCATCATATCTCTCACACCATCCATCTAGGAAGGTCAGCAAGAAGACTCCATTATTGGAGTTGAAATCCAGAGAAAGGGGCACATCAAAAGGATCAGGCCTTTCCCAATCAAGTACTTGACTTCATTGGAACCAAGGGAGAAGCCACAAGCAGTCATGTTTGTTTCTAAGTATGAGGAAGAGCCTCAAAGTGCTAAGGATCAACAACAACACCTCCAAGATTCCAAGGCAAATCAGCTTGAGGAGGTATTGTCCATTAAGGTTGATACCTTCATGATATGGGTGGAGGATCGGATTAAAGTCAGTTTTTCACTCATCCAAGAAGCCATATTCAGTGAGAAACCATTTACATGGCTGTCCCTTTTGAGGAAGGGAAGCTACTTCTCCCTTCCAGTTTGAGGATTTTTTTGAGTCCCTTTTCTCTCTAGTTAGTATACGAGTAGGAGTAAATATTATTTTCAGAAGAAGAAGTGATCGTGCACACTCTTCATGTCTCATTTAAGGCATGTATGATTTTTTTATTTGTACATAAGTTTTTTTTGTATTGCGTCGGATGTGTAGAGGCCAAGCCCTTTAGCAATTGCAACAGGGAGACCCATAGTTGCCGTGACAGTTGCTCATTTTCTAATAGAACAAATACAGAAACTAAAATCACGCCCCAAAATGTCCATTTCCAGAAGAACATGATCAACGTCGGGTCACCACCCACAACCCCATGCCCAATGAATGCTTCAAGGCAGCTGATCTCTTCATCTAGCAGGAAGACGTCCCCGCAAGTCACCAATTTGTTATTCCAAATAAGCTCATGCTTATTTCTGGTTAACTGCACCCATTTTTCCTATTTTAGTGCTTCAATCCAATTTTTCAGATATTCCAAGCACTTAAGGTTTCCTAAAAAAATCTTCATCAGGTGGGAAATTTCTTCCCCTTTCCAAAAATATAAATAAGTCCTTCTAACTCCTCATAATTTGCAAGTTATGGGCTAGCGGGCCTTGGAAGGATTTTTTGCCAATTGTGGGATGGTGGACCTCTGGAAGAATTATCACCAAGTGGAAAATTGTAGTTGTGGGGCCACGGAGGAAAATTTTCCCAAGTAAATTTTGGGCCAGTGGGTCTGCGAGGATTTTTGGAACTTTTATGCTCTTTGCAAATAGGATGCAAAGTGAATTTCGGGCCATCAAGTTCATTGGGGATCTTAAAGCCAAATGAAGAAAAATTCCTAAGGCCCACAAAGGGACATGTGGCCATGTTGAAAATTCAAAGTGGAAGGAGAGTGGTTGGAAGCAGTTTGAAATTTTTGTCTCGAGAATTCGTAAAGTGAAAAAATGAGCTACACCTCCGCTGATCCCTAAGGAGCCATGTGTCAAACCTTAATTGCATGTAGGCCAGTGGGCCTGGGAGAGACTTTTCACCTAAATGGAAAATGTAGGCTGGCGGGCCTGAAGATGATGTTTTTCCAAAAGTGAATTACGGGGTTGTGGGGCAATTTTTGCATTTTGTATTTTGTGTACCAAAAGGCACAAAGTGAGTTTCAGGCCCACAAACCCATTTTGCTAACTAGTTTTCACCATATTTGTACTAACCCGACTTAAAGCATTCAAACAAACATATCTTTTGACCCAATTCCTGAAACTCAATAAACGTGGCACCATTGGAAAAGTCTTGACCTTGTCTATGCCATGGAAACCTGAAACTTTAGTTTTGAGGAGGTTCTATGGGTAAAAAGTAAGGAAACATATTCATGACATTAATATGTAATCCGATTTTCCCCAACAACAAGATCAGATTTGATTCAGTCCACCGTTATCCCTTCTTCAACATGCCAAACAGGCATAAAGCAGCAGCCTTAATAGATTGTGGGAAGATTTGCAGTGGTATTGATGGCTGGTAGCTGAGCTTCAAATCAAGTTTCCCACCTCGTTTCTTCTTCCCTCTTCACTGCATCTATACAAGAAGGAGTTGGGCTCATTGTAAAGGGTTGGATATTTTTGTTTTTCGTCCTCCCTTCTTCCCTTGTTTGCAAGAGAATTTGTGGAGCTTTCCAAACCTCCCATATGGGTTGTAATGCAAGTTTTTGCCTCTTGGCCACTACAATGTATTGTATCGACTCTTGAGAAATAATATATATGTTTGTGGATGATTCTCAACCCTCTCATGTGTTCATTGTTGTCTTTCTGATCTCTTATTGTAGTTTGGTTACCTGTGCATGGTATTTGTATTACATTTCCATGGTCTATGTTAATCTGTAAAGTGAGTGTCTAACATTCCTTTGGTGCATTTCCTCATTAGCTTAGGTTTGTTTTATTGCATTTTCTCAACCATGTCTCCTTGGTAAGATAAAGTAGATTAGAGTAGATCCTCTGCAAAATTTATTTGTATGCACCTAAATAGAGGAATAGGAACCAACCTTAATCTGAAGAGCTCTCTCAACTCGCAAGGACCCACACTTTGAGAGATGCTCCATGTTGTGTAATCACACTAATATTCTCAACTCATCTTTTTCTAGTAACTCAAGGGTGTTGTGATTCTGTACTAACAATATCATTATAGGTGTCATGTGGCTGATATTGAGCAGAATACATGTCCACTTTAATAACACCTTCCACATAGTTTTTACTCTGATTTATTTAATTGGGTGCTCACGAATGCTGTATCTGAACCAACATAGTTTCGAAAATACTTAAATAGAGACTTTTGAGTTTATTTTGTAACTTGTGGGTGTTCTGAACACTAGAAGATTCCATTGTTCCCTGTCGTGCATCAACAAACGAAACTTGTCACGTGTCAACAACACAGTTCTCTATCACGTGTCAAAACGTTATTCTTGTCACCCGTCAGAAAAACCTTCTTGACACCCATCAAGAGAGCCTTCATGTCACCCGTCAACAGATCCTAATTTTTATCATTCAACAGATCCTACTTGTCAGGTCCGTCAAAAGATCCTACTTGTTGCCCATTAATAGATCCTACTTGTCACTCATCAAAAAATCCTACTTATCGCCCATCAATAGATCCTACTTGTCACCTGTTAACAGATCCTACTTGTTGCCCATCAACAAACCCTATTTGTCACCCGTCAACAGATCCTGCTTGTCGCTCGTCCAAACACCCTTCCTTTCACCTGTATACAAATCCTTCTTATCACCCATCCACACACCCTTCTTTTCACCCATCTACAGAGCCTTCTTGTCGCCCTTCCTCACTACCTTCTTGTCGCACATCTGAAAAACTATACTTTTGTGTACTGGAATCTATTACTTCACAATTTATGTAATTGATAATAGATATTCCCCCAGGTGGAACATGGAATGAGTTACCAAGTAGTGTTATACCTGACGAATAATATAGGATTATATAGGGGATATTATAAAGAGGTAGGAAAAGCTGACCCCTAAAAAAATTGAACTTTAATTTTTAGGTGAACATGTCAAGACCCACGCCAGAAAATTCACCTTTTCAATTTTTTATAAAATTAAATATTCACCATATTATGAATATTATCCAATAAAAATATCCATGATGTCATTGGATGCTTCATTTAATGCACCCCCAACTACCAAATAGAACATTAGTCTGACCAGGGCATGTTTTTTAGAAAATCACCATCAATACCTTGCTAAATCCTAAATTTATTGATTTTTGTGCATCAATCTTAAAGCCACGATTCCAACGGCACCAATTTCATGCGTTTTTTTTTAGAAATGCAAAAGATATGGCATTCTGAGTGGAGGTAGCTGTTTTGGATTTGCCAGGAATTTTTGTCATTTGACGGGACTGGGTATTTAATTGACTGGAGCTGGATATGTTTCTTTAATTTTCATATATCTACCCTCATCAAAATTAAGATCTAAAAAGTCCAAATTTGTCCAAATTTGTGAAAATCGGAGCTCTAGATCGAAAGTTATGGTATTTCAAAGTTTGAGAGTCGAGCGCGAGGCACGGAAGGGAAATAGAGGGAAGGCACACGTGAGGAGGGCATGTAGCACAATAGGGTGTACATGGGAGGAAGGCATAGGAATCCTGTGTACAAGAGGGAAGCGTGAAATTGGAAAATGGAAGGAGAGTATAAATGTGAAGGAAGAAACAAGAAGGCGCGTGGACAGATTGTAGCAAGGAAGAAAGGTGTGTGACAAGACGAAAGCACGCGAAAGGAAAGAAGAGAAAATGTGTGTGTGTAGAAGAAAATAAATCATACTTGCAAAAGACAAGTATGGAAGTAGGGCACGAATATCCAACTAAGGAAGGGTGCGCACTGGCTGAAAGAAAAGAGGGCACGCAACAAGAAAATCCCCGGAACTTAGCCGGTTTGGAAGGAATATGTGGAGGGGTGCACAAAATAATTGCAAGGCGCGAGGAGTGTGAGGAAGGACTACAGCCTATGCAAGGTGCCAAATGAGAAAGCCTCTGGGTGCACGACCTAAAATGTAAAACATTAGAGTCAAAATGAAGATACAAGTTATCCAAAATAACTAGGAGAATTATTTGGATAACAGTTACTAATTGAAGTAATATATATTTATATCTATGACTAGTTTAAACAGAAATATACGTTGTATTTTATATATATATATATATATATATATATATATATATTTACATATTGATATGTTTATAATTATATTGGTAAAATAAAATATTTTTTTCATTTCGGTATACACACAATCTTGTATCATTTAAAAATAGTTTGTTGATAAATTTACAATTCGACATGTGTTCTATTGAATTTAGTTTTAGTACACGAGAGTAATCTTGTTTTTTATCCATAGTATATTTCTAATTTGGAAACATTCTACAACAATATCTAATAATGTGCATCTAAACTAACCATATGATTAAAGCAACCTTCCATTACTTTTCCAACTTCTATATTATCAACTAATCCCTCTAAGAGGAAAACCTCTTTCAAGTCTAAACATGTATTTATAAAAGTACATGATTCTCCTACTTACAATATTGTTCTCATCTACATCCCAATTGTATACCATCAAACATATCCTTCAACCCATGCCCCATTAATAAATGTGTTACGATTATTAAATTAATGTTAATGACCGAATGTTTCATAATGAATCACAAGCATAAAACAATTCAAAGAAACATAATTCCACTCAATAACCACAATATTGAGTTGGGTAAACCCTCTATGTTGGATTTTTATCATTATATTCCCTATACTTTTGAGTAATTTGTTAACACTCTTGCACCCCTTGAGGTTATGTGTGCACAATGCACATTTGTGTAAAGTAGTTCACTGGAAAATTTTCAAGTTGTTTCCATATGTATAAGTTCTAATGATATTTGGTGATTAGTAAATAGATGCATACCAAGAATACCGAGTTAGGTAAACTATATTTATTAGCTCCCTCTAGTTACATTCCCTAAAATTCTTAATAAGTGATTCCAAACTCTTGCACTCCTTGACGTCATGTGTGTACATCACACATGTACACAAAGAAGTTCATGGTAAATTTTTAAGTTGTTTCCTTATGACAACTTCCAAATCATCTTTAGATATTGGTAGATATATGCACACCACCAAGATGAGGTTATGGACATAATGTGATACTCTAACAATGAATATTTTTATTATGTGCACAATTTGATGATTCTTATGATTTTTTTAGTGTTTCTAGGAATCTATTGAACATTCTTACCCCCACGTCAATCATAGAAGTATTAAGATAGCACAAAAAATTGTTTCATCCTCACTGAATACTCTAAAATGCATATTTTTACAATGAAGAGGTGCCACAATGCATTGTTAATGTTTTTTGGCTACACAATATTTTATGATGCCATATCTCCATTTGTACATTACACTATTGAAATATATGGTTTCATTGACTACTAGGAAGTATTTTTGAATGAAGAATCTACTACAAACCCTTGTGGATCATTATTTAAATGAAATAAAAAAATATGTATGAAAACACATGATACTAATTATTCCTACTTGTGGCCTACTCTAAGTATTTTTTGAAAATATTTTATGGCCATCATATTTGATTCCTTGTAACATAATTCCATCGACATTAGGTTGAAATTTTATAACGAACTCATGTACAATTTTTGGTAGATATTTATCACAATTGCACTAAATAATAATGTTCCATTATATTTTAATCATATCCAAATTGGTCTTGTCTGTGGTCATACTTGGATTTTGATTGGTTTCTTCATGGAATATTTATTATAAACATTGTAGGCCATAAAATTAATACGGTATTCGATCAGTGCATATTATGTCAATTTTTTTCCAATGTACAATTTGATTCATTTTTTCAACCAAAATATCACTTATTTTGACTATATATGTGTTTATAAATTTGTCTCCTAGTTAATATGTTTACATGTTAAATTATTCTATTAAGGGTTATGCCTATGTGTGGTCTTCATTAATATATGGTGGAGGGATTTGAGTTGTTGGGGGATTTCAATTGGGCTTACCATCTCCCTTGAATTACTTTATTAGATCCAATCATAGTATGTGCACCTTAATCCATGTTTGATAGGATTCATTAGAAATATGACTGTATGTCACAATTTTATCAAATATTACATCATCAAATTTGTTGTTATCCCTAAAACAATTTCTCTTCTTTCTCCATCAAATTCCTGTACTTTATGTGAGTCCAAATATGCATTTCGTGGTATCTTATCTAAAATATAATAGGTCTCATGAATGTGATAAAACCCTCATGAAAAGTGCATATAATTCATAATATTAGATTAAGCGCATACACACACACACACACACACACACACACACACACACACACACACACACACACACACACACACACACACACACACACACACACATATATATATATATATATATATATGGTTTATTTACAATTTTTTTAATCAAAATCCTAGAATGAACATTTAAGATGATGTTGCGTCGGTATGAAATACCTCAATTTTTTATGATGTATGATTTGATTGAATTTTAATCATTGGTTTTTTGAATAATTTATTAATTTATTATCGATATACTCATTTTAACTTGATGTGTATGTGACTTTATCTCCTACTAATATATATGTACATGTTATAATATTCTCTTAAGGGTGATATGTGTATGTGGGATTCATTAGATGGTGGAGTGGTTTGAGTTGGTTGGGGATTTCAACTTTGTTTACCATCTCCCCTGACTTCATTTTAAATCCCTTGTCATTCCACAACGAAGATCAAGAATAATTAATTATAATTGTTTATATATATAATAATTACTATTATGAATATCTTAAACACATCTATCAAGAATAAGCCTAAATATATAAATCTCAAAGTTATTTTTTTATTTTTCAAAAAACTACACTAATCACTAACTCCATTATGTTTTCCTTAGTTATATTAGTCATTAATTGAGACATCAAGTAGGAACACCAAAAAGTGGATTGAAAGGCCTAATTGAGAACGAGTGGGTTCAAACCTTGTAAAACATACGCCCACACCAAGACACTAAACTTGGATGTTCGATAAAACAATAACAATTTTGATTTATCAACCCTCTCTTGAGAAAGGTTTAAGCTCGCCCTACCTAAATAAGTCATTTGTAATTGAGATAATATAGAACTCGGGATAATTAATATGTAAATGTAAATCCATGCCAAAATACCAAATTCCAGTGATGTGGTGTAGAGTACTAAAGTATATGTGGAGGTATATTGGTGTTGTGTAGTTATAGGAAAGTTCACATCTTTGTTTTAGGATTCATCTACTTATATTATTTTTTACACCTTCATATGTTTCTTGTTGCGGAAAATTCTCTTTCCATTGGCTTATTATATGGGAGAAAATTCACCAAGATTGTGGCATAGTTGAATCAACTTGAAGGTCAAGGGAATAAGAGGCTGTAGAGATAAACGGATGGGAAATACATACAAAATTTAACAGGGATAGATACAAAATGAGATGATATTTATAAAAATATCAAATCAGGTACTAAATCTCACTCTTACTCAAGGATGGTCACCCCCAGCGAGTGCCACAAGAACCACATAAGCACTCATGGATGAAGTAGGAAAAGTTCCTAATCCATTGTGTAAGGAGATATATAAAAATACACCTAGTTATTTGCAGTTCAAAACACCATGACTCCAAGAACAAAAAAAACTAATCACAACATATCAAAAGTAAACATAAAACAAATGAAAGGATAATAGCAAACAAATTGTACATTGTACAAAAAAATACAAGAAGACACATAATAAATCCCAAAAGTGCTTTAGATGTCTTCCATTAACAAGTAGATCAAATAAATATCATTCTAAATCCCTTAATAAGATGGTATTTTCTCTAATCTTGATGTCAATGGAATAAGGACCAATCCATAATGCATAAAAAAAATTATACTTTCCTTTATCTTCATGTTTGTTATCCCATAGCAGGACCAAATTACCAAAATCAGGTAGCAATTTTCAATTATGTTCTTAAAATCCATGAATCTCACAAGCAAGCATGGAAGAATATGTACATGTAGACCAAGGCTTCAACTAAGGAAAATGTACCAGTCACTCACACTAAAGACATAACTAACAAATGAATATACATATTTGTAATAAAATGACAATGTTTATGCATCCTTTGACATCAAAAGATGTTTGTTAAACATATATTAAACTTACTTATATATTTGACATCGGTATGTTATTGTTGAAAAGATGCATAGTATATTTTAGTTTTTAAAAGAGTAAATAATATTACTAATCATTTACAGTGACGTATATTGTGAGTATTGTAAAAAATATATTAATTGTTTATTAAAATACTTGAATAGATGTTAGTATCTTATTATTCAACAATATTATTATACAACAATATTAGTAATTTTTTATAATTGTGTAAAAATGTTGAAGTTGTCTTGAAATTGTTATATGATTTTGATTTGTGTTAGAATTTTTCAATTTTGGGTATTTGAGTCTACTTCTGAGGATCTACGTCCTAGAAAAATATGATATTGTTTTTGTTATGCTATATCCTTGGAAGTAGAAATTATCATATTGAATTGGTCGGGTGATATGGTAGAGTGATGAGGGTAGAGATTATGTATATACATGTTTGAGAAGGGCATGGACCTTAGTGTACTGTCATAAGTGAAGTGCCAAGACATATATGTATAGATATTGATTTTGTGGTATTCAAATACTTTGTTTTATGTAATGATTATAGCATTTGTAGCATAATACATGAAATGAATAGATTTATGTGATTATATTATGATTATGAGATGTATGTGATTTTACTTTAATGTGGTTGTGTTTCGGTTGATGTTATGATGTGCACATTAAGTAGTATTTAGATTATGTATATGTATTGCTACATCTGGTATGTGATGTGTGATGTATAAGGAAAAGTAATACAAGTGTGATTAAAAGAAATGTGTATTTACTCAATGTAGAATGCAATTATTGATGAGCGCATAGTGATGAGGAAGTGTAATGGGTGGTTTGGCATAACCTCTACATAATATCTCATGATTATATAGGGAGAGGAAACCTATTCTTAATAAATAAGGAAGTGTGATCCTCATATATGTTATGAGGTACTTAGTGAAATGAAAATGGCTAGAAGAGAGATAGATAATCAGTATAATATATGTGTAGGTACAAAATTATGGTGGATAAATCAATTGGGACTACGTGTGAGAATTTAATCTAGAGACTGAAGGTGCATGTAGCACAAATCAGATTTGAAGCTTGATATTAATTTAAAATGTCATTAATGGTGCCAAAGAATTTATATGAGTCATGTGTGCAAATTTTAATATAAACTTATTCTTTTGGGAAAACCATTTGTATGTGGGTTATCCTAGTCCTGCTAAGGAATAAATTCATCCTGATAATTACTCAATGTGGATTACATCATTCCATTAAGGTGTAAAAACATCTTATTTTCCACCTTGCGGAAAACCGCACTGCAGTTTTCAAAGTGCTGAAAAACATCATTTTCAACGCATCGAAAAACACACTTTGATTTTATCCACTTTAGGAAATTTAATGCTTCTCCACATTATACATAATCAATATGGATTTCATCATTACATTAAGGTGGGAAAACATCGTGGTTTCCATATTGTGGAAAACTGCACCGCATTTTTTAAAGTGCTAAAAAATATAGTGTGTTTCTCAACGCACGAAAAAATGTACTTTGATTTTCTGCACTTTGGGAAACAAAATGCTTCTCCATGTGATACATACTTAATTTTTATTACATCATTACATTAAGGTTTAAAATCAACCCTTTTTCCACCTTGTGGAAAACTACATTGCATTTTTCAAAGCGCTGAAAAATAAAGTGTGTTTTTCAATGCACTGAAAAACGCAATTTATTTTTCCACAATTTGGGCAATGCAATTATTCTCCATATGATATGTAATAAATTTTTATTACATTGTTACATTAAGGTGGGAAAATATCTTTGTTTTCACCTTATGGAAAATTGCATTGCGTTCTTTGAAAAGTTGAAAAACACTGTGTGTTTTTCAACACGTTGAAAAATGTAATTTGTTTTTCCAGAATTTGGGAAAAACAATGTTTCTCCATGTGATACATACTCAATTTGGATTTCATTATTACGTTAAGGTGTAAAAACATCATTTTTTCCACCTTGTGGAAAACTGCATTATGTTTTTCAAAGTGCTGAAAAACACAGTGTGTTTTTTAACATGTTGAAAAACAGACTTTATTTTTTAGTACTTTGAAAAAAGAAACTCTTCTCTACCTAATACTTACTTGATGTGGATCACATAATTACAAAAAGGAGAAAAATCATCATGGTTTGAACCTTGGTGAAATCAACATAGAATTTTTCATATTGCTAAAAAACAGTCTATTTTTCAATACTTTGAAAGGAAAACAACTCTTCTCCACCTGATAATTACTTGATGTGGATCATATCATTACAAAAAAGAGGAAAAACATCAAGGTTTGTACCTTTATAAAAACCGCATTACATTTTTCAAAGTGCTGAAAAACACAGTGTGTTTTCAACATGGTAAAAAACATACGCTATTTTTTAGAACTTTGAAAAAATAACTTTTCTCCACCTAATAATTACTTGATATGGATCACATCATTACAACAAGGATTAAAATCATTTTGGGTTGCACATTGGTGAAATCTACACGGCATTTTTCATATTGCTAAAAAACACAGTTTATTTTTAAACACTTTGGAAAAATTCTACTCTTCTCCACCTGATAATTATCTTATGTGGATCACATCATTAATAAAAGTAGGAATAGTATCATGATTTGTACCTTAGTGAAATTGGCATGGGGTTTTTCAAAGTGCTGAAAAACACAGTGTGTTTAGAAAATCATAACACCCGCAAAATCACTTGAACTATATTTTTCAGCACTATCAAACAAAACAACTATTCTCCACCTGATAATTACTTGATATGGATCACATCATTACAAAAAGGAGTAAAATCATCATGATTTGCACCTTGGTGAAATCAACATGACGTTTTTCATATTGTTGAAAAACATAATCTATTTTTCAGCACTTTGGAAAAAAACAACTCTTCTCCACTTGATAATTACTTGATATGGATCACATCATTACAACAAGGAGAAATAACATCATGGTTTTCACCATTATAAAAACTGCATTGTGTTTTTCAAAGTGCTAAAAAATATTGTGTGTTTTTCAACATGTTGAAAAACACACTATATTTTCCAGCACTATGAAAAAAAAAACAACCCTTCTCCACCTGATAATTACTTGATATGGATCACATCATTACAACAAGTAGGAAAATCATCATGAGTTGTACCTTGGTGAAATCAACATGGTATTTTTCATATTGTTGAAAACCACATTGCATTCTTTCAATAGTGCTGAAAAATATAGTATTTTTCAGCAACTTGAAAAGAACATAAAATATTTTCCACATTCATTAGTTACTTAATATTGATTCACATCATTGCAAAAAGGTGGAATAACATCATGGTTTGTACCTTTTGAAAATCACATTACGTTTTTTAAAACTATTGAAAAACAAAGTGTGTTTTTCAACATGCTAAAAAACACACTATTTTTTCAACAAGGTGTAAAAAAGCACACAAGTTCTCCACCTAATAATTACTTGATGTGAATTTCATCGTTACAACAAGGAAGAAAAGCATCGTGGTTTCAACCTTGTTATAAACAACATTGTGTTTTTCATATTAATGAAAAACACAGTGTGTTTTTCAACGTGTTAACACACTCTGTTTTTTAGCACTTTGAAAAAAGAAAACTCTTCTCCACCTAATAATTACTTTATTTTCATGAAATCGTTACAATAAGGAAGAAATCCATCGTGGATTACACCTTGTTATAAACCAAATTGTGCTTTTCAAAGTGCTGAAAAATAAAGTGTGTTTCTCAACATATCAAAAAATAAAGTCTATTTTTCAACACTTTGGAAAAAGGAAACTCTTCTCCACTTCATAATTAGTTGATTTAAATTACACAATTACAACAAGGAAAAAATGCATCATTGTTTGCACCTTGTTATAAACAACATTGTGTTTTTTATATTGTTGAAAAATACACTCTATTTTTCAGCACTTTGAAAAACAGGAAAGGTCTTAGCCACATGATAATTAATTAATATTGCATTACAATGTAGTCCAAAAATATGGGAAATTCTTCATGTTTTGCACCTTGTTCATAAACTGCAAATTTGTGCATTTTTCAAAGTGCTGATAAAATACATTATATTTTTCAACGTGTCTGAAAATCACAAGTGTGCGTTTCAACAAGATGAAAGTCAAAAAATTTCTCAACATGATAATTACTTAATATTGATTACATCATTCCAAAAAGGAATGGGAAATGCTTCATGGTTTGCACCTTGTTGATAAACTACATTGCGATTTTAAAGAGTACTAAAAAACATGGTGTGTTTTTCAACGTGTTAAAAGTACACTCTATTTTTCAGCACTTAAAAAAATAACTCTTTTCCACCTGATAATTACTTGATATGGATTACATCATTGCAATACAGGTTGAAAAAACATCGTGGTTTGCATCTTGTTATAAACCACATTTGGCATTTTTCAAAGTGATGAAAAATGCACTTTATTTTTCAACGTGTTAGATGAACACTCTATTTTTTAGCATTTTGAAAAAAAATTACTCTTCTCCACCTGGTAACTACTTCATATGGATTACATCATTGCAATAAAGTGGAAAAATGCATCATGGTTTGCACCTTGTCGATATTGAACATGGTACATTTTTCAAATTTATGTAAAACACAAACTGTGTTTTTGAGCACGTTTTGAAAAATACAACTCTTTTCCACCCAATAATTACTTAATATGGATTGCATCATTACAAAAAGGAAGAAATTTATCCTCATGGTAACTACTGTAAAATGGATTACAAGGTGGAAAAAACATCGCATGGTTTACACCTTGTTGAAAACATAGACATGAAATTTTTCAAAGTGTTGAAAAATAGACTATATTTTTCAACACTTTGAAAAACATCAACTGCTTCCCCAGCATGGTAATTAATTTATATGCATATACATCATTACAACAAGGTGGAAAAAAATCATGGTTTGCACCTTGTTCATAAACTACAATGTACGTTTTTCATATTGCTGAAAAACACAGTGTGTTTTTCAAACGTGTCACAAAAGTAGACTTTATTTTTTAGTAGTTTGAAAAAAAGTGAAACTATCTTCCAACTTGATAATTATTTGATGTTGGATTACATCATTACAACAAGGAGGAAAAAAATCTTGATTTGCACCTTATGGATAAATGGCATCACATTTTTCAAAGTGTTGAAAAACAAAGTGTGTTTTTCAACCTATTCTCAAAAAGACACTTTGTTTTTCAGCACTTTGAAAAAATCAACGCTTCTCCTCATGGTAATTATTTAATATGCATTAAATCATTACAACAAATATTTTAAAACATCATGGTTTACACCTTGTTCAAAACCACAATGTGTTTTTCAACTTGTTAAAAAATAGTCTTTATTTTTCAGCATTTTGAAAAAAAAAACAAATCTTCTCCACTTTATAATTACTTTATGTAGATTAAATCATTATAAAAAGGAGGAAAAATGTATCGTGGTTTTCACCTTGTGGAAAACGACGTATGCATTTTTCAAAATGCTAAAAAACAAAGTGTGTTTTTCAACATGTGTCAAAATGACACATTGTATTTTTTAGCACTTTGAAAAAATCAACTGCTTCTCCACTTGATGGAAATTATTTTGATATGCATTACATCATTACAACAAGTATGAAGAAATGCATCCTGGTTTGCACCTTGTTCAAAATAAAACATTACGTTTTTCATATTGTTGAAAAACACAGTGTGTTTTTCAACATGTCGAAAAACGCACTCTATTTCTTAGCACTTTGAAAAAAGGCAACGCTTCTCTACCTTATAATTACTTGATGTGGATTAAATAATTTACAATAAGGAGGAAAAATGCATCGTGGTTTGGACCTTCTTGGATAAACGGCATTGTGCATTTTTCAAAATGCTGAAAAACACAGTGTGTTTTTCAATATGTCTAAAAAATACAATCTATTTTTCAAAACTTTGAAAAATTAAAACTCTTTATCGTCACCTGGTAATTATTTTATATGAATTACATCATTAAAAAAAGTATGAAAAAACATGCATCATTTTCACCTTGTTCAAAACCGCAATGTGTTTTTCATATTGCTGAAAAACACATTGTTTTTTTCAACATGTGGAAAAATACGTCACTCTATTTTTTAGGACTTTGAAAAAAGTAACTCTTCTCCACCTGATAATTACTTGATGTTGCATTAAATCATTTTTGAAAACAGGAGGAAAAACATGCATTGTGGTTTGTCACCTTATGGATAAACGGATTATTGCATTTTTCAGAGTGTTGAAAAACACAGTATGTGTTTCAAGCATGCTCAGAAAAAACACTTTATTTTTCAGCACTTTGAAAAAATCAACCCTTCTCCTTGTGGTAATTACTTGATATGTATTACATAATTACAACAAGGATGAAAATCATCATGCTTTGCACCTTGTTCAAAACCACAATGCGTTTTTCATATTTTTGAAAAACATAACGTGTTTTTCAACTTGTTGAAAAACAGACTTTATTTTTCAGTACTTTTAAAAAAAGCAATTCTTCTCCACTTGATAATTAATTTATGTGGATTATGTCATTAAAAAAATGAGGAAGAAATGCATCATGGTTTTTACCTAGTGTATAAATGGCGTTGCATTTTTCAAAGTGCTAAACAACATCAGTGTGTTTTTCAAAGTGTTGAAAAATAGACAGTCTATTTTTCAGCACTTTGAAAAAAAAAAACTGCTTCTCTACCTGATAATTACTTGATGTGGATTACATCAATACAATAAAGGTGGATAAATGAATCATGGTATTCACCTTGTTATAAATAACATTGTATTTTTCATATTGGTGAATAACACAGTGTGTTTTTCAAAGTGTCGAAAAACACAGTGTGTTTTTCAACATGCTGAAAACACAGATACTGTCATTTTTCAACACTTTGAAAAAATGCAACACTTCTTCATCATGGTAGTTACTTGATGTGTATTACATCAATACAAAAAGGTGGAATAAATGCATCATGGTTTGCACCGTGTGGAAAAATAGCAGTTGTATTTTTCATATTGCTTAAAAACACAATGTGTTGAAAAACACAATTTATTTTTCAGTACTTTGAAAAACAACAACTCTTTTCCACCTGATAATTACTTAATGTGGATTACATCCTTTCAACAAGGAAGAAATTCATCTTGGTTTATACCTTGTTATAAACAACATTACACTTTTCAAAGTGCTGAAAAACACTGTGTTTTTCAACGTGTCAAAAAACATAATTTATTTTTTTACACTTTGAAAAAATGAATAAAAATTCCACCTGATAATTACTTGATGTGAATTGCATCATTACAACAATGAGGAAATGCATCGTGGAAAACCATTTGTGTTTTACACTTTTTTGAAAACCGCATTGCATTTTTCAACGTGCTGAAAAATAGATTGTGTTTTTTAAGAAAATGAAAATCATAGTGTGTTTTTCAACATGCTGAAAAATACATTGTGTTTATCAACAAGGTACAAAGCACACAAGTATCATCTTCGGTGGCCTTGGATCAAAATGTATGATCCCAAAATGTACAGGATTATTCAATATTTCTGGTCCCTGCATGTTTTCCTCCTAACTCCTTACAGAGCTCCCAAAATTAGTTGTAGAAGTCAAGGTTCACAATTTGACTGCTCATTCCTTACACCTGAAAACTAGTTGTTGAACAGGCTATCCCTAAATGATAAAAAATTTCCTAAATCATCCTAAACTACTTCCAACACCTTCAATGCTTTCAAATACCACCTTTATAAAATTAATACCTTTTCATAACCCTACTAGAGGATGCACACAGTCTTCGAAATGGCCAAAATTGTTCTTTTTATGATTGATGGAGAATTAGTCTTTTATTGCACTTCAATAAATAGAATAATGGACCTTGTGAAACATGTTTACAAACTTATACATGTTTACCCAATGTAATAGGAATACATTTAAGGAAAATCTGATCATGACACATGAGGTAGGATATCCCAAAGAGGGATCCAAGAAGATTTGGGAGCAAGATTTCACAATGTGGCTTGGTTTTTATTGTTTATATTTTACATTTGTTAATTAGTCAATTCACATAACAACATCTCCATATGAAGATCATCCTTATCAGGTTTTGTTTAAGTAATTTTGACTTATCAGCCACCAAATAATAAGCTTCAAAGTATTTTGTATCAATAATATGATTTTAATTATCATAACAAGGCAACTTTCAACACTTATAAATCTTTCTATAAACTTTTCCACATAGTTAAGTCCATTGAAGTTGAGATTTTAGAGGCAATAATGTCTAAATATGATAACAATGTTCAAACTAATGTAAAATTTCTAGATAAGACATTTTGTTTTTTTATTATTATTACTTTAATTTAATAAAACAACTAAATATAATTTACTAATTAATATTTATTTTATGATTAATTAATTATTTTATGCATTACTACACAAAGTGTGAATGGTGTCATTTTTGGGTCAATTTCAAATCAAAAATCAACATTTTTGGGGAATTTAGATGTGTTTCCTTGAGGAAATTACATAATGGAAGGTGGGGCACATGTGACAAAACCTCAACATAAGTATACATTTTTAATTACATCAAACTTGCATCAGCTTTATGCCACTTTTGTGTCTCCTTTATATTACATTTGTCACACATTTAAGCCACTCATGAGTGACGTCAATTTTGAATTTTTGACACAATCAAGTGTCACAAAAGTGACCGAAAATCCGTTCAATAAATTTAAAAAATAAGTGGGATATAACTATTTGGAACATCAAATAATTATATTATTTTTATTACACACACATGCGCGTGTGCACACAAATTTATATTTTTAATGTTTTTAAGTGTAAAATGAAGTTAACATATTTTAAACTACCAACTGCAAATGAAATGTACAATGGAAATGCCCAATTCAATCTATTGAAGGAGTTAAATTGGAGTAAAATAAAAGGTGGGAGAGGAATGGAAAAAAAATGTGAAACTCAACCCTACAACAATCCGGTAAATGTGCTCAACTTTATACATGCAATTGATCCGAAAATGGGTGAGGTAAATTTTCACTTATAAAAATTTCCAAGGATCCGAGGAACTCAACATCAATTTAATGACTCTTTCACTCCAAAATTGATTAATTCCTTTTAAATACTTGCACCTCAATTTGAAAATTAATTCACCACACTAAAATGTTTAATTGTGGATTATGGATACTAAATTGAAATCTTAAATCCATTTTCCCATTTTTAATGAATAATTGCTTAATCAAATCAATAAAAATCCAATACTGATTTTTATCTAATCCAAAGCTTTATCCAAAAAATGAAATCAAATCCACAACACAAGTTTGATAATAGAGTTCACCCGAAGGCTATGTCTCTAAATTCTTGAAAATAGAATCGATCTATTATTTTCCAAAGAAGTATGATTAACCCTTCCATAAAGAAAAATAGGCCTTATACATACAAATGATCTTATCTAAGACTCATGGAACTCTGCACTAAATAAGAAAATGGCCCGAAGTCAATATTTGGATCCTACAGTGTCTTCACAGTGTCATCCCCCTGCAGTTGTGCCCGAAAAACACCTAAAAATGGAGATTAATAAACACTACATGAAAAAAAATTACATTGTTGTAATCCTCATGAAATTATGAGTAACTTCCCTTTTTACACCATGGTTTGACCCTTAGGTTCTCAAAAAACTCAAATATTTACTTTCTCCCAGTGCCTTTTTCATGCAAATATGATGGAAAATCAACTACAAATGAAAATAGGTAGCACTTCAAGGGAAAAAATCACATATCAGAGTTCCTCTCATAATTTTGAACAAGTTTAATTTTTTCACTGTGACAAAATTTGGACCAGAAGTCCTAAAAAATTGGCCTTCTTTGCAAATAGTTCCATTTTTTCCATGACAGTCCTCTACACAGAGCTCTTTTAATAGAGAAGAGCTCAATTTTTCACCTATTAAGCCACTTGGGATTTTTGGCGAGTTAAATTGATTTAGAGCCACAAGGTTGAGGGTTCGATTCCCTCTCCTCCTTTTGTATCACTGATCACTTTACATAGAAGTGGGAGAAATCCCACATATGCCGTGGGTGTGGAGGCTTGGTTGTTTTAAAATAGGTCGAGATTCCTATTTACTCGTGGCTTAGGCCACGTCCACCGCTATTTTGTTGGGCGACCCAGCTGTTCACCGAGCCATTGGTTGTAATGCCCATGTGGGCTGAGTGGATTGGTGTTACATTGTTTATTTGAGTGGTGAGCTATATGTTTTTTGAACGGCCATCGTTTGACCCACATATTCATTAGAATTCATTGCACCGTGATTAGAAGGTAATGAGTTGTGCAAGGTTGATCACCCGAGCTGGGTGCTGATTTGTTTAAACCACCCAATATAAATACAATCTCGACCAATGTGCAATGAGATAATAAGGGATAACATATCCCGAGCCATGAGGAAATAGATAACACAGTTGGAAGGTATATCCAATCATTCTGTGTGGTAACAAACCCAAACAATGTGGTAAAAATAATGTGATCAACTCGGTGGGGAGTTGATAAGCCCACTGAGCTAGTAATAGAGCTCACCTAAGCTACATAATACAAGGCAATATGCATACCTACAATGCAAAATATGAATACTCAAATACAATAATCCCACATGGGAAATGTTATAGAATATGTGGCATATAAAATCATAAAAAATGATAATAACAATGTGAAATAAAAAGGGGGCAAAGGCACCCCTCCTTTAAAAGAGTGTGTCAAACCTGGCTGAGGGCCCCTGACTAGAAAATAGCAGGATCCACAAAAATTTTAACCATTTTTTCAAGACCATAGATCAAATCAATAAAACGTAAACATTTTTCACCTTTTTCCAAAATTTCCACATGTCAACGTGTGATTCACGAATTGACTGAATTGGACCGTTTTCAAACCAAATCTTTGACATGTGATAACTTCTACACGCGGACTCCATTCTTGGATTTCTTCATACCATTGGAAAGGTATCATAATCTTCTACTATGTGGTAATGGTTTAGGGTGGTTTAGGAAAACTCCAAAACCCAAAAAAACCTCTAGATCAATGATTTTTTCTTGGAATATATGTGTGAGCTTAAATGGTCCAAAAAAACAATTGGGGGAATTGCAGTTGTTTTTTGGTTAAAAATACAAGAAAGATGCCTTTTTCGCAGCACTTTTCAGCCCCCCTTTCTCTATGGGAGCTCAAGAAAATATGGAAAACAACCAATGTACCAAAAATCAACAATAATAGAGCTCACACTTTGACTAGCCATATGAGTGAGTAGTAGAAAATATATGTCGATTGAGGTCAAAAATTTAAGGTTTTTTATTCTACGCCATTAATATTTTTGAGATATTTGACAAGGATATGAACTAAAAATTTGAAATGAACATGTGGGAAGTAATTAATTTTTGATGTAACATGATAAAGAAAATGTAGACACAAAATCACACACATATTACTATTTTACTATATCGTCAAGTATGTTGTTATATGTATGGATCTTGATTAAGAAAAGTATTCACTGGTGACACACTTCTTAGTACATCTACTTGATTTGATTGATTTTATTTTCTTTATCTTTCACTTTTATACCTAGTTTTAGTCAGGTCACGGGGATCCATGTTTTATGGTCTTCTCACATTTGTCATTAGTTATCCTATGACACCAGCACATAATTTGGACAATAGCGTCTAGGCGCTCCTGTCCAACCTCAACGCTCATTTTCTCTTTATTCTTGTTCACATTTTTTACATTTTCGTCAACATTTTTAGTTTTATTACACATATCACAAGGTCCTAGTCGACATGTTGTGTCACTAGTGTCGAAATTCAAACAAGATATCCCTATATATACTCAACATACATACCATTATATGGGCGGGTAATTCTAAATGGAAATCATATCTACATACTATTAAAGGGACTACATTTTTGGGCTAATTATTCTACATACACTCCATAGGAAGGTGAAGTTTTTGATTTCCATCCCACACATTTTTATTTTATCTAGCTTTAGCCTAATATCTTGGCATCATTGGTATGAGGGAAACCTAAGGACACTATTTCACACACAAAACTACATGGAGTCTATAATGTAGTGCAGTGATCGATCATAAATTCATCCTTCAAATGACCGTCGAGGTCAATCTAACTTCACATATTGCATTTTTTATTCCAATTTGATGTGTTTGTGAGATTATGCAAGTATATAGGGTTTATGTTGTATTTTATAGGTACTTCGATGATCTAAGTGCGACATATAAGCGATCAACAGTGAACAAGTATGAAACCTTAGGAACACAGGAAAAATCATATTCTGAGCATTTTCACAGTCACCGGCACCTATGACTTGTCTCTAGCACCAAAATACCCTCGCCCTACCTTAGGAGCCTGTTTCCAGCTGTATCTACAACTTCTAGAATTTATACTATGCATTTTTTACATTCCTTATTATTTTTTTCCTCAATTATTCTAGTTCAGATCTATTCCGGGATAAGTGAAAATCAGATAAGTACCCTATCTCTCTCATTTGCTTACGCGGTTGCATCTTTAGAGGGATAAACATTTATATTATATTGTATATTATCATAGTGACTCTAAAATTTAGATTTAATAATATTCAGATTTTATTAAATCATTTTGGTGAACCCTTCTCTTAGAACTCCTTACCCTAGGATCTACAAATAACTCATGGGTAATAATAGATCATCCTACCCTATGCAAAATATGCATCATGTTAGTTTGAATCCTATCCTTGATGATGTTTTTGAGGATGAACTTAATTCCCTTTATCACAATGCTCAATTTGATAATGAAGTTTAAATACAATTTTTTCCCCATAAAAAAATGTTCCTACTAGTTTTTGCAACTCTAGTGTGAGCATCGTTTCACCTAAACAAAACTTCACTAAATGATCTCATTGTTCTTCTATAGGAACTCATGCCACTCCACCTTTTTCTAAACCTATTATAGCACTAGAAAACACTATTATAGATTCTAAGCTTTGTCTTACATGTGACAATGTAGATAAAAATGACGATGCTTCCAATGTTGAAAATGTACATGTGCATGACAATGTTTCTCATACTAGTCAAGATGAATGTAAATTTGTATTTCATGTTTCTTTTACTTCTGAAAATATTTCCAATGATTGTAAAGATATATCTTATGATAGTTCTTCTCCTACTTCTCTATATGTTGATTACTCTCTTGATGAAATACTTACATGTGAATCTTTTTCTGATAGTGATGTTGATTATATTTCTAATCATGAACATATTAGTGAGGATGTTACTTCTCTTAATACTGCTGTTATCAAAATTTCACCCCCTGGGTAAATTTCGATAACATGCATCAGATTCTCAGGTCCCAGAAAAATTGATTGATTCGGGGCCAAAAATCAGGCTTGCAGGGTCCCTTCAGGTAATTTTCTAACTCCCCTGGCCGAGGAAAAAAAGGAACAAGCTCTGAGAAAGTGCTGAGAAGGTTGCAGAAAGCAAGTAGTTCGGGCCAGGAAAATTTGTGAAAATCGGCTAAGTCCCAGTCCAGCACAAGTTGGGACAAATGGGACAAAAGTACGCGAACTGCCCGAACCGGCCGAAATGAGTCTAGTCAGCCCACAAAGCATTTGGGACAAGTGGGACGAAAGTACGCGGCGGGCGCGAAATGCCGGTTCGACTGAGAAAAAAACTGCTGAGGGACGCAAATGGGACAATCGGGCCAAAAAGACGCGAACCGGCCGAACCGGCCGAAAAGGGTCAAGTCAGTCCGAAGCAAAGTGGGACAAGCGGGCCAGAAATACCCGAACCAGCCGAATCGGCCGAAATTGTCCCAAAAGGTCCAAAATCAAAATAGGACGTCCGGGACAAAAAGACCCGAAATACGTGAAGAAGTCGAAGGAGCCGAAAGCCAATCAAAAGGTGCCACGTGTCTTTGGCCAAATGAGGGACAAGGAAGCCCATTTCGGGCGGATCGGAGGTTTTTGTCCCAAGCAGCACTGGGACGTCCGGGACGGATGGACGCGAAGTACGCGGAAGACCCGGCAGGCCCGAGAACCATTGAGAAATTGCCACGTGTCATCAAGAGAAGCCAAAAGGTCAAAGGGAAAGGTTTGAAGCGTTGGCCCGAGCCAATAGAAATTGGACACGTGTCCAATGGAGCATAGAAGTGCGGAGCTCGGGGAGGAGTTGGAAAGTTTGGCCAAATATAAGCCAAAAAGGGTAAAAGTGAAGGAAGACCCGGCAGGTTCGTCAACCAACCAATGCATGCCACGTATCCCTAGTGGCGGGGCGTGGGAAAAAATGTGGAAAATGTTCCAAGAGCACCAAAAGTCAAAATTCAAGAGACAGCCCGCCGAAAAGCAAAGGAGAGAGAATTATTCAGCGAATCAGCAGGTGCCACGTGGCGTCCAGGTGGCAATGCGCGGGAAAATATTTTAAAATCTATTTTCGCCTGTTCCGTGCCCTAAATCCTCAAATCGTCATATCTTTTGATCCAGAGCTCGGATTTTCATGTTCCTTATATCAACGGAAAGCTAGTGAAATCCTCTACATGATTCTGGGGCTAATCTCGAGTTTTGGTGTAGTCTAGAGAGATAAAATCGAGAAACGGCTCTGACACGTGGTAATGACAGAAGTGACATTTTAGCGACCAGTTTTAATGCAGCAGACAGCCCGCCGTTTTGCCAGGATCCGTCACTTCTACCATGATGAAATGATTTAAAATACGACCTGGAGGTGGTTGGAGGAGATCTGATTTTCCTCTTTCTTCCTTCTCTCATTCTTCCTATATATTGTAAGGAGTGGCAAAATATAAAAAAAAGTTGTTCATTCTTTCTGCTCGGCCCTCCCTTCTTTTCTTCTCTAGGGTTGAAAATGGAGTTCGAACCTCCTCCCTTTCTCTGTAATGGAGTTCCTACCTTTTACCATTAATGGAATGATGTTCTGTGCAAACCTCTGGAGCAACAAAACGTGTTCTGTGATGCATTTGTCCATCCTCTCTCGTTTTTGCTTGTCTTCTTCTTGCCTCTCTTCATTGCAGGTGTCTGTGCATGTTTGAATGTTCATTGCAGGTCTGGAGCTGTGTTCATGGAGTTTTGGGACATTTTCTGTGTGAAATCTATCCTTGGGGTTGTGATGCTTCTGTCCATCCTTCCCAATGGCTCACCTCTCTTTGTCCCATGGCAGTTTTGATAGATGTTCAACATTCTCCTTCTCTGGTGTATCACCGTTTTAGTGTAGGCTTTTGCTGTTCTTCCCCTCTCTCTCTCTCTCTCTCTGTCTCCTTGGCATGGTTAGATTAGGATTATATTAGCTTGCCTGCACTGGAGTAGCTTGTGGCAGGTAGTTTAGGAGCAGGAACCAGCCTTCTCTGGAGATTCCTCTCTCGGTTTTACAAGTCCCACACTTGGAGAGAGGTTTCCATGTTGTGCAATCACACTGGATGCCTGAACATCAACCTAGAAGCCTGATGTGCGTCCAGGGGTGCTGTGATTTTGCATCAACAACTGCTAAATGTGAATTTTACTCTCCACTTTCTACTACTTCCGAGTTATTTCCTATAGCATTCATGACGATTCTACCACTCATACTAATTCACCTCTTATTGTTTCTTCTGATTCTACTGCTAGCATTTATGTCGATATTTCATGTTCTTCTCCTCCTCTTTCATCTTATTCATCTTTAGATGTTATTCATGTTGATTCTACCATTCATACTAGTTCACCTCCTCTTATTTCTTCAGCATCTACATCTATCATTCTCATAGCATCTTCAACTTCCACTTCTTCTTCTCACATTCCCATGATCACTCACAATGGAAAAATTCAACCTATTCATGTGCCTCTCACTTCTTCTATGATTCATTCACCTGATATTTTATCACTCATGCATGATGTTGGCCATTTGAAATATCAAACTTTCAATATCTTACTCTCAAAAGAAATTCCTACTATGATTCCATTGGTAATAACTCTCTTCATGAAAATTTATCCACGAGTAACCCAAGAACAACCTAGGGCAAGATAGAAAAATTATGGAATAATTTTTTTTTAAAAACGTGCGTACAAAAATTTTTTGAATTAACAGTTGTCACATTCTTATTTAAAATTTACTTTAAATTAATAAAAAAAAATAATTTCCCCTTTTTTCAACCCCCGTTATAAAAATATTATAAACTCTCAATGTCATTACATAACCTTAGTTAGCCTAAGGTATGGTTTAAGTTTCCCCCTAAATGTTATTTTGATAAACATTTAATTTACACTATAGTCAACTAGAAAAAATTAATTGCATGGGTAAAAGGGTCTATTTAATTAAATACTAAATTTATTTTAATCCCACAAGGTGACAAGGTTTTAAAAACAAATAACAAGGTCCTTAATTTAGCACAAGGGTTAGAAAAATAATCCCACCCCTTACACAACACAAAGTGGCCCCCTAAAAAGTCAACCCATGAATTTTAAATTTAAAATTTGAATTTTCTCTCAACCACTCCCCACCTAATTTTTGTAGGGATGAATCTCATCCATTGGATGGATTCATTTTGCGCCAAAGGATCAAGGGATTCCACTAACCCTAAGTTTGCTTATGAAAGGCTTCTTTCTCTTTTATTTGACTTATTATTTCTCTTTTGTTTTACAGATTGGTGGAGGAGAAGGAGGAAGCCATTAGAGGCCATCCCAAGCTTTTGGATGGATACACATGCTTCATCTATTTTTTTTCTTATTTTATTTATTCCCCTATGTAGGGCTTCAATGTAGTTATTTATTTTTATTTATTTGATTATTTAGCATTTTCCCAAATGGGCACATGTGGGTTTTCCCCATTTTGTGATATATTTAAATTTGGTATAAGTTTTCATTTTGGGTAGAAGAACACACAATGTATGCACATGTTTTTATTGGACACTTACACACACACACATGGTGACACACACACACACACACACACACACACACACACACACTCACTCACTCACTCACTTGTATTTAGTGTGTGTGTGTGTGTGTGTGTGTATTTAGTGTGTGTATATACATGTGTATGTAAATGTGTGTGTGTGTGTAATATAAACCTGTGTGTAATGTGTGTGTATATGTGTGTGTGTGTGTGTGTGTGTGTGTGTGTGTGTGTGTGTGTGTGTGTGTGTGTTTGTGTGTGTGTGTGTGTGTGTGATCAAATTTTAAGAGGGTTCGACCTGTGTATGTATGTAATAGATAAGATTAAGAGGGTTCAGACCTGTATGTTGGAACGTGGAACCCACATAATTACCACACTGTGTTTGAAAAAACATTAGTCCACATTGGGGGGACGTGGTCACCGACCCCAATTATGGTTTGCAAGCTTTAAAACTATAGGGTGTCTCCGACCCCACCCCCCCACCATTTTCCTTGCTCCTTGCGCACAGGCCGCGACACAATTATTTTTTAAAAACCTTTATGTACATGCCATGACAATATTTTTTCTGGCATTGCATACATTTCTTTGGGTGTTTAAATATATAATTCTATGGGTCATTAGGGTTCGTATTTGGTTCGCAATATATGTTTAATATACAGTCAATGGAAGTTTTTACTTTTTATATATAATTATTGATAACATTATTATTAATAAATAATTAATATTAATAATATTTTAATATTAGTACTATTGTCAATAAATAATAATATTTATGGTGTTAATAGTGATCACCTAATTTAATTATTATACTTTAAATTTTCTAAATTTTTTGTGGTAAAATTGTTTGGGGTGTTACTAATTTTACTTCCTTTTAATTTATTTAAAGGATGATAATTACTTTATACCATCAAATGAGGCTAATGTCTAAGTTGTAAATAAGCATTTTCCTTACTCCATTAGATTTAGGAATTAGTCTAGTTTATTGACAAACCAACTGACAATAGAAAATTTAGATAAGTAATTTCCATCTCAACATATACAATTCAACTCTCTTTCAACCAATACAAGGAAATGAACAAATATGATTTACTTCACTACTCTATATGTTTCATGTAATACAATGGAAGTAACTATTTCTTTGATTTTACAAACAACAACTTTGCAACCATTCTCACAAGCACTTATAAAAATATTTCTCATAGTTTTAAAATAAGAACTAATAATTTTCCAATAAGAAATACACACCCATTTGAGACAACAAACCAACTAAAATGACAGACAAGTAGTTTTCCAATTATACCATTATACAAAATACTTAACTCACTAAAATTGTTTCTCTTTCAACTTCATTTCCATTTTATCAAACTTGTTTCACTAAAATGCCTTTCATTCCCACATACATTACAACCTTAATAAGAAACAATCAATACAAATTTTCTTTCAAAAGAAATACAATAAATCTTCCACTTGAAGTGGGAATTTTACAAGAAGGTAACTACAATAGAGGAATGTTTAGTCTTCTACAAGTGCTCCAAGTATCAAATCTCCAACATGGCTCCATTTTTCTTCACTTGATCACAACAACCAAAAATGGGGGAGAGGCAACACTCTCCACCCAACCAAAACTCCAATGAGAAGAAGAAGAAATTTTTTTCATTGGCCACCGAGCCCCAACCACAAGGAAATAAGGGATGGATCAAACACATGGAAACTATACAATGCTTCCACACTTACTTTCAAGAAACAAACACACAAGAAAGATAACCACACAAAAACACTCATTTTTAAGCACAACAACTTCCCAAAACAATGGCTCTAAAATAAGCCAAGTAGAGATAGGAATATGGGGATACCCTTGTGCCTCCCAAGGGTTTGGATGCCCACCTCTAAAATCCTCCAAAACACAATCAACCCAAAATATCTTATGCCTCCCCAACAACAAATATATGTCTCTTATGCCTCCCTCACTCTTATGCCTCCCTCTCTTCTTATGGCTCCCACAATACACAAAATAACAAAATAGAACAAGGTGGGGCATCCAAAACCCACTCCCTCCTAAACACAAAAAGAAGCTCTTATGCCTCCCAACATATTTCATCCCCATTTAAAAATATTCACACAACCTAAGGTCAATTTACTACCCAACACTTCAAACAAGAACAAACTTCCATACAACACATAACATAATAAAACAAGAAGAACAAGAGTGCAAGATCAGGATCCTACCTTGCCATGGTAAAGCTCCACTTTTCAAGAAAGTCCCAAAATATTTCAAACTCAAGAAACTCCAAGCTCCCTTCTACTCCAACAAGCAAGCACTCCCAAAAATCCAAGATCCAAAGCTAAGCAAGTAACCCCATTTACTTCCCAAAATTTCCAATAAATAGAAAAGAGGAAGAGGGAGATGATGTGGCTCCATGTAGGATGCCACATCATTTCTTCTCCATCCCACATCACCCAAGTCAAACCCATACCCCAAGGCATAATAAATGGGTGGTTGAGAGGTATGAAAAACCTCTTACACACACCACTCCAACCCACACCCTTTAAGGACTAAAATTAAACACATGTAAGAAAGTGCAATTAAAACTCACCTTTTTGCCTTCCCAAAACACATAATGGGGTCTATTTTTGACCCCCCAACCCATAGGTAGGGTTGGTATAAGAAATTAAGAGGTGTGGGACAAGCTTAGCTTGTCCCACAAGCCTCCAAAATTGGCCCTTAAGGCCAAATCCGAATTTCTAAGATGAGGTAGAGTGTACAACACTCAAGATCACATACACTCAACTTAAAACACATAAACCAAAGAACCATATAATCTAATAAATGACTTATTTTTGTCCCATCCATAATTATTTTAGTAACATGATTAATTTACTAATCTAGACACATAAATTAATTAATGATAAAAGGGAATTACATCACCATAAAATCACATACTCTAAAATTAAATAAAGGAAAATAAAAGAACAACACAAAAACCCCTTGGTCACAATTGGAGGTAATCCCCCCATGGGGACCCCCTAACAAAAAATAAAACACACACAACATAACACAAGTTTCCATGGTGACCATTGTCGAATCCACCCAGTATTCCGACTTGTGGTTGGTCTCCAATCCCCCTTTGATTGTTGTGATATAATCACCTGCAAAACACACAATACCTCCTTCGGCCTCGTGGCTACATCAAAACATCCAAGATAAAATATATGCATATAAGTCAACAATCATCCATACATAAATTAAATCATCATCTAGGAAAATAATGTTACTATTTTAAAATTCCAACAACATCTCAATTCTATATTTCATCAATACCAATAAGATCACAAGATTAGTTCACTGCTAAATCCTACTCAATATGATGAAAATGTCGAATGTCAGAAATATATAAATATGTCAACAACACATCATCATCAATATAAAATGTCTCTCTAAGAAATCCACACAATCATACTATGAATCGAAATCCATCAATAATCAAAGTATCTCTATCATCTAATCATCATGCTAAGCCAAAATGATACAATAATATCCATGTATATAACCAACAGTAATCAAGATCAAAATATAATAAGTGTCAAAGGGAAGTGGGCACTACATCCCCCTCCCCTTAGACTTGACTTCCTCCTAGAAGTCACTGAAATAGGTGTGGAAACTAGACTCGTAGCAATGTAGCATCCTCCCATGTAGCAGCAGTCTCATCATACCTGTCCCACTGTACTCAAACCTGGTCAATCTCTCTACCTCGAAGGCCTAGGGTCCTTCGCTCTAAAATATGGATGGGATCCACCATCACCTACCCCTGATCCTACACCTGCAATGAGGTCCAATCTAATACATGAGAAGGATCAACAATGTATCTCCTAAGTACATAAACATGAAACACATCGTGGATGCGAGACAAGCTAGGTGGCAATGCTAGATGATAGGCCAAAGGACCAATACGCTCCAAGATCTCAAAGGGACCCACAAATCTAGGAGCAAGCTTAGAGCCTTTTCCGTAACGGATAGGGCTCTTATGAGGCCTGACATGAAGAAACACCTTCGTGCCCACCTCAAAACTATGATCTGTCCTATGCTGATCCACATACTTCTTCTTCCTATCCTGCACCTCCTACAATCTCTACCTGATCATAACAACCTACTACTCCATATCCTGTAGTAAAGCTGGCCCAAGAGAAACCTTGTCCTCTAACCTGTCCCAACTAAGTGGTGTCTTGCACTCTCTACCATACAGTTCCTGAAAAGGAGCCATGCCTATCAAACTCTGAAAAACTATTATTGTAGGAAAACTCCACCAGATACAAGTACTCCTCCCACCTCGATTGATGGTCCATGACATACATCCTAAGCATGTCCTCCAAGATCTGATTCACCCACTCAGTCTGTCCATCTGTCTTAGGGTGATAAGTTGTACTGAAATTGATCTTCATCCCGAGAGCATACTGCATCGTAGTCCAGAAGTGAGAAGTGTACAAGGGATCATGGTCACAAATGATCTTCTGTGGAATCCCATGCAATCTGAAAATCTCATCAAGGTATACTCGTGCCACTACACTAGCTGTGTAGGTGGTCTTCACTAGAGAAAAGTGAGCCACTTTCGTCAATTTATCCACCATGACCATGATGGCGTCGTGGTGGTATCTCGACGTCAGTAACCCAACTATGAAGTCCATGGAAATGGTGTCCCATTTCCACTCCGGTATAGCGTGAGGGAAGAGAAGGCCAGCTGGATGCTAATGCTCAACCTTCACCTTCTGACACTCTAAACAACATGACATGAACTGAGCCACATCTCTCTGTAGTCCCCTCCAATGGTACAACTATCTCAAGGTGGCATGCATCTTCTTCACCCCAGATGGGCTGAATAAGGTGCACGATGAGCCTCTATCAAAATGTCTTGTCTCAAGCCTCCATCTCTAGGAACATATATCTGACCCTTGTGCCTGAGAAGGCCATCCGTCTTTAAGGAAAATCCATCAAATTTTCCATCAAGGGGCCTCTGAGACTCAATCTTTGCTCTCCCTGCAAGGTAGAAGTTGTCGTGAGGAAGCTGCTACAAAATCCTACTCCATAAATTTGTACCCACTGAAGTAGCCATAGCCACATGTCTCCATCTACTCAGGGCATCTATAACCACATTCTCCTTCCCCTTCACATGCTCTATCTCCATGTCATACTCACAAAGAAACTCCATCCAACACCACTGACGAGCATTGAGATTGGGCTGCGTGAAGAGGTGGAAAAGACTCAAGTGATCAGTCCTGAGTGTAAATCTCTGGCCAAGAAGGAAGTGTCTCCACCGCACCAAGGCATGCACAACTGCTACAAGCTCAAGGTCATGAGTCAGATAATTGAGCTCATAATCCTTGAGTTTGTGAGACTCAAAAGCAACTACTCGGCCCTCTTACATCAACACACCTCCAAGTCCTTGCAAAGAAGCATCTGTGCAAATGAAGAACTCACCCTAAGGGTCTGGTACTACAAGAATAGGTGATGTCATGAGACATTCCTTCAGTGTCTTGAAGGCCTACTCACATCTATCTAACCATACAAACTTCTTCCCTTTCCACTAAAGGGAAGTGATGGGGTGCGCAACCTGAGAAAAGTCTTGTACAAATCTCCTGTAGTATCCTACCAAACCCATGAAACTACACACCTCAGTCACACTAGTGGGTGCTGGCCAATCCATAATAGCTCTAATCTTGGAAGGATCAACTGTGATACCTTCCCCAGAAATGATGTGGCCCCAAATACTGCACCTCTGTCTGAAAGAATGCACACTTCTCCAGGTTCCCATAAAGTTGTTGCTCACGAAGACACTGAAAAACCTGGTGAAGGTGCTCCTCATGCTCCTCATGCATATGTGAGTATATCAGAATTTCATCAAGGAAGATGAGCATGAAGTGATCCAAAAATTCCTGAACACCCCATTCATCAAGCTCATGAACACTGTGGGGGCATTCGTCAGACCAAAGGGCACTACTGTGAACTCGTAGTGGCCATATCTCATATAGAAGGTTGTCTTAGGAATATCTACCTCCGTGATCCTCAGCTGATGATATCCTGACTTAAGATCTATCTTGGAAAATATTGTGGCCCCCTTCATCTGATCAAATAAATCATCAATGCGTGGAAGGGGGTAACGATTCTTGATCGTTACTTTGTTCAGCTGGCGATAATCAATACACAAATGTAGAGATCCATCCTTCTTATTAACAAAAATCATTGGTGCACCCCAAGGGGATACACTAGGATGGATTAGGCCTTTCTCCAGAAGGCCCTCAAGCTGTAACTTGAGCTCACAGAGCTCAGGGTAGTGATCCTGATAAAGTGCTCGTGAGATAGGATCTACTGCTCCTGAACCAAATCTATGTGAAAATCTATCTCACGTGGGGGAGGTAACCCCAGTAGCTCCCCTAGAAAGACATCAGAAAAAATCTCTCAAGATGTGATGGTCATCAAGAGATGTCCCACTAGACTCATCCTCAGATCTATCACTAACCGTGACAACATACAACTGGAAACCTCGTCGCACACGCGGCTTAAGCTGCATAGCGGAAATAGTGTGGATATAAATGGGCCTCCTAACTCCTACTATCACTGACTCAACTCCCAGATCATCTGTACATGATATAGTCTTATGGTAACAATCCACTCTGGCTCTGTGTGTAGATAACCAATCCATGCCCAAGATGACTCCATATGAACCCAACAGAAGGATACGAAGATCTGAGGTAGTGGTGAAGGGTCCCAAATCCACTACACACTCCTTAACTAAGGAGTCTACAGAGATTTTGGCTCCAGAAGCCATCTCAACATCCCAACTAAGACCCTACCTAACTGCCACCAGCCTGTAACACTCTACTAAAGATGGTGCAATAAATGAATCAGATGAACCAGAATCAAACAGTATAGAGGTAGGAATACCACCAATGCTACCTGTAGTCTCTATCACAGTACTCTAGTGCTCAGCCTGGCGGTTCTCGACCACTACATAGATCCGATGGCTACATCCCATGTCACCAACTATAGGCTCTAAAATTTGTGCCTTACCCTTATTACTAGGGTTCTATGGGCACTCTCTCCAATGATGTCCAACAATGCCACAACCATAACAACTTCTGGTCCTCTCCAATGAGATGTAGCTCCAGCCGGTACTCTAGAGGTCTATGTCGTGGATCCTGATGATCTGGCTATGGACTACTGAGGTCTCTACTGACGAGCTCCTACTGACTGAGCTCTCAGTGCACCCTGTGTCCTAATGGGACCCCTAGGAGGAGGCCCCATACTCCATCCCCTCTGAGCGTCAAATCTCTATGGAGGTCTGTATGGTGGATGAGTCTGTTGCTGCTGAGGTGGCTATTGTGGTGGCCTGAATGAAGACTGTGTAGAACCATGTCTGCCATGAGGAGGAGGAGCTGACCCCCTCAACCTATTATCCTGCATCTATTGGATGTGGCTCCACACTCTGTCCCTGGCCTGCTGAGTCTTCCCCCAAGTCTCCTCTGTAATGTAGGCCTTCTCAATGGCCTCTGCTAAGGTCTGTGGGTAATGAATGCACACCACACCTCCCAAATCTAAATTCAGGCCCCTGATGAACCTATGAATCTAGACCTGCTCATCCTGCATATAGTCAACATACTGAAGTAGGTCTAGAAATCAACTCTCGTACTCAGCTACAGTCATGGATTACTGACAGAGGTCATGGAACTCGTCTATCCTCTGCTGAATGAACCTCCAGGATAAATACCTACTCCTAAACCACTCCTCAAAGAGCTCCCAGGTAACTATCTCTGAGTCTACGTGGAGCTTCTGCTCCTTAGTCCTCCACCAGACACCTGCTCCATCCCTCAGAAGATGGATCGCAACATGAGCTTTCATGTTGCTAGTACATGGGCAGAGCTTGAAGCACCCGCTCAAGCTCACTAACCAGGCCTCTTCCTGAAAACCACCTGTATCTCCAGAATAGTGAGACAGGCGTAGCTTCAGGATCTCCCTGATATGGTCTGCAGCTGATGACTGATGACCCCTAGGTCTCTCTGCATGCTCCTCCCTCTGCCTAGGGCTCTGAGATCTATCCCTGTGTCCTGAAATCCTTCTCCATGTCCCCTCTGTGGTGACTCTGCTCTAGCTGAACTCCACACATGAGTTCTCTTCCCTATGCTCCTCATTGTGTTGAGGAGATGCACGAGCCTCAACTGATGGCTCCCTATCCTTTCTAGCAAGTCATCCTCCTAAGGACCCTCTGCATATAGTGGCATTGACGTCCTAAAGCATATGTAATATCTGAGGTAGAATGGTCGCTAAATCCTGATCTAGAGGTGGCAAGTCTAGATCTACGTGCAAGAACCCCTCATCTGGTCTTTGCCTCCTGTACAAACCAAGGTGAGAGTTAGTTCATCATTCTAGGTTTTGTTTCAGTTTTCTAAGTTTACTATATTATACAATTATCAGACAATGTTGTTTTCTAGGTTTAAAAAAAAATATTGCGCTAGGTTAAATGTTCATGTCTCATGTTTTTCTGTGTGCCCAAACATCCAAGCTTTGAACCCATGGCTCTGATACCAAGTGTAATGCCCACTAAATTTTTCCCTGCACAAAACCCAAGAACAACCTAGGTCAAACTAGAAAAATTATGGAATACTTTTTTTTAAAAAATGTGCGAACAAAAAAGGTTTCGAATTAACAGTTGTCACATTCTTGTTTCTAAGTTACTTTAAATTAATAAAATAATTTTCCTTTTTTAATCCCCATTATAATAAAATAATAAAACTCTCAATACCTTTCAATAAACTTAGTTAGTCTAAGGTATGGTTTAGGTTCCCCCTAAATGTTATTTTGATAAACATTTAATTTCCACTATAGTCAAACTTGAACAAATTAATCCCATGGGTAAAGGGGTCTATTTAATTAAATACTAAAGTTATTTTAATCCCACAAGGTGACAAGGTTTAAAAACAAATAACAAGGTCCTTAATTTAGCACAAGGGTTAGAAAAATAATCCCACCCCTTTTACACAACTAAAGTGGCCCCCTAAAAGTCAACCCATGCATTTTAAATTTAAAATTTGAATTTTCTCTCACCCACTCCCCACCTACTTTTTGTAGGGATGAATCTCATCCATTGGATGGATTCATTTGGGCCACAAGATCAAGGGATTCCACTAACCCTAAGTTTTCTTATGAAAGGCTTATTTCTCTTTTATTTGACTTATTATTTCTCTTTTTTTGTTTTGTAGATTGGTGGAGGAGAAGGAGGAAGCCATTAGAGGCCATCCCAAGCTTTTGGAATGATACACATGATTCATTTATTTTCTTATTTTATTTACACCCTAAGGTAGGGTTTCAATGTATTCATTTATTTATTTTATTTATTTCATTATTTTAGCATTTGCCCAAATGGGCATATGGGTTTTGCCCCATTTCAAGAATATTGTTAAATTTGGTATATGTTTTCATTTGGGTATGAGAATTATATACATATATATATATATATTTATATATGTTTTTATAATTTTATTTATAATAAAACATATTTGTAGACATATATATATGTGTGTGTGTATTTTTGAATTTATTTTTCCCATACCTATATATATATTATAGTTTATTGTTATATATACATGTAAATGTGTGTGTGTGTGTGTGTGTGTGTACATGTACACAAATGTGTGTGTGTGTGTGTGTGTTATTATATGTTTGTGACGAAATATGATTTATTAACCAAAATGGGCCTGTAGGGTTATATTTACACAGTCCCAAAAAGGGAAAACCCAAAGTTTTATTTGGACCCAGGAATTGGGGGGGGGTTTAATTAAGGTTAAAATGTTTGGGGGGTTGGGGGAGGGTCGCCACCCCACCCCCATCCCATTTGTTAATGGGGTGGGCGGATGGGGTCGGAAACCCTCCCCCCAACCCTTACCCTTATTCCCACCTAAAACCTTTAGTAATATATACGCCTCAACAATTCACTAAAATTTTTTTGTTTAAAGTTTGATTTTTTATTTTTTTAATTTATATATTATAATACAATATACACACATACATATATATATATATACTATATATTTAATATTAATAATAATATATATATTAATATTTTTAATAATATTAATAATATTAATATTTAATATTAATAATACTTTAATTTTAATAAGCAAAAGTTTATTTATATTTCTTTTAATTATAATTTAATTATACTTTAAATTTCTTGTGTAAAATTTGCATAATAATGATATAGGGATGGTAAAAAACTAAATTTTCTTTCCCTTTATTTTAATTTATTTCCAAAAGATTGAGTTGTATAAGCTAAAATTTGACTTTATACCCATCAAATGAGACTAAGGTCTAAGTAGTAAATAAAAATTTCTTTACTCCACTAGATTTAAAAAGGAAATAGTCTATTTGTTTGAAAGAAAAAATCAAAGGAAATTTAAGTTCTTTCCATAGTACACATATGAGTTTAAACTTTTCTTTCAACCAATACAAGGAATGAACAAATATAATTTACTACCATCAATATGCCTTCATGTAATACAATGGAAATTAACTATTTCTTTTTTTACAAACATAAAATTTACAACATTTCCACAAGAGGTTATAACAATATGTCTCATAGTTTTAAAATAAAGACTATTAATTTTCCAATAAGAAATACACACCCATTTGAGACAACAAACCAACTAAAATGAGGACTAAGTAGTTTTCCTTTCAATCTCAATTCCATTATACAAAAACTTAACTCACTAAAATTGTTTCTCTTTCAACTTCATTTCCATTTTATCAAACTTGTTTCACTAAAATGCCTTTCATTCCCACATACATTACAATCTTAATAACCAATAATCAATACAACTTTTCTTTCAAAAGCAATACAATAAATCTTCCACTTGAAGTGGGAATTTTACAAGAAGGTAACTACAATAGAGGAATGTTTAGTCTTCTATAAGTGCTCCAAGTATCAAATCTCCAACAAGGCTCCATATTTCTTCACTTGATCACAACAACCAAAAATGGGGGAGAGGCAACACTCTCCACCCAACCAAAACTCCAATGAGAAGAAGAAGCAATTCTTCTCATTGGCCCCTGAGCCCCAACCACAAGGCAATAAGGGATGGATCAACACATGACAACTATACAATGCTTCCACACTTACTTTCAAGCAAACAACACACAAGAAAGATAACCACAAACACTCATTTTTAAGCACAACAACTTCCCAAAACAATGGCTCTAAAATAAGCCAAGTAGAGATAGGAATATGGGGATACCCTTGTGCCTCCCAAGGGTTTGGATGCCCACCTCTAAAATCCTCCAAAACACAATCAACCCCAAAATATCTTATGCCTCCCCACAACAACAAATATATGTCTCTTATGCCTCCCTCACTCTTATGCCTCCCTCTCTCTTATGGCTCCCACAATACACAAAATAACAAAATAGAACAAGGTGGGGCATCCAAAACCCACTCCCTCCTAAACACACAAAGAAGATCTTATGCCTCCCAACATATTTCATCCCCATTTCACCATCTCAACACAACCTAAGGTCAATTTACTACCCAACACTTCAAACAAGAACACACATCCATACAACACATAACATACAAGAAAACAAGAAGAAAACAAGAGTGCAAGATCCTACCTTGCCATGGTAAAGCTCCACTTTTCAAGAAATTCCCAAAATATTTCAAACTCAAGAAACTCCAAGCTCCATTCCACTCTAACAAGCAAGCACTCCAAAAATCCAAGATCCAAAGCTAAGCAAGTAACCCCATTTACTTCCCAAAAATTCCAATAAATAGAAAAGAGGAAGAGGGAGATGATGTGGCTCCATGTAGGATGCCACATCATTTCTTCTCCACCCCACATCACCCAAGTCAAACCCATACCCCAAGGCATAATAAATGGGTGGTTGAGAGGTATGACAAACCTCTTACACACACCACTCCAACCCACACCCTTTAAGACAAAAAATTAAACACATGTAAGAAAGTGCAATTAAAACTCACCTTTTGCCTTCCAAAACACATAATGGGGTCTATTTTTGACCCCCCAACCCATAGGTAGGGTTGGTATAATAAATTAAGAGGTGTGGGACAAGTTTAACTTGTCCCACAAGCCTCCAAAATTGGCCCTTAAGGCCAAATCCGAATTTCTAAGGTGAGGTAGAGTGTACAACACTCAAGATCACATACACTCAACTTAAAACACATAAACCAAAGAACCATCTAATCTAATAAATGAATTATTTTTTCCCATCCATAATTAGTTTAGTAACATGATTAATTTACTAATCTAGACACATAAATTAATTAATGATAAAAGGGAATTACATCACCATAAAATCACATACTCTAAAATTAAATAAAGGAAAAGAAAAGAACAACACACAAACCCCTTGGTCACAATTGGAGGTCATCCCCCCCATGGGGACCCCCTAACAACAAAACAAAACACACACAACATAACACAAGTTGCCATGGTGACCATTTTTGAATCCACCCAGTATTCCGATGTGGTTGGTCTCCAATCCCCCTTTGATTGTTGTGATATAATCTCCTGCAAAACACACAATACCTCCTTCGGCCTCGTGGCCGCATCAAAACATCCAAGATAAAATATATGCATATAAGTCAACAATCATCCATACATAAATTAAATCATCATCTAGGAAAATAATGTTACTATTTTAAAATTCCAACAACATCTCAATTCTATATTTCATCAATACCAATAAGATCACAAGATTAGTTCACTGCTAAATCCTACTCAATATGACGAAAATGTCGAATGTCAGAAATATATAAATATGTCAACAACACATCATCATCAATATAAAATGTCTCTCTAAGAAATCCACACAAATCATACTATGAATTGAAATCCATCAATAGTCAAAGTATCTCTATCATCTAATCATCATGCTAAGCCAAAATGATACAATAATATCCATGTATATAACCAACAGTAATTGAAATCAAAATGTAATAAGTGTCAAAGGGAAGTGGGCACTACATCCCCCTCCCCTTAGACTCAAATTCCTCCTGGAAGTCACTAAAATAGGTGTGGAAACTAGACTCGTAGCAATGTAGCATCCTCCCATGTAGCAACAGTCTCATCATACCTATCCCACTTGACTCAAACATGGTCAATCTCTTTTCCTCAAGGCCCAAGGTCTCCACTCTAGAATACAAATGGGCTCCACCATCACCTTCCCCTGATCCTACACCTGTAATGAGGTCCAATCTAATACATGAGAAGGATAAACAATGTATCTCCTAAGTACAAAAACATGAAATACATCATGGATGCGAGACAAGCTAGGTGGCAATGCTAGATGATAGGCCAAAGGACTGATATGCTCCAAGATCTCAAAGGGACCCACAAATCTAGGATTAAGCTTAGAGCCTTTTTTGTAATAGATAGGGCTCTTTTGAATCCTGAAATGAAGAAACACCTTCGTGCCCACCTCAAAACTAAGATCTTGTCTTATGTTGATCTGCATACTTCTTCTGTCCTATCTAGACTCCTGCAATCTCTGTCTGATCATAACAACCTACTACTCCATATCCTGTAGTAAAGCTGGCCCAAGAGAAACCCTTTCCTCTAACCTATCCCAACTCAGTGGTGTTATACACTCTCTGCCATATAGTGCCTAAAAACCAGCCATGCCTATCAAACTCTAAAAACTATTATTGTAGGAAAAATCCTCCAGATACAAAGTACTCCTCCCACCTCGAATGATGGTCCATGACGTACATCCTAAGCATTTCCTCCAAGATTTGATTCACCCACTCAGTCTATCCATCTGTCTCAGGGTGATAAGTTGTACTGAAATTGATCTTCATCCCAAGAGCATACTGCATGGTAGTCTAGAAGTGAGAAGTGTACAAGGGATCACGGTCACAAATGATCTTCCACAGAATCCCATGCAATCTAACAATCTCATCAAGGTATACCCATGCCACTGCACTAGCTATGTAGGTGGTCTTCACTAGAGAAAAATGAGCCACTTTCATCAATTTATCCACCATGACCATGATGGTGTCGTGGTGGTATCTCAACGTCGATAACCCAACTATGAAGTCCATGGAAATGGTGTCCCATTTCCACTCCGGTATAGTGTGAGGGAAGAGAAGGCCAGCTAGATGCTGATGCTTGACCTTCACCTTCTGACACTCTAAATAGTGTGACACAAATTGAGCCACGTCTCTCTATAGTCCCCTCTAATGGTACAACTGTCTCAAGGTGGCGTGCATCTTCTTCACCCCCAGATGGGCTGAATAAGGTGCACAATGAGCCTCTATCAAAATGTCTTGTCTCAAGCCTCCATCTCTAGGAACATATATCCAACCTCTGTGCCTAAGAATTCCATATGTCTCTAATGAAAATCCATCAAATATCCCCTCAAGGGGTCTCTGAGACTCAATCTCTACTTTGGTCCTGCAAGGTAGAAGTTGTCGTGAGGGAGCTGCTGCAAAATCCTACTCTACAAATTTGTACCCACTGAAGTAGCCATAGCCACATGTCTCCGTCTACTTAGGGCATGTGTAACCACATTCTCCTTCCCTTTCACATGCTCTATCTCCATGTCATACTCACAAAGCAACTCCATCTAACATCACTAACAAGCGTTGAGATTGGGCTGTGTGAAGAGGCGGTGAAAGACTCAAGTTATCAGTCCTGAAGAGTAAATCTTCGGTGAAGAAGGAAGTGTCTCCACCACACCAAGGTATGCACAACTGCTGTAAGCTCAAGGTCATGAGTTGGATAATTGAGCTCATAATCCTTGAGTTTTTGAGACTCAAAAGCAACTACTCATCCCTCCTACATCAACACACCTCCTAGTCCTTCCAAAGAAGCATCTGTGCAAATGAAGAACTCACCCTGAGGGTCTGGTACTACAAGAATAGGTGTTTTCGTGAGGCATTCCTTTAGTGTCTTGAAGGCCTGCTCACATCTATCTGACCATAAAACTTCTTCCCTTTCCGTTGAAGGGAAGTGATGGGGTGCGTAACCCAAGAAAATGTCCTGTACAAATCTCCTTGTAGTATCTTGCCAAACCCATGAAGCTGTACACCTCAGTCACACTAGTGGGTGTTGGCCAATCCATAATAGCTCGAATCTTGGAAGGATCGACTGTGATACCTTCCCATAAATTATGTGGCCCAAATACTACACCTCTGTCTGAAAAAATCCAAAAAATGCACACTTCTCCAGGTTCCCATAAAGTTTGTTGCTCACAAAGACACTAAAGAACCTGGTGAAGGTTCCCCTCATGCTCCTCACACGTACATGAGTATATCAGAATGTCATCAAGTAAAATGAGCACGAAGTGATCCAAAAATTTCTAGAACACCCCATTCATCAAGCTCATGAACACTATAGGGGAATTCTTCTAACCAAAAGGCACTACTGTGAACTCGTAGTGGCCATATCTCGTACGGAAGGCTTGTCTTAAGAATATCCGCCTCTATGATCCACAGCTGATGATAACCTGACTTAAGATCTATCTTGGAAAATACCGTGGCCCCCTTCATTTGATAAAATAAATCATCAATGCATGCGGAAGGGGGTAACGATTCTTGATCGTTACTTTGTTCAGCTAGGTAATAATCAATAAAAAAACGCAGGGATCCATCCTTATTATTTAAAAAAATCACTCGGTGCACCCCAAGGGGAGGATACACTAGGATAGATTAGGCCTTTCTCCAAAAGTCCCTCAAGATGCAACTTGAGCTCACAGAGCTCAGGGGTAGTTATCTGATAGGGTGCACGTGAGATAGGATCTGTGCGTCCTGGAACCAAATCTATATGAAAATACTATCTCACATGGGGGAGGTAACCCCAGCAGCTCCCCTAGAAATACATCAAAAAAATATCTCAAGATTTGATGGTCATTAAGAGATGGCCCACTAGACTCCTCCTCCGATCTGTCACTAACCGTAACAACATACATCTGGAAACCTTGTCACACACACCGCTTAAGCTACTATAGTGGAAATAGTGTGAATGGAAATGGGCCTCCTAACTCCTGGTATCACTTACCTAGCCTGCATCATGGATAGACAAAATCTATTTTAGATTATTTTAAACTTAAATTCTTGCATGCATTAGTTATTATTTCATCCTATATATCAAGAGAAGTAATTTATCTTTTATCACGGCTTGATTCCTGCATTTAAATAAAATTTACAATATGATACTTGTGAATCGTTTACACTTTTATGGTATAAGCTCATTGATTTAGAACAATATTTAATTGTTGTACATGTTATAGACCCCTCCTTATATTCCTTCTTATGCTTCATCACCTTCTAATTCTTCACCTATACCATCTATTAAGTGTCCTCCAAGGTATCCATATCCTCCACCCCGCACATAACTTCCACCCCCTCCATCACATAATCATCCTCCTTCTCCTCCACTGCATTGGTCTCCACCTAAGTCTTATCCATCTCCTACTCAGGAACCATTGCATTTCTTGCATGTTTTTAAGCCTCATAATGTTTTTCATACTTTACTTGATAAGCGCTTAATTCACTTACCACCTAATCAATATCATCCTCCTCATCATTTTCATCACCAGCGCAATCGTCCTTATTGTAATTTCAACTGCATCAATGGCCACCATGATAATGACTATTGTGCCCTTCATGACAAGTTGGAACAATTATTAGATAAGGGCTTCACTTCCTTTGGCTATCTTTTTCATGAGCGATCTCTTTCTCCCATTCCACATAATCATGCTTCCACCATTGTTCACTTGTAGCCTCCACCCACTTCTAAGGTTGTCATTCATCCATCTCCTAAAATAATTATTCATCTGCATCCTCTACCTAGTGTATTTATCTCCATGTCAAATCATCCACCCCACATTACTACTACATCTCATTGGCTACCTAAGCCATCGGCATCTTTGCTTCCTACCACTACATCTCTATCATTGGTTTCATTTCATTTAACATTCATTTTGTCTCTTACACTCATGTTGCAACCTCTTCACATACTTCCACCATGCTCACAGGAATCTCCATCTTTGGTAGGTGATTTTCATATGATCAACCTCATTACCCGATAGATGCACTCAATTTTTTAAGGTTCTTATATGAATTTTGAGGGATCTTTTACAATAAGAACCTCACTCAATTTTTCCACTCTATGTTTCAACGATCTATCTCTCTAGCACACATTATTAAGCATTTCTCGATGATGTGCTCTTGTTCTATGGTTCTTTCTTAAACTACTGAAGGGTCTTATATAAATAAAATTATTTTACCTACACATATGCTGGCAGACATTGTTATTCTTCCCCCTCTTCATATACTCACATGTAATTACCTACATCATTTTCATCCTACAACTAGCAAGGAATCAATCTTATACTATTTCATATCATCTCATTCACATTGTTATTATTCATTACACACATCACATACATCTATTACTATTTATCACATATTCTCTGCTTCACGCTCATTCAAATACATCATCCCATCATTACTTATCTATTTCTATCTAACATCATCATCCATTTATCAACATCATCATTTACACCATACTAATCACACAGTAAAATCCAAATTACAATAGAATTATCACATCATACATCAATGTACATCAATACAACAGAATAATACCAATCATCCAAATATATATATATATATATATATATATATATATATATATATATATATATATATATCACCAAAAACTAGGGTTAAAAAAATATAATCACTAAGGGAAAGCCCCCATGCATCGCTCCATCCATATATATCATACATCATCATCATTTTCACTATATACAATTGTGGGAGCTCTAGGATTAGATGCTTCACTGCTCAATCGACACTGTTAGTGGTGGCCCCTTTATCTCTCCACCTATTTGAATAATATATCTACCTTGACTGACTACTTCAAAAATCAGACCTACAACTCCACATATTTTGTGAATACATCCTGAAGTAGGGACCATCTTCCTACGGCCTATCTGGCTTGCTCCATCTCCATTCGAGCCTCATCACACCCACTCAATAAAATAGTACAAGTGGGTTCCGTTATCGACAGTGGCTCAAACAAATTGGCATGCTCACCTATGATCCCATCCACTCACTCTAGCATGCCACCTCCCACGAGAACATCTAGCGGCACATTCCACGTCAACATGTGGATCGATGAATCAATAATAAATGACCAATAGGCATCCCTTGCAACCATTCAACATCACATTAGTTACTACCCTCATTTTACAATATATAACCATCAAACTACAATAAAAAATATAAACAAACAATACTTACACTCAGCTAATGTCATTGTTAGGCCATCTTCATCAGAAGAAAGAACATGTCCCCTAGTCCTCTAGCTGGTGGTCTACTTGCCGTTATTTGTACACGTGGTGCTCCCTCATTGGTCGGTGGGGATACGCTTCCAATTTTTTTCCTTTGCGCATTTTTCAATTTTGGTGACTTTCTCCAAATCCTTCCATGGGTCTGACTCCTCCACCACTAGACACATGTCAGCTTATAAATGATCGGCGGGCCTTGGGGCCAAAATTTTCCTTTGGGCATTTTAGATAAAAGGGAAAAATTTCCCAATTCTCCCTGCACCTCCACCAACCCATTTCCTTCTCCTCCGCAGGCCTGTGGGCAATATTTTGTCTTTGCGCCCCTGCCAACCGCTTTAGCAAATTTTTGAACTTCACCCCACCAGTCCGACCTCCTCTACCATGTGGCGCATTTTTATTGGCCGCGGACCTGTCAAGGGAAATTTTCCCCAAAAAACTCCATCGAGCCATAACTTGAATTTTGCAAGGAGTTAGGAGGAAAATTTTACCTTTCTGGAAAGGGGAAGAAAAATCCTATCTGATGGAGCCATTTCTAGAAAATTTTGAGTCCCTGCAGTGTGCAAAAATTTCATTTTAAGTACCAGTAAAGGGAATGGAGGAGGAGTTAGCCAAAAATAAGCATGGGCTTATTTTGGATAGCATTTTTGGTGACTCAGAGGGGTCATATGCCTGCTAGATGAAGTGACCAGCTGCATGAAGTAATCCATTGGGAAACAGAGTCATGAACTTAACTTCCTGTTACCCTCAATTCATTAGAAAATCTCTAGGATGAAGATGTGAGAGTAGAAAAACCACTTTGACCTGGAACATGATCTGCAAAAGATGCATCCTTGGGGCAACAAAACCTGTGCCAAAGCACTCAGGGAAATGTAAATCTAAGATACAACAAAACAATGTGCACAAGCACTTGGAGGAATGAAAATCTAAGCTAATATGTACAAGGTGAAAAGTTTCCCTTAGTAGCAATGCTTTAGATGGATTCCATTAACTAGAATCTGCAATTCCTCACCATCCAATGTAGACAATTAGAAGGCATTGTTGTTTTTGCATTTTGTGACCATGTAGGGGCCACTCCAAATGGCATCAAATTTTGAATGTCTTCCTGGCTTTGCTCGGTTTGCATCCCATTTCAATACTAAATCTCTAACTTGGAAAGTTCTAGCCTTAACTTTCTTATCAAAACTTCTCTTGATCAATGCTTGATCGTTTTCCATTGTTTGGGCTGCATGCTCTCTGGTTTCTTGGAGTTCCATCAATTCTGCATATCTAACCTCCATGGCCTCAAACTCTAACAATTCAAATTGCTTCATAATTTCCAATGTTGGCAACTCAAGTGACATAGGCAAACTGCCTCTCTCCCATAAACAAGTCTAAATGAAGAGTTACCTATGGATCTCTTGGGAGTTATCCTATGAACCCATAGAGCTGATTTGAGATTAATGTGCCAAGTCCTATGATTTTCATCAAGAGTCCTCTCGATGATCCTTAATAGATTCTTGTTTTATGGACTCAGCTTGGCCATTACCTTAAGGGTAATAATTTTATGAGGTGCTCAAATAGTTCCCATTTCTAACAACCCATTCAGTGACCTTTGATCCTATGAATGCCAACGCATTATTTGATATTATAGTGGCAAGTATACCAAATCTAGTTGCTATCCCCTCATATAAGTCTAGAATGTTGGATTCATTTGTCACTTTGAGTGCCACCCGCCTTAGTCCATTTGGTAAAGTAGTCTGTTGCTGTTAGAATCCATTTGTGCCCTTAGTTTGAGTTTGGATTAATGACTCCAATGAAGTCCAAACCCCATTGCATGAAGGGCTGGTCAACTGAGATTGGGTGCAATGGAAGTGTTGTTAACCTCTCTTTACCTGTGAAGAATGCACAATTCTTACACCTCTTGATCCATGAATAACAATCACTAAATACTTTGGGCCAATAATAACCAGCCTTCATGATCTTGAGAGCTATCACTCTTGGAGAAAAGTAACCCCCATCTGATCCATTATGGAACTCTTCTAACATTTTCTCAATCCGATTTGTCCCAATGCACCTCAGCAAACACCCCATTGATATCCTTTTTAAACAAGACACCATTAACAAGTGCATATGGAATAGACTATAATCTGAAGTGTCTTATTTTGGATTTGTTCATCTCTGGAGGGCATAGGAATGTTTGTAAGAAGTGCATTATGTCTTGGGTCTAGTAAGGAGTGAGCACACCACCATTTTCTTCTTGAACATCTCTTTGTTCTTAGTTGTCCTGCAATACCAAAACAACATTCTTGTCTTTGTTTGCTTCAATTGGTTGACTCAAGGCCAATTGCTCACACAATCCCTTTCCTCATACCAACTTGGTGAATTTGATCTCAATGTCATACTCCATGACACGAGTAATCCATCCTGCATGTTTTTCATTTAGATCTTTGTTGAGGAGGAAGTTTTTAACTCCCGCATGAGAAACCAGCAATTGGACCTTGTTGTTTGAAACTAGATGCTTAAATTTATTCAAGCTCCTAATCACTACAAGGACATGCTTCTCAATGAAGGAATACCTCACTTCACAGTCCTCCAATATTTGGCTAAAGAAGGCAATTGGATGCTCTACATTTTCTTCGTTCTACTGTACTATAATTGCAGAAATTGTATCACCACCGCCAAATGCATAAAAGATGAAGTATTTGGAGAAATTTGGGTTAATGAGGGTTGGAGCCCATGAGATATCTTCTTTGATTGCCTCAAAAATTTCCTTACCTTCAGCTATCCATTTGAAAGCCATATTTTTCTTCAACATCATAGTTATTGGCTTGACAAGGGCTGCAAAGTCTGGAACAAACCTTCGAATAAAATTGATTCTTCCCAAGAAACTTTGAAGAGCATTATTATGACTTGGTAATGGTAGTGTTTTTATTTCTTCAACCCTTTCTGGATCAATTGCTAACCCTTCTTTGGAAACAATGTGGCCTAGGAGTTTTCCTTCACGAGCTAGGAATATGTATTTTTTGGGATTCAAGGATATCCCAAATCTTCTACATCTTTGGAACACTTGTCTCAAATGAAAGAGACAGATTCTACTGCACTTTTAGAAAATACAGTAATATCATCTAGGTATATCAACACTATTTTATTGATCAATCCCTTGAATGCCATGTCCATTTCCCTTTGGAAGGTAGCTCCGGCGTTAGATAGCCCAAATGGCATTTTTCTATATGCATAGGTTCCCCATTTGGTGGTGAAGGCTGTTTTGAACTGATCATCTTCCTTTACCATGATCTGATTATACCCTGAATAACCATCTAGCAATGAAAACCTTTCAGAGCCAGCAACAACTTGTAAAATCTACTCCATAGAAGGAAGTGGGTAGTGATCCTTGAGGGATGATCTATTCAAATCTCTAAAGTCTACGCACAACCTGATTTCCCCGCTCTTCTTTATAACTGGAACCAAGTTTGCAACCCAGTTTGAATGTTTGATGGGGAATATGATACTTGCTTCTATTAACTTATTTGATTCCTTCTTCATGAGAGGCTCAATGTGTGGATTGACCAGTCTTTGTTTTTTCCTGATGGTCCTAGCACTTGGATCTAGTTCAATTGTGTGTTGAGCTAGCTTGGGATTGAAACCTTTCAAGTCTTCATAGCTCCAAGAAAATACATCTAGGAACTCTTGGAAAAGTTGCATGAATTCATACCTTTCTTGCTCAGTTGCCACTTTACCAATTTGAAGTGACTTGCCTTCTCCAACTGTGATTGGCTCTGAATCTTCTCCCTTGACTTGGATGTTTGCTTTCTCCTTCCTAAATTGATCATTAGGATTGAAGATAGACTCTAAAGTCACAATTCCTTTTGGTAGTTTGTTGGTTCTCAGCTGTACCACTTGATCACCGTACTGTTGTCCCAACTTTTCCTGATTTTTGGCTGAGAACTCAGCTTCCTCTTGTAAAAAATTGATGATTTGTTGGTCACTCTCAAACACTTGCCAACTTGTATTATTGTCTGGCACTGATGGCCTCATAATCACATGGATGTTTGGCTGCATTTTGTCTCTTTTGATACTCTCCACAACATCAAAAGTTTCTCCAACTGCTGCAAGTCTATCAGCAGCTTGGTTCTCTTTCCTAGGGATGGAGTTGATGCCAAAGCCTTCAAAATCCTCAATGAGATTCCACACCCTATTCCTATAACTTTTGAGCAAGTCATTCTTGGCAGCATGCTTTCCTTTAACTTGATTAACAATCAGCTCACTATCACCAAAGACTTGTAAGTTTTTTATGCCTCTCTTCCTTGACCAATGCAATCCATGTATCAAAGCTTCATACTCAACAGTGTTGTTAGAACATGCAAACTGAAATCTAAAAGTTGAATAATACTTTATGCCTTGAGGTGAAACAAGCATAGCTCCTCCTCCTGCACCTTATCTACTTCTTGATCCATCAAATAACAGCTGTCATACCTCATTGTCATCTCTATAGTCTGGCTTGGTGATGCTAGGAAGAGGCTGATTTTCTTCATGCATGTAATAGAATCCTAGTTTAGATTCCTCCATTTCTTTGTAGGGATCAAAAGCATGTACCTTACTGGCCCATTCATCAAGATTCAAATCTGGAATGCTTCCAACTTTGGTGTCAGCTTCATGTGTGTTTGGATAATCCTCTTGATCAAATGTTGAACAGTTGGCATTGATTGGGCTTGGAGTATGAGGCTCTATGTGAAATTTTGCAATAGGTTCGGACCTGATCGTGGCCTTGGCTCCATACCTTGTCCTGAATAGCATGTGTGACCAATCAGTAGATAGGTATCCTCTAATTCAAGCTGTGAAATCCCTTGACAAACATATGGCAAAGAGTGGTGGAAAATCTATCACTGACACATCTTGCAAAATAGTGACATTGGGGCATGCATGCAAAGTAAGGCTCAAATATTTAATCACCCCAACTGTTGCTACTACTGTCCCATTTAATTACACCACCCCCTTAGATATGACTTCATATTGAAGGCCCAGATGATCAACTATTTTCTTGGGCATCATGGAACTACTTGCCCCATAATCAATCATACAATTATGTACTAGTTTATCCCCAATGATCAATGAAACATAGAATGGAGGGGGCTTCAAATTTTTACCTTGCTATCCCCCATGATTCCCCTCAGGATGAGTGGCATTTGTGAGTACCTTCTCTTGCACATGAGCTAGCTGATTTGGGGTTGACCAATTCTTCATGGCAGCTTGTAGCAGGTCCCTTTGTCCTGGGATGGATAGTGACTCCCACATAGATATGTTCACATTGGTCTTCTTCATTTGTTTAATGATATTGAATGGGGATGAACCATCTCTTTTATGCCCTTTAGTCTACACATTATTTTCTTGTACATGGGTTACAACAGCTGGCATTTGAGCTGGTCTAGAAGGTGGCTTAGGTTGTCCTTGCACATTTGGAACTATATTTTTCTTACCAACACCTTGTGGAGTGATGGAAGGTTGTGAATCACTTGGACCTGATGACTGCCCTTCACCAATATTCCTCTTCTTTGACCATGTGTTAGCTGCTATATTTGAGAAGGTGTTTGATTCACACCACAAAAATCTTCAACCTACCAATTGACAAGTGTAGTCTCATTTGGAGTTGTATCTTGTTGAGATGGTCCCTATTGTTGGTTTTTTTCTCCCCTTGCTTCACTCTCCACACTAATTGTTTTCACCATAAAAGCTTGGTTCAAAGCACCATTGAAGCACATAGATTGGCTGTGAGGTTCATTGCATGGGAAACACCAGTCATACTCTTGAGCTATATTATTTTGCACTGGCACTAAGGCTTTAGAGGTAGATGCAACATGGGGGTTATACGGATGAAATGGTCTATTGGCAGGAGGCCTTACTTGATTTTGATTTGCAGCTGGGTTGGGTGGCCTATTAGGCTGATATGGTTGTCTATTAGGCTGAGTTTGAGGCTGTTAAGAAGGCCTAAAACTTTGAGCTTGTTGTCTCTTGAGTGTAACCAACTCATTGCCCAAATTTTGCAATTGTTTCATAACTTCTTGAAGCTCATTTGAGGCACTAGAGGATGAAGTAGAAGTTTCATTTGAACTCTAATTTCTAGGAGTGGGAATAGGAGCTAAAGTAGGTGCTTGACTGGCACTTGGGCTTCCCAACTCTGGATATAGGGGCATAGGAGGCCTAGGTGCAAGTTTACCAGCTTGGATCAAACAATTCTAAGCCCTAATGGCGATGCTATAAGCTGTAGGTAGAGTTATACCTCCCATGGATTGGATCAACATAGAAATGTCAGAATTTAAAGCCTTGAGAAAGTATAAGAAAGCACCTTGAGCTGTTGGCCTCACTGCCAATGGGATTCTATCCCATGTTCTTTGAAATATGAAACTGAAGTTTGTTAGCTGCTCATTGGGAGCTCTCTTGATAGTTGTCAGTTGCTCCAATAGAGACAAGTTGTCCCCTTTCTCTCCAAATTGGTTATGGAGAGTTGTGCACAACTGGTTCCAATTGTGGATAGAGCCTGCCTCAAGGCTCCTGAACCATTGCAAGGCTTTCCCTTTGAATGAAGATGCCAGCAATTTGATAGCAATATCCATCTCAACAATCTCATGGATTGCACAAACATTAGCAATGTCTTGGACATGATCACCAGCAGTGGTCTGATTTTCTCTAGTAAAATATGGAATGTTCTTCAATGTTGCAATTGGAACTAGGTTTTGTGGATTGAGAGCAAGTGGGCTGCTACCAGTAAAGTTGACATAAGGATTGGGTTGTGCCATTATGATTGGCCTGAGAACCCTTGTTGATTGGATGAAAGGTCTACCAGGTGGAGGAGTTGATAGAGTTCTGTTTGGTGGAGATGGAGACCTTTGAATCCTTCTTCCCATTTCTCTTCTTTCTGGGGATAATTGCAGATGCTCAAACAATCCTTCTTCTCTAGTCCTTGACCTTGTTTGGATCCTTCTCATGAATCTTCAAGCTTGGACTACTGAAACCAGTTGATTCTATCCTTTTGGAGTCGCCAGATGTGCAAATCAGGGCTCTTTCAAGCAAGAAACTTACAACAATTGCACATCAACTTTGTTGTAATGAAGATGAAGACCTCTAAGGTCCCACCGGGCATGCCAAAACTGTTAGTGCAAAATCACAGCACCCCTTGATGTTTTCTCATATTTCTAGTTTGATAATGGGCATCCAGTGTGATTGCACAACATGGAATTTTTTCCCCAAGTGTGGGACTTGCAGAAAATGGGAAAAAACTCTCCAGATTAAAGGTTGGTTCCTATTCCTCTGTTCAGGTGCATGCATTCATTTTGCAGAGGATCTATCCTAAGTCCTACTCTAAATCTTTCCAAGGGACCAAGGTGAAGAAAAAGTTGCAGAAATAATGAAATCTAAGCTAATGGAGGTGATGCACCAAGGAATGATGAACTCCCACTCTGTTGTTAAACACAGACCATAAAAATAATACAACTCACATGCACAAATAACCAGATTTGTAATGAAAAGATCAGAATGAATGCAATGGAAGTAAGAAAGGGGCTGGAAATCACCCACAAGCTTATTTTATTGCTCCATAGAGTTGATACAAAGCATTACAATGGCCAAAAGGCATAAATTTTACATTTACAGATTTATGGAAGGTTTGAGAACTCCACAAACTCACCACAGAACAGAGAGAGAGGGAGATACAGAGAAAAAATGTCCAACCATTACAAAGAATGAATCATGTTCATTTATAACCGAAGCAAAAGAGAGAAAACAGAAGGAACAAGCAAATATGATCCTTGGATTCAACCACCCACCATTAATCTCTGTCAAATCGACCTGCAAACCATTAAATTGATCTTTCCTTTTTTGCCTGCGTGTTGGAGAAGCAAAAAAATGAAAATTGGAATAAAAATGATGTCTTCGAAGCAATCTAATCTTTCATTCAAGGCATGAGAAGACATTCTAGGGTTTCCCCCCATCAAATCGAGCTGATTCTCCATCCTTGGCATGCTGGAGAAGAAAACCATGGAGGCTCGAGAAAAAAAATGACTTGTTCAAGGCAATCTGATATGCATTGAAGACATGAAAGATGTTTTTAGCATTTTCTCCATCTAAATCCACAAAAATGATGTTTTTGTGCCTCCAATGCATAGAGGGGCTTGAGACCTTTCCAAAAAGTCTGATTTTGTTGAAATCTGATCTCTGGATCAAAAGATATGCCCATATGAAGATTTAGGGAAAAATAAGGTCTAAAAATTGGGCACAAATTTCAAGGCAGAAAAATAAAATTTCAAAAATGGGCTCATGGGGTCAAAAATTTGCTTTTTACATTTTTGGAAAATTTTCCAAAAAATCTCTGCGCCTCTGCTGCCATGGGACACGTGTCATCTTTTGGTTCGTCGGTGTGATCACGGGCTCAACTTGTCCCCTTTTTCCTTTAAAATTTTCATTGGGAAAAATTTCCCAAATCTCCCCGCGCTTCTGCCCTTTCACTGCTATTTGGACACATGGCACTCCCTCATTGATTGGCAGGGATGCACTTCCAATTTTTTGCTTCGCGCATTCTTCAATTTTAGTGACTTTCTCCAAATCCTTCCGCGAGTCCAACTCCTCCGCCACTGGACACGTGTCAGCTTCTAAATGATCAGTGGGCCTTGGAGCCAAAATTTTCCTTTGGGCATTTTAGACAAAAGGGAAACATTTCCCAATTCTCCCCATGCCTCAACCAACCCATTTCCTTCTCCTCCGCGGGCCCGCAGACAAATTTTTGTCTTTGTACCCCTGCCAACCACTTTGGCAAATTTTTGAACTTCACTCCACTGGTGTAAACTCCTTTGCCACGTGGCGCATTTTTATTGGCCATGGGCCTGTCAAGGGAAATTTTCCCCAAAAAAACTCCGCTGAGCCATAACTTGAAATTTACCAGGAGTTAGGAGGAAAATTTTACCTTTCTAGAAAGGGGAAGAAAAATCCTATCTAATGGAGCCATTTCTAGAAAATTTTGAGTCCTTGAAGCATGCAAAAATTTCATTTTAAGTACCAGTAAAGGGAAGGGAGGAGGAGTTAGCCAAAAATAAGCATGGGCTTATTTTGGATAACAAAAATGTCTAGCATAAAAAGAACAAATGGATGATCCACTGAATAAATCCTTGAAATATTAAGGGAGGAAGCAATAATTTTTCCCCACTCTATCCTAGGTATCCATTTAGACACATAATAATAAGAATGGCTCTTATTTGTGGATTTGAATTCTTAGAGTGTATCATATGATCAAAACTTGGAGCTAATGAAACCAATCCCTTATGAAGAGATTCTTGTAACAATAAAATACATGCCTAAGGATATAGCACTCATAGCTTACAACTTCCCCCTGAGATTCTTCCTTTCTTCTAAAATATCGTCATTTAAGACATAGGAGGTTATGAATGAATCTAGAAGATATAACTCAATGTTAAAGGATTTTAATCATAACGTTTTAACAAGGATTCTTAAAAGCATGTTTTGGGGTAATTCCTTGAATGGTTGAGGCTCAAGATGAATTCACCTACAAAAATGTGCTTCAGATTAATCGGTCTTTATAATTCAATCTACAAAATAATTATACAAATTATTGCTACTTGTTTCTAACCTTTTCTTCCATCTCTTTCTTCTCCCTATCAAGTGCTTTTATTAAAGGTAGGAAAATTCTTTATGGCATTAAAATAATGCAGAAAGCTCTCGATTCAGCAAATACTACTAAAAGAAATTTTTATGGTCACTAAACTTGATATTTAAAAATAGCATACGATTGAGTGAACTAGTATTTTCTCCTAAACTTCTCAAGAAAAAAAACTTGGAAGATTGGTGGTCATAGATCTCGTCTTACATCTGCAATTCCTTGTTTTCAATGCTCTTAAATGGCATTTCTAACTTGTTTCTTTGAGTTATTTGACAACGAAATCCTCTTTCTCTAGTCTAAAACTCCAAGGATTACTTAGTCAAAGAACGATAAAGTTAGACCAAAAATATTTTATTTTTAAAAGGTCTGCCATTAAAGGCTAATGCTTTTCTTTTAAGGTCTACTATATCGTCTCGATCTAGCTCGCATTATTCACATGAGTGTAATTTGTACTTAAATGGGGGAAAATAAAAATTCCAAAATTCCAATAGGTTACAGGTTCAAAACATACTAAAATATGTAAAAATGAGTGAAATCTAATCCAAAAATACATCTAATGCAATCCTTCTACAAGATTATGTTGATAAAAAATTACACAAAATCATGCAAGAATTTAAAAAATTTATGGTTTAATTTCAAAGAGGATGAATCAATGATGATATTAAGGCAACTGCTACATTTTAGTTCATGATTTACCTGAGATGGATGTATGAAAATAAAAAAGTTTGTAAATCGATGTTGATTGTATTTGATTTAACAAATATAGAATTATGTTTAATGTTAAACCTTGGATATTGTAGAGTAACGTATGTAAACTATGATAAGAAACTGCTAGATACAAGATGACATAAGAAATAAGCTAGATAAATATGAAACCTTAAGTGCAATAGAGGGAAAGAGTGACTCAGCAGATTTACACTTCCCTAAAGATGATCTGGACTGGAACAACTGATGAACAAGAAGGGTAGAATTTCACAACCATGCTCAGTAAATTCTATAATTTTTGGATGAGGCTAGACCAAGGTTCCTGGAATGGAGTGAGGGTGCCTAGGCACCAGATACCTCTGTTAGTCTCCTGTGACTACGTAGGATCTTAGAACCTAGTTTTTCTAGTGCCACACAAGTTTCTATGGTATTCGTTGTTAATCACTTTTATGTCATTGGATGATCGCCGAATTCACCTGTAACCTGCAAAGAGATGAAGACATGTAAAACCATCAAATTACATCAAGTCCCAAAAATAAAAGATGCAATATGGGAAGTCAGTTTGTGTAATGTTCCCAAATGGAACACTTTGACCCCTACTAGGATTGTAGGCAAATCCAACATCAAAGCAACTTATAAAAATATATATATTCAAACTCTGTTATATAGATCTAAATTATTACTTAGAAAATGTGACTAGGTATAGAAAATAAAACCCATACAAAACTGACTTACAACCACTGAAATTTATCCCAAACTATTCAACATTATTTATAATGGTAGAAGCATTAAAGAAATACCCAAATAGTGCTCCAAATCAGGTTGGAATAATTTATTTGAATCTGCAGACATGTTTCCCATAAACACAACTATACATAATGCTTCCAAGCCTCCAAAATTTCAAAAAATAAGAGAATATGGTATCTAAAAATTAGGGAAAATAACAGTAGTTATGAGCATCTCCAAAGCAGCCATAAATCATCTTGAATCATCCCCAATGGTATTTGTTATAATAGAAATAAGGGCATGCAATATAATGGAAAAATAAACTAAAAATATTTGGTAGCATAATAGAAACCCTTGTATAGATAATCCTCACAAACTCTTGGAAGGTTTTCATCCTCAAGAGTGTATTTATAAAGGGTTTGGTTTTTAGAAATAAAATAGACAAAGTTGAAATCTTCGTACAAAATTAGATATGGGGTAAGTGCACTAACTTGGGGAGCCAAAAAGTGGACAACAACCCGAAAAAATGAAAAACATGTACATGTTCTATTATAACGTGTTCGCGTTATGATTTTCTAAGTTTGGAATTTACCATTGCATAACGTGTACTCGTTATGTCTGTTATATATAAAAAAATCCCAAGCCTCTATCATTCTATCTCCCTCAAACGTGAGTTTTAGATCTTAACTGTGCCCTCGTGTTTTTTCATTTAGTTGGATCTCAAGCTCAAATGATTGTCTATAAATTTTTGGGAAGATCCGAATCGACAATGGCGCCATGGAGAAGAGGTAAGCAGAATTATCTTATCAAAATTACATTGAAATTTGATAATTATAGAGTAGAATTTGAATTGAATAAAAAAAATTATTGTTACAGTTCGAGGTCAAGGGAATCAACTACAACCAATCCCTGTTATTCCTATCATCCCTCCCAAACCTCCCACAGTTGCTCAACATCCCTCATGTAGTCAAGAAGATTTAGCAGTCCACATAGTTGAAATAAAATTGAAATTGAGGATTTAATCAAAATAATGAGGGATTCACAATCTACAAACCCCCCACCGCACCTCTCTTGCAAACACATTAAAGGCAATACTTGATGAAGTTGACGCAGAAATAGCGAAAATTGATCGTTGGACATCTTATAGAGAGGGTTGTAGGGTTTATTATTCCAACAAATTGGCATATGTGGATGTAAAGAAAAAATAAATTACAAAAGACATCATATGCACCTTATTCACGGACCCCCGCACTATTTTTCCTGTTCCACTATCATGCAAATGGTTTCCCATCCATTGGTGTAATAATAATTTGATTAAAAATCATTTTTAGGACCGATGGTGGAAGCTGTTTGATTTTCCACCTTGCAATAACAACGAGGTTATACTATACTTTTTGAGGAAACTCTGTTATAAGTTTATCCTCAACGAGATCCCAAATTATTTTGATTTCTAAGATTTCCAAGGACGAAGAAAATGATCGACCAGGTGCACAATGTGCACCTATTTAGTAGGGTAGAGTCCCCACACAGAAGCCGCCTCACCCTAAGATTGTCCCTCCAGTAGTGACAGAGACAATAGAAATTGATACACTCCACGCACTTCAGGGGCTGTCTATGACCCTTGTTCAACATATGACGGAGATTTTTGAGCCAGATGCTCAAGGAGGTACACAGAGTATTCCCTCAGGGAGTATTAACATGAGGCCACATCTTTTCTTATCATGTGGTAGCATATGTTTGGGGCCCAAGGAGGAAAATACTTTCATGCATACTGATTTTGGTGGAGTTGGCGCTGGGGGTGCACACGATAATGTCACTATGTCAGATGCCGTTTTGAGCGAGACATTTGGATTATAGTCATTGGTGTCACCTTCACAGGTATTTGTTATGTTTTATTATGTTTGTTACAAAAATATCAGAGTACTTGATTTACTTATATATGTTAAATTTTTGAAATAATTGTATTTGTACATGTACGCATTGATATTACAGTGCGCGGGAGGAGTGTCTTCATCCTAACCATAGGTAGCGAGCACCATGCGTACACATACATTCACAGAGGTAATTTAGAATTTTAATTGTGTAAAATTTTCACATACATACAACTATATATATATATATATATATATATATATATATATATATATATATATATATATATAACTTTTGAAGTCAAATATATGTATGTTCTTGTATGTTCATCTAACTCATGTGATACATGTTTGATAAATATGTTGACTTCACTAGACACACCACCATTTCTGTGACAAGTAGAGAAAGGTGTTGTCGTTGCGATTTCATCTACGTAGAAACTCACTAAGGTATTCAAACAACATGTATTTTCGTTAAATTGCTCGTGTAATTCATATTATGTTAACTTACATGTTGATAATTTCCTTCATTGTATAATTATTAAATTATGTTAATAATTTCCTTCATTGTGTATACGCAAGAGTTACCTGCAATAGGTAGCAGCCCTGTTCAGTTGATTCACAGGCGTGGCAGGGTAAAAATAATAGTTCTATATTGATAAAAATAGTTGAAATATTGTCATTACATATACATGTACTTAGTTCTATTTTAGCTAATTTTGATGTTTGATTTTGTGATCTTATGTGTATGTAGGGAACTTCAACCCCCTCTATTTTGACTTCAAGGGCATGAAATCCTCCATCTCGTCATCATCATATGCCCGTTTGTACTCCAGGAGCTCCCGATGACTCATCTGAGCGTGAGATACAGATTTGGCATGATCGGAAGCTTGCGGTAAGTTTTTGTATTTAAGTAAATAATTTCATTAGCATGGTCTTAAATACATATTGAAAACATATATAAATTAATGTTTGACAAAAAAACATTTTTTGCATTTACAGTTTCAACTACAGGAAAGTATTCAGTGGAAGAGAACTCGTAGCATGGGCTTAGATGATCCAAATTCATCTCATAGATCTTCATCTTCATCTAAGGGAGGGCCTTCTTCAATCAAGGCCAAGAGATGGATAAATTTTGATGATTAGGAAATATATATGTCTTACATGACATTTATTTTGTATGCCTATTTACATGGCATTGTATGTACACCTATATGGAATTTTTACTTGATGGTATATGACCTATTTGGGAGTTTTATATTTATTATACACATTAAAATACTATTTGGAACTCAATCTTTTTGTATGAGACCTTACATTTTTGAGATTATTTCTGCATGAAACTAATATGATGTGCACTTGACAATATTTAAGACATTATAGATTATTTTTTCATTTATTGGTGATGTACATGTACTAGCATTTTTCAATGTATAATATGCATCAAACTTTGGAAGTCAATATTTATATAATGTATTTATATAAAGAATTACCTAATCTGAGTAATTATTCCTTCAATTTATCAATGTGTATATGTGTATTTACCTTACTTGTGCTTCTTCTTGCTCATGCGGTCTCTTTGTATTGGTTCCTATCTTATCATGCACCTATTGCATTCTTTAATGCTGTCTTAGAACTATCTCCCATTGTTAAAACACCTAAGAACACAATGTTTAGGACCAACATTAAGACAATCTTACTTGCTTACACCAAACCCCTGCTTTGAATTATCAATAAGGAAGGTCCACTAAGCCATAGGCCAGATTCACTCCCTTTCAAGAGAGTCGTCATAACAAGAAAGCCTTTCATCTGTTGATATTTTGAGAATGTCTCTCCAGATGCATTACTTTAATGCTCGAGAATCCCTCTAGATGCTATGATTGACATTCTGATTCAGGGTCACTCAATGAGGCCTTGGAATATGTACCAATCCTATCCAGAGTTTGTAATGGTACCTCTAAATGGTGGGATGAGGCATTTCAAGTCTATTTGGAAATCACATCACACCCCTCATTCGGCTTGATGACTACACCTATCCTTTTGAAGAGCGCTTTTAAAAGAATCCATGGGTTTATCATAGAATCATTTATCATTATGACATGGAAGGTCACTGATCCATAGGCAAGCTAAATGAAAGTTGGAGAATTATATTTCATGTGTAGATTAGTACTAGGCAACAAGACTAACTCCCGTGTGTTCTTAGCCACTTCCCCTGTCAAATTAATTCTTAAGCCAATGTAATCATTGAAAAAGAAATCTCAGACGAGAGTGAGACCTGAGAAAGCAAACTGGTAGCTCTTGGAACTCTAAAACAACACCTCCCCTAGCATTTTTGGGTGTCTACCCCGTAAATGTTGTGGAAAGTCCTTTTTGGTGCGGGAGGTGTCTTGCGTTTGCAAAGTATTGCATATGTCAGCCTTAGTCTGACTTAAACTGCAGTATTTCAAGAGTTTGCCAAAAAATAGGACAACTTCGAGGGACAATATCTCATGTCTCTGTGGCAACCTAGAGAGTGTCTCATTTGAAGGTCCTGACATGGATCCATGTCAGATCTGACTAGACGTCTCTAGGTGCCACGGAGTCCGATAAATCACTTGTCAAAGTTCTAACATATGTCCTATTGTTCTGCAAACTACATGCCCATACGTGGTAGCCCGGAAGTCACCTGTAACTTTGGCCTCTAAAATGCTATATTTTGCAAAGCATTTAGCTCATGGGACCCTGATGTGTTGGTGTAGTCGGTTCGGCACCATCTGAGATGTCCATTTGCAACACTATTGTGTTTGCATAGATTTGGTTCTGACTAAAAATGTAATATTTTGTGTCTTCCAAGCTACCTCGTAGGGCAATGAGATAACCTTAATGGATATGGACTGAGACCACCATATTAATTTGTATAGGGTTTTGATATGGAGTGATTACTCGGACTCCGTGGCACCTGAGACATGTCTCGTCATGATGCCTACGGACCTCCGATGTATGGTCACCTATACAAAAATATATACCATTTTTTGGTCTGAGCGATCTTAAGGGACTACACTCGAATGAGTTATCTCAGAAGCACCTGGATCTTTGGCCTCCAAAACGACACCTCCCCTAGCATTTAACTGGCCACCTCAATGTGTTAGAAAATTTGGTTTGGCACCAAGAGCTTCCGTTTACAAATTATTACGTTTGACAACCTTAGAATGACTCAAACTGCAATATTTCGTGTGTTTGACAAATGAATGCTACTGCGAGAGAACCGAATTTCGGATATCCCTACATTTCCATGTGATCCTTTCGTATAGGATTACGACATGGAGGTGTTAGATCTAACGATACATCTGTAGGTGCCACGGAGTCCAAGAAATAACCTATCAAAGATATAGAAATTTTTGGTCTCATGGATCTTAAGGGACTACGCCCGGACGAGGTAGCCCGGAATGAGATCCTACACCTCCACGTAGGGACCTCTATGAAATCCTTTTTCTACCTCCTTTCCATGTTCCTTGCCATGTCCTATTGTGTTGCAAAAGTCATTTCGGTGCCAATAGCTGTCCGTTTGCAAGTCAGTATAAGCGATCTGGCAGCCTTATATTGACTCAAACTACAGTAGCTCGTGTGTTTGCACCGAACCGGACAATGACACCAACATGTCTGGATATGGCCTAGTGAACATGTAGTGCAGGCCTCATTTTGGTTCCCTATGGTCTTGACATCCGTGAGGTTTCTAGATCTAACGAGACTTGTCTAGGTAGTCCCTTAGAGATCCCTGAGATCAAATGTTAAAGATATATCATTTTCTGGTCTCAGGGCTATTAATGGACTATGCCCAGAGGAGGTAGCCCAGAAGCACCTAAAGCTGTCTTGCCTCCAGAATAACACCTACACCTAGCATTTAACTAGCCACCCTGATGTGTTGGAAAAATTTTTTCAGTGCCAAGAGCTTCTAGCAGCCTTAGACTGACTCAAACTACAGTATTTCACGTGTTTGTAAACAATAAGACAACGAGAGAACCAAATGGAGATGGATAAAACCAAGAGATAATTTTGTAAAGGGTCCTGACATAGACGTGTATAATTTGATGAGAAATCTCTAGGTAGCTCATGGAGACCGACAAATAGCTTGTCGAAGATACAGCGTTTGGATGTCATGGTGACATGCCTAGTGGACAAAAGTTTGTTTTACAAAAACTCATATAACTTGAACAAATGACCTAAATTTGACCTAAAATTGTGCATGAAGCACCGGGTGTAACATCCCTCTAAGAGCTCTCAGAGTTTAGACCAAAACAACAGTTCTACACTTTTGTTTTCCAATCTCATTTGCATGCTATAATAATCCATGTTAGAATAGTGTATTCTTGTCTGATTGCAATCCATTTTGTAAACGGAAGTTCCTAGGACACCAAACCGACTATTTTAAAATTTTGGGGTGGCTGGGTGAACACTAGGGGAGGTGTCATTGCTCATATCCAAAGAATCTTTGGCTGCTTCCGAGCTACCTTGTCTAGGCATAGTCACTTAAGAACCCTGAGACCAAAAATTGTATAACTTCGATAGGTGATTACTCGGACTCTGTGGCACCTAGAGATTTCCTGTTAGATCCTACACCTCCACCTAGGAAACCTTTATGGAATCCTATTTCATTTTTTTATCGGTGACTCCTTTTGTGTTCTCATTCAAAAAATTTACAATTAAGTATTTTAGAATATGCGAAATAGTGTATTATTGTCTTTCCAGTGGGAGGTTGCTAGAGACTATATTTTGCAAACAGTCAGCTCATGGGATTGAACCGTCAGCTCCAAGACTTTTGGATGTATCTAGTGAACACTTTCATTGGATGTCCTTGTCTATTTAGCTTCCCTATGCACTGCTATGATTTTTCTAATCAAGTGTTTATTAACTGTTTTATCACTTACTATACAATTAGTAAGTACACGTCATGTAGCATTACTATCTTTGGTGCATGTCTTTTGCCATCTACAGTTTGGTATGCTTTATGTATATTTTCAAGAATTGATGCATTTTGATCAGCAAACATTAGATGTTCTTAACCCCAGGGTCTTCATTATAGGTATCATCTTAATTAATTTCATCAATGTAACAAATAATTGACATATTTGTGTGTCATTTAAATTCTCAAAGTAATTATCCTAAATTCCACTAGTATTTTCTTCTCATATTTCTTTCAGACATTTTGTTAGGCATTGGTTTTATAATTTTTTCATCAATTTCAATTAAGTGAATTGGTTTTCTTCACAAAATGGAAGGAGGTTTTCTTAGAGGTGAATATTCGTTAACAAGGTTACTTTCTTCATTGAGTGTTTCCATACAAATTTTGGGGTTAACATTTGGATTCTCAGGTAAAGGTTCAACAATTGGATTCATACCAATTTCTTCATCCATACCAACATTATCATTTAATTCAATATCATTATTCATTGAAAAAACATTATTATCTACATTTTCATTATGTATTTCATCCTCATTTTCTAAAACATTAGCTACATTTGATAATAGTAGATGTACCTTGCTTTGCATCGAAGTTTTCGCATTCTCTTCAATTTCTTTATTCTCATCTCTTCCAATTGCTCCAGTATCTTGTTCTTGACTTTCCTCATGTCCTTAACTCAAATTTTATCACCCATGATTACAAAAATTCAACTAGTGGGGTATGGGACAAAATGAACTACTAAAAAATCATGTAATGTACAGAAAGCTGCATACCAGACATAATGGATGTAGAAATCCTATGAAAGAGATGAAATGGACGTTGGGGGGAAATAATATATAAAAAAATAATAACGCGTATTCGTTATTATTTTTCCCTTTTCCAACCCATGCCTTAAGGCTTAGGATCAATCTTGGATCCCCAAGCCTGAGGCATGGACCTGCAAAAACACAACAAACCGTGTATTTTTACAGGAAAATGCAAAAATCCAACTTCCGCCATGATAAATCGACATCAAATGATCGATTCATTTAAAAAACATTATACCACAACGTAAAGCAGAGTTTCTTCTTTGTATAAATATAATTTTCCAATTTTTCTAACAAATATAAGGTTTCCATATTATTTATTTTCTAACTATGCCTTTTTATACCTATTTTTTGAAGTTTAAACATGTCTATCTTTTATCGGGTATCTTTTTTTCGACTCATTGAAATTGAATAAAAAAAATTAAGCGCAAACTAGGACTAATTCTATACATATTTTAAAAAAATGATATTTTTTTAGGTATTTAGGGGGGGCGCGATCGGAGCTCCATTATTTTTCAAAACTTAAAATTTATGTACTAAAAAAATCATTAAAAAACTACTCGCTAAAAAAATATTGAAAAATTCTATCACAAACTAGATGCTCCTAGTTATCTTTCTACCAAAGGGTTTTCAAAAATACTAAACGGTGCTCAAAAAATGGTGTGTAGCACGAAAGTCACTCTATTATGTTTTTTAACAAAAATAGGAGCACCTATTGGTATTTTAGTTATTTGGCCCACTTAAACTCATTTGTTCTCAATAAAATTTAGTATCTTAGAAACTAGACTCAAAATGCTACGATTCATGTATATACAACATCTCCCAATTTTGAGTGTAACTATTTCAAAAAACTCATACAAGTGGAAGTTTTTTATTTTTCATAACAATGCATCCACTTAAGACCCCCTTTTGGCCCCCAACTTGGTGCACTTACCCTATGAGAGAAAATAATCAAGTCCTCATCTCCAAGCAATTCCCATTATTCAAATAAAAGAATTAGGCCTAATGGCCACCTCCAACAACCAATCACATTTTCCTTATTAAATTTTTTCACCACCTATTTTCCTTCCTAATGTAAGTCACATTTTTCTAGAGTGAATAACTTTGGCCCATATGCTTTTTACATAATTTCATCTTTTTCCAACTAACCTTCTCACATTAGGCAAGTCACATTTTTCCCAAGGATGGATAACTAATGCCAAATGCTTGTTACCTTATGTTGTTTTTTCTAGTTTTAAGTTAATAATAGTTATTAAAAGTGCATATGATATTTTATTTTATTTTATTTAGCGCTTTATAATAAAATATTAAAACTTAAGTCACCCTTATTTTCTTCCCAAGTGGCCATCGGGTAGAAAAAATAGGCCAAGGGTCTTCGATTGGGAAGGGGATATTACAAACTAACCTCGACGGTCACCTGATTGAGTGAACTTATGACCAATCACTGCAATACATCTCAAACTCCATTTATTTCTTGTGTATATGTGAAATAATCATGCCCTAAGAAGCCCTTGTGGAAGTGCACTTGATAGTGGGCGATAGGTAGATGTACCAATGTAAATAGATGTGTGGATGGCAAAATGAGCTTCCCCTTCCTATGAAGTGTATGTAGAAAATTCCATCCCTTGTCCCTTGAATGGATGCTAGATGGATGCCTTTTGTGCTCTTAGATGCCTTTAGATACAAGCTTAGGTGATGATAATAGATGCTTAGAGCTTGGCCTTTTATTTTGGTTACATAGCTTTGTATTTATATGATTCCCTTGGTTGAATATCATAATTGACAACTGGAAGGCTGACCCATAAGAAAATAAGATGCCCAAAAGATAAAAGAAGCCAAAAGAGAGTGAATAAGGTGGAAAGATGATAGGGGCACCTAGAGGGGATGAGGGCACTTGGGCGCTGGTGTCCAAAGTCATAAAAGATAAAACAATAAAGTATTGATTGGGCCATACGGCGTGAAAGACCATAAAGAAGACAAGAAACAAAGAAAAGAGGCCAAAGATAGTTTTTAATTGTTAGTTTTATCACTTATGAATCATATGAATGTAAGTATGCTTTTAGGACCCAGGAAAGTACCCAAGTACGTGATTTTGTGTCTACATTTTCCCCCAATTTATGTTGTTGAGTGAGTACTTGATAACATAAAGTAGTTAGAATATGTGTCCTTTTGTTCCTTGTAGATTGATTGAAAAATCATGTTGATTGGACAAGTGAAAGCGTGAAGTGATAAAAATGAAGCGTGGAAGCCAAGAAAGAGGAAGTGACCCTAGGGTGAAGCATATGGTGTTGTACCATGTTGTACCTATTTTTTTACTGATGAAGGGTTGCTTCTTGTTGTGTATTAAGGAAAAACATGTAAAAGAAGATTGAAAGAGTAGTCAAATTTATGAATTATGAAAACTCTTGTAAAGGCATGTAAAAGTATGTAAAAAGGAAAGTGTGTACCTGATCTGTGAAGAGTGAAAAAGGATAGAAATTTTCCTGAAATGTTGTAGAAGAGTGATTTTTTTAGCAATTTCACACAAAGTGCTAGTTTTTTGGGTGATATCATGCCACAACAGAAGAGTGTTGGGGAGAGAGTTCTAGTACTACCCTCCTTCCGTGACTGCTTCCTAAATAAGCATCACTGCAAATGTTACATCCTATGTTGTTCCGTGATTAGTTCCATATTGTACTGAGTTGAAATGGAGAAAGAATGCATTCTACTTGCTGGAGGACTGTGCATGTACTGTGCAACCAGATCTGTGAACTGTGTTGATATGAGAAAGTAACTATTATTTCCTTTGTTTATAGGTTCCCAGGAAAGATCAAGAGCTCCCAGATGCTAGTGTATGTATCTGGGCATTGGATTTTGTGTTGAACTGAGGACCTAAGTCAAATTTTGGGTCATTTCTATAATTGTATTATATTTGTTCCAATACTGTGCATGCCTATATTATAGCTCTGAGATACTGTATCAGGTGACTAAATCACCTAATGTATGCCCCCCTCATTTGGGGGGCATGTAACATTGATAGCAGGATGCTATCCAAAGGAGAGGACTTAAAATTGATCTAAATTGTATCCCTGCAAGGGGAGGGGAAATGTGCTTGGAAGAAACCAAAGAACATGAAAACAAAGTGACTACATACATGTATCAACAGAAATAACTATAAAACATGCAATAAAAGGCAGTGTAACAAGAAAGAAGACAAAATAGACCGTGAAAATAAAGTTTCAGGCATAGGACATCACTCACAATGTCACAAGACAATCAGGGCCACAGTATCCAAAAGCATACAGAGTACACACAAGACAAAGGTCATAACCCGCAAACAATAGCATACAATGAAAACAATATCAAGTAATATAAATAAGACAACCATGGTGGAAAATAGTCCTACAAAGCAAATGTTGAACATGAAGCACCTGTTAGCATGTTAGAAAAATAAAAATTATGTCAAAGCATGTATAGATCAATTGAAAGTGATCTGCTAATAAGAATAAGAAGTAGTATATGATAGGACAATAGAACATGTGATGTGTGAGAAATAATATGCCCCTACGAGCCTCGGTGGGACTAGTAGAAGGTATTGTGCTAGGCATCAGTGTTGCATGTAAGGATTTGTAGGAAGTTTGCATACACATCATAGGAGGGGAGTTTATATTATTCCATCACACACATTCTACATACTCGGTACAATCTACATCTAGCCCACAATCATAGTGAAACTTGCACAAGGGAAACCTAGGGAATCATTTCACACATAGGCACAGAGAACTACCTAGAGTCAAAGATGTAGTGCAATGCTCAGTCGTAAGTTTACTCTTTGGGTGACTGTTGGGATCAGTCTGACTCCCCATTCTGCATAATTTTTATTATATTTGATGTGGTTTTTGGGTATGTGCAAGTAGTCATTTGTAGATTATAGGTACGATCAATGACATTACAATGAAACCAAATTGAAAAAGAGATATCAACAACAAAGCTCCTCCATCCTAGAAAAGACCAGAACCTAAGTATCTGAGCCAAAACAAGTGACTAGTTTATTCACTAGTTCCTGGGGCACTCCTATCCTCATGTGGGTGGTTATGTACCTAAAGTTTCTAGAGTTTCGAACCCTCATCGAGTCTTGATGATAGTGTTTCCAGCTAGATCCAAGAAATACTCGGTCCATATCAGTCATAGGTTGTGCATAATCAGCTAAGTCATCTTCCCCTCTCATTTGTTCAAGGTTTTACATTAGTAAATGTTTGTTTCTTGTGCATACTGTATATAATTATATTAATATCATTTGTTTTACCAGTTAATCTAAAATTAAGGTTTAATTCAATTTATATTAAATTACTTCTTAGACTTAGGATTTGGAACCCTCTACCTTTGGTAGAGAGTGCATTATCATCTTCTACCTGTTCATGGCTCTTACACCCCTTTGTTTATTTCTTGGCTTGTGGGTAGGCTCTAGTATGGTCTTCTTTCTATATCATACTATATAATTTTGAGAAGAGAAAGAGAATAATCTATATACCTTCTTATCCCACATACACAAAGTCTTGTTTAATTCCACCTTTTTATGTAATGTATATCAATCTCTCTCTCTCTCTCTCTCTCCCACAAACCAGATAATCTTATTTGGAATAGATGTGCCTTAGGTTATTGTTATCCAAAATTTACCCCTCAAGGTAATTTTGATAACATGCATCAAATTCTTTAGTCCTGAGCAAGTAGATTAATTCAAGGCCCGAAAGCGTGTTTTTTGGGGCCCCTTCGGCTTCTCTCTAACTTCCCCATCCAAGGAAAAAATCCAATGAGTTAGAGAAAATTGAAAAAATCCAAAAGATGGAGTGGCAGGCTTGTTTTAATGCATTATGGGTCTAGGGGCTACGGGTCGTACCAGTGCAGGTCGTACCAGGGGTCTTCGTACCAAGTTCGCGGCTGAAATACAAAGAAAATTGGCTAATTCAGACATTTTTGTCCCAAGCGGTCCGTGGGATAGTTGGGACATTGGTACGCATGAGACGTGAATTGGCCAATTTTCCACAAGTCAGTCAATCACAGGCGATGTGGAAGAATTTGTCTGGGATAGCTGGGACAAAAGCACGCGCAAGACATGTGGGATGCACAAAGGTGAAAAGGTCACAAAAAGGGACAAGGAAGCCTGAATCGGCCGATGCGGAAGAATGTGTCCCGGACACGCGGACCTGATTTTGCTGCAATATCCACAACTCAAAGGAAAATTCAATGTTTTGACTCCCAAAACTTCAAACGGCCATAACTTTTGACTCGGAGCTCCAATTTTCACAAAATTGGACTTTTTGGAACGAGCACTGACGTCCTCTACACACACACACACACACACACACACACACACACACACACACACACACACACACACACACACACACACACACACACACACACATATAAAAGAAACATAAATTTGATTTCTTATTTTTAATGAGGGTATATATATTTAAATAAAAGAAACATATTCGGCTCCAGTCAGTTAATGCTCATTCCCGTTAAATGACAGAAAACGCCTGTCAGACCCAAAATAGCTACCCGCACTCAGAAGTCCATAACTTTTGCATTTCTCAACGAAATCACACAAAATTAGTACCGTTGGAATCGTGGATCTGAGCCCAATGTACAAAAATAAATATATTCTAGATTTGATGAGAAATTGGTGGGTATTTTTATAAAATGTGGCCAGGTTCATATCAGTGTTTTATTTGGTAGTTGGGAGTGCAATTAAGAGGCATGGTCATCATTCTTTCTCTGCTGCAGCACCTGGGATAGTATGGGGAGCCTTTTGCAAGTAATATATAATCATTTTACTCCATTTAATGCCTCTTACAAGTGGTTGAAGGACATATTTTTGGATTTCCATTTTCCCCTTCTCTCTCTCTTCTCATTTTCCTATAAATTGGAGTGTTGGGCTCATTGTAAAGAGAGAGTTTTTTTTTTGTAGCAAAGCTCTGCCAAAATTTCTTTGTGAAGCCAATGTGTTGTAGGCCCTTGTTGTGGACTCCTTGCATGGTGATCCAGGCCCTTATCTTGTAACCGATTGAACTGTGCATATCAGGAAGCAATAAAATATAAGTTTGTGGATGCATCTTCCCCTGCTATGTTTTCTTGCATTCTTCTTGCCCCTTCAACCTTGATTACAAGAATATTGTGTCTATTTTTATGTTCTTGCAGGGATCCATTATCATTGTGTATGTTTGAAATGTTGTTGTGAATGCATTTTGCTAGATTGTGGAGAACTGTCATCACCCCTTCTAGTGTGCACTTTACTTCTATATCTCACGCATTGGAAGACTACTCTCACACCCTCCTTTTCTAGTGTATCACCACTTTAGTGTAGGATTTCATTTTATGCATTCTCTCTCCTTGGTCCCTTGGAAAGTTAGATTAGAATAGTTAGTTTACCTTGCATTAGAGTAGATTGTGGCAGGTAGTTTAGGAGCAAGAACCAACTTTCTCTGGAGGTCTATCTCAAGTAGCAAGTCCCACAACTTGGAGATAGTACCCATGTTATCCAATCACACCATGAGTTCAAGTATATGCACTTGTGTAAACATAAGGGTGTTTTGATTCGGTGATAACAGTTGCATCTTACTAGAAAATTGGATAACCTCCAAGCTATTGTAATCTTTAAAATTGACAAGTTTGTGTACCAGAAAATATTTGTTGCACTTTATATACCTTAGGACTACCAAAGTGCTTGAAGATTGTATTCTTTCCTTGTTACTAGATACTTAGTGTAAGTCCTCTTCTGAGCCAAATTGTAAATCCTTCATGTCTTTCCACAGGCCTTCATGTTTGTTTCATGTGAAGCGGAATCAAAAAACCAAAACCAACTTCTACTTCACTCCACCTTTGTTCCAAAAATATTCATCAACATATCCAAAATTTGTAGGTTTTGGGTACTTCATAGCCTAAAGCTTATTGAAAGAAAGAAATAACATAATATTTCAAAAAAAATACTTATTTCCATCGTAAGGTTTTTATTTAAATTAAAGAATTCCATTTAAAAAGTATTTATATCTCAGGTTTAAATGCCTCATAATTTTTTTATAGGTTTTAACGACACATTCTTATAAAATGGAATCTCCTTTGACAAGTTGAGAACATGACGACTCTATGATGTCGAAAAAAGAACATCTCTAAATGGACTTTCCCCCGTACTTGATTCATTAATATCATATCACTTTGATAGTGCATCAAAAAGAAACCATGGGATTTCATGAACCGGGGTTATACGAGAAGAAAAGATTTCTCTAAAAATTTATTCTCTCAATATCCCTTGGGTCACTTGGCTAAACTATTGATATTGGATTAAGGAAATGATATTTAAATGGGATTATTTATTGATCGTTATTATGATTAATCAATTCTTATCAAAATTTTCTATGATTCAAGTGTATCCTATTCCTCTGAGGTTAACCCTACACCTACAATGACAAGGCATAGATGGGGCAATTCTCACATTCACTTTTCCTCTTCCGTATATGGTTAGTCCTAGCTTTACCACCTCAATGGGGTGGTTAGAGCCCGCCTCCTCGACACGATGGCTGGAGTTCTCCACCTCCCTCGAATAAGGTTATCACTAGTTCATCTCATTGGCCAACTCTGAATCTGGGTGGCATTACTATGGTTGGCTCTCCACCTCCAGGTTAGGTGATAGTGGTGTCTCTAACTCTTTTGGTCAATTTTTGGAATCCCGATGGTTTGGATACACCTGATCTTCCGATGGAAAAACCAAATGGCCTTTCTAGTAGGTTTCGAGGCCCTCCTTTCCAAATATGATTCACCACTGCATAAGTAGTTAGCCCATATGCTTGTGTTATCAAGATCCAACCCTGAGCTCAAATTTTATGTCTTTTTAGTATTCATTTTTGACCAGGCCTCTACACCTATGTTAGCTTTCAAATCAGCAAGAACTGAAAGGTTTGAATTGGAGCTTAAGAATACTTAGAAGTGCAATCTTTACCAATTTTTATTACAACCATTTATATTTTCTTAATTATACGTCTTCCACTAAAATCAAACTTCATGAAAATGTATTGTTAATCCATTTATTCATGTGGAGGAAGATTCAACTACTATAACATTTAAGCAAATTTATCATCAGAGAAACAAATAGAGGATCAATTCAACCCATTGGAGCTCACAATTCTTGGGATTTACGAACAAAATTGAGGGTTCCAAGAGGGCCAACAACATTATATCAGGATTTTAGGCCTGATAATTAATAATGCTCAAAGTTATGAAATTAGGACTTCCAGAAAGTGGGGGAAACTAAGGACCAAAACATTGTTATCACCGAATCACAGCACCCCAGGATGTTGATCAGATTTCTAGTTTTGATCACTCTAAGTATCCAGTGTGATTGGATAACATGGGTGCTATCTCCAAGTTATGGGACTTACTACTTGAGATAGAGCTCCAGAGAAAGCTTGTTCTTGCTCCTAAAATACCTACCAAATCTACTCTAATGCAGGAGAAACTAGCTATTCTACACCTAAAATTCCAAGGGACCAGAGAGAGAGAATGCATAAAATGAAAGCCTACACTAAAGCGGTGATACACCAGAAAAAGAGGGTGTGAGAGTAATCTCCAAATGTGTGAAATACAAAGGCAAAATGCACACTAGAAGAGGTGATGACAGTTCACCATAATCCAGCAAAATGCATTCACTAGCAATATTCCAAGCACACACAATAATAATGAATTCCTGCAAAGAACATAATAAATAGACACAATATACTTGTAGAAAGATTAAAGGGGCAAGAAGAATGCAAGGAAAACACAGCAGGGGAAGATATATCCACAAACTGATATTTTATTGCTTCATGATATGCACAGTTCAATCTATTACAAGATAAGGGCCTGTATCACCATGCAAGGAGTCCACTACAAGGGCCTACAACACACTGGCTTCACAAAGCAATTTTGGCAGAGCTTTGCTACCCAAAAACTCTCCTCCTTTCAATGAGCCCAACACTCCATTTTATAGAAAAAATGAGAAGGAAAAGAGAGAAGGGAAAATGGAAATCCAGAAATCTGTCCTTCAACCACCTATAAGAGGCATTAAATTGAGTGGAATGGTTGTCCATTACTTGGAAAAGGCTCCCCATACTGTCCCATGTGCTGCAGCAGAGAAGGAATGTTGACCATCCGCCTATTAATTGCACTCCCAGCTACCAAATAAAACACTGTTCTGAACCCGGCCACGTTTCCTTAAAAAACTCAATCAATTTCTGATCAAATCTAGAATTTATTGATTGCTATGAATCAGGCTCGGAACCAAAATTCCAACAGTACAAATTTTGTTGTGATTTTGTTGAGAAATGCAAAAGTTATGGCCTTCTGAGTGTGGGCAGCTGTTTTGGGGCCTGGCAGGCGTTTTCTATCATTTGACGGGAATGAGCATTGACTGACTGGAGCCGCATATGTTTCTTTTATTTAAACATATCTATCCTTATTCCAAAATAAGAAAGTCAAATTTTATGTGGTGTGTAGAGGACGTCGTGCCCGTTCTAGAAAGTCAAATTTTATCAAAATCGGAGCTCGGAGTCAAAAGTTATAGCCGTTTGAAGTTCCACAGGGTCAAACGTTGACTTTTCCTTCTGTGACACGTGTCATGATTTTGATTGGTCCTCGGCTCCTTCGGGTTTTCGCATCCCACGCGTCACACCTTTGTCCCATTTGGTTTCAGTGCTGAAATTGTCCTGATTTCGGCCGAACCGATCGGTTCGCCGTACTTTTTGTCCCATGCGTCCCATTTGCCTTCCGGGCTGCCTCGGACAAATTTCACCTGGTTCGGCCGGGTTTGCACATTTTTGGCCCAAATGTCCCATTTGCTTTCGGACCATTTTGTTCCCCATTTCGGCCGAACCGGCCGGTTCGGGTCCATTTGTTCCACTTGCGTCCCAGACTGTGTTTTGGACTACCTTGACTGATTTCGGCCGAACCGGCCGATTCACGTCTTTTTGACCCAAACTTGTCCCAGAGGCTGTCCCTCTCAGCAGTTGGTCGATTTTTTCCCTTTGTCGAACCAGCAATCTTCATGCCCAGCCACGTACTTTTGTCCCATTTGTCCCTGCTGCGTTTTCAGACTGTTTGTGCTGATTTCGCCCGGTTCGGCCGGTTCGCGCTTTTTTGTCCCAAACGTCCCAGAGGCGACCTTGAGCAGGACTTAGCCAATTTTCACAATTTTTTCCTGGATCAACCTATTTGCCTTCTGCAAACCCTTTTTTTTGCATTTTCTCAGAACTTACTCTCTTCCTCTTGGACAGGGGAGTTAGACAAATATGAGGGGACCCTAGAAACATGACTTTTCGCCCTGAATCAATATAATTGCTTGCATGTTATCAAGGATGAAAGGAGAAGAAACTATCCAAAAGCAAAAACCAGTTGCAGTAAACTAGAAGGAAAAGAAGCATTTCCAGAACAGATATACCCAGTAGTAGCAGAAATAAAGACAAATGAAGAAGGGAAGCTGCAACCCAAGGGGGCTATAAGACCGAGAAAGAGAGTATAAGGAAAGTGAGGGGAAGAGAGAGCGAAGGGAAATCAACGCCTTCCCTTCTTCCCTTTCTTTGAACACAATAATTGCCATTTTACTTGTGTAATCATCTCATAAATGCGAGGGTTATATTCCACTAAGTCTAAGTCTGAGGTTCCCAAAAGGGGGAGGTCGTTATCCTTATCTGAATTAGAGTGATCAAATTCATAGGGCCACTTCGGCATAAGAGACAAAGAGGGATTAATAACCAGTGACTTCCTAACCTCTATAGAAGGTGCTAAATCAGGAGGGATTGCAACTGTATGGACAACAACTGTAGTAAAAAGGATTATAGCTGCAACTAAGGGATTTGTAGCTACAACTGAAGGAGCTGTAGTTGGAACTCTTTGATCTTCCAAGTCAACATTGTCTTCATCCTCTGAAAATTCTTTTCCTTCTAAATATAGAGTGATCTAATGCTTGGTGATTGCTCCTTTTCTGTGTGGTGCCTGGGTTTTCTTTTGGGGGCAGGTAGCATGGAGATGACCCGGTGTTATGCACTTTAGACATCTGAAAGTAGTATTTTCATAGTCTAAACTATGGGAATAACTACTGTCACCCATTTTAAGGGTCATCATATCTAGAAATCCCTTGTTGAGATCGACTTAAACACATATCCTAACAATAAAAGTATACAGACCACTTTGTAACCTCTGGACATCGACCTTAATGAACCACCCAAGGAGATTTCCAATATCCTTTAGAGAAGAATTAAAATGAAGGGGTGGGTTTGGAAACCTCACCCATACGAGGACCCGTGTGATGGAGAAGGTATTCGGTTCAAAATATGCAAACCATGGGGTGGTGAAAAGTCCCACTGAACCCTGGAACCAAGGGCTCTCATCCATGGCTCTTTGATAATCATGCTGCTCATTGAAATAGACAATGAAGTAACCCCGAGCATAAAGGAAATATTTTAAATTTTATGTCCATTAGCTATAAATCAAATGGATAACTGCATTTGACAATGGCTAAACAGCATTAAATTTGCAAATCAGGGATTTTGCTTTAATTTCTTATAGCATGTTTAAATATGTAAGACAAGGGAGGGGGAGAAGTTACTGCTGGGAATTTCAAGGATGAGGTGCTATTAAATAGTGCCTCCTTGAAAGAGACAGTGTTGCGTATCTTGGCCCCTCCCAAAAGAAAACCAGTAAAAAAAATCAAGGAATCCCTAGCTATCCCGTAGGAGAAGAGAGGAAAATTATCCACAAGTAGTTTTCCCAAAAAAAAATAAGGCCAAAAGAGCCAATCTTATAGCCTAATGTTTGGGCAATAGGGGAGAAGACCCAGTATGTGAACACGTCCCAATACTTGAACAGTATTTTGCATTTAAAATATCCAATACTTGATGGAATAAAAACCAAAATTTTGATTATTGAAGTTCAAAAATTTGTTTTTTTATAAACCATATGTGCATAGGGTCAACATCTCAGTATTACTTAGTACACAATAAATACTGATTGGTACTTTCATTTTCTACAATAAAAGACTCATTTGTTCAAAATATAAAAAAAACATATCAGTTGACAAACCCATCATATCTATTTAATGGGTTGAATATTTGTCTTCTCAATTCATCTCTTTCCATATTCCAAGTTGGGTTGTTCAATCACCAGATCTTTCATATCCAGACATTAATACATACCTGCAAAAAAAAAGGGAACCTTCTTCTCAAGATTCAAATTCATCCATTAAAAACACAAACAAAATTGTACACTTGAAGGTAAATAATAAATATGAATATCAAATCAAATAATTTCAGCCACAAGATCATCTCAAAATCAACTTCAACCTTTGATTAAAAAGACCCTACACCTTGATCCATGTCTTACATTTTGATTGGATACTCTCAAATCAATGTTGGTATTATATATTCACTTTCCTAGTCTTGTTTACTGCTTTTTTACTTCTACAGGGTGCCTGATTACAGTGGATTTTATAAGAAGAGGTTACTTCTATCAAGTTTTGAAAGGAAAGGTCCAGCAAAGCAAAAATTGTAGGTTAGTTTTCATACCTACTGCTTCAAGAGGACACTTAAATATGTAAAAAAATAGTCAAATTTATTACTTAAGGCCCTTTTCCACTGGAATGTATTCATATATAACCTCAACTGCCTATTTTCTCTGATATAAGCTAACGTATACCTTGCACTTCTGTTGAAAGCATGTTGTGATCTACTTTTTGTTTGACCAAAGATCTATTCAATTAAGTTAGAATTAGACATAACAGATTGCTAAGCAGAATTGCAAGTTTATGGACTGATTTCTATTTAATTTATCAAAAATTGGCCCATACAGCAGAGCACATTGAAAAAATATTAATATTGGAATTGAGTGATTCTTGATCATAGCATCCTGTTAATTAGTTCTGTGAACATCTATTAGATAATGGCTTTATGTTTTCTCCCTTAAAGTACCTTAAAAGCAAATAATATTAACTTCACAATAGAATTAGTAACTTCGGAATGTAAATGAGTTTTTTTTTGAGATATTTTATTTGATCGATCATATGTAAGCAAATAATATTACAATATGATTCGAAATTAAAGGCTTAGGATAAAAAATTGTTTAATTATAACTAGCTATCAAATTGGTGATCCTACATGGCAAGGAATTGGCTCCATGGACCTGCGATCATATGGCTGAAGTCTGTTGTTATCTAAAAATAAGTCATCTACAGATATATGAAGAATGTGCTAGACATATCGATTGGTATCATCCTCAACCCATAGACATCTGCCAAATAATGAGAACTGAATTTTCTCACAAACAACATCCACTGCATCCTATAAAATTGAAAAACTGAAATTCAAACCATTATCAAAATCCACAAGGATTAATGGTAGTGAATATAAATCGTAGTACAGTGTAGGTAAAGAATGCAACAACTCAAACATATGTCCAACACATTATTTATATATCTCTCGCTAACTCTGTAAGATATAAAATCTGTACCATTTAATACAAAACAGAAATTTGTTACTCTATGTGAACACTACCCAATACTAAAGAGATAAGATAAAGAGTTTCCAAACTACAGGGATAAGATAAAGAAATGTTTATTTATAGCTAGCTGTAAAATTGATAAACCTACATGATAAGGAATTGGCCCGATGGACACGTGAACTCAGGGTCTTGACATAATGGCACTACTCCCAGAAATTAAAGATATAGGAAAGAAAAATGTTTATTTATAGGGGAGAAGGGCCAATATGCGAACACCCTAAGTTCGCAGGCCCATGGAGCCAATTCCTTGCCACGTAGGATCACCAATTGTAATATTATTTACTTACATATGATCAATGAAATAAAATCTCTCAAGAAAAACACATTTACTGGTGGAGACCCGAAGTGGTTCACACAACGGGACAGGTGTTGAGCATTTAATTCGAAATAAAAGAGGGAAACAATATATGTCCTCCTCATCTTGACGCGCGTAATAGATAATCCACAATGAAATACTCAACCACCATTTACCAGCGCTTGTTTTAGATGTGTTCCAAACTGGTTTACTCAACCACCATTTACTAGACTGTTCCATGGCACGTTTTGGAGTCGTTTCAGACTGTTTTGCTCAACCACCATTTATTTAGAAGAGTTTAGGGGAGAAGGGCTAGTATGCGAACACCCTAAGTTCGCAGGTTAAGTGAACCAAATCCTTGCCACGTAGGAGTGACAGTATGCCAGCTAGGTATAAATAAACATTAACAATATCAAAGACTTGTAATAAATTCTGAAAAAAATAATGAAGCTTACAAAACTCGAGAGTAGGTTATCAGATTTGTTTAATTGTTTAATAATTTCAAGTAAATTCTGGAAAAATCATTTTTTTATGGTTTTTTTTTTTCCTTTTGTCTTTTCTACAATTGTAAGAGCATTTTCTGGGGATCTAAAATGAAGGAATAAGTTCCCTATTCACTCCTTTCTAGTATTGGATCGGAGATAGTCTCGTAGGCTTGCTAACATCTCTTATTCACAACAACTTGCAATATGACTCTCTCTCACCAGGCGGGCAATTATTTTAGGCATTTATATTACTAGCAACTTCCTCCTGGTATGGATTCATTCAAATCACTCCATTAACTAGCCCTCTGTTTTAATGATTAGATAGTTGATCATATAAAGTCATGGTGGGTGAAGACAAAGTAGATGATGATTACTTTAGTGCAGCCATTAGATCATTAGCCACTTTCTAGAGATACCTAAGAAGGTTTATGTTGTAATCATACAATTTCCTGCCATTGATGGCATGCTTTAGACCGTTGTTGTCATTCTATAGAGGGAGTTAGATCATGAGATGATAAGTTGCAGGGAAATACCGAATGTCTAAATATTAATTTAGCCATGTTGCATTGGGCAACCTTTACATTTTCAATATCACTGCAAAGTAAATGGCAATGCTTGAGACCACTGTTGTATTGTAGATTCGCAGAGAGCCTGAGATGCTAAGCTTCTCTATGGACGTCGCAATGGTAGTACCTCCAGCCATGTGTCCCTGGCCATAGTCCTCGACCTGTTAGAGATCATATTCAAAGTTGTTCTGCCCATTCCTATTGTCTTAGAGGATCTCCTTCTCATCTCTCATTTGCAAGAGCATCATACAGTCCAAATAATACAGTTATATAGCACATTTTGTATTTCAATCAAAAAGATAATACAGTTGAGCAACACCGCTTGCTACTTCCCCAACAAATTTTCTCCAAGAATTGTTCTTAAGAATAATCTCCTTAAGAACAATTCTTGGACCGCCAACTGCTTCACTAACTTCACCAAATCCTTGCCACGTAGGAGTGACAGTATGCCAGCTAGGTATAAATAAACATTTTTTAATCCTATACCTTTAATTTTGAATCATATATTAATATTATTTTCTCCCATCTGATCGATCAGGTAAAATATCTATTAAAAAAACACATTTACTAGTGGAGATCCGAAGTGGTCCATACCAAGACCTACAGTAGTACAACAGATTTACTACCACTGTAACAGCATATGTAGTCAAGCTATTACAATTACGATTCTTACATGCATTTGCTTCTGAAGATGATTTGATGTCACAAAACATTACATTAACAAGACCTGCGTCAATTGATCGATATGAATTACAATGTCGAAAGGGGCGACTGCATGTTTGAGTGAAACATTCTAATTAATATTGATTAATTACAAACAAGCTGATGAATGTAGTGTTATTTGATAACACCTCATCTTTATAAGTGTTTATAGATGATCTTATTGATATATTAATACATATTTTACTAATTTTATATTGTTTCATACTGCAGCATTTAGAGAAGATGAAGAGAAATAGGAGTTTATATCGAGCACAATGTATGCCCAAAAAATGAGGTGTATAATTTGAAATTGAACCATCTAACCATGAAACAGATGAACATGATGCTACAATAATAAGCGAAGAGGATGGTACAACAACAGATCAAGGAGATACAAACACAACTGATGATCATCAGTGAGAACCTGCTGGATGTGAACTAAATAGGCATGAACTACATGAGACTATGGTTGTTAGAGGAAACACTTTGACCAAGAAGGTTAGAATTTTGTCTAGTTGGTCAAAAGAAGATATGTTAAAGGCCATAGATGATATTGAGTTACTCACATTATTCAATTAGAGCTGCTGCACTGAAATATCATGTCATCCGTGACATGATATTTCACTTGAACACTATTCTGCATTTAAAATATCCAATACTTGATGGAAAAAAAAACCAAAAGTTTGATTATTGAAATTTATATAGGGCCAGTATGCGAACACCCTAAGTTCGCAGGTCTAGGGAGCCAATTCCTTGCCACGTAGGAGTGCCAATTTGACAACTATTTATAAATAAGCATTTTTTTATCCTAAGCTTGATAGATAAGACACAAATAAATGCTCAACCACCATTTACCATGGCTTATTTTGGACGCGTTACACACTGTTTCCTCTGGACGCGTTACACATTGTTTCCTTTAGACGCGTTGCATTTCCTCATGCTGAGTTGTAATGCAAATGTTGGTTGTTTGTGAGTGGGCTTATAGCCTGTGTGAGGTTTGCGTGAAGGGGTCTTTCTCAGTGCCTTGCTCGAGATGTTGACCCTATTCACATATGGTTTATAAAAAACAATTTTTTTAACTTCAATAATCAAAATTTGGGTTTTTATTCCATCAGGTATTGGATATTTTAAATGAAAAATAGTGTTCAAGTATTGGGACGTGTTCACATACTAGCCCTTCTCCCCTATGTAATCAACAACCCAGCTTATAAATTCTATCTTTATCAAATAATATGAAATTAATAAAACATGTATTCGATCATCGTTAATGGCGCCCAATGAGGTAATCACAAGTTCACCTACAAGTTCATAATTCATACTATCATGTATCATAAGCTTGCTAAAATTTTCCCATTGTAGATGATCTTATTGATATATTAATACATATTTTTTATATTGTTTCATACTACAGCGTTTAGAGAAGATGAAGAGAAAGAGGATTTTACATCGAGCACAACGTATGCCCAAAAAACGAGGTGTACAATTTGAAATTGAACCATCTAACCATGAAACAGATGAATAGGATGCTACAATAATAAGTGAAGAGGATGGTGCAACAACAAATCAAGGAGATACAAACACAAATGATGATCATCAGCCAGAACCTGCTGGATGTGAACTAAATAGGCATGAACTACAGGAGAATGTGGTTGTTAGAGGCAACACTTCGACCAAGAAGGTTAGAATTTTGTCTAGTTGGTCAAAAGAAGATATGTTAAAGGCCATAGATGATATTGAATTCAAAAATTATTCTATTAGAGCTGCTGCACTGAAATATAATTTACCTCCTACATCTGTTCATTATTGGCTGAATGGTCTGACCCATACAAAAAGGAAGGGCCCTGCACCTATTTTGAGTGAAGGAGAGGAGAAAGAGATAGTTGAATGGTGTAAGCAAATGGCAGATTTAGGGCATGGAGTGGGATTTATGCAACTGAGGGCATGTGTTGCACAAATTTGTGAAACTAGAGAGACTCCATTTTGAGAAGGATTACCTGGAAAATCTTGGTGTGAAGGATTTAGAAAAAGACACCCAGACATAGTCCTTCGGACTGCTGAAGGTCTAGAAAGAGATCGTGCAATTGGTTTACATCCAGAGGTGGTTAGCAATTTTTATGAAAAACTAGCTAACATTTATATCAATTCCTATGGTGCAGGAAAAATATGGAATTGTGATGAGATAGGAATCCAGGAAGGGAGAAATTGTGGCATGAGGGTGCTTGCCACCAAGGGTTGTAGCAATGTTCCCAAAATCATTCCTTGTAGCAGAGAATGGATGACAATTCTATGTTGTGTAAATGCTGCAGGGCAATGTATCCCTAACTTTTACTTATTTAAAGGTCAGAAAGTTTCACAAAATTACATCAAGGGATGTGAACCAGGTGCTTGCATGGCTGCTCATCCAAGTGCTTGGATGACTAGAGAGCTCTTTATAAGCTGGTTGTATCATTTCAGTAGGTCTGTACCTGGAGGGGTGTGCCCTGAAAATAGGCATTTACTTATATTTGATGGTCATGGAAGCCATGTGGAATTGTCAACTATAGAAGAGGCCAGGAGATTGGGGATTGATTTATTGACATTGCCAGCACATACTACACATAGGTTGCAACCACTGGATGTTAGTTTCTTTGGTCATTTTAAAGCATATTTCAGATCTGAGAGGATGCAGTGGATGTGTAATAATAAGTACCAAGAAGTCAAACGTTCAGACTTGGCAGAAATAGGTAGTAGAGCTCTCACCAAGGCCTTGACGCCTGCAAATATTCGTGCTGGTTTTAGACGCACAGGTATATGGCCACTTGATCCAAATGCATTAGAGAATGACATGGAATTTAGTAAACTATATATCATTGAAGAAGATGCCAACGAAGAAGCTGCTGAAAATGTCACAGATGATGATACTACTGAAAACATTATGAATGTTGATGGTACTAAAAACATAATAGATGTTGATGCTGCTGAAAACATAATAAGTTTGTCAAGAGATGTAGCTCCACCAGTTGGTGACAAAATAGGAGAAAATTACTTAATGGAATCAGTTGAGACTCTGTCAACAGCAAAAGAATTCCATCCAACCATTGAAACAATGGTTGTTGCTATTACAGAGACGGAGGAACCAAGTGTACAGGAAGAAAGACAAAGTATAATGCAGACCAAAGAGTATGAAGTGAACCACATTGTGAATACTCGTGACCAAGGCACATCCATCTGCAACACTGAGGCCCAGGGATTTGGAGAGGATGATCTCTCATTGCCAAGTGCACCAGAACAACCTACTTGGCTGCAAGAGCATATTGCAGAGTTGGGACTTGATCAGATTGGAAACATTGAGGATGAAAGTATATCTTTACCTTCGATGCCAACCAACCTTGAGCCAGCAGACTTTGAACCAGAAAACTTTACCCATTATTATGCTGAAACAGAGGAAATTGAGGTCATTGATAAAGAAAAAAACAAGGAAGAGACAACTGGCCATGATGTTGAAAGTGGTATATCAAATGATGGTGTTGCTGCAAATGAGAAGAAATTGGGTAAATTTTTAAGGTTACCGACACAATTTGTATGGGATCCTTCCAAAGGTAAGAGTGATGCTGCACTCCAAATAAGTCGTGCTTCACAATTATTAACATCTGATGCTTATGTTCAGATGTTAAAAGATACAAAATATATATATATATATATATATATATATATATATATATATATATATATATATATATATATATATATGTGTGTGTGTGTGTGTGTGTGTGTGTGTGAAGGGAAACAACATAAAAAGGAGCATATTGAGGCAAAAAAGCAAGAAAGGTTGGCAGCAAAGGAGCAAAAAAAGGAAGAGAGATTGCAACGCATTAAAGAGAGGCAAGAAAGGGATCTACAGAAGTTTGTTGAAAGATAGGAGCACGAGAAACAACGGGAAGTAGCTCGCCAAAAAAAGGAATTGGAATTACAACAGAAGGAAGCCACTCCGCATCAAAGGGAGAAAGAGAAACAAGAAAGAGATAACAAGTTCAACAATCCGCAGGTTTTGTTTTCCATGCATCATTTCATTATATATCTTTTCCCCCGGGTAGATATAGACAAGCAGAAGAATATAGAAATCAAAGAAGCTCAAATCCCTGACATTTATGCCCTTGGCGCACAGAAATGGCGCATGGAAATGAGTGTCGACAGGGAAATGTATGCGCCCTTGGCGCACAGAAATGGCGCATGGAAATGAGTGTCGACAGGGAAATGTATGCGCCCTTGGCGCACAGAAATGGCGCATGGAAATGAGTGTCGACAGGGAAATGTATGCGCCCTTGGCGCACAGAAATGGCGCATGGAAATGAGTGTGGACAGGGAAATGTATGCGCCCTTGGCGCACAGAAATGGCGCATGGAAATGAGTGTCGACAGGGAAATGTATGCGCCCTTGGCGCACAGAAATGGCGCATGGAAATGAGTGTCGACAAGGAAATGTATGCGCCCAAGGCGCACAGAATGGGCGCACGACACAGAGTGTCGACAAGGGAAATGGTGCACCCTTGGCGCACGTAAGAGGATGTCGACAACACAACACAAGACATGGATGCGCCCTATGGCGCACCTTCAGGAGGCGCAACATTCTGAGTGCTGGCAGGAAGCAGACCCTGACCCAGATATTCAGATGGCCATAACTTTTGACTGGGAGCTCGGATTCATGCAAGGTTGGACTTTTCGGAAAGCCTACGAGGTCCTCTGTCCAACTACGACTGGATATCTTTAATTGGGTGAGAAAAAATTCTTAAAAATGAAAAATACAGTTCGCCACTTTTGGGTTCGCTGGGTTCTCACCTACCATCATTATGAGATGAGTTAAGTGCATTCTGGAGGTGGTTGGGGCAGATTTCGAATTCCTCTCTCTTTCCTCTCTCATTCTTCCTATAAATTGTAAGGAGGGGCTTCTTTCTAAAGGTTGGACATTTCTGTTTTGCCCCTCCCTTCTTCTCTTTGGCAGGTGAACTTGTGGAGTTAAAACCTCCCATTTGAAACTGTAATGCAACCTTGTTTATTTGGCATTTTGCAGTGTGTTGTATCAATCTTTGGAGCAAATTAATGCATGTCTGTGGATGATTCTCAACCCTCTCTGTATTCATTTGCATCCCCTTGATCTTTCACTGTGGATCTGGCTATCTGTGCATGATCTTGCATTGCATTTTAATGGTCTGTGTTTATTTGGCAAGACAGGTGTTCTTCATTCCTCGGTGCATCACCTTGTAGTTTAGGTTTTATTTTATGCATTTTCTTACCCCTGTCCCCTTGGCAAGTTAGATTAGGTTTTTAGTAAACCCTCTGCATCTTCTACGTGTGCATCTGAACAGAGGAATAGGAACCGGCCTTCATCCGGAGAGCTTTTCCGATTTCGCAAGGTCCCACACTTGGGAAAAGCTCCATGTTATGCAATCGTACTGAGAGTCTCAACCCATCGTGTTGCAGAGTCCCAGGGGTGCTGTGATTTTCCATCAACAATTTTGGCACACCTGGTGGGACCAAGACGTCATTCCATCAAAATTTCGAAGGAACTTTCAAGAAATTCGGACTTAAAAAATTGCAGGTTTTACAGTTCAGTTTTTTCAACCTTCCAGGCTGAACTTTGAAATCAATTTTCAAGGGCTTAACTTGCTCAAAACAAGTCAAAATTTCACCAGTTGATAGATCGGGGGATAATCTACAAAAGGGTATTCTTAGATTTTTGAGATTTTGACTTTCAAAATTTCATGGTTTTTTGATTTTCGGATTTCAGGTTTTCGGAAGTCTGGCATTTTAGGATTTTCGGACTGTCATTCCAAATCAAATTCCAAACTCTAAAATATCAAAAATACAGGTCTTTCAAAATTCTATTTTTAAATATTGTCAGGTTTGGTGTGTAACTTGGCAGAAGTCTAGCCTTTTGAGGCTCATTTTTTCTAACACATCTGGCGACTCCGAAGGGGATAGAATTCAGCGGTGTAGCAGCAAAGGTTGCCCAGGCATATGAGAAGAATTCAAACCAGGTCCAATACTCGAGAAGAGGGGCTATTTTTCCACTTGCAACTTTCACCAGGTAGAGGAAGGAGAGGAAGAAGACCACAAAGATCACCATCTCCACCTAACAGGACTTTGTCTACACCTCCACCTGGTAGGCCTTTTCTCGCATCGACCAGGGTTCTTAGGCCAATCATAATGGCACATCTACCACCGAATCCCTTTGTCAATTTCACGGGTAGTAGTCCACTTGCCCTAAATGCTCAGAATCAAATTCCAGTTGCAGCACTAAAGAACATACCCTATTTCACAGGAGAAAATCATACTACTCCTATTGATCACATCCAGGATATTGCTAATGCATGTGCAATCCACGAAATAAATGAAATGGATGTTGCGGTCAAGCTGTTGGCTTCATCTTTCAAAGGCAAGGCCTTACAATGGTTTAGGAGCCTTACAGCAGGGTCTATTACGAATTGGAACCAACTTTGTTCTGCTCTTTGCAGCCAATTCGGGGAGAGGGCGGACAATTTATCTTTATTGGAACAGCTGACAACAATCAAAAGGGCTCCTAACGAACAAATGGCAGATTTCAACTTTAGATTCCAACGGACATGGGACAGGATTCCAATAGCTGTTAGACCAACCGCCGAAGGAGCATTCCTTTATTTCTTAAAGGCTATAAATTCAGACATAGCCATGATGATCCAATCAATGGGAGGGACAACGCTGCCAGGGGCCTACGACACAGCTATCAGAGCAGAGAACTGTTTGATCCAAGCTGGCAAGCTTGCACCAAGGCCACCAATGCCTCTCTATCCGGATATGGGAAATCCTACAACCAGCCAAGCACCAGAGTTGAATCCCATTCCAACTCCTAGAAATCAAAGCAATAATGAGGCGTCGACTTCTTCAAATACTTCAAAGGAATTGCAGGAGGTTATGAAACAACTGCAGAACCTCAGAAATGAGCTAGTGACTATCAAAAGACAGCAAGCTCAAAGTGCTAGACCGTATCAGCCTCAAGCACAGTACCAAGCTAGGCCCCCATACCAACAAAATAGACCACCACCTCAGGCTGCAAATCAAAACCAAAACCAAGGACAACCTCAAGCTGCCAGGCCATTTCGACCGTATGATCCAAATGCAACGACGTCCTCAAGAGCTTTGGTCCCGACACAAAATAACATGGCACAGGAGTACGACTGGTGTTACCCTTGCAATCTACCTCACAATCAATCAGCATGTTTCAATGGTGCACTAAATCAGGCCTTGATGGTGCAAACCATTGGTGTTGCTCAAGAACCAAGCCAGGAGGAGAATCAACAGCAAAAAACGCAACAAGAAGGACCTCCAACAGAAACCACACTGGCCAATTGGAAAACGGAAGATTTCTGTGGAGTTAACCAACAGCCTTTTCAAGGTGTGGCTGCTAACACACAGTCAAAGAAGAGAAATATAGGAGAGGGACAACCGTGTAATACAGTTGTTTCTCAACCCACTCTTACATAACAAGGGGTCAGTAGACCAAACGCAGCTCCAAATGTGCAAAATCAGCCCAAGGTACCTGTTGTAGCAACACACGCACATGCTCAAGCTCCAGAAAAGTTTGCACCAAGTAAGGGACAGCAAAAGGACAATTCATCCCCTTTCAGCATCATTGATCAAATGAAGAAGACGAACGTGAATATATCAATGTGGGAATCTTTATCCATCCCAGGACAAAGAGATCTTCTACAAGCTGCCATGAAGAATTGGTCAACTTCAAACCAACAGGCCCATATGCAAGAGAAGGTCCTCACGAATGCTGCTCAGCCTGAAGGGAATCATGGAGGACAACAAGGTAAAGTTTTGAAACCCCCTCCATTCTATATTTCATTAATCATCGGGGATAAATTAGTACACAATTGCATGATTGATTCTGGGGCAAGTAGTTTAGTGATTCCAAAGCAAATAGCGGATCAACTGGGTTTGAAATATGAGCCAGTGCTGAAGGGAGTAGTACAGCTAGATGGAACGGTAGTGGGAACAGTTGGGGTCATCAAGGGGTTAAGCCTAACACTACATTCATGTCCTAATGTTACAGTTCTACAAGATGTGTCTGTGATTGCCCTTCCGCCACTCTTTGCGTTGTGTCTATCAAGAGACTTCACTGCAAAAATTGGTGGATATTTATCTGCAGATTGGTCACACATGATTTTTAGGACAAGGTATGGAGCCAAAGCAACAATCAGGTCAGAACCAATTGCCAATTTCCATATTGAGCCTCATGTACCAAATCCTATCAATGCAAATTGCTCGGCTTTTGATCAGGAGGAGTGTTCGAGTGATCTAGAAATAGGTACTAAGGTCGAGGGAATTCCTGATTTAACTTTGGATGAATGGGCAAACAAGAGTCATGAATTTGACCCATACAAGGAAATTGAAGAATCTGAATTGGGCGTGTATTGTATACACGAAGAAAATTCACCCATTCCCGACATCATTCAGCCTGAACAAAAAGATGAAGACAAAGTTTGGAAATTATTCTTCGATGGTTCGAGAAGCAGACAAGGTGCTGGAGGTGGTGCAATGTTGATTTCACCACAAGACATCAAATATTATTCAGCTTTTCGTTTCCAGTTTTCTTGTTCAAACAACACGGCTGAATATGAGGCCTTGATTCATGGAATTCATTGGGCCAGGAAAAGGGGCATAAAGAACCTGCAGGTGTTTGGAGATAGCGAGCTAATCGTCAACCAAGTTAGGGGACAACATGCTACAAAGAATGACTTGCTGAGGAGCTACAAGAATAGGGTATGGGACCTCATTGAGGATTTCGAAGCTTTCAACATTGTGTCCATACCCAGGAAGAAAAATGAAGTCGCAGATAGGCTCGCAGCAGTTGGAGCAACATTTGATGTGGTTGACAACATCAGAAGGGGAAAAACACAGCCACATATCCATGTGATTGTGAGGCCAGCAGTTCCAGATAATAACACAAGCTGGCAGGTGTTTGAGAATGATCAACAGATCGTCAATTTCTTACAAGAAGAGGCTGAATTTTCAGCTAGGAATCAGGACAGATTAGAGCAGCAGTATGGGGATCAAGTAGTACAGCTGCGGACAAACAAGCTTCCTAAGGGTTTGGTAACATTGGAGTCTATCTTCAACCCTAACGACCAGTTTCGTAAGGAAAAGGCTAACATACAGGTCAAGAGAGAAGATTCAGAGCCAATTCCAGTTGGGGAAGGCAAAACACTTCAAATTGGCAAAGTGGCCACTGAACAGGAGAAATCAGATTTCATACAACTTTGCCAAGAATTTCCAGATGTCTTCGCTTGGAGCTATGAAGACTTAAGAGGATTCGATCCAAATTTGGCACAACATACCATAGAATTGGATCCAGATGCTAAGCCCATCAGGCAGAAGCAAAGACCAGTCAACCCTCACATTGAGCCTCTAATGAAGAAAGAGCTTAACAAGCTAATAGAGGCAAGCATTATATTCCCGATCAAGCACTCAAGCTGGGTTGCGAACTTGGTTCCGGTAAGGAAGAAGAGTGGAGAAATTAGGTTATGTGTGGAATTCCGAGACCTCAATAGGGCATCTCTCAAAGATCATTACCCACTCCCTTCAATGGAACAAATATTGCAAGTAGTATCCGGTTCAGAGAGATTCTCTCTCCTAGATGGCTACTCAGGGTACAATCAGGTGATGGTGAAAGAAGATGACCAATTCAAGACGACTTTCACCACCAAATGGGGGACCTATGCCTACAAAAAGATGCCATTTGGCCTATCAAATGCTGGGGCCACTTTCCAAAGGGCAATGGATATGGCATTTAAGGGGTTGATCAATAAAATAGTTTTGATATATCTTGACGACATCACTGTATTCTCAAAAAATGCATCGGATCACCTCTTACATTTGAGGCAGGTATTTCAAAGATGTAGAAGATTTGGGGTATCTTTGAATCCCAAAAAATGCATATTTTTGGCTCACGAGGGAAAACTTCTAGGCCATATTGTTTCAAAGGAGGGATTGATGATTGACCCAGAAAGAGTTGAAGCAATTCGAGCATTGCCATTGCCAAGTCACCAGAAGGCTCTTCAAAGCTTCTTGGGAAGGATCAATTTTGTCCGCAGATTTGTTCCAAATTTTGCTGCTCTTGTGAAGCCAATAACGCTGATGTTAAAGAAGAGTATGGCATTTAAGTGGACATCTGAAGGCAAGGCAAGTTTTGAGGCAATAAAAGAGGCTATATCTCAAGCCCCAACTCTCGTCAATCCAGACTTCTCTAGGGACTTCGTGCTATATGCCTTCGGTGGTGGAGACACAATTTCTGCAATCCTAGTACAACAAAACAAAGAAGGATTAGAACAGCCAGTTGCTTTCTTCAGTCAAGGCTTGGAGGAATACGAGACTAGGTACTCTTTCATTGAAAAGCATGTCCTTGCAGTAATCAGGAGCTTAAAGAAATTCAAGCACCTAGTCTCAAACAACAAGATCCAATTATTAGTCTCTCATGCGGGAGTCAAGGACTTCCTTCTAAACAAGGATCTGAATGAGAAACGTGCAGGATGGATAACTCGTGTCATGGAATATGACATCGAGATCAAGGTCACAAAACTAGTACGTGGAAAGGGACTATGTGAACAGCTAGCCTTGAGTCAACAAGTTGAAGCAGGTGATGAAAAAGAGACTGCCTTGGTACTACAGGATGGTCAAGAACATGAAAATGATGATGTGCCTACTCCTTGTTGGACTCAGAATATGATACACTTCCTACAGACAGGCCTATGCCCTCCAGGAATGAGCAAAGCAAAGAGGAGATACTTTAGATTACAAGCCATTCCATATGTGCTTGTTGATGGTGTTTTGTTTAAGAAAGACATCAATGGAGTTCTATTGAGGTGCATTGGGACAGGTCAAATCGAGAGGGTGTTACGAGATTTTCACGATGGAGATTTTGGCGGACATTTTGCCCCACGAGTAACAGCTCTCAAGATAATGAAGGCAGGGTATTATTGGCCCACAGTGTTCAATGACTGTTATACATGGATAAGAAAGTGCAAGAAATGTGCACTCTTCACAGGCAAAGAAAGACTAGCAGCGCTTCCATTGCACCCAATCTTGGTTGATCAACCATTTATGCAATGGGGATTGGACTTCGTCGGGGTCATCAATCCAAACTCAAGCCAAGGCCACAAGTGGATTCTCACAGCAACAGGACTATTTCACCAAGTGGACTGAAGCAGTGGCGCTCAAAGAGGCAAACGAGTCTAATATACTAGAATTTTATGAAGGAATAGTGACCAGGTTCGGTGTGCCAGCCACTATCATATCAGACAATGCATTGGCATTCGTAGGTTCCAAGGTTACAGAATGGGCTGTCAAGAATGGAATCTACTTGAGCACCTCTTCCAATTATTACCCACAGGGTAATGGACAGGCAGAGTCCACGAACAAAAATTTGCTAAGAATCATCAGGAGGACTCTGGACGAAAATCAAAGAACATGGCATACTAAGCTTAAATCAGCATTATGGGCTGACAGAATAACACCAAAGAGGTCTACAGGCAATTCCCCTTACAAGTTGGTCTATGGAAAAGAGGCAGTATTGCCTATATCATTAGAACTGCCTGCATTGGAGTTCATGAAGCAGTTGGAGTTGGCTGAGTTCGAACCAATGGAGGCTAGGTATGCAGAGCTGATGGAATTGGAAGAAATTAGAGAACATGCAGTGCAAACAATTGAGAAGGATCAGGCCTTAGTAAAAAGATGGTTTGATAAGAAAGCAAGAGCAAGGACCTTCTCGGAAGGAGACTTAGTTCTAAAATGGGATGTAGATCGGGAAAACTGGGAAAGCATTCCAAGTTTGACGCCATTTGGAGTGGCCCCTACATGGTCATGGAATGTAAGAATAGCAATGCCTTCCAATTGTCTACATTGGACGGAGAAGAACTCCCGATTCCGGTCAACGGAATCTATCTTAAACATTGCTACTGAAAAGAGAAAAGTTCTACCCTTGTAAATATTAGCCTAGATTTCAATTCCCCTAAGTGCGTATGCACATTGTCTTGTTGTAGTTAGGTTTCAGTTTCCCTAAGTGCTTTGGCACAGGTTTTGTTGCTCCTAGGTTGGATTTCTACAGTTCAGCGTGCTCTCGAAGAAGAAGTTGCGGTATCAGGCTCGGGATCAGATATCAGGTTGGTTTCAGGTTATTGCTTATGACTCCATGCCCAATGGATTGCTAAAAGGCCACTGATCTTCTACCTAGCAGGCAGGTAATCCCATTGAGTCGCCAAATTGTTGTATATATCTTTTCCCCCGGGTAGATATAGACAAGCAGAAGAATATAGAAATCAAAGAAGCTCAAATCCCTGACATTTGCGCCCTTGGCGCACAGAAATGGTGCATGGAAATGAGTGTCGATAGGGAAATGTATGCGCCCTTGGCGCACAGAAATGGCACATGGAAATGAGTGTCGACAGGGAAATGTATGCGCCCTTGGCGCACAGAAATGGCGCATGGAAATGAGTGTCGACAGGGAAATGTATGCGCCCTTGGCGCACAGAAATGGTGCATGGAAATGAGTGGCGACAGGGAAACGTATGCGCCCTTGGCGCAGAAATGGCGCATGGAAATGAGTGTCGACAGGGAAATGTATGCGCCCTTGGCGCACAGAAATGGCGCATGGAAATGAGTGTCGACAGGGAAATGTATGCGCCCTTGGCGCACAGAAATGGCGCACAACACAGAGTGTCGACAAGGTAAATGGTGCACCCTTGGTGCACATAAGAGGATGTCGACACACACACAGATGCGCCTATGGCGCACCTTCAGGAGGCGCAACATTCTGAGTGCTGGCAGGAAGCAGACCCTGACCCAGATATTCAGATGGCCATAACTTTTGACTGGGAGCTCGGATTCATGCAAGGTTGGACTTTTCGGAAAGCCTACGAGGTCCTCTATCCAACTACGACTGGATATCTTTAATTGGGTGAGAAAAAATTCTTAAAAATGAAAAATACAGTTCGCCACTTTTGGGTTCGCTGGGTTCTCACCTACCATCATTATGAGATGAGTTAAGTGCATTCTGGAGGTGGTTGGGGCAGATTTCGAATTCCTCTCTCTTTCCTCTCTCATTCTTCCTATAAATTGTAAGGAGGGGCTTCTTTCTAAAGGTTGGACATTTCTGTTTTGCCCCTCCCTTCTTCTCTTTGGCAGGTGAACTTGTGGAGTTAAAACCTCCCATTTGAAACTGTAATGCAACCTTGTTTATTTGGCATTTTGCAGTGTGTTGTATCAATCTTTGGAGAAAATTAATGCATGTCTGTGGATGATTCTCAACCCTCTCTGTATTCATTTGCATCCCCTTGATCTTTCACTGTGGATCTGGCTATCTGTGCATGATTTTGCATTGCATTTTAATGGTCTGTGTTTATTTGGCAAGACAGGTGTTCTTCATTCCTCGGTGCATCACCTTGTAGTTTAGGTTTTATTTTATGCATTTTCTTCCCCCTGTCCCCTTGGCAAGTTAAATTAGGTTTTTAGTAAACCCTCTGCATCTTCTACGTGTGCATCTGAACAGAGGAATAGGAACCGGCCTTCATCCGGAGAGCTTTTCCGATTTCGCAAGGTCCCACACTTGGGAAAAGCTCCATGTTATGCAATCGTACTGAGAGTTGTTCCAAATGTAAGAAATATAAAGACATGCATTTTATATTAATACATTTTGCTCGAAATGTAATTGTTGTTTCAGATGTGGAAACCAAATCAGCTCAAAATTTGTTAAAGGTTTACGTTAAATTGTTGCAACTTAAAATGAACACCGTGAAATAAAAACTGAAAGACAAGGATTTATTTGAATCTTGGTGAGGTAGAAACCTCACCTCTATATGGCTTTAAAACATAGAATTGTAGGTAACATTTTCCTTGAGTATTAGTAGTGTGAATACACACTGTTTCCACCCTGCTTCAACCGATCTTGACGCATAAAACTGTCGTTCCAAAGTTTTCCATGCAATTTGCATGTGCATGTTTAGCCATTTATTAATAAACTGAATTTTTTTGAACACAGAGAATGAAAAAAGCATAAGGATGAAAAAATGGCTAACAAAATGGCTAAAAAAACGAGTTGGATTATTTCATAAAAAAAGGAGAAAACAAGTTGGATAAGATAAAGAGTTTCCAAGCTACAGTGAAAAAGAAAGAAAAAAAGGCATACCTGTAGGGTCGTATTGTTCACTGTATAATGTTGTGGGCAATATGAACACCTCGAGCAAGGCACTGAGAAGCCACCTTTCACGCAAAACTCACACAGGCTGTAAGCCCACTCACGAACAACCACCATTTGCAACTACAGAGAAAAAAATGAGAAAACGAGAAAACGAGTATAAGGCACTGAGAAAACGAGAAAACTACAGTGAAAAAGAAACTAAAAATTACGTACCTGTAGGGTCGTATTGTTCACTGTATAATGCTGTGGGAAATATGAACACCTCGAGCAAGGCACTGAGAAGCCACCCTTCACGCAAAACTCGCACAAGCTATAAACCCACTCACAAACAACCACCATTTGCAACTACAAAGAAAAAAACGAGAAAACGAGTATAAGGCACTGAGAAAACGAGAAAACTACAGAGAAAAAGAAAGAAAAAAATGCGTACCTGTAAGGTCGTATTGTTCACTGTATAAGGCACTGAGAAGCCACCCTTCACGCAAACCTCGCACTGAGATAGTGTGTAACACGTCCAAGGGAGACAGTGTGTAACGCGTCCAAGGGAGACAATAGGTAATGCGTCCAAGGGAGACAGTAGGTAATGCGTCCAGCGGAGGAGACAGTGTGAAACACGTCCAGAGGAGGAGACAATGTGTAACGCGTCTGAGCAAAATAGTGTGGGACGACTCCAAAACGTGCCATGGAACAGTATGGTAAATGGCGGTTGAGCAAAACAGTTTGAAACGACTCCAAAACATGCCATGGAACAGTGGGTTGAGCAGACCAGTTTGGAAGGCGGGTAAAACAACCGCTGGTAAAGGGTGGTTGAGCATTTAATTGGGGCTTATCTATTACGCACGTCAAGATGAGGAGGGCAGATACTGTTTCCCTCTTTTATTTCGAATTAAATGCACAACACCTATCAAGTTGAGTGAACCACTTCAGGTCTCCACCAGTAAATGTGTTTTTTTTTGAGATATTTTATTTTATCAATCATATGTAAGAAAATAATATTATAATATGTTTCAAAATTAAAGGCTTAGGATAAAAAAATGTTTATTTATAACTAGTTGTCAAATTGGTCATCCTACGTGGCAAGGAATTGGCTCCATGGGCTTGCGAACTTAAGGTGTTCGCATACTGGCCCTTCTCCCCTAGTACTTTTAATATCCAACCCATTGGAAAATCGGTGGAGCTGTAGGGGCAGAGTATTACTGGAAAGAGTACGAACTAAAATCTGGAGATGTTCTGCACTGTCAGCAAGCGGCTGGGGGGAAGTGTGTGTCAGGGCATTAAACGTAACAATTGGAGCACCTTTAGACTCCCGCACTTATTTTTCTTCAATAGATCCATCAGAGGTCTCCCTAGGCTGAACCATATTGAAATGTGAAATGGGAATAACGCTAGACCAAATCCTGCCTCCATACATAGAGTTGGACTCATAATCCTTTTTGTCACATTGAGCACCTATTGGTCGCAGTGGAGTCCTAGACCAAGCAGCACCACCATCATCGACCCCTTTGTCACCAAAAGAGTCGTCCTGCGCCACAATAATGTCACTGATCTACACAACAAATTCTCTGAAGGCTTAAAAAGATTCACGGTTGTTTTAACCACATCCGTTCTAGGAAGAATGCCCATTTAAGGAGGATCCGGGACATGCTTGCGTAGCTGAAGAAGAGCCACTGACGTAGGCACCAAACAAGGAGCTTGGGGAAACGGAATGGATACGATTTGCAAGGGATCCCATCGCGATTCTACAAACTTGAGTGTCCAGTATCAAATTTAGTTATGGGACTTTCATTTTAATAAAAAAAATAGAGGACGTGTTTTTTAATGACTTGTCCATTGTTTCCATGATTTTTGAACTAATTTTAAATTTTAAATTATAAATTTTCTCTCTAAATTAAGATCAACATTATATTTGAAGAGATGGATATTATCTTCTTTTTTCCATGTGATACACAATCGTGGATTGAATGTGATATTATTCTCCCCTTCTTGGTTATGTTTAGTACTCCAAGATAATTACGACGTAAGGCGTTTTCCCTATGATACAGGACTCGCTGACTCTCAAACATATGGTTGTGTGGGCGGCAAAGATTATACAGTCATAAATGCGTTGAAATCATACGACTCCTAATTCTCATCCAATCTCACATAAACAACGTCAACGGAAACCATCACCACGAGGAGAAGAATTGAGAAAATGGCCCTGCACATAATCCTTGTGTGAATTCCCAGCCGGCCGTCGCATCATCGAGTCTCCACCTCTTCGTTTTACCTATTTAATCTTTCAAGTTTAAAATCTGAACCTCCTATCGGCGTCTCTGCACCACCCGGTGCTATTGCTCGTAGTTTTTTAGTTTTTAATTTTTTTATACCAATTTCGGCAGCCAATATTCACGCCCACGTTTGAAAATTGTGTTGGGAATGGCGGAGAGAGAGACCAGGGCAAGCATCCACATTATCATACTGGTTCTATCTACAAAATTTTAACAAGTCTTTGTAAAAAATGGAGGATACATATTATTACAAAGTTCTTGGACTTCTATCAGGGAAAGAAGGGGCAAAACTTACACCAGGAGAAATACGGAAGGCACACAGAGCTCGAGCCCTCACCTCTCATCCGGACAAGAGACCTGATGACCCTAACGCAGTCGCTCTCTTCCCGAAAATTCAAACTGCCTATGATCTTCTCACAGACGAAAACGCCCGCAAGGCCTTCGATGACTTCCTTCGCTTGCGGGATGAAAGGCTTCAGCGGCAAGAACACAAGGCTTCTGAAATCAGTGCGAAGCGAAGAAAAATGATGGACGATCTCACGCGGAGGGAAAAAGAATTCGAGTTTCAAAAGCAACAGGAAGACAAGGAAAAGGTTGAAGAGACCAAAGCGGCCAGGAAGCTGCAAGAAGAAATTGCTAGGATTCGAGCCTTGCACTCCCAAAGGTCATCGCGAGCTTTTAATTTTGCTTCTCATAGGGTTGCAGCTCAAGATTCAAAAAAGGAGCCACCTGGTAGAGTATTTATTATGATTAATTTTTCGCAACTATCTAATTTTCATTAATTGCCCTAAGTTTAGCAAATTTTCTCTAAAATATTTATCAAAATTGCGTTATGAAATGTACAGAAAACTATTAGATTTGCCAAAATTGCTATATAAAATGTACAGAAAGTTATAAGCGCTGTCTAAATATCCTTGTTTTCCATTCTATACTTATGAAATGTTAAAATTTTCCCTGCCATAGGTGAGGATCTGGACAGAGAAAAGGTGCTGAAAGCCACATGGAATTTTCTGGATGGGTGGGGGGATTATAGTGCAGAACGGCTCAGATAAATATTTGAGAAATTTGGGACAGTTGAAGATATTGTCATTAGGCGTAAAAATTCAAAGAAGAAAGGATCTGCAATAATTGTGATGGGATCCAAAGATCAAGTGGTACGTTTCTTCATATTTACGTTGCTTTGTGTTTTAGGCATTGCATATTTCTTTAGAGTTCATGTTCATTTTGTTCTTACATTACTTTTATGGAGATGCACCAAGCTCTCCCATTGTCTTCTTTCAGCCATGTTCTTTTTGTCAATCCCATTGCCAATTGTTGGTCACCAATGCACTTCAATGTCTAGACTCCAAATTAAATTAAAATTAAATTCTTTGCTTTTTTTTGGTATTATTTATTTTTCACGAATTGAAACAAAATAAATTTAAAACAGGCATTTGGCTAAAATTTTTAGCTTTGATGTTATGCTTCCTTTGCCACCATTTTGTTTGGGTTTATGTTGAGTATCATAATATGAACAAAGGCAGGGGGAATTGTAACTTGTAATTTGAACCTGCTTCGAAGTAAAGAACTTAATGGATTTACAGTCCTAGTAAGTCATTGAAATTAGAGGGGATTGTGTTACTAATTTGAAGACTCGTGTGGAATTGTCAAGACATGGTGGGAATTGTGAGTCGTCTGAGAAAATAAGGCAGGTCAGCAAGACTTGCGAGCTGAGTCCAGACCACAGGTTTTAGCCGGAAATCATGTCGTTTTTTCCAAAATGCGGCTGCGTCTGTGTCTGACTTGCAGTTTTTGCATCGAACTCTCCTGCGGCCAAAACATAAAATACACGCAACCAAATTTATTTTTCCATTCGTTGTATTCAATCTTTTTGATCAGTAGAGTTGTAGATTTGTAGAATGACTCGAGAGAACTCAAGAAGGGTCTGGAATGTATTTTAAGGTGTATTTAAAGACTCAAATGAGTTTTGGACTGGATTTGAGGGAGACGTATATCTATTTTTATACAAATTCTTAAAACAGGCTGACCTAGGAGTGCCTCAATGACCTTGTCCTCATCCAGTACAACCTTCGCCTTTGACCCAAAAAAGGTGGAGGGTCCTTATCATGATGCCATTGTGATATAGAGCTCCACACCCTTTGTATGCATTCCACAATTCAAACCAATTCAATTTCATCCAAAACACACTAGTACTCTGTTTTAGTAGTTTTCTTGCACTAATGAGAACAACTCATTTATCAAATCTTAATCCTCTAAACCACAAACTGATCTCTTAACATCATCCTCTGCCTTATCATGTTCATTACATGCTAATTCATCTAGTAGCTTAGGCAAATTCTTTGAAAACCACCTTGTCACTATCTTACCTTCTTACTCCCTCCTTAGGCTTCTTGGTGCTCTCATTCCCAATTAGATGAGATTTGATCTTTTTACATTCAAGGATTCTTCTTTATAGCAGTACCCTGTTCAACATCTCAATCAAATGTTAATAAAACTTTTGTATTAGTTCACAAACTTCAAACTTCCTTATATGCCCACTTGTTCCAACTCTTATTCTTGATGTTCTGGGCTAGCTATTACCTCTATATGCACTTCTTAGGACCTGCACTCTGCTTACACACTCCAAACAAGCTCATTTCAATCCACACAGAGACTCAAGAAAGACCCAAAATCCCACATTACCCTTCTAGGTCAACTTTGATTACTAAATGCTCATGAGACAACATACTCGTAGCAATCATAAGTGGAATGATCTAATAGTACCAAGGGCAAGTTTTCAATCTCATTAGTATTCCTTCATTCACCCTAAGGTGTGTACTCACTTTGATGATCCAACTCCCTATTCTTCCCTTTCAAACTCACACTTGCCTTCCTATGACTGAGACCTCCTTCTAGGTCTAGTATACTGTACTGTCAAGCTTAGTTTCACTTTACTAGGGTTTCAAAATGCAAAGAGAATGGTTTGAGTCACCCATTTTGAGGTTCTTCCTGTGCATAAAAGTTCAAACCCTGAGATCACCAATAAATATCACTTCTTTTGTTAATGTGCTCTCTCGTGTAGACCTGGACTGTGTTACTTCACTGTGACAGTACACTGTCAGTTATAACTCAAAAGTCCACCAATGAAATACCAAAATCACTTAAAAATATCTTAATAGACCCCCCTTAACTACCCCTTTCTACCAAATTTCAAACCTTAGTTTCTTCATTTGAAATTATAAACTTCAAACCCTACCTGTAGGGCAGAGATAGCCCGAGAGGCACACTTTTCCTGGTAGATCAAATGTATTTGTTCCCAAAACCTGTAACTTGTTCCTCTAAGGACTCATCCTAGCTTCCTTTAAGAGTTCTGAGCAATCCCCTAATGGGTTTTCATCGACATTTCACGTGTGATTGCTAGTTTAATCTCCTGTGAGATGAAATAGGGCAGTAGAGTAGATGCCCGTATATCTATGATGACAAGGTTATTGTTTCTTAGTTGTGGGTCTTCTAGTCTTTTACTTTTAAAAATTTTATCTAGTTGGATATTAGTTGTTTGTTGTTATTCAACTCATTATTATAAGCTAGATTTTTAATCTGGTTTTAAACCCATTATTGTAGGTTAGACACTGGGTTTTAAAATAGTTATTCAACCCATTATTGTAGGTTAGATTTATATCTAGTTTTTATGTTTTATCTCACAGTAACCACAAATGGCCAAAAAAAAAAAATTCATTGAAATTTTTATTTAAATTAAAGTGATATGATCAAGTCATAAATTTGACATTTTAATTATATATTTTATTAAAAAAAAATTTATTTATAATTAAAAGTTCGAAATAATAAAAAAAAATTATTTATATAATATTTAAGATTGAGAGATATTTATTCGATATTTTATATTTTTTAATTGAAGATTGGAAACAAATAAATTCTTGATGTCTAAAATATTTAAGATTGAGAGATATTTATTCAGTATTTAATATTTTTTAATTGAAAACTATATATTATTTAAGATTTTATTCAATTTTTTATTTAGATAATATTTAAGATTGAGAGATATTTATTCGATATTTTATATTTTTTAATTGAAGATTGGAAACAAATAAATTCTTCATCTATATAATATTTAAGATTGAGAGATATTTATTCCCTATTTAATATTTTTTAATTAAAAATCTATATATTATTTAAAATTTTATTCAATATTTAATATGGAGGGATATCTATTCATTTGTTTTAATACCTTCCCTATCTAATTGATATTTTGATAGATAGTCAATAAAGCACTTATACAATCATCAGCACGGTTGAATTAGAAACGATATGATTTGAATTTAATTTTAATAATACCCAAATACCAACTAAAATTGAATGTGGTTGTTCACCTAATTTTAGTGCCCCGGGGTCATGCTAATCTTGTCTGTATCGTTACAATTTTATCATGTCTGGGAAGAGATAGCTTACCTAATTTTAACATATGCAACAAAATTTGAACGCAAATCTCTACAACCAAAACCTAATGCTTTAGCAATTGAACTCGTGCCATATAAAAAGTCTTCTGGACATATTTTAATGACTCATGAATATATTCTGTTCAATATTGTATGTTACAATCAAATCAATACAAAGCAATTACAGCACTCGATTCTGTGAACTAATGAATAGATATTACATATCAAAAGGGTTGGGCTGCAGCAAGGCTAATACTGCTAAAAACTACTTATTCTTATTCAATAGGGCAGCTGCCCCAAACTAAATCACAATAATTAATGAGTGTGTCACTTGGTGATGGCGTAGATGGCATATATAATTCCTGGCAAGTAACCCAATATCGTCAACAGCAAACATATCCAGAACTCCGCCTGCAATACCATCATTCATTTACTGGTTAACCATCAAATAAATCTAAGGAAAACCATTGCAAATAAACAAAACTTAGAAAGATAAAAGAGTTAATTACATGGCAGCCAAATTTAAGGAAGACTCCCAATGGAGGCAAGATTATGGCCAACAGTATGTCGCAACAGGTTGCAGCGCCCATGTTGAAGCGATGTTTCACAGAGATCCCGATTCCAAAAATAAACACACAGCCGATGAAATGTGAGCTTATTGAAAGGAAGAAGAATGTAATATTTATAACAAGAGCGCACTGGTTGCAGAGACGTGTTCGGTGCTCAGAAGAGTCGAGAATATAGATTAAGTAATCCAACTATACCTTGATTTAACGTGAGCAGGGACACCTGTACATTACTGGTATAAGTCAGAAACCCCGCCAAGGTGCCACGTATGGATGGATGCTTTGTTGGAACTTGGATTGCCGAAAAATATGACCGACATTATATATATATATATATATATATATATATATATATCGACGCTGTTGACCTTGCTATTTCATGCCTATGCTATCCTTTCGGCGGTGGCTATTCATCCTCTTCTCAAGTGGCCACCTTTTGGTGTTACCTTCATTTTAAAAAGTTAAATAAATGATGCATTCCGATAACAAAAATCAAAGCTATTATTATATTTGATGGGTTTTGCTTTTTAAGTCCCAAAATTTACATAAGTTTGTTGCCACTAGCTTTAAGTGACGAATATATATAATGATAATAATTGGTTTTATAGTCTATGATGTCGGATGACCTGTTTTTGGGTCTGCGGACTACCTTGTACTCTCAGTACGCAACATGCACCTAACTGTGCTTCAAATACAAGGCGTATATATCCTACCCTCTATTGGATTTGAACTTGTGACCTCTCTTTCAAGAGCACAAGTTATTCACCATTAGGCCAACTCAGGTGTACAATGTTCACTATAGGTAGAGAATAAAGCAACCACGTGTCGGTAATATGGGGTTGGAATATGGTATTGGGAGGCATGAACTTGCATTACTTTTTAATTAATGGAAAATAGAAAAAGATAGTTAAGAACCATAATGTCAGACACCTTAGTTTAGGTCTACTTGTGCCTTATAGTATATGGGATTACCTTGTAGTTTTATTATGCGGGAGACATTTTACTTGCTTCAACTATATTGCATATATACTCAACCCTCTTTAGGGTTCAATCTTGACTTCTTTTTCAACAACACAAATTCTTCACCATAGAACAAACTCAAATATAAAATTGAAGACATTTATTAGTTGTAAAATTGTATAATCGAAACTTAGTTTTGATAGGAGGTATTTATAAGTTTTAAAATTGTATAATCATAATGGACATATATGTTTCTCAATTATTAGTCTAAATTAGGTTTTTTATTGGCATGTTTTAGTTCTTTTATGCGATGTTTTCCTTATTTTACTCTTTCATCCTCTTACTCTTTTGTCTAGTATGGTGTCTTGTCTATAACCATACAATCATGATTATGAGTCCCCCAAGACTGTGTATGTAGAATCCAAGGGCCGCAAAACCATGATTATAAGGTTATGGAGTTTTGTTGTTGATCCTCCTTTTGGTCTCCCGAAGTTTGTGGGTGATTTCTTGATTTTCCAACCTATATGTTAATGTACATCAATAGGCTCCTAATTTGAAATGAATTTTTTTTAGATATGTAAGTGCATTTTTGCATTTAAATCAAACAAAGACATGCAAATCATCAAGATATACAAAGATTCTCATTGTAAATTTAAGAATATAAAGCAAGAGCAATTATCAAACATTTATTTATTTACCAATTATTCATTCTAGCATGAAAAGATTGAAATTACACATTGTATTACATTAGATCGGTTGGTTGCATTCTAGACATGTGTGTTGTCTTCAATGTAGTATAGTATTGAGGGCCTTGATAAATATCAAGGAATTTATGTTCTTCTTTATTTTACCATAAGGCCCGACATAAATAGTTTCCTTATTCGTTCTACAAACCTAATTGTCTTATTAGAGTCCGATTCCAAAGATCAATTTCTTAGAGATCAACAAATAATTTCATAAACGCACACAATATTTTGGGATCCCTAGACTAGATGAAGAAGGACATAAAAATAAATAATTTTGTGCAAGAGTGACCATAACCATTATTTGAAGGATTGAGAAGAGTATATTAATGATTCTAGCAAGATCCTTGAGTCATTGCAAATTATTTGTGTTCTCTTTGTCAAGCTATAACAACCCTCATTTTGTTGTATGTTTTCAAATTATTTTTCCATATCTACACAAAATCATATCCTCTCACTACACCTCTCATCAATTCTTACACAAGAAATAATTTATGCAATTAAGTCTTAAATTTATTATTTTAAGTTTTCTTAAATTTAATCGCAATATTTATGGGTGGATGTATTGCATTATTAATATAAAAACCATTTCCCATAAAACATTTTGGTGAACTTGCATTGTCTTACATGTTTTGTAGCCTTCTAGGGTTAGATCTCAAGCTAAAATTGCAATAGATCTTGTTGTTACAGGGTCAATATCCTTTTATTTGTTTCAATTTGTTATCTTCATATCTTGTACATTACATTCAAATCCCTAGTATGTTCATTATGCATTAGATGTTTCTTTCCAACATTTCATTGCTCATTTACAAATCATTATGTTTAAAAAATTACGTTTGTGAAAATATCTCTAATTAGCCAAGAATAAAATGAAACTATTAGTGATTATGTGCTTAGATTTGAGACTTTGGTAATTATGATTTATCAACCACCAAATAATAAGTTTAAAAGTATTTTGTATCAATAATATGATTTTAATTATCATAAACAAGGCATCTTTCAACACTTATAAATCTTTCTATAAACTTTTCCATGCAGTTAAGACCTTTGAAGTCAAGCTTTTAGAGGCAATAATGTTTAAATATGATAACAATGCTCAAACTAATGTAAAATTTATAGATAAGCCATTTTCTTTTTCTTTTTTATTATTCCTTTAGTTTAATTAAACAACTAAATATAATTTACTAATTAATATTTGTTTTATGCTTAATTAATTATTTTATACATTACTATACAAAGTGTGAATGGTGTCATTTTTGGGTCGATTTCAAATTAGAAATCGACATTTTTTGGGATTTTAGTTGTGTTTCCTTGAAGAAATTGCATCATGGAAGGTGGGGCATAGGTGACACAACCTCAACATAAGTATACATTTTTAATTGCATCAGCTTTATGCCACTTTTGTGTCTCCTTTATATTACTTTTGTCATGCATTTGAGCCACTCATGAGTGACGTCAATTTTGAATTTTTGACACAATCAAGTGTCACAAAAGTGATCGAAAATCCGTTCAATAAATTTAAAAAAGAAGTGTGATATAACTATTTGGGACATCAAATAATTATATTATGTTTATAACACACACATGCACGTGTGCACACAAATTTATATTTTAAAGTGTAAAATGAAGTTAACATAATTTAAACTAGTAATCACACATGAAATGTACGATGGAAACACCGAATTTGATCTATTGAAGGAGTTAAATTGGAGGAAAAGAAAAGGTGGGAGAGGAATAGAAAAACAATGTGAAACTCAACCCTACAACAATCCGATAAATGTGCTCAACTTCATACATGCGATTGATCCGAAAATGAGTGAGGTAAATTTTCACTTATAAAAATTTCCAAGGATCTGAGGAACTCAACATCAATTTTATGGCTCTTTCACTCCAAAATTGATTAATTCTTTTTAAATACTTGCACCTCAGTTTGAAAATTCATTCACCATACTGAAATGTGGAATTGTGGATTATGGATACTGAATTGAAATCTTAAATCCATTTTCCCATTTTTAATGAATGATTGCTTAGTCAAATGAATTAAAATCTAATACTTATTTTTATCTATTTAAAAGCTTCATCCAAAAATTGAAATCAAATCCACAACACAAGTTTAATAATGGAGTGCACCTAAAGGCTACATCTCTAGATTCTCAAAAATCAAATTGATCTATTATTGCCCAAAGAAGTACAATTAACCCTTCCATAATGACAAATAGACTGTATACCTACAAACGATTTGTTCTAAGACTCATGGAAATCTGCGCATAATCAAAAACCATCCCAAATTTGATCTATGGCTCCTACATTGTCTTCACAGTGTTATTCCCCTGCAATTGTGCCTGAAAAACACCTACAAATGGAGATTTATAAACACTACATGAAAACAATTTACATTATTGGAATCCTCATGAAATTCAGAATAACTTTCATTTTTACACCAAGGCATGGCCCTTAGGTGCTCGCAAAACTCAGATCTTTACTTGCTCCCAATTCTCGTTTCATGCAAATGTGATGGAAAATCACCTAAAATGAAAATAGGTAGCACTTCATGGGGAAAAATTTTCATATCTGAGTTCCTCTCTGAATTTTGAACAAGTTTAATTTTTTCACTGTGGAAAACTTCAGACCAAAAGTCCTCCAAAATTGGCCTTCTTTGAAAAAAGGTCCATTATGTCCATGACAATCCTCTGCACAAAGCTCTTTTAATAGAGATAAGCTCAATTATTTACTCATTGACCCACTTGGGCTTAGTGGCGAGTTGAACGGATTTATAGCTGTGAGGTCATGGGTTCGATTCCCTCTTCTCATTTTGTGTCGCAGATCACTTTGCATAGAAGTGGGATAAATCCAACATATGTCGCGGGTGTGCAGGCTTGGTTGTTTAAAAATATTTCGAGCTTCCTATTTACTCGTGGCTTAGGCCACGCCTACCGCTGTATTTTTGGGTGACCCAATTGTTCGCCAAGCCATTGGTTGTAATGCCCATGTGGGCTGAGTGGATTGGTGTTACGTTGTTTATTTAAGCGTTGAGCTATATGTTTGTTGAACGGCCATTATTTGACCCACCAATGTATTGGAATTCATTGTGCCATGATTAGTAGGTGTTGAGTTGTGATGGTTGATCACTTGAGTTGGGTATGGTGAGTCGTTTAACCCACCCAATATAAATACAATCCTGACCAATATGTAACGAGATAATAGAGGATAACATATCCCGAGCCATTAGGAAATAGATAACTGTTGGAAGGTATATCCAATCAGTCTGTGTGGTAATAAACCCGAACAACGTGGTAAAAATAGTTTGATCAACTCGGTGGATAGTTGATCCCCCCCACTGAGCTAGTAATAGAGCTCGCTCGAGCTTCATAATACAAGGCAATATACATACCTGTAATGCAAAATATGAATACTCCAATACAGTAATCCCACATGAGTCGTTTAAACGGCCCAATATAAATACAATCTCGACCAATGTGCAACGAGATAATAGGGGATAACATATCCTAAGCCATTCGGAAATAGATAACACATTTGGAAGGTATATCCAATCAGTCTGTGTGGTAACAAACCCGAATAATGTGATAAAATAACGTGATCAACTCGATGGGGAGTTGATCCCCCCACTGAGCTAGTAATAGAGCTCGCTCGAGCTTCATAATACAAGGCAATATACATACCTGTAATGCAAAATATGAATACTCCAATACAATAATCCCACATGGGAAATGTTAGAGAATATGTGGTATATAAAATTGTAAAAATGATAATAGCAATGTGAAATAAAGGCAACAAAGGCACCCCTCCTATAAAAGAGTGTGTCGAACCTAGCTGAGGGCCCCCGGCTAGCAAATAGTGGGGTCCACCAAATTTTTAACCGTTTCTCGAATACCAGAGGTCAAAACAACAAAATGTAACCTTTTTCACCTTTTTCCAAAAACTGCCACATGTCAATGTGTGATTCGCCAATTGACCAAATTGGACCGTTTTCAAACCCAATCTTTGACCTGCAATAACTTCTACACCCAAACTTCATTCCTGGAGTTTTGCATACCATCAGAAAGGTCTCAAAATGCTCTACAGTGTGGTAATGGTTTAGGGAGGTTTAGGAAAACTCTAAAACCCAAAAAATCCTATAGATCATAATTTTTTCTTGGAATATATGTGTGAGATTAAAGGGTCCAAAATAAAAATTGGAGGAATTGCAATTGTTTTTTAGTTAAAAATACAATAAAGATGCCTTTGTTGCATCACTTTTCAGCCCCCTTTCTAGTTGGGAGCTCGAGAAAATCTAGGAAACAACCAATGTAACAAAAATCAACAATAATATAGCTCACACTTTGACTGGCCATATGAGTGAGTAGTAGAAAATATATGTCGATTTCAAGGTAAAAAATTCAAGGTTTTTTATTCTACACTATTAATATTTTTGAGATATTTGACAAGGATATGAATGAAAAATTGGAAACAAACATGTGGGAAGTAATTAATTTTGGATGTACCATGATAAAGAAAATGTAGACACAAAATCATGCACATATTACTATTTTACTACACCGCCAAGTATGTTGTTATATATATGAATCTTGAGTAAGAAAAGTATTAACTAGTGACACATTTCTTGGTCCATCTACTTGATTTGATTTCTTTTATTTTATTTATCTTTCACATTCATCACTTTTGTACCTAGTTTTAATCAGGTCACAGGGATCCATGCCTTTCATTATTCTCACATTTTTCGTTAGTTATCTCACGACACCAGCACCCAATCTGGACAATAGCGCCTAGGCACTCCTGTCCACCCTCAACACTCATGTCCTATTTCTTCTTGTTCACATTTTTGATATTTTTGTCATCCTTTTCGGTTTTATTACTCATATCCCAAGGTCCTAGTCGGCATGTCGTGTCACTAGTGTTGAAATTCAAACAAGATATCCCTATATATACTCAACATACATACCACTATATGGGCAGGTAATTCTAAAGGGAAAGGATACCTACATACTATCAAAGAGACTACATTTTTGGGCTAGTTATTCTGCATACACTGCATAGGAAGGTGAAGTGTTTGAATTCCATCCCACACATTTTTATTTTATATAGCTTTAGCCTGCTATCTTAGCGTCATTGACGCGAGGGAAACCTAAGGACACTATTTCACACACAAATAGATAAAACTACATGGAGTCTGGAATGTAGTGCAGTGCTCGGCCATAAATTCATCCTTCAGATGACCACCAAGGTCAGTCCAACTTCACATATTGCATTTTTTATTCCAATTTGATGTGTTTGTGATATTGTGTAGATAGATAGGGTTTGTGTTGCAGATTACATGTACCTCGGTGATCCAAGTGCGACATACAGACAATCAATAGTGAACAAGTATGAAACCCTTAGGACACAGGAAAAATCAGATTCTGAGCATTTACAAAGTCACCAACACCTAGGAGTTGTCACTAATTCCCAAATACCCTCGCCCTACCCCAGGTGTCCATGTCTAGCTCTATTTGCAACTTCTAGAATTTATACTAAACATTTTCGACATGCTTCCCAACTTGTTCCTCAGTTTTTCTAGTTCAGATTTGTTCCGAGATAAGTGAAAATCAGATAAGTACCCTATCTCTCTCATTTTCGTACATGATTGTATATTTATAGGGATGATCATTTGTATTCTATTGTATATTATCATAGTGACTCTGAAATTTAGATTTAATAATATTCATATTTTATTAAATCATTTTGGTGAACCCTTCTCTTAGTTTTCTTTACCCTAGGATCCACAAAACCCTCATAGATAATAATAGATCATCCTACCCTATGCAAGATATGCATCATGTTAGTGTGAATCCTATCCTTGATGATGTTGTTGAGGCTGAACTTAATGCCCTTTATCACAATTCTCGATTTGATAACGAAGTTCAAATACAATTGTTTTCCCATAAACACAATGTTCCTACTAGTTTTTACAACTCTAGTGTGAGCATCCTTTCACCTGACCAAAACTTCACTAAATGCTCTCCTTTCTCTTCTATAGGCACCCGTGCCACTCCACCTTTTTCTCAACCTATTATAGCACTAGATAACACTATTAGAGATTATATTCTTAGTCTTACATGTGACAATGTAGATAAAAATGATGATATTTCCAATGTTGAAAATGTGCATGTGCAGGATAATGTTTCTCATACTAGTCAAGATGAATGTAATTTTGTATCCCATGTTTCTTTTACTTCTGAAAGTATTTCCAATGATTGTAAAGATATATCTTATGATAGTTCTTCTCCTACTTCTCTATATGTCAATGACTCTCTTGAAGAAATACTTACATGTGAATCTTTGTTTGATAATGATGTTGATTATATTTTTTATCATGAACATATTAATTAGGATGTTACTTCTCTTAAGACTACTAAATGCGAATTTTCCTCTTCGTTTTCTAATAATTTTGAGGTTATTTCCAATAGCATTCACGATGATTCTAACACTCATACTAATTCACCTCTTATTGTTTCTTCTAATTCTACTGCTAGAATTTCTGTCGATATTTCATGTTTTTCTCCTCCTTTTTCCTCTTCTTCTTCTTTAGATGTTATTCATGTTGATTCTACCATTCATACTAGTTCACCTCCTCTTATTTCTTCAACATTTACATCTAGAATTCATAGCATCTTCAATTTTCATTTCTTCTTCTCACATTCCCATGATCACTCTCAATGGAAAAATTCAACCTCTTCATGTGCCTCTCACTTCTTCTATGATTCCTTCACATGATATTTTATCACTCATGCATGATGTTGGCCATTTTCAATCTCAAACTTTCAATATCTTACTCTCAAAAGAAAATCCTACTATGATTCCATTGATAATAACTCTCTTCATGGAAATCCTATTCCAAAGAAAATTCACAATTCAACTTTCCCTAAGGATTTTATCATGCCTACTTTATCATGTTTTAATGACACTGGAAATCCATATTTGCATCTTAAGCATTATCATTTATTTATGTCTTCTTATTCTAATGATCGATTGTTACTAAAAACCTTTCGTCATAGTCTTATTGATGATGTTCTTCAATGGTATACCCATTTTTCTTATGGATCTATTAGTACATATTGTGACATGGAAGACGTTTTTTTAGACATTTTATGCTTAACAATGGTCCTAGAGTTACACATGATCACTTACCTAGCTTGTATCAAGGAAAGACAAAATCTATTTTAGATTACATTTTACACTTCAATTCTTGCATGCATTAGTTAGTATTTCATCCTATTGATCTAAAGAAGTAATTTATCTTTTATCATGGCTTGATTCCTGCATTGAAAGAAAATTTACAATATGATACTTGTGAATCATTTACACTTTAATGTTATAATCTCATTGATTTAGAACAAGATTTAATTGTTGCACATGTTATAGACCCCCCTTCTATTCATTCTAATGATTCATCACCTTCTACTTCTCCTCCTCTACCATCTATTAAGAGTCCTCCAAGGTCTCCATCTCCTCCACCTCACAAGAAATTTCCATCCCCTTCACCACTTAAGCATCCTCCATCTCCTCCACCGTGTTGGTCTCCACCTAAGACTTCTCCATCTCCTACTCGGGAGCCATTGTATTTCTCACATGTTGCTAAGCCTCATGATGTCTCGAGTGTGCTTTGCTTGATAAGAGCACTTAATTTGCTTACCCTATAATCAATATTATCCTCCTCATTGATTTGCATCACCAGTGCGATCACCCTTATTGTAATTTCCACTACATCAATGGCCACCATGACAATGAATATTTATGCCCTTCATGACAAGTTACCACAATTAGAAGATAAGGGTGGCATTTCCTTTGGCTATCATTTTCGTGAGTGGTCTCTTTCTCCCATTCCACATAAGTGTGCTTCCACCACTGTTCACTTATCACCTCCACCCTATTCTAAGGTTTTCATTCATCCATCTCCTAAAATCATTATCCATCTGTGTCCTCCACCTAGTGCATCTATCACATCATCTCATCTGCCTCACAGTGCTACTACATCTCATTGGCTACCTAATTCATCAACATTTGTGCTTCCTACCACTACATCTCCCATCATTGGTACCATTTCATCTGACATTCAATTTGGCTCTTACACTCATGTTGCTACCACTTCACATGCTTCCACCATGCCTCACAGGCCTCTCCATATTTGGTAGGTGATTTCCTTATGATCACCTCATTACCTGATGAACACACTCGTGTTCTTAAGGTTCTTACATGACTATTGAGGGATCTTTTACAATAATAACCTCACTCAATATTTACGCTCTATGCTTCCTTGATCTATCTATCTAGCGCACACTATCAAGCCATTTTCTCGATGATGCACTCTTGTTCTATGATTCATTCTAGATTTTGGAGGGGTCTTATATAAATGAACCTCATTTTCCTACACATACAAACTTGGGGCAGCATCACTATTCTCCCCCTCTTCATCATACTCACATGCAATTACCTACATCATTTTCATCCTACAACTAGCGAGGAATCAATCTTATACTATTTTATATCATTTCATTCACATTTCTATTGTTCATTACACACATCACATACATCTATTACTATTTATCAAATATTCTTTGCTTCACTCTCATCTAAATACATAATCTTATCATTACTCATCTATTTCTATCTAACATCATCATCCATTTATGTAATGCACATCATCATTTACACCATATAATAATCGATCACACAACAAAATCCAAATCACAATACAATTATCACATCATACATCAATGCACATCCAACACAACATACACACAATGATATATATATATATATCCATCTATATATATATATATATATATATCATAGTTATAAAAATAAAATCACTGGGGGGAAAACCCCCATGCATCACTACATCCATATATATCATACATCATCATCACTATTACTATATACAATTACGTGGATCTATAGAACTAGATGCTTCACTACTCAATCTACATTACTGGTCATGTGGCCCCTATATCTCTCCACCTGTTTGCGTAATATAGGCCACCTCATTTGTACTGCTCCAAAAATCGGCCATGTAGCTCCAATATTTCATAAATATATCATGAGCTAGGGCCCCTCCTCCTATGACCTATCTGGCTCTGCTCCATCTCTGACTGAGCCTCATCACACTCAATCAATAATATACTACATGTGGTTGTCCGCTATAGCCACCGGCTCAAACAAATGGGCATGCTCACGTAATCCCATCCACTCGCTCTAGCATGCCACCTCCCATGAGCACATCTAGTGGTACATTCCACATCAACATGTGGATCAATGAATCAATGATCAAGGACCAATATGCATCACCTGCAACCATACCAACACCACATTAGTTTACTTACACACATTTTACAATATACAACAATTAAACTACAATCAACAAATATAAACAAACAATACTTACACTCACTAATGTCAATTGCTAGGCCATCTCCATTAGGGGGTAAGTTCCTTCCCCTCTACTCCTCCAACCAACAGTCTACCCATCACATCTACAATAACTAGAAATAATATCACCCATTGATGTGCTTCCCACCACTCACTATAGGCTTGGGTACATCCTGCATCATCCACCTATATTGGCTTTATGGTTGTATCCACCTCATCTGGAATAGGATGTACTAGTTGTGCTCTTGTCAAACATGGCCTCTCTCTGAGACACCTCGATGCTCTAGTATCTCTAACCCATACATATGGCTCTAGGGGCACGTCCTGAGCCATACCAAACTACCTTGACATACACTCTTCATGAAATAACTCGGTCACTCCAGGAAACTGGTCCTCTAACCACATGGTGCATGTCAAATGCATCACAGTACTCTGATTCCATTCTCAATCCTAACCACCATAGTCTCTTTATGGACCTCCATCTGATGGCCCCTAGACCCATACTGATCAAGCATCATACCTGTAGGTTAGTCATGTCTAGTATCCTAGTTACACTGTACCTAGTCCACCTCATTACAAAAATCTTGGTCCTCATTGCCCAATCATCTCGTGGCCCACCGAGTGGCCTCAATATTGTCACATATGTTTTCATAGGCCCATGACATGTAATAATGTGGTGGATCCTATTCCACCCCCATCGTCCTCCTATGTGAATCTATATAGATATCTATATAAATGGGCCAACATACACCTCACCCATGTAAATATGGTCCCATACTCCTTTATTCATTGACAAATCTCAAGCATCTTATACAATATGCCCACTTTGCTACCCTCTACTGTCAAAGATGAAACAATCACAATTTTACGATAAAATTCCAAAACCATAAAACACCTGATTATCAAGATGGCATCTAGACTAATATGGGTCTCTGTCTGTACTTGTTGATTTGAAAAATATTGAAATTTGTAAAACCCTAAGATATTGTAGAGTCACAACTGATAAATAAAATGATAAGGTACATATTTGACACAAGTAATAAGCAGATGGAAATTAAAACCCTAGGTACAAGAGAGGGAATGAGAGACTTAGTTGATTTCACACTTGATCCCAATGTATGTTAGGCTGGAAAACTGATGAAATATGAGAGAAGATTGTCGTAACCAAACCCAGAAAATTGTGGAAATGCCAAAACAATCTAGACCAAGGGTCTTGGATCGGGTCAGGGTGCTTGGGTGCTGGAGACTACTTACGGGCACCCACGACCACGAAAGATCTCAAAAAATTATTTTTACTGTGTTGCACTAATGTTTTCAACCTTAACTTATTGTCACCTGTGTGTCGTTACTTGATCGTATAATTCACATGTAACATGTTAAGAGAGATAGCCTATAAAATTCCAAAAGACGTCAAATCCTAAAAAATATATGAAAATGGGGAGTCAGAATGTGATTAAATAAAAAAGGGTTTTTTATTTACTATTTTATGAGTTAATCTAAATAGAAACTTAATGCTATATTGAAATGTTGAAACCAAGTATTGTACTTTAATATTTGAATATATTGGAAAATAAGAAATGAGAGGGATATGATACTAACCTCAAGTTGACTTACCTCCCTATGTTTTGGATTGTAGCAAACCGGTTTTTTGGACTGTGCAGGTTGTGACTGAATGGCCTCAGGAAAGGAAAAAGGTGACTATTTTACTATAATGAGGTGCATGGGAGAATACTTGGGCTCCCAGGGGCAACCTGGTCTGTAATCTGGGTGTTTTAGACTGCAGAAAAACTCAAGACTTGAGTTTGATAGTGTCGCAATACCTCTGAAATACCTTCGCTCCTATTGCGCAAGTGTCACACTATTGTCGCATGTGTTGTTGTAGATGATGTATAAATATTTACCTACAAAACCCTATCCAAAGCATAAATTCCTAAAAAATAAAAATTCATATGAATAGGTCGGACTGACCTCAACTGCCAAACTAGTGGTCTTACGACTGAGTGTTGCACTACATTTCGGACCCAATGTAGGTTTATGTGCGTGTGTGTGCTATTTTGTTCCTAGGAGGCCTTAGTTTCAATGACGTGATAATAAGGGGCAATAGGTAGATTTAAAATGAAAATTGTGGATGGAATGGAAAGAATATATAACTCTTTCCTCCATATGCAATTTGTGATGTAGATGTAAAAGGTACTCAAATTCATTCCCTTTCCTTAGTAGATAGTTTCCTTTAATAGTGAGATGTCCTCCTATGATGTAGTGAGTGTGTTATGTTTATATAGGGATCTCTTATTAAAATTTTGAAACTAGTAACCCAAAATTGATGGCTACGACATAAGGGAATGCACGGGGTAACTGTTAGGACCGACCTTGAACAAAGAAATTAAGACCAAAAATTACGACGATATGGGAACCTAAAATCATGGACTGGGGTGCCCCAGTGCAACCCTAGGTACCGCAGAGAAAACCTAAAGATGATAACTAAGAAAATTACGACACCTGAGACACCCTGAAAGATGCCCAAAACTATACAGATAAATGATGATTGGACTAGACAGATAATAATGACGCCTGACAAAATGACAACAAGACTCAGGGATAGGTCACTAGTGAATACTTTTATTACGTAAGATCCATACATAAAATAACTTACCTGGTGGTATTAATGTAATAGTAAGTGCGTGATTTGGTGTCTACATTTGCCCCCACTTTATGTTGTTGAGCAGAAAGCTCGGTAACATAAAGTAGATAGAGATGTGTACCTGCGAGAAAGCCAGAGAATCCCAAGTTATAGAAGAATGCATAGATATGTAGTATAAGTGTGTCCATAGAACTATAAAAGCATGCCAAACCATGGATCAACGAGTTGATCCATGCAATATATTGAAAAGTGTAAAATATCACGATGAAGAGTGGAAAATGAAAATGATGATTAGGATATAAGATGATTTCGAACATGGTTGAATAGGTGGGTAGGGAGTGATCAAATCCCAACTTGAATGCTTGTATATGAATGTAATAATTGAAGGACTTGGGTGTCCTGCCGCTAGAGGAAGAGTGTAGGGAGAAAAGTGTGTTATTCTCCAAAATTAAACTACATCCTCAAGATCTAGCCACTACAGATGGAATGAGATCGAAATATGGTGATTTTTGGATCCAAAGGATTTTTAATTAAATAGTTGACCTATATAGGAGTGATAAAGGGAAGGAACTCTTGCCCCCACTCCACGAGTGTTTTCACAATGTAAAGGCTTCTAAGTTAGGTCATCTAAAAGTGAACGCAATAGAGAATGATATGGATTCCAAGTTAGGTCATTTGGAAGTGAATGCAATAGAAATAGATGGCTTCCAGGTTAGTTCATTAAGAAGTAAACACATAATGAACGAGATGGCTTCCAAGTTGGGTCATTTGGAAGAAAACATGGAATCAATGATATGGCTTCCAGGTTGGGTCATCTGGAAGCAAATATAGAATAAATGAGATGGCTTCCAAGTTGGGTCATCTGGAAGCAAATGCAGAATATAGAATAAAATACCAAGTTAGGTCATCTGGGAAATATGTATTGAATGTAACTCCAAAGTTAGGTCACCTGGGAGACCGCTTGTAGATTTGAATGATTTGATTTGAACGCGTTGATTTTGATTGGTTGATTTATTGTTTTGATTGGCTACCCATGGAGATATTTTTTGCTAATTACCCCTAGGTTAGATCATTAGGGGAAAGTTAATATAAATTGATGAGATGTCGTGTAAACATATTTTTAGTTGTTTTTTTCCCCCAAGTTAGGTCATTAGGGGGAATTGATAGGTTATAGTGTGTGATCGTATTTGTGAAATGTTCAATGAATGTTTCCCCTAGATTATGTCATTAGGGGAGATTGATGGTGAAATGTCATGGTATAAATTGTAAGGTGTTGGATTAACGATGTTTTAATGCATGGTAACGTAAAGGGGATTATAGGGGGACCCCTAGTAATATGCCCCCCTTTCGGAAAAATAGGGAGTAATGAAGCAATGAACTCTAAGTAGAAAGTAATGACAAGAGGATAAAACGTGAATGTAGTTGATAGAAAAGTGTGGTGAAGATAGATAATGCGTGTTAAACATGTACTATATAGTGGTAAGTGGAATTATAAAAATAATTCCACAAACGGGTGTAAATTGGAGTAAATTCTCCCAAAATATAAGCGCAAAATATGGACCTCAGTAAAGGTTGCATGTGAAATGTTCTTATAAATAGTAAAGTGAAAAGTTAACTTATCACTTAATTTGTCTTTGGCGTGAGTGTGAGAGTGTGTTGGGGGTGAGTAGAGATGCCTCAAGTGAGACCATTATGTCCTAGTTGGTTTGACCGAGTGGCGACTGATATAGCATCACATACTACGGTAGAGTTGGTAAGTGCATGATTTTTACAAAATATGTAGGGTGTACTAGGAATTTTAGTTGAATTTTTTAAAATTTATGGTTTTTTATTTTCTTGGCATTTGGGACCCAGAAAAGAGTGGTGAGGTCGCTAGTGACCATTGGGATTAGAGCGCCTAGAATTGGGTGCTAGTGTCCTGCTCTGGGGTGCCCCAGTCCTCCATCTGGGTGCCTTGGTCCATAAAAAAAAATTGTGAATAGTTCTAGGGAATATTTTTCTATTATGTTGAAAGGTTTTATTTGACTGTGTAAGGTGTTCTAACGCTACATTTTTTATTGTTTGGTGTTAAGCAGAGGGATATCCACTCAAGGGAGTTCCACTGTGTTCGACACTTGAACACGTTATTGGGATTGGGATTTTCAAATGACGAGTGGGATGTGTTGGACCGTGCTAGCCTGCGGAATATAGCACGGATGGGGGATGTGCCCCATAATATGCCCATGTTGACTGCATTGTGTGAGATATGGTGTGCTGATACATGCACATTTTGGTTGCCGACACGGGAGATGGTAGTGACACTGAAGGATGTATATCACATACTGCGATTGTCAGTGGTTAGAGAGAGAGTACAAGTTATGGCGGTAGTGGATATGGAGCACTAGATGTGCTCGAATAAATGGTATTTTACAGGGGACCAGGTACCTTCTGAGGCCCATATCAATTTGGATGTGATATTAAAGTCAAGGTTCCTTGATTGTGGAAGTTCATCGCAGTGGTGATAGTTTCATGTATAGTTGTTGAGGGAGGGGGTACCGACATTTTGTATAAGATGCACTTAGCGTATAAAGGAGGATGGCACGAGAAACACATGGGCATGGTATGTGTTGGCCCATATGTACAGGGACTTGTACCAATTCACGTAGGATGAGAATTATGGGGGTATAGGGGCCACCACATTACTACATGTATGGGCATATGAGCATATAACCGTATTGAGACCATTTGTAGGGCCAATAGGGGAGTGGGCTCAACCGAAGATATTTTCTCGACATTGGGTGGATATCCACAGCAAGAAGATGGAAACGGATAGTTTTAGATCCCTGAAATATACGATGGGGTCAGAGTCCATTGTATGGAGGTCATATCGTGATTATGGGGGATGGCTTAAGGATGCTATAGATTTGTGATGTATTCGGAGGACGATGTGGCTAAAGGACCGATTCCCAGGAGTGGCGGAATTATTTCAAGTAGAGAGGGTGCCAAAATAGTTCGGTATGGCTCACGATGTGCCCCCAGAGCCATACATATGGTTACGATCTGTTAGGGCCCCTAAGAGTGCAGGTACTAGGCCAGAGCCCATAGCAGAGTGGTTAATACCACCAAGGCCAGATGTAGTAGACCCAGCAATAGAAATGGTAGATGGTGATGACATAGGGTACATAAAGAACTATCGATCGTGGTGGGTAGTGCATCAGTGGGTACTACTATTTCCAGTGTTTGTGGGTTCTATGGAGTTGCCACCAGGAGGAGCGGATGAGGGAGGTGTCCCTGACCCTGTGGCAGCAGGTGTGGCAGATTGTAAGTATTTATTTATGTTTATATTGTGGTTAATGATTTTTCTATGGTGTGTTGTATGCATTTGACTAACATGAGGTTGTATCTTGTATATGTAGGGGATTCCTATTGGTAGTTGATAGTAAACACATCGATCCTCACATTGACGCGGAATGTGCCTAGCGATGTGATATGTGGAGGGATACTAGAGCGCATAAATAACATTATAGGAGAGAATGCCCACTTATTTGAGTTAGTAGCCATAACAGTAGCGACGTGTATGGTGCTTCTTAGTGAGAGGGATGAGGCATGTGAGGAGACTCGACACACCTAAGAGGCAGTAGGAGGTGGTCCCTTGGCCCAAGATGTGTTCGCGTGATATGTAGATTAGCAGCATCAGTTCTCAGAGAAGAACATGGAGATTACTATGTTACTCAGACAGGTGGAGAATTTTCGGGGCCGCAAAATGTGGCATCAAGTTGGTGGCGAGGCATCTAGTTCTAGGGCTCTCACATTACATGAGAGTGATAGTGATGATGACATTTGATAGTGATGACAGTATATGATGTAGGGGTTATTTCCCCCAGTTAAGAAATATATTTTTGGGATGATGATTGTATGAACGATATATGTATGGACATCTAATTTTGATATATATATATATATATATATATATATATATATATATATATGATATCAATGTTGATATGTGGTGTCTTTATGATATAATGGATATAGTATAGTGCTATGGTTTTTGTGCTAACATGTGTATTTGTATTGTATGTGATGAGTGATGATGTTAGGTATGATAGGTAAGATATGTATGGTGAATGATAATGTAGATAATGAACACAATTAATGAAATATAAGATGAATAAAATATTTATCATGTAGGCAATGTAATGTTGATAAATAGAATAAATGTGGAAATAGATGAATGTATTTGTAATGAATATGTGAAATGGTAACATAATTGAAATAGTATAGGGTGATGAAATTAAGAGGGGGGATTAATGATGCCCTCCAGTGTATGGATGAATAGGCTCATGTAATAATACCCCTCAGTAGTCAAGTATGTTCCACATAAGCAAGAGTGCATCATCAGGGAAGGATTGAGATATGCTCGATGAACGATGGATCACGTGATGAAAGGATCTTAAAAATAAACTATCGACATTAGTGTAAGAACCATAAGAATATAAGTACATCATCGGGGGGTAAGGTGATAATGATCACCTGCCAATGACCAAGACGGCCGGTGGATTCGGAAGTATATGGATTGAATGGAACATGAGTGTATGAACCAAAATGCATGTCATATGGAGTGACTATGGGATATGCAGAAACTGGTGGAAATGCATGGGATGCATGTGATGGATAGTGCGAATGAGGCAGATGCAATGAATATAGAGGTGGAAGAAATGGATGTGGTGGATAGTGTGCATGTGACGGTGGGGAATGCCGAACAAATTGAGTACTAGATGGAGAAGACTCATGGGGTGTACACCTATGTTGTCGTCGTGAATGATATAATGATTGCTTACAAGATGAAAAATATATGCCACCAGTGTCCTCTAATTGTTGTAACCTCTCACGTAAAGCTAGACAATCATTGTCACAATGGCCACTAATATGATGATAATTACAGTAATACTAATCATGTTGACGTTATAAATGGTGTGGAGGGTGGTGTTGGTTGGAAGGAAGATGAGTTAATCACTCATCGAGTAATATCTGCAACACATCATGAGGTCCAACATTAGGTGAAAAACAAAAAGGCTCATGATACTGAGGTCAAGTAGTAGTAAAAGTAACTGGTCTTGGATCCAAAGAGACATGTGTAGGAGGTGTAGGAGGTTGTTGCCTTTTCAATTTGGGTTGAGGTGTAGGTTGCTTTTGGTTTTTGTTAGGAGGTGGAGTAGGAGGAGTACACTTTGTGTGAATTTTAGCTAATGGTGGAGGCTACTGAGGATGTACAACTAGAGGTGTAGGTGGAATAGCGAAGGATATAGGAATTGGAGAAATGTGAGAAGGATCTACTAGAGGAGAAGTAAGAAGGTTATGTTCTAGTTCGATAACCTTGTAACACAAAATTATGAAGTACTCACAAGTTTCATACTGTAAGAATTTGTTTAGAGGAGGAATAAGGCCATGACAAAAGATGAACTGCTTCTCCAGGTCACTAGGGTGAAAGATAAGTTTATGTATACACCTGTTAAAGTGTAAGATGTAATCATGAATAGGTTAAGATGAGTCATGATGCAAAGTACGAATGTGATCATATGTGACCCTAGGACCATTATTGATAATAAACCTACGAAGGAAGGCATCCTCCATGTCATAGAAAGTGCTAATAGAACCATAAGGGACATGAGTATACCATTGAAGTGCATCGTCAACTATACTAAACCGGAAAGCCTTAAGTAAGAGTCTATTGTTAGAATAAGAGGCCATAAGAGTGTGGTAATGTGTAATATGAGCGTGAGGGTGACCAGTACCATTGAAGCATGTAAATTTAGGCATAATCAAATCCTTAGGAAAGGCCGAATTATGAATTTTTTTGGGAACTGGATTACCATGCAAGGAATTGTGTTCTATAGACACATAGTAAGCCCTACTTTCTAAGGTGAGGGAATGGAACTGAGACTGAATTTTACATACAACATGCACGAGGGATAGAATGTTTTGTGATGGAATAGAAGAAGATGGAAACAATGTATTAAGATGTTGAAGCTTTCCATTGTGTGTGATCATGGGTATATCAAGAGGTGAAATTGGAGGCTACGATGCTAAAGATACATGAGGAGTGTGTGTAAAATGAGTTATATGAGATGATGAAGGGGAAGCTTAACCAATAGTATTAAAATTGGGTGAAATGTTGAATGAGGAATTGGCTATAGGTGAAGCGAAAGAAGGAAGCATAGATAAAGTAGGAGCAAAATGAGAAGAAACAATAGAAGGCCGAGGCTCATGCACCACAGTAGAGGAATATTCAAGAGAATAAGAATATGGAAGAGAGGAAGCACTCTCAGGAGTGTAGAAAGAAGGAGACTTCGTAGGAATGAGAGACGGAGTAATATGATCAATTTCAGCTGGAACAGCACTATCAATAGGATCATCAAGGTAATAAGAATGTGCTAATGAAATAGAATTAGAGTTCATAGAAGCACAATGAGAAGTGGTAGGATACATAGGAGTAGCTACAGGAGTGACCGGAGGAGAAGTAGGAGGCATACTAGAGTGTGAATCAATGCCTAATAAGTAATCAATGATACAAAGATCTATAACATCATGTGGCATATCATAAGAATAATGGTAAGGATCACATACAACTGGATGGCATGTCATACAACGAGTGAAAGAAAAATGGTCATCAATGAGGAATATTCCTATAGGAGAATCAGTAGGATTGGTAGGTACTAACACTTGTCCCTTAAGGAGTACTTGTTGATTAGCTTTAGGTGTTGTATCCAGGGGTGAACTATATAAGATCGTAAGCTCAGCTATGATAGCCTCATCGTAAATGGGATTGATGTTAAAATGAGACATGATGATAAAAAGGAAGAAATGCTACTAAAGTAAAAAACAAGGATCCATTGGAAAGTATTTGAATAGTAGGGTTCACCAAAATGATTAACTAAAATAGGGTTTTTTATTTACTATTTTATGAGTTTACCTTAATAGAAATTGAATGTTATATTGAAATGTTGAAACTAAGTATTGTACTTTAATATCTGAATTTATTTGAATTTATAAGAAATGAGAGGGATATGATACTAACCTCAAGTTGACTTACCTCATTATGTGTTGGAGTGTAGCAGATTGGTGTACATATTAGGCAGGCTATGACTGAATGGCCTCAGAAAGGGAAGAAATTGACTATTTGATTGTGTTAAGGCACCTGAGAGGATATTGGGGCACCCCGGGACACCCTAGTCTATAATATGGGTGTTGCAAATTGAAGAAAAGCTTGGGACCTGAATGCAACAGTGTTGCAATACCTCTGGAATACCTTTTCTATTGTTGCGCAAGTGTCGTAATATTGTTGCATGTGTCATTGTAGATGATGTATGAAGATTTACTTATAAAACCTTATCTAAAACATCAATTTCTAAAAAATAAAAATGCATATGAATAGGTCAGACTGACCTCAGTTGCCAAACTAGCGGTCTTACGATTGAGTGATGTACTACATTTTAGACCCAATGTACTTCTATGTGCGTATGTGTGTAATTTTATGCCTAGGATGCCCTAGTGCCAATGATGTGATAATAAGGGGTAATAACTAGATGTAAAATGAAAATGGTAGATGGAATGGGAAGAATACAACCCTTTCCCCTATGCAATATGTGATGTAGATGTAGAATATTCCCAAATGCAGTCCCTTTCCTTAGTAGATAGATGCCCTTGATAGTGAGATGTCATCCTATAATGTAGTAAGTATGTTATGTTTATATAGGGATCTCTTGTTCAAATTTTGACACTAGTGACCCAAAACTGCCAACTATGACTTAAGGGAATGCACAGGGTAACCGTTAAGACCGACCTCGAACAAAGAAATTAAGACCACAAATTATGATGACACAGGTGCCTAAAATCATGGACTAGGCACCCCATTATAACCCTAGGTGCCCTAGAGTAGACCTAAAGATTGCAACTGAGAAAATTACAACACCTGAGACACCCTGAAAGATGCTCAAAACTGGAGAGACAAATGATGACTGAACTAGACAAACAACAATGACGCCTGACAAACTGACAACAAGACTCAGGGATAGGTCAATAGTGAATAATTTTATCACAAAAGATCCATATAAAAAATAACATGCCTGATGGTATTAACGTAATAGTAAGTGTGTGATTTGGTGACTTCAGACTAACCCTGATGGTCACCAGACTGAGTGAGCTTACAACCAAGCATTGCGCTACCTTTCAGACTCCATGTATTTATTGTGTGTAGATACTAAATCACACACTTTGGGTACATTTCTAGGTTCTAGTCACATATTACTATTCATATGATTCCTAAGTGAGAAAAGTAATAATTGACCATTGTCTTTGGCCTCTTTTCTTTCTTTTTGGTTTCCTTCTAGGCCTTACACACCTTATTGTCTAGTCTAACTTTGGATACTTCCTCTTTTCTGAGCCTAGACACCAATGCCAAGCCAGGACAATAGCACCTAGGTGCCCCTGACCTTTTTATATCTTGTTTGCCTATTTTGACCCTCTTCTACCCATTGGGCATCTTGTTTTCTTATGGTTCATCCTTTTAGTGGTTAATTACGAAATTCAAACAATGGAATCATATAATCATAAAGCTATGTGACCATAATAAAGGACAAAGCACTAAGAATCTATTATCACCACATAAGTTTACATTCAAAATCCATTACAAGAGCATTCAAGCATCCATCTCGCTTCGCACAAGGGACAAGGGATTATTATTTCTGTATACATGCATAGCAGGGGAAGTTAATTTTTCCATGCACACATATTTTTACATCTTATACATATAGCTATTACTTTCTATTCAAGTGTGTGTGGCACAAGAGCCACCTAGGGCACAATTCTACATACACATATAACTACATGGAGTCTGAAATATAGTGCAGCACCTGGATCGTAAGTTCACTCAGTTGGGTAACTTTCAGGATTAGTATGAATCCTAATTTGTATCTTTTTTACTTTTAGGATTTGATGTGTTTTGTGGTTTTGCAGGTGCTCTTTCTCTTTACAGGTTTCAAACTGGTTTGGAAATCAGACATCAACACACAGGCGACCAAAGGTGAACATTAGCGAACATCTTACGACCTTGTGAAGATAATTTTCTAAGGTTCTGAGTAGTCACTGGTGCCAAGAGAATGTCTACAATGCCTAGATGCCCCTAACCCTGTCCAGGCACCCCAATCCATCTTATCCTGACACTTTTGAATTTTTTTGGGATTTTTGTGACAGTCTGTATTTTTGTGCCATCAATTCTTCAACTCGGCACACCTCTAAGATCATTGCAAATCAGCTAAGTCTTATTTCCTCCCTCTTACACTTAGGGTTTTACATTTTTCTTTCCTATTTCTTAGGCCGAATTTATACTTCATTGATATATCATTGCATTATGACTTAATTGATATTTAGCATAAAATTCTATTTTTTTAAAATCATTTGGTGAACCTGCGTTCAAATACTCTTGGATCCTTCTATTTCTTCTTTCATGGCTTCTAAAGCTCCTCAATTCCCCTTATATCAATTGATTCAATTACACCCATATTTCCAAGAGGATCTCTGAAATTTTTTACGCACTATCTACCTCCTTTTTGATACACCACCTTCACAAATTAGTTTCATATTTGATCATCTATCTGATGAATCACTTGGTCCTAATGCCTATCAATCTATGTATATTTCAATTCAAGCTTTTCATTCTTTATTTTAAGACAAAATTCAAGCTATGGAATCAACAATTATATCTCTTAAATCTGAAATCCAACATCTTAAGATCGTTTCTCTGGCTCACGCTAGTTATTCTTCTCATACTCATTATATGTCTTCTACATGTGCTTATATCAATGAACCTCAAGTCTTACCATTACTGGCACCTATCAAGTTTTATTGTAATACTAAGCAACATGACATTCTTATTGCACTCCTTAATCATCAGTTAATCAGCTCACCAGCTACTCATTGTTATCCTCCTTATCGACTGGTCAAATATCAAGGTATTTCATTTTGTTCTTATCATCAAATCAATGGACATAATGATAATGATTGCTATGTTTTACAATGAAGAATCAATCATCTTAAGAGTTAAGGTTTTATCTCATTCACTACACAATGTTTTGTTCCATGGTCCTCTCCAATTTTTATATCTCAATGGGTTCCTAAATCTGATTCATCTATGTCTAATGAGCATCATGTCATCACTTCAAATTTTCCTTATTTGGTCAGTCAAGCACCACTTATCCAACTCATTCCAACTACGTTATCACCTCTCAAGGTTTTTCATCCATCACCTCCTCTTAAGTCTTCTTCCACGTCACCACCTCCTAAGAAATCTCCTCTTAAAATCAATACAACACCTCCTCCTCTCAAGTATTTTGCGGCATCATCATTACCAAACAAGCAACCACTCACTAATCAAGACAAGAAATTTTTAGCTGGCCTCTTTTGACTTCCTCCATTCGACCCCGCATCCATCCCTAATTCTACCCACCATTGTGGTAACAGTATAATTCCTTACGATACATGTCACACTCTATCACCATCGTAATTTCTATCTTATGTCATCACGTAATTTTATGTCACTGACATACTTGATGGCATCACGCTTACTCTTCCCCCCATCTAGCATCACCAAGTGGCTATCATTTTCCACTATTACACTTTGTGCTTCATATTTCACATCTTTGATCAATCTTACACCACTCGATACTCTTGTATAGTCATTACCCTATGATGCACTCTCGTGCTACAATTCACACTTGAATATTGAGGGCATACTACATACATGAACCTAACACACCACACACTTCACACTTCATACGTTCATGACATCTATTTCTAGTAGCTCTTATTGTACATATTACACACTGCACACTATACACATTCACCATGCATCTTCATAGCATATACTCTTCCACACTACGCTCATTACCTGATGATGGACTTTAGTTCCATGGTTCATACTCAACTACGGAGGGTCTCAATCTAAAATTAACCTCACCACACTCACTCACTCTCTATGCTCTATGATATGATAATCATATCTTTCTAGCACATAATTCAATCCATTTCCTGATGACGCACTCTTGCTCTATGGTTCATTCTTGACTATTGAGGGGTCATTTATAAATTAACCTCATCTCATGCATAATAATTCAAACTCACTCGGGGGGCACGTTCCTCCTATCATTCTCACTTTTCATTCAATTCCATCTGATCTATAATATACTACATATCGTGGTGGCATTTACTCTTGCTTTCTTATGCTTACATTTACGCTTTGTTACACATGCTAGAAATATATTTTGTATTTCATTATCTTTCTATATACACATGATTTTTCACTTGCCTTTTAGTTATGAATGCATATTTTACATAGATCCTTACACGCATTATGGATGCTTAGAACAGTACCTCTTATCAGTCCTGCAGTGGCTCTTGGGGGAATCTAAATTTCATACTCATCACCGATGTTATTGTTTTGATTTATACTACTTCCTATTAGCACACTACTCTATTGATATATACACGTCTTGACATAATTTTTATCTTTCTAACATACTAACATGTGCTTCATGTGAAACATTTCTCTTGTAGGACTATTTTCCACCATGGTTATCTGCTACTTTTCTTTCCATTTCTTAATATTGTCTACCATTGTTTGCAGGATTTTCGCAATGTCTTGTTTGTTTGCTACTTGTGTGTTTTTTTCCACTTTAGCCTTGATTGTCTTACAAAATTTTGCTCGTGATGACCCATGTTTGAAACCCTCTTTTTGCAATCTATTTTGTCTTCTTGTGTGCTAGTTTACACATGGTTTTCTATATGTGTGTTTATCTTGTTTACACTAACACTTCTTTTCAGCCACTTTGCTTGTGTGTGCCTTGATTTCTACCAAGCACATTTGTTCCCCCTGCAAGGTATCAGTTACAGTTCAATGGTCAGTCCTCCTTTGGGCTACATACTCCTCACAATTTCACATGGACCCCAAATGAGGGGGGAATCATACGGTGAATCAATCACCTCATTCAGTAGTCGACAATCACACTATAACATAGTTCAATACTGGTACAGTACAGTCTTCAATCACATCAAAGGCCCAGAATCTAACTTGGGTCTTCAGCACAGCACAAATACTAGCACCTAGCATTAGACAGTAGCGCATGGGTGCCCTTGACCTTTCCTAGGTGCCTATGACCAGGGACGGTTACACAGTTCTTCTCATATCAGTACAGTTTTTTACATTTTACATAGCAGCTTTTATAGTATAGGCACAGTCCTTCAAAACTCACCATGCATTTTTTCACCTTTTTTTATTATCACGTTGGATTGAACTGGATTGAAATAGATCATATTTGAACACACCATCTGTAGTGGTATTTATACTTTAGGAAACAGTCATAGATTAGACAACAACACTAGAATTTTCTCCCTACACTTCTTCCACACTTGGCGCAGTTGGTGTGAGATCACTAGAAAAACTCATTCTTCTATAGCATTTTAAGGATCTTTTCTACACTATTCACTCATCACTGATTAGGTGCATGTTGATGCATAATCACAACACCTCTGAATGTATGCAACTCAATGGGTTGAGACTCTCAGTATGATTGCATAACATGGAGCTTCTCCCAAAGTGTGGGACTTTGTGAATCGGGAGAGCTCTCCGAATGAAGGCTAGTTCATATTCCTTTGTTCAGGTGCACACATTCATATTATAGAGGATCTATTCTAATACCTACACTAACTTTCCAAGGAGACAAGGTTAAGGATACATAAGAAATAAAAGCTAAACTAACAAGGGTGATGCACCAAAGGAATGTTGAACACCTGCTTTGCAATTAAACACAAACCATTAAACTATAACACAACCACCATGCACAGATAACCAAGATTGCAATGAGAGATCAAGAAGATATAATGAACATAAGAGAGGGTTGAAATCATCCACAGCCTTATACTATTGCTCCAAATATTTGATACAGTGCATTACAATGGCCAAGAGGAAAGATTACATTTTACAGTTTGAATGGGAGGTTCAAGCTCCACAAATCCACTTTCAGAAAGAGAAGAAGGGAGAGTGCAAAACAAGAATGTCCAACCTTTAGAAAATTGCCCCTCCTTACAATATATAGGAAGAATAAGAGAGAAAGGAGGGAAGAATTTGAAATCCTACTCCAACCACCCAAGAAAATGCATTGAATTCACCTACTCTAACCACCCCAAAAATGCATTGAATTCACCTACAAAATTGATGGGTTCCATGACACAACTCATGCCTTCATTAATGTTCTTTTTGAGCAAGAAAGGAAGACCAAACCTCATTATAATGGTAGGTGAGAAGCTTGATAGCCTCAAAAATGGTGGAATATAATTAAAATTCTTCATTAATGGTGGTAGGTGAGTAGCAGACATTGAGAACTTTCCAAAAAGTCCTCTCCCACTCAAATCCGAGCTTCCACTTGAAATATATGGCTATCTGAAGGTTAGGGTCAGGTGTTTAATGCAGGATCACAATATTTAAATCCATGCAAGATCCACGTGGTAGCCCCATGCGCATCTTAAGATTTCACTCCCTCCTTTCACTCTTGAAGTCAGGTTGATTAGACACTTGGCATCTTCCGTGAGCCTTCCCTGCTCTCTTTGTGTTTTAGCTAAGTCCCTTCTATTTGGCAGAGCACTATGTCTAACCCTAAACACATGGAGGGTTGGCACTTGTTTGGGACCTGATTTTTGGGTATACCTTTGAATTTGCACTGAACTGACACATGGATCTTTCCGCTGGCCTTCCCATATTTAGAATTTTTAACGTTCAGTTCTACCTTTTTTGGAATCTGACCACATGGCAAGCCTACGCTCATTTAGGGACATACACTAGATTTTACTTTTGAAGTTATGTTGAGCTGACACTTGGCACCTTCCACTATTTCTTAGACCTTTTCAACAGCCAGTGCAACTTTCTCAGGCCCTAGACACGTGGAGAGCCCTCTCTCATTTAGGGACCCCACTTCGGACTTTACCTTTGAAGGTGTGCTGATAAAGCACGTGGAGGCTTCCGTTGACCCTTTTGTACTTAGCTGATTTGGGCTTTGAGTGAACACTGCCTTTCTTGATTTTTTCTTTGGGTGAGTAAAGGGCCCCACTATGATATAATGCCAAAATATCTTTTCATGTGGGACCTTTATAGTTACCTCCTGAAGTTACAACGGTGGGACACTTGGCATCGTCCGCGAGCCTACTATGTGTTGAGATCCACGTGGGGGTCAAGTGCATTTCTGGGGTCTCCACTTTTGTTGCACCTTTTAAAAATGTGTCAAGCTGACACGTGGCACCTTCCATGGCTCTGTTTCTTTGCTTCAATTCGACTCACTCTAGGCTTGATTTTCTTCAACATTTCCATTGCCATTCATCTTCTGACCTTGCTTCTCCATCGTCAAGCCTTCCTACCACTTGATTTCTTGGGATTTAATGTGAGATCATATGACTGAACTAGCCTCTCCATTTCTCTTGTGTAAGGTTTTGTTCGATCAATTTTTCCTGAGGGGAAAAATTGGATAACAATTTGGTGACTCGCGGGGTCACCTTCCTTCTAGGTGGAAAGATCAGTTACCTTGAAGTATCCATTGGACACAGAATCATAAATGATAACCTGATACTGATCTTGTTCCTGAAACCTCGAGCCTAACTATTTGTAACCTGTTGGCCCTTAACCTTCTCCACCGCTTGCACTCTCAATTTTCATAAGAAAATCTTGAAGGTGAGATTTCTGAGCGTAGAAAATTGTCTTGACCTGGAGCATTCACCTACTTCTAGAAATGGACTGTAGGCACACATTCACTTGGAGGCACACTGAATGCACAATGATATGACCTTGGAGCAACAAAACCTATTCCGAATCACTTAGGGAAATTGAAACCTATACTACAACAAGACAATGTGCACACGCACTTAGAGTAATTGAAACCCTAGGCTAATATTTACAAGGATGAAACCTTCCTTTTCAATAGCAATGTTTAATATGGATCCCGTTAACCGGAATTGGAAGTTCTTCTCCATCCAATGTAGATAATTAGAAGGCATTGCTACTTTTACATCCTATGACCATGTAGGGGCCACTCTAAATGGCATCAAACTTTGAATGCCTTCCTGGTTTTCCCCAATCTATATCCCACTTTAGAACTAAGTCCCCTTCCTAAAAGTTCCTTGCTCTTGATTTTTTGTCAAACCATCTCTTACTTAAAGCTTGATCCTTTTCCATTGTTTGAACTACATGTTCTTTGATCTCTTCCAGTTCCATCAGCTCTGCATACCTAGCCTCCATTGGTTCAAACTCAGATAATTCCAATTGCTTCATGAATTCTAATGTGGGAAGCTCTAATGATATAGGAAACACTGCCTCTTTCCCATAGACTAACTTATAGGGAGAATTACCTATTGACCTCTTTGGTGTGATCCTGTTAGCCCACAATGCTGATTTGAGCTTGGTATGCCATGTCCTTTTATTTTCATCTAGATTCCTTCTGATGATTCTTAGAAAATTCTTGTTCGTGGACTTTTCCTGCCCATGTTCCTGTGGGTAATAATTTGAAGAGGTTCTCAAGTAGATCCCATTCTTCACATCCCATCTTGTGATCTTGGAACCTATGAACACCAATGCATTGTTTGATATGATAGTGGCCGGTAATCTGAACCTAGTCACTATCCCTTCATAAAATTCTAGTATGTTAGACTTGTTTACTTCTTTGAGTGCTATCACCTTGGTCCACTTGGTGAAATAGTCTGTTGCTATGAGAATCCACTTGTGGCCTTGCCTTAAGTTTGGATTGATGACCCCAATGAAGTCCAATCCCCATAGCATGAATGGTTGGTCAACTGAAATTGAGTGCAATGGGATTGATGTTAATCTTTCCTTGCCTGTGAAGAATGCGCATTTTTTACGCGTCTTGATCCAAGTGTAACAGTCACTAAACATTGTGGGCCAATAATAACCTTACTTCATTATCTTGAGAGCTATTACCTGTGGAGAAAAATGACCTCTGTATTCTCCATCATGAAACTCTTGTAACAATCTCTCAATTTGATATGTTCTAATGCATCTCAATAGAACATCATTGATGTCATTCTTAAACAAAACACCATCAACAAGCACATACGGAATGGCTTGCAATCTGAAGTATCTCCTCTTTTCTTTTCTCATTTCTAGAGGGCATAGGCCTATTTTTAGGAAGTGTATCATATTTTGAGTCCAACAAGGGATAGACACCTCATCATTTGTTGGTTCTTGACCATCTTGTAGTACCAAAACAACCCCATTTTCCTTACCTTCTTCAGCTTGTTGACTTGACGTCGGATATTTACATAACCCCTTCCCATAGACCCGCTTAGTGACTTTAATCTCAATGTCATATTCCATGACACGAGTGATCCATCCTGCACATTTCTCATTTAGATCTTTGTTCAAAAGGAAGTCTTTCACTCCCGCATGAGAGACCAACAACTAAATTTTAGTGTTTGAGACAAGGTTCTTGAACCTCTTCAAGCTCCTGATTACTACAAGGATATGCTTTTTGATGAAGGAGTATCTCTCTTCATAGTCCTCCAAACATTGACTAAAAAAGGCAACTGGTTGTGTAGATCCCTCTTTGTTTTTTTGCACTACGATTGTAGAAATTGTGTCCCCAGTGCCAAAGGCATAGAGCATGAAGTCCTTGGAGAAGTCTGGATTGATGAGAGTTGGAGCTTAGGATATAGCCTCTTTGATGGCTTCAAAAATTTATTTTCCCTCAGTTTTCCACCTAAATGCCATGCTCTTCTTCAACATCAGTGTTATTGGCTTCACAAGAGTGGAAAAATTTGGCACAAACCTATGAACAAAATTGATCCTTCCTAGAAAGCTCTGAAGAGCCTTCTTAGGGCTTGGTAATGGCAATGCTCGAATTGCTTCAACTCTTTCTGGGTCGATCGTCAATCCTTCCTTTGACATAATATGGCCTAGGATATTTCCTTCATGATCTAGGAATATGCATTTTTTGGGATTTAATGATACCCCAAATCTCCTACATCTTTGAAATACCTGTCTCAGATGAAAGAGGTGATCTACTACATTTTTGGAGAACACAGTGATATCATCAAGATATATTAGTACTATTTTGTTAATCAACCCCTTGAATTCCATGTCCATTTCCCTTTGGAAAGTGGCTCCGGCATTAGACAATTTGAATGGCATCTTCCTGTAGGCATAGGTGCCCCACTTAGTGGTGAAATTCATTTTGAACTGGTCGTCTTCTTTTACCATTATCTAATTATACCCCAAGTAGCCATCGAGGAGGGAAAATATTTCCAAGCTGGATACCACTTGTAAGATTTGTTCCATTGAAGGAAGTGGGTAATGGTCCTTGAGAGATGCTTTGTTCAAGTCTCGAAAGTCCACGCACAACCTGATTTCTCTACTCTTCTTCCTGATTGGTACTAAGTTTACAACCCAGATTGAATGTTTGATTAGGAATATAATGCTTTCCTCTAATATCTTGTTCATCTCTTTCTTCATAAGAGGTTCAATGTGTGGGTTGACTGGTCTTTGCTTCTTCCTGATGGGCTCAGCATCTAGATCATACTCTATTGTATGTTGTGCAAAATTTGAATTGAATTCTTGTAGGTCCTCATAGCTCCAAGAAAAGACATCTGGAAACTCTTGGAAAAGTTATGTAAACTCATATCTCTCTTGTTCAGTGGCCAGCTTACCAATTTGGATTTGTCTTTCCTTCCCAAACAAAAATAGGTTCTGAATCATCTCCCTTGACCTTAATGTTCACTTTCTCTTTACGAAATTGGTCGTTAGGATTGAATATTGACTCCAGTGTCACCAAACCTCTGGGAAGCTTGTTGGTCCGTAGTTGCACTACTTGATCCCCGTACTACTGCTCTAATTTATCTTGATTACTATATGAGAATTCAGCCTCTTCTTACAAGAAATTGATGATCTGTTGATCATTCTCAAACACCTTCCATCTTGTGTTATTGTCTGGAAATGTTGGCCTTACAATCACATGGATATGTGGTTGTGTTTTGTCTCTTTTGATACTGTCAACCACATCAAATGTTTCTCCAACTACCACAAGCCTATCTGTAGATTCATTCTTCTTCCTGGGTATGGACACAATGTTGAAAGCTTCAAAGTCTTCAATTAGGTCCCATACCCTATTTTTGTAGCTCTTGAGTAGGTCATTCTTTACAACATGTTGCCCCCTGACCTGATTGATGATTAGCTCACTATCACCAAATACTCACAAATTCTTTATGCCTCTTTTCCTGGCCCAATGAAGTCCATGAATTAAAGCCTCATATTCAGCTGTGTTGTTTGAATAGGAAAATTGAAAACAAAACATTGAATAATACTTGATGTTATGTGGTGAAACTAACAATGCACCTCCTCCAGCACCTTGTTTGCTTCTTGAACCATCGAAATATAGTTTTCATACTTCATTTTTTATCTTTTTGGTCTAGATTGGTTATGTTAGGGAGAGGATGGTTCTCTTCATGCAAACAATAAACACCCATTTCAGATTCTTCAATTTCCTTATATGGGTTGAATGCATGCCCTTTGTTTGCCCATTCATCCAGAGTTAAATCTGGGATACCCTTGACTTTAGTACATGTTTCTAGATCATTCAAACACTCTTCCTGATCAAAGGCTAAGCAATTCACATTGATAGGACTTGGTGCATGAGGCTCAATGTGGAAGTTGGTAATCGGTTCTGACTTGATGGTTTCCTTTGCTCCATATATTGTTCTAAATAGCATGTGTGACCAATCTGCAGATAGATATCCACCAATTTTGGTAGTGAAGTCCCTTGACAAGCACAATACAAAGAGTGGTGGTAAGTTTATGACTGATACATCTTACAAGATGGGGGACATGTATGCAATGTGAGGCTAAAATCTTTGTTTACTCCAACTGTTGTTATCATTGTCCCATCCAATTGCACCACACCTTTGGAGATGACTTCATATTGAAGAACTAGTTGATCAGCTATTTGTTTCAGCATGACTGAGCTACTTGCTCCTTAATCAATCATGCAATTATGTACTAACTTATCTCCAATGATCAATGATATATAGAATGGAGGGGGCTTAAAATTTTTACCTTGGTGGCCTCCTTGATTTTCTCCTTGTCGAGCTGCATTAATAAGCACCTTTTCTTGTTGATTTGGTGGTTAGTTTGACACTAACCAATTTTCCATAGCAGCTTTCAATAGGTCTCTTTGTCCTGGGATAGCCAATGACTCCCACATGGAAATGTTCACATGTTTTTTGTTCATCTGATCAATAATGTTGAAGGGGGATGAACTATCCTTTTGTTTCCCCTTACTTGGCACAACCTTATCGAAAGGTTAAACATGCACATGTGCTACTGCAGAGGCTGTCTTGGGCTGATTTTACACATTTGGGACTGAATTTGGTCCACTAATTCCTTTTTTTGTAGGAGTGGGATGAGAAACAGCTGGATAAGATAGTTTTCCCTCCTTAATGTTTCTTTTCTTTGACCGTGTGTTGTCAACTATACCCTGAAAAGGGGGTTGATTAACTCCATAGAAGTCTTAGGTGTGCTAATTGGCCAATGTGGTTTCCGTTAGAGGTGCCTCTTGCTGAGTTTCATGTTGTTGATTTCCCTCTTGACTTGTTTCTTGGGATACACCAATGGTCTGTACCATCAAGGCCTGGTTCATTGCATCGTTGAAACACATTGATTGATTATGAGGTAGATTACAAGGGTAACACCAGTCATACTCATGTGCCTTTTTTTTTTTGTTGGAACCAAGGCCCTCGATGTTGAAGCTATATTTGGATCATATGGTCATAATGGCCTGGCAGCTTGAGGTTGTCCTTGGTTCTAGTTTTGATTTGCAACCTGAGCTGGTGGTCTATTTTACTAATATAGAGTCTAGCTTGATACTGATTTTGAGGCTGATATGGCCTAGAACTTTGAGCTTATTATATCTTGATAGTCACTGGCTCATTTCCTAGGTTCTGTAGTTCTTTCATAACCTCTTGTAGCTCTTTTGAGGTGCTTGAAGAAGTAGAAGCCTCACTATTAATTTGACTCCTAGGGGCTGGAATGGGATTCAATTCTAGTGTTTGACTAGTTTTAGGGGCTCCTAGTTCTTGATATAGAGACATAGCTGGCCTAGGTTTGAGTTTACCAGCTTGGATCAAGCAATTTTCAGCTCTGATAGCATTATTATAGGTTGTGGGTATAGTTATGCCTCCCATTGATTGAATCATCATGGCAATATCAGAATTTAACGCTTTAAGGAAGTATAGAAAAGAACCTTCAACTATTGGTCTCACTGCCATTGGAATCCTATCCCACATCCACTGGAGGTTGAAGTTGACGTCAGTTAACTGTTCATTAGGATCCCTCTTGATTTTTGTTAGTTGTTCCAATAAAGACAAGTTATCTCCCTTTTCTCCAAATTGATTATGGAGAGTTGTGCATAAATGGTCCCAATTCTGGATGGATCTCGCGGTTAGACTTCTGAACCACTACAAAGTTTTACCTTTAAAGGAGGATGCCAACAACTTGACAACAATGTCCATTTCAGAAATTTCATGGATTACACCGATATTTGCAAATGTCCTGGATATGATCAAGTGGAGTTTTTTTGGTTCTCTCCAATAAAATGTGGAATGTTCTTCAATGCTACAATTGGAACTGGATTTTGTGCATTGAGAGCCAGTGGGCTACTTCCAGTGAAGTTGATGTAGGGGTTGGGTTGTGCCATCCTGATTGGTCAAAGAACTCTAGTTGATTGAATGAAAGGCCTACCAGGTGGAGGTGTTGACAATGTCCTGTTTGGTGGAGATGGAGACCTTTGAGCTCTTCTTCCCCTTCTTGCTCTATCTGGGGATAAATGTAGATAGAAAAATAGCCCCTCTTCTCTAGTTCTTGACCTTGTTTGTATTCTTCTCATGAACTTGATAAACTTGGGCTGCTGAAACCACTGGATTTGAGTGACAGAGTCACCAGATGTGTTTCTCCAAAGCCTCTAAAGGCTGGAAGTTTACCAAGACACACACCCAATCTTGATAACACTGAAATATTGACCTTTGGTCCCACCGGGCATGCCAAAACTATTAATGGAGAATCACAGCACCCCTGAATGTTTGCAACTTGATGGGTTAAGACTATAAGTTTGATTTCATAACATGGATCTTCTCCCAAAGTGTGGGACTTTGTGAATCAGGAGAGATCTCCAGATGAAGGCCAATTCCTATTCCTCTATTCAGGTGCACACATTCATATTGCAGAGGATCTATTCTAAAACCTACTCTAACTTGCCAAGGAGACAGGGTTAACGAGACACAAGAAATAAAACCTAAACTAATAAGGGTGATGCACCAAAGGAATGTTGAACACCTGCTTTGCAATTAAACACAAACCATTAAACTATAACACAACCACCATGCACAGATAACCAAGATTGCAATGAGAGATTAAGAAGATACAATGAACATAAGAGAGGGTTGAAATCATCCACAGACTTATACTATTGCTCCAAATATTTGATACAGTGCATTACAACAGCCAAGAGGAAAGATTGCATTTTACAGTTTGAATGGGAGGTTTGAGCTCCAAAAATCCACTTTTAGAAAGAGAAGAAGGGAGAGTGTAGAACAAGAATGTCCAACCTTTAGAAAATTACCCCTCCTTACAATATATAGGAAGAATAAGAGAGAAATGAGGGAAGAATTCAAAATCCTAACTCCAACCACCCAAGAAAATGCATTGAATTCACCTACTCTAACCACCCCAAAAATGCATTGAATTCACCTACAAAATTGATGGGTTCCATGACACAACTCATGCCTTCATTAATGTTCCTTGTTGAGCAAGAAAGGAAGACCAAACCTCATTATAATGGTAGGTGAGAAGCTTAACAGCCTCAAAAATGGTGGACTGTAATTAAAATTCTTCATTAATGGTGGTAGGTGAGTAGCAGATGTTGAGAGCTTTCCAAAAATTCCTCTCCCACTCAAATCTAAGCTTCGAGTTAAAAGATATGGTTGTTTGAAGGTCAGGGTCAGGCGTTTAATGTGATCTCACAATATTTAAATCCATGTAAGATCCACATGGTATCCCCGCGTGTCTTAATATTTCACTCCCCTCCTTTCACTCTTGAATTGTGCATGGATTGGACACTTGGCATCACCCACGCAGGCTTGCTCTAATTTCTTCATGTGTTTTGGCTAAGCCCCCTTCTATTTGGTGGGGCATTATGTTTAACCCAAGACACGTGGACGGCCAGCACTTGCATTTGGGGTCTCCGCTTTTTGGATTTAACCTTTGAAGCTACGCCAAGACTGACATGTGGCACCTTCTGCGTTGGCTTTATTGCTGTACTTCAAACTTTTCAACTGGTCAGATGCAACCTATCTTCAGACTTTGACCATGTGGTGAACCTACTCTTGTTTAGAGAACCATCCTTTTGGATTTTACCTTTGAAGTTACGTCGAGCTGATACGTGGAGGCTTCTGCTAATTCTTAGACCTGTGCAACTACCAGTGCAATTTTTCCAAGCCCTAGACACGGTGCAGAGCTTTCTCGGGCTCATTTGGGGTCTCCCGCCTTCAGACTTTACACTATATCAAAAATGAGCTGATGAATCACGTGTGGAGATTTACTCTCTGCTAGCCCTTTCTTCATTTACGTAACCAATTCACGCCTCGAGTTAACACTGCCTTCCTCCATTCGTTCCTCTTGGGTGCAGTAAAGGTCCCCACTATAAATAATGTCAAAAACCCTTTCTTTGGGTGGGACCCTTGTACTTAGCTCCTGATGTCGCGATGGTGGGACACTTAGCATTGTCCGCAAGCTTGCTATGTACTGACATCCATGTGCGGCAATCAAGTGCATTCCTTGGGGTCTGTGCTATTTGTTTCACCTTTTGAAAGTGCACCGAGCTGACATGTGGCTAACCCTCCTCGTAACTATATTTCTTTTCTTTGAGTCAAAATCGCTCTCGGGCTTGATTTTCTTCAGACATTTCCATGGCCATTCATCTTCCGACCCTTCTTCTCCATTATCGAGCCCTCCTGCCACTTAATTTCTTGGGATTTAATGTGAGCTCGTACGACTGAACCAGCCTCTCCATTTCTCCTGTGCAAGGTTTTATTTGATCAATTTTGCCCAAGGGGAAAAATTGGATAACAATGCACATTTCCTTTTCATATTTTACACACTCTTACATAATTTTATACACATTTTTTCACACGTTTGGATCAAACTTTTCATATACACATATTTGACTATTATTTTGCTCTTCTCTTTTGTAGGTTTATCCTTATCGGAAGCAACAGTCACATCATCAATCATCAAGATAAATCAATAACAGGTACAACATGACATCGTACACTCATACGCTTTCAGCTCTTGGGTCACTTCCTTTTCTATATCTTCTATCCTTCATTTTTATCACTCCATGCTTTTTCTTGTCTACTAGGCACGCTTTTCGCCATCAATCTACATGGTTATGAAAAATGCATCTCTTATCTAGTTTATGTTATCAGGTATTCACTTAACAACATAAATGGGGGGAAATGTAGACACTAAATCACACACTTTGGGTACATTTTCAGGTCCTAGTCACATACTACTATTCATATGATTCCTTAGCGAGAAAAGTACTAATTGATGACTGTCTTTGGCCTCGTTACTTTCTTTATGGTTTCCTTCTTGGCCTTAGACACCCTATTGCCTAGTCTGACTTTCGATACTTCATCTTTTCTGAGCCTGGACACCAGTGTCCAACCAGGACGCTAGTGCCCCTGTCCCCTGTGGGTGCCCCCGACCTCTTTATATATTGCTCACCTCTTTTGGACCTTGTTATCCCAAATTCATCCCTCAAGGCAATTTGGATAACTTGCATATTTTCCTCATGCTGGAGAAATTTGAATTGGTTCGAGGCCCAAAAATCAGGTTTTGGGGGGTTCCCTTTGACTCTTCTCTATCTTCCCTGTCTAAGAAAAATTCAAGGAGATAGAAAAAATTACAAAAATTCAAAAAATACGGCCTGTGCTAGTATATTGCAAAAAAATCAGATATTTTTGTCCCAGGCCGCACTCGGGACGGCAGGACAGTCAGGACCCGCATTACTAAAATTGTCGCAAGTAGTTCAAATGAGAAAAATTAGATAAATTTGGTCTAGGCGGTCCACGAGACATCGGGACACGAGTTCGCCTCACCGCACCAAGAGTAAATCGACAAAGTCAAGTAAATCTATCATGGGTGGTCCGTGGGAAGTTGGGACAGTCGAGACCTGAAATTCCGAAATAGCCAATCATAAAGGGATGCAGGTGGAGCGGAAGTCAACGACCCTCATCGCCCAGTCAACGGCAATACACGCAGGCTCTAAAATGCCGAAAAGGTCGATTACAAAGGAGATGCGGCGAATGTAGAGGTCAACGGCCCCGAGGGGCCCGGTCAACTGAGGGACAGACGAGACATCAAAAGCCAAAATCGTCACACAAAGAGGGAATCGAAAAAAGAGGAGGTTTTTGGCCCAAGTCGCACAAGGGACATCTGGGACACCAACACCTGATTTCACCAAAATAGCCGCATACAAAGAAAAACTCAATGTTTGACCCTCCCGAACTTCAAACGACCATAACTTTTGACCCCGAGCTCTGATTTTCATGAAATTTGACTTTCTGAAATGAGCACAACGTCCTCTATGCTAAAAAAAATTGAATTTCTTAATTTTGATAAGGGTAGATATATGAAAATAAATGAAACATATTCAGCTCCAGTAAAGTCAATGCTCATTCCCGTTAAATGACATAAATGTCTGGCAGACCCAAAATAGCTGCCCACACTCAGGAGGCCATAACTTTTTCATTTTTCAACGAAAACGTACAAAATGGGTACCGTTGGAATCATAGTTCTGAGACTGATGCACATAAATTAAGAAATTTGGAATTTTATGAACTATCAAAGGTGAGTTTGCAGAAAATGTGCCTAGTTTAGAACAATGTTTTATTTGGTAGCTGGGATGCATTAATGAAGCATGGGATAACATATTTCACTGCTGAAAGTTATGGGATAGTATGGGAGGAATTTTTCAAGCAACATAACATCATTTCACTCCATTTATTCCCTCTTGCAAGTTGTTGAAGGATAGATTTCAGGATTTTCATTTTCCCTCTCTCTCTCCTCAAATTTTTATAAATTGGAGTGTTGGGCTCATTGTAAAGAGAGATAGTTTTGAGTAGCAAAACTCTCATCAAAATATTTTTTTGAAGCCAATGTGTTGCAGGCCCTTCTATTGGACTCTTTGTATAATGATCCAGGCCCTTATTCTATAATAGATTGGATTGTGCATATCAATGAAGCAATAAATATAAGTTTGTGGATACTTCTTCCCCTGCTATGTTTGTTTGCATTCTTATTTCCCTTTCGAACTTATTAATATATATTGTGTCTATTTTATACTCTACAGGGATCCATTCTCATTGTGCATGTATGGAATATTGTTTTGAATGCATTTGTTGGAATGTGGAGAATTGTTTCCACCCCTTCTAGTATGCACTTTGTTTCTATTTTTCACATATTGGATCCTATTCTCACATCCCCCTTTTCTAGTGTATCACCGCTTTAGTGTAGGAATTTTTTCATGCACTCTCTCTCCCTGGTCCCTCGAAAATTTGGATTAGGAAAATATTGTTTTTCCTGTATTAGAGTAGATTGTGGCAAGTGGTTTAGGAGCAAGAACTAGCTTTCTCTGGAGGTCTATCTCAAGTAGCAAGTCCCACAACTTGGAGATAGTACCTATGTTATCCAATCACACAGTGAGTTCAAGTACACACACTTTTTCAAACTGTAGGGTGTTGTGATTTGGAGATAACATGCCTCTTCTAGCCGTTAGGCATCTTGTTTTCTTATGGTTTGGTATTTTAGTGGTTAATTACTAAATTCAAACAAGTGAAACATATAAATATAAAGCTATGTGACCATAATAAAGGACCAATCACTAAGCATCTACTATCACCACCTAAGGTTGCATTCAAAGGCCATTATAAGAGCATTCAAACATCTATATAGCTTCACACAAGGGACAAAGGACTGTTATTTCTACATACGCGCATAGGAGGGGAAGTTCATTTTTCCATGCACACATCTATTTACATATTCTGCATCTAGTTATTTCTCATTATTCAAGTGTGTTTGGCACAATAGCCACTTAGGGCACAATTCTACACACACACGTAGAACTACATGGAGTCTGAAATGTAGTACAGCACCCGGATCATAAGTTCACTCATTTGGGTGACCTCCGCGGTCATTCTAACTCCCAATTTTCATATTTTTATTTTTAGGATTTGATGTGTTTTAGGGTTTTGCAGGTGCTCTTTCTCTTTGTAGGTTTCATATAGGTTTAACGGTCAGAAAGCAACACAAAGGTGACCAAAGGTGAATATTAACAAACATCTTACTACCCTGTAAATATATTTTTTGAGGTTCTAAGCAGTCACTAGTGCTCAGATAATGTCTACAGCGCATAGGCACCCCTGACCCAGTCTAGGCGCCCTAGTATAGCTTATCCTGACACTTCTGCATTTTTTTGGGCTTCATTATGATAGTCTGTATTTTTGTACCATCATTTCTTTAACTTGGCACACCTCCGGGATCATTTTGAATCAGCTAAGTATTCTTTTCTCCCTCTTGCACTTAAGGTTTTACATTTGTCTTGCTTATTTCTTAGGCAAAATCTGTACTTCATTGATATATCATTGTGTTGTAACTTAATTAGGATTTAGCAATTATATTTTTGTTAAATTAGTGTGAGTGTGTGTGTGAGAATTGTGCCCTAGGTGTCTCTTATGCAAGATGTACTTGATAGAGAACAATAGCTAGATGTAGAAATGTAGATAGATGTGTGGATGGAAAAATAAACTTCTCCTCCTATGTGTGTATGCATAAAATGCAATCCCTTATCCCTTGAATGAAGCTAGATGGATACTTTGATGCTCTTGAAATGCCTTTGGGTGCAATCTTAGGTGGTAGTAATAGATGCTTAGAGCTTGGTCCTTTATTATGGCCACATAGCTTTATATTTATAAGACTCCATTGCTTGAATTTCATAATTGACAACTAGAAGGCCGACCCATAATAAAATAATATTCCTAAAAGATAAAATATGCCCAAAAGGAGTGAGTAAAGTAAATAGAGGTCAGGGTGCCTAGGTGCTAATGTCTTGAATTGGTGTTGGTGTCCAAAGTCATAAAATGTAAAGCAATAAATTATCGATTGGGTTATAGGGTGTAAGAGGGAAAAAAGAAGACATGAAACAAAAACAAAATGCCTGAGATATATGTCAATTAATAGTTTTTTCACATAGGAATCATATGAATAGTAATATGTGATTAGGACCTAGAAATGTACCCAAGGTGTGTGGTTGAGTGAATAATTGATAACATAAAGTAGATAAGATATGTGTACCTGATAACCATGTAGATCAATGGTGAAAGTGTATTGAGGAGACATGAAAAAGTGTGGAATGATAAAAAATGAAGAGTGGAAGCTAAGATAGGAGAGAAGAGGTGACCCTAGGGTTGAAAATCGTAATGTGTGTACCATGTTGTTCCTGTTTTTGTTATCCCACTTGTGTTGTGCTTGAGATTGATGCTTCTTATAAGGACGTACCTGTAAAAAGAAGAGTAAAAGAGTAGTCAAAGTCATGTTTATGAAAAATTCGATCCAAGTATGTAAAAGTATGTAAAAATGTGAAAAGGAACATTTGCACCTAATCGATGATGATTAAAAAGGATATAAGGTGTCCTAAAATGCTAAAGGAGAAAAAAATTTTGGGGGTGATCTCATGCCAAGTACATTTTTTTTGGATGATCTCACACTAAGTGCGAGCTTTTTAGGTGATCTGACGCCATGACAGAAGAGTTTTGGGGAGAAAGGTCTAGTGTTATTATCCATCCCTAACTGCTTCCTAAAATTTATACAACACTACGAATGGTGTGATCTTTATTCATTCATGTTCACTCCATTTTCATCCAACAAAATAGAAAATAGAGAAAGAATGCATTCTTATTACTAGAGGATTGTGCTTGTGTTGTGTAAACTGCAAAAAACTACGTTGATATAATAAAATGATTATAACTTCCCCTAGTCATAGGCGCTCAGGAAGGATCATGAGCTTATGTCTGTATTTGGGTGTTGGCGTCTCTATTGTGCTGATGACCCAAGTCATATTTTTATCCCTTTCTGTAATTGTATCCTACTCTATTCTTATACTGTGCAAGTCTGAACTGTGACTATGTAATACTAAATGGGGTGATTATTTCACCTAATGTATGCTCCCCTTGAGTGGGGTACATGCACCGTCACTAAGAGGATGTGGCCCAAAGGATGGGACCGGATGCTAATCTAGAACTAATGCCTTTTAGGGGGAAGGGAATGTGCATGGTAGAAACCAAAGCAGGTGTAAACAAATTGGCTAAAAAAATGTGTTAGTGTAATCAAGACAAATATGCATATAGAAGACAATGTAGACCATAAAAAATGGATTTCAAATATGGGACATCACTCATAATGTTACAAGATAATCATGATTGAATCAACCAAAAGCATACAAGATATGAACAAGTAATACATAGGACAAGGCCTAAAAATAATAACATATAATAAAATACAAGAGCAAGCAAAGTGTAATAGACAACCATGGTAGAAAATAGTTCATGTAATGCAAATGTTGCACATGAAGCACCCATTAGCATGTTAGAAAGATAAAAAAACATGTCAAGACATGTATATATCAATAGAGTAGTGTGCTAGTAAGAATAAGAAGTAGTATAAAATGAAACAATAACACATGTGACGTGTACGAAAGTAGATCCCCCCAAGATCCATTGTGGGAGTGGTACAAGGTACAGTTCCAATCATATGTGTTGCGTGTAAATATATGTACAAAGTATGCATTCACAACTAGAGATAAAATGAATGTGAATGTGTATATGATAAAGATAATGACATATAAGATATATGGCTAACATAGTAAGCAAAGTGTAACATGTGAGTATAAGAAAATAAGAATAATTACAACCAATATATGAAACATGTTGTCAGTATGAATGGAATGGAATGAAAAGTGAATGATAGGAGTTGTATGTTACTCGGGTGAATGTGAATGAGTATGAGATGAGGTTTATTTATAAAATACCCCTCAAAAATCAATAATGAACCATAGAACAAGAGTGTGTCATCATGAAATGGTTTGAATTGTGTGCGCTAGAAAAATAGATCGTGAAGTATAGAGCATAGAGTGTGAATGAGTGTGGTGAAATTCATTTTAGATTTATACCTTTAGCAGCTGAGTATGAATTGTGTAACTAGAGTGTGTCTGATGTAGGAGCATCAAACCATTTCTTCTAAGCTATTTATTTTAGTCAAAAATCCTTGTATATGAAGGTCTTAGACAACTATACATTCCTTGGAATAAGTATTTAAGACAAGATGGAGGACGTAGTTTGTAGCATAGGTCAAATTCATAAAATTCCCTCCAAAATTAATATGTTTGAATTTGAAGAATTCCATGTGAATTTGTGAGAATGACATGTAATGAATAGTTAAATGAGATGAGTTGTCATAGGTTGGAACGTAGCATCAAGTAGTTGGGATATTGAGATGTTGTAGAGGTCAAAGTTGTGTGGTCTTAGTTGTTATTGATGTGGTAAAAACCAACCCCTCCACTTTGTATGCATGGTTGAGTGATAATCTCAACAAGGAAGATCATATTCTATCCTTACAAAACATGAAATGAGGAAACAAGAACCATTAATATAGGAAGCATAGGTTGAGTCTCAGGAGAAGAGGGGTTAGAAGACTTAAAAATTTGGTGTATGAACAATGAATTATAGGGATATGTGTTAAGTTTGTATAGAGTCTATGTATAGAGCATGTCTAGAATATGTAATAAGGGAAGAATTTGATAGAGGAAGCTTGTAAAATGTTGAAGGATGATTCATAATGAAGGATAGATGTTGAAAGGAGATTTTTGCCTTTGTTTCAATGAAATTTGCATGTTTCTTAATAAATTATACTGAGAACCCTAACAGGACAGTGGCTTTTAAACCCTTCATGATATTTATGTGTTCAAATCTCCTTGACTGTCAATGTGGATAGTTTCTATAGGTGTTGAGGAACATATTCATAATTTTTACAAGATATGAAAATGCTTGATAAGGATTTTATAGAAAATCATAGGCTCTCAGGTTCATTTTAGGGCCTCCTAGATTACTTGACTGCACTAATAGAATGATCTCAAATTCATGAATTATCTTTGTATTTACATGAGTTAGCAATCCTCAAAATTTTTTGGTGATTGAGTATGGGTAATAAAATATATTAATAATAGAATTTTTGAACCAAACTGAGGAATCACAATGTACAATAATGAAGGGGAATAGTCAAGTGTCTCACTATAACTTGGTAGATTAAGACCCTAGGTTGGGACAAAGGTGGTATTAGATTTAATTCATGAAATTGCAAAGAGCTCAGAAGTAGAGAGGTAAGAGTATGAGTAAATGTCTTAATGTTAGTCAAGGACTCACTATACATGACTATATAAGATTGTACTAAGTTCCTCAAAGGGTTACAAAACAAAAATGGAAAGCCTTTTCACTATAATCTTACAAATCATGCCCCTAGACCTGAAGAGATGATGTAATAAGGTCTAATTGGCACGTTGGAAGGGTCTCAGAGATGAATAATTAAGGAAAATGTCATCATTTTGCAAAGAGGATAACTGTATAAGGGTAAGACAATGTTAGATAACATGAAAAGCTTCAAGAAGTAAGGTAAGTTGGGAAGAATGGACAAGTAGATAGTGCATACAAGAGTTGGATCATCTCAATCATCAAAGATAATTCTATAGGACAGGTAAGCATACCATAAAATCCCTTCATTTTCATTCAAGATCTCAATTTGGGCATGTATAACCTATACAAAGGACTTGAGGGTAGAGTATCAAGAAGCCATATTTGAAGGTCATAATATAGAATTGGTAAGGGACCTAAAGATTTAGTCGAAGGTCTTTAACATGATCAACCAAATAGGAATGGTCTTGTGATTTCACTTGAGGAAAGACTCCATTGTGAGGTAAAGTGCATGGTAAGAGGCAGCAAGGGGTGTGTATGCTAGGGAGCTCTTGAAGGGACTTGTAGTATAAAATAGTCTTAAATGAGGGAAATAGAGGTTTTGTGTACCTATAAAGCAATGATTTTTTATTATTACTTTCCAAGGTGATGACTAGCACTCTTATATCAAAAATACAAGCATGATAAAAGCAAAAGGAACCAACACTGTACCTAAGATTGAACCAGAGAATATTTGTCATTATTGGTTAATTATTATGCAACTCATGCACAGAACAGAGAATTTGAAGAGAAACAAAGGCCATTAGATGTCTACTTGACTATTCTCAGGTGAATTTCCTCTTATCTCTTCAAGATACTAGGCATAGGCAAGATTTACATATGTCAAGCATGTAAGTGGAGCAATATTAACTTGTGAATTGATGATTTTGTATTATATGCATTTGGAAGAGTATTATCTTTTCTTGGAGAAGGGACTAGAACCTAATGGGATTCCTAATAAGAAGCCACATCATCCTTGAATCATTGTATTAAGGGCTTTGAGACAACTCTCTAACCTTGTATACACATGAATTCTAGAACACAAAGAGAAAAGGGAGGAAGACTTGTAGAATGAACAAGATGAGCTAAGAAAATTTTTACCTCAATTGAGACCAAGGTGGTATGAACAAGGTTAAGGGAAAAGAGTTAAGAATCTCAAAGATTCAAGTTTGGTGTGAATTAATTGACTAAATGGAGTGAATGAGACAATACTATGGAGAATGAGGTAAGGGACAGCTAAGCTAAGAATTACACTAGTGTCATAGCGTAGTATGATGTGTGAGAATGTGATGCTAGAAATATGTGTCATAAATGTGCAAAGTTTGAAATGTGCCATGTGTATGATGTGAAGTTCATGTATGTAGTATGCCCTCAACAATCAAGTGTCAACCATAGCACAAGAGTGCATCATAAGGTAATGACAATACAAGTTATGTGTATCAATGTGTGTATGATGCATGAGAAATATTAGATGCGAAACACATACCGTAATAATAGAAAAGCAAGACACCTGAGAATGCTAGAAGGGGGGAGAATAAACATGATGCCCCCAAGTGTATGATGTGAAAAAATATCAAGTAATTTCGTCTAATATATCATCATTGTCATGATCGAAGCCAAATAGAGATGCGTCAAAAACCTAGTAAGTGATAGTATGAGGTTGATCATGTAAGGAGCCATTATGATGTAATTTTTACATGCCCATTGAGTATTCTTAATCAGTGAAAGGTGATAGGGGCATCCATGTGTGTACCAGTGAGTGATATTTTGTAAATAGCCAAGAAATGAATCGTTGCATATAGAAACACAGCCGAAGGGTATAGGAAATGTGATATCAATATGATCAGGATCTAGAGTGCCCCCAATGTAGTCAAGCCAAGAATATCCAAGTATAAGTGGAGATGTGTGAGAAGTGCATGCAACAAAAACTGATAGATTGAAAATGCGGAAACCATAAGTAGAAATAATGTGAACATATCCATGATATAGATGAGAAGAATGAGACGGAGGGATAATATCATCGAGTGTGAATCTAAGCCTAGATAAGCCATCATATGTGTATATAGTGTCAGAGCAAGTGGGATCGAATGGAATGTGTGGCCAATAAGAATTATTCATGAAAAGAGTTCATGTGAAAGGAGAAAACATGGATTCAGGTTCCTTATGAGAAAATGAGGAAGGTGGTATTACGTCTAATCTATGGATATCGGCCCAATAAAGTACCATAGTATTAGTAGTAGGAGGGGGGATGATGATGCTGATGGGATTGTGTCCAATGCACAAATAGTTCCTTTGATTGGAGGCAAGTGGTCAAAATAGTCCATGGGTTTTTTATCATCAATGAGATGCATAACAGTAGCAGAAGGAGTAGGTAACGCATTGGTTGGATAAAGGTGGTAATATTTGAATGGGTCACGATCAGCAATGATTGTATATTCAAATCCTTCATGTAATAATTTAACACGCCAGTGAACCGTAGAAGGAAAAACATGTATAGCATGAAGCCATGGCCTACCATATAAGTAATTGTATTGAACTCAGAAATCGATAACAAAAAATATAATTGGGATAGTTTTTAGCCCAATTTTGAGTGGAAAGGTCATAGTTCCTATGCATGGATGCATAGAAGAATCCTAGGCACAGAGAGAAATGGATGTTAGGTGAATGATGGTGGAGGAAAGATTGATTTCCTGAACAAGTAATAGAGTATAAAGATTGAGCCCATATCCTTTATCGATTATAGTTTTCTTGATACCCATGTTATGAATGTGAGCCGATATATATAGGGGAGGATCCTGGTGATAAATAGAAAGATCGACAGCTATATTAGGTGAAAAATTCAGGTTTTGAGAAAATGCATCTATGAATGTTTGATATACTATGTTCGGATGAGTAATAGAATGAATGTGAGTATTAACTAAGAGATAAATGATTTTAGCTCTACAATAAGGATTGGCTAGAAATAAATCATGAATGGTAATATCCATAATGAGAGGATCCTAGGAAAAATGAAAGAAGGGACAAAATGAGGACCCAAGAGCATGTGAATGAGATGGGTTCACTAAATGATTTAAAAAATATTGAAATTTATAAAACCTAAGATATTGCAGAGTCACAACTAATAAATAAAATGCTAAGGTACATATTTGACACAAGCCATAAGCAGATGGAAATTAAAACCCTAGGTGAAAAATATGGAATGAGAGACTTAATTGATTTCATACTTGATCCTGAGGTATGTTGGGATGGAAAACTGATGAAATGGGAGGGAAGACTATCGTAACTAAACCCATAAAATTGTGGAAGTACCTGAACAATCTTAATCAGGGTGCCTAGACTAGGTCGGGGGCACCTGGGCACTGGAGACTACTTCTGGGTTCCCGTGACTGTGAAAGACTTTAGAAACTAATTTTTACTGTCAGACTAATGTCACTAACCTTCATTATTTGTCACCTATATGTCAATGGTTGATCACAAAATTAACATGTAACCTATTAAGGGAGAGATAACCTGCAAAACCTCAAAACACATTAAATCTTAGAAAGAAAATAGATACAAATGGGGAGTCATACTGAGCCTTGTAGTCACCCAAATGAGTGAGCTTACAACCAACCATTGCACTACATTTCAGATTCCATGTAGTTTTTTTTTGTGTGTGTGTGTGAGAATCATGCCCTAGGTGGATCTTGTTCAAGATGCACTTGATAGCGAAAAATAGTTAGATGTAGCAATGTAGATAGATGTGCGGATGGAAAAAATAAACTTCCCATCCTATGCGTGTATGCAAAAAATGTAGTCCATTGTCCCTTGAATGAAGCTAGATGGATTCTTTGATGCTCTTGAAATTCCTTTGGATGCAACCTTATGTGGTAGTAATAGATGCTTAGAGCTTGGTCCTTTATTATAGTCACATAGCTTTATATTTATATGATTCCCTTAGTTGAAATTCACAATTGACAACTTGAAGGCCGACCCATAAGAAAAGAATATACCCAAAAGATAAATATTCCTAAAAGGAGTGACTAAAGTAAAGAGAGGTCGAGGGCACCCAGAAGGACGGGGGCACCTAGACATTGGCATCTTTTCTGGGCGTTGGTGTCTAGAGTCATAATTGATAAAGAATTAAATATTGACTGGGATGTAGGGTTTAAAAGGCAAAAAGAAGACATGAAACATAAATAAAAAGCCAAAGATAGTTGTCAATTGCTAGTTTTCTCACTTATGAATCATATGAATAGTAATATGTGATTAGGACTTAGAAATGTACCCAAAGTGTGTGATTTAGTGTCTACACTTGTTTCCCTATAAAGTATCACCTAGCTGATCTCATCTGCCTTTGATCATCCACTACAGCCATCATCTGGACTCTCTCGCCCACAACTGGTAGTCACAATATATGATATACATCCTCTAGGTTCGTTGTCATCTCCCCAACATGTAAGCAAAATGTACATGTATCCGCACACCACCACTCATATAATGTGGTCACCATAGGAATATTATGGGGTACCTCCCCCAATCTCGTTATGTGCCATAGGCCAACATGGTCTAGTATGTCCCACTCAGTGTCAAATAAGCCCAAAGTCAATAATGTGCTAAAATGCCAACCCTAGCAGAACTCCCTTGAGTGTATGTATCTCTACACAACACTAATACCTCATATATACATAAAGACAACCACTAATACTACAAAAAGTCATCAGAAGTCCAATATTTCACATTGTGCTATCAGAACACTCTCCTAGGTCACTAGTTCCCAGGAGTAGGACACAGACACCTAGAAACATGTCACCAATGCCTGGAACTGGGCACTGGCATCCTAAAGGATGTCAATTCCTTGCCTGCTCCCACCTAGGTTGAAAACACCTAGCAATTCAAAAACTCAAATTTTGTAAAAATAAACAAAATTGAACAAATTTCACCATTTTTTTCAAAAACAATCATACTTACCAACTCATCTGTCACCTGCGATGCCATGACTACCGTTACTCTCTCAAACCTGGTCAACCTCACTGCCCTAATTTACAGCATCCTTGTAATACCATAGCTCAAATTTTCAACCAATCATGGTTTAAATGAATTTACTATTCAATTTTTACTATCACTATATATAGCAATTTTCATTTTTTTAGTTATTATAGTTACTATTCGCATTCATTCTTCTAACTAATACAGAACACACGGTTTCACTCATATCTTGAGCTTTGTTGCTCCGTTTTCTTCATCATTTGCGCAATTTGGTTCAAAAAAATTTAGACCATCGTATTGTCCACATTGCACAATATTATATTCCGATTTCACACATATATTTTTCAACATATATGAAATCCTATAATATCTTCTACCTCTTGGTCCTCATTATATATTTTCATCTCTACTTTTGGCGTAGTGCTCGTTATCTCCACTCCTTTCCCTTTCACAGAAAAAAGGGGGCATAAAATCAGGATCACCCTAATATCCCTCCCAGGATACTATATGATCATTTGATACTCCTAGTACATAATTATAAAAAAATTGAATCATAGTATTCAAACAAAGGAACAAATCGATCTATTCAGATACTTTCTATCTATTTCCCCCTAATGACCTAATCTCGGGGGGAAAGCAAGAATATATTTGTGAGTAAACTATCACACACATCCAATTTCAAATCAATCTTTCATCATTCAAATCAAATTAATCAACCGGTACAATTTAACATATTTTACATATCTCTCACATATGACCTAACTTGGGAGTTGTGTCACTTCACTATCTTCCCCAGATGACCTAACATGGGAATCACTTTACATTTTTTATCTCTTCCAGATGACCTAACATATAATCCATCTAGCACTGTACAAATTAGGATACCCGTGGCGTGGGGGAAATGAGACGTCATTTCCTTTCCTAAAGTGCTCTTATATGGGTTATTCAGCACGAAACTAATAATGGATTGAAATGGAACTAAATTTGGTCTATATACGTCTCCAACGGTTGGAGCTTTTGAGGATGTAGTCATAGATGGAGAGTAAAACTAGACTACTCTCCCAAACAATCTTCCTCTGGCATCAGGACACCCAAGTCCTTCCATGATTGAAATTTTAGGAAAATTGGGTTAGGATTTGATCACTCCCTACCCCTTTAAATCTCCATTGACAACAATCCAAAATCTCCAAACTCTCCAAATCAAACCATAAATTTCTTCAAGTGCTCCTTTCAATGGTTCAATGTCTCTATGTATGCCACATGGATCGACACATAGATCCATGGTTCACCACGCTATATGTTCTCATATTTTGTGTGTACTTCTACAATAGGTCTTCTTTGGACTTCTCACAGGTATGTTCCTTACTTCCTTAACACTACTTGAATTTCATTCAAATAACATAAAGGGGGGGAAATGTAGACACAAAATCATGCACATATTAGTATTTTACTATACCACCAAGTATGTTATTATATGTATGGATCTTGAGTAGTAAAATTATTCATTAGTGACACACTGCTTAGTTCATCTATTCAAGCTTTGATTATTTCTATTGTCTTTATCTTTCACATCGGTCACTTTTGCACCTAGTTTTGGTCATGTCATAAGGGTCCTTGTCTGTCTGTCTTCTCACATTTGTCTTCAGCTATCCCAAGACACCAGCACCCAGTCTGGACATTAGTGCCTAGGCGCTCCTGTCCACCCTTGGTGCTCATGTCCTCTTTGTTCTTGTTCACTTTTTTGACATTTGCGGTTGGCCTTTTCAATTTTCTTACTCCTATCTCGAGGTCCTAGTTGGCATTTTGTGTCCATAGTGTCAAAATAAAAAACAAGATATCCCTATATATACACAACATACATACAATTATATGGGCGGTCATTTCTAAATGGAAAACATATCTACAAACTATCAAAGGGACTGCATTTTTGGGTTGATTATTCTGCATACACTACATAGGAAGGGGAAGTTTCTGAATTCCATCCCACACATTTCCATTTTATCTATCTTTAGCCTGTTATCTTAGCGTTATTGGCGTGAGGGTAACCTAAGCACACTATTTCACACACAAGCACATAGAACTAAATGGATTCTGGAATGTAGTGCAACGTTTGGTTATAAGTTCATCCTTTAAATGACTGCCGAGGTCATTCCAACTTCACATATTCCATTTTTTATTCTAATTTTGTGTTTATGAGCTTGTGCGGGTAGCTAGGGTTTATGTTGAAAATTACAGGTACCTTGACAATCCGAGTGCGACATGCATGCGATCAATAACGAACAAGTGCAAAACCCTAGCGACATAGGAAAAATCACATTCTGATAATTCACATAGTCACTAGTGCCTAGGAGTGGTCTCTGGCGCCAAGGTATCCTCCCCCTGCCCTAGGCACCCCTTGTTCAGCTCTGTCTGCAGCTTCCAAAATTTATACCGAGCATTTCCGACATTTTTCCCTATCTTTTCATTAGTTATTCTAGTTTGGATCTGTTTCGAGATAAGAAAAAATCATATAAATTCCATATATCTCTCATTTTCTTACACCATTACATCTTTAGAGTGCTTAACATTTGTATTTTGTTGTATATTATCATAGTGATTCTAAAATTTAGATTTAATAATATTCATATTTTATTAAATTAGAAAAAAAACATAAAATAAGTTTAAATGGAAAGTTGAAACCCATTTGTTAATTCCCTGCACGTAACAAAGAGATGATGGTTAAGATTTGCAAAATATATGATGTTGAAGATTTAATAAAGAGTTGACAACATGTGCTAGTGCATTTTTGTGGCAACAACATAGTGACTGCCATAGAATTAGGGTGGTTGCATTTTATTTTCAACGTCTACAGTTTCAAGTGGGAAATGCTTAATTTGTTATACAAGTCAAAGACATGAATGGAATTCTAAAAATTAAATGGTGGGAACTAAATACATGCATGTCCCATAGTATGGCTTAGAATTTTCCAACCCAAATATTGTCTATTTTTTGTGCTCTATTTTCTTGTCTCAAATGTGTTTGCATTATTCAAATGAGTGCAATTGGTGCTTTAAGGGACCAAAGAAGAGGAGAGGCCTCAAGTGATTGGATATAATAGAAAAAGGTGTGAATTAAATACCTGCATGTCCCACACCCATTCCATGGATCATATTATTTTCACCCAAATAATATATGTTATTTGCGCTCTATTTAAGCATTCAATGTCAGAAAGAGGAGGAAAATGGGGAAATTGAAAAGGTTTAGGGTTTGAAAGGAAATATGAATGTTTGTGTCTTATAGGATTTTGTAGCCATTATATCAGAGTTGCAAGCTCAAGTAATTTTGGAAAATAGGTTGTGTGCGAAAAACCATCGATAACTGAGGCCTTCAAGCCGTTGGATATAATACTGAAAGCTAGATTTTATTCATCAATCAAGCTTGTTATTTTTCAGTTCATAACACTAAAGCTTAAGATTGGAAAGCCTTTAATTTGATACGTAAGATGTATACATGAATGATATGTTGGAAATTTAAAGGTGGGGATCAAATACCTGCATGTCTCGTACCTATTTGATAGATAAAATTGTTCCAACACAAATAATATCTGCCACATCTGCTTCACCTAGTCATCTCAACATATTTTAATTTGATAGATAAGACGTAGACATGAGGGAAATGTTGGAAATCGGAAGGTGTGAATAAAATACCTGCATGAACCACATCCATTCCATGGATCATATTATTATTCCCCAAAAAATATATACTATTTGTGCTCTATTTAAGCATTTCAATGTCAGAAAGAGGGCAAAAAAGGGGAAAATCAAAAAGGTGGCATTTTTTAATTCGATAGATAGGATATAGACATGAATGAAATGTTGGAAATCAATAGGTGTGAATTAAATACCTGCATTTCACACACTCATTCCATGGATCACATTATTTTCACCCAAATATTACCTGGTATTTTTGCTCTATTTAAGCATTTTAATGTCAAAATAGGGGGGAAATGGGGAAATTAGAAAGGTTTAGGGTTGAATGGAATGTTGGAATTCAAAAGGTATGAATTAAATATATGCATGTCCCACATCTATTCCATGGATCATATTTTTCTTACACAAATAATATCTTTGATTTGTGGTCTATTTAAGCATTTCAATGTTAAAAGGAGGGGGAAAACAAGAAAATCAAAAAGGTGACATTTTTATATTCGATAGATAAGATGCAAACATGAATGGAATGTTGGAAATCAAAAGGTGTGAATTAAATACATGCATGTCCTACACCCATACCATGGATCATATATTTCTCACCCAAATAATATCTTCTATTTGCGCTCTATTTAAGCATTTCAATCTCAGGAAGAGAGGGAAAATGGGGAAATTGAAAAGGTTCAGGGTTCGAAATGAAATCTGAATGTTTATGTCTTGTAGTATATTTTAGTCTTCGTATCGATTTGCAATCTCAAGTAATTGTAGGAAAATAAGTTGTGTGTGAACATCCATCGAGTGTGGCCTTCAAACAATTGGATTTAATATCGAAAGGTAGATTTTATTCATAAATCAATATTTTTATTTTTTATTTCATAGCACTAAGGATTACGATTGGAAAACATTTAATTTGATAGGTAAGATGTATACATGAATGTAATGTTGGAAATTTAAAGGTGGGAATAAAATACTCACATGTCCCACACCTATTTGATAGAATAGATTGTTCCTTGACAAATAATTGTTGCCAACCTCATGTGTAGTATTCACGTCACTGCACTAAAATATTAAAGGGTCCAAAATAAAAATTGTGAGAATTTAAATAGGTCCAAGTGGGTGACTGTTCAATGCATTTTGACTAGGCAAAGCTAAGGGTGCAGAAAACTGCCACAAAGTTTAACTAGGTGAGTGAAGATGTAGAGCAGATATATGTTGTGTTAAATGATAGTAATTCCATAATTGATGCTCGCATGAAGGATTTAGAACAATACATCAGTCGTGTAAGGTCAAAGGCCACATGACTTTCATTTATTGAGATCATGTATTTTGGATTTGTTCATCCCGTCATTTTGTGTCTGGACAGTGATAGTAAGAATGTTTTGTGGTCCAATCAAGCATATGAGAGAATGGTAAAATTTACTGAGAGGAGAGGAGTTTTAATATACATCACCCACTTACCATAAACCCCACACCTCTTACATGTTGCAGTTTCAAGTACGAAGAGGCAAAGGCTCACAAAACCAGGTCTACATGTTGCATGCTTCACACACTATGAAACTCGTGCCCTTGGAAGAAAAAACAAAGGAGCACCTATTGCATCTTGAAAAACTACATGACCTCAAAAAGGATTACCACTAGATACTTACAAACTAATTGATGAATTTTCAATTGCATGGCTATGCCACATTATGATTTGGAATTCATATGAAGCATACACCTATCAAGGTGTTGTTCCACGTGTTGCATGTTTGTTATCCTACATCACTTTTAACATGTCTACCTTCATAAACCAGATGAGGAATGAAGTCTTTGAATCATCACTCTCTCTTTTCATTTTAAAAAACTTGATTGCACATAACTATGTTTAATGGCAACCTTATTAATAAATATGGTCCTTCTGGGTATGCCCAAGGGAGCCTGCCTTGGTCGTATTCCTGCATATCCTAACAAAACCAATAGGGTTTCCTTTCGGACCACTCCTGGGGATGGAGAGGTATCTTTATTTTATATTTTAAATTTTTGATTTATGTCTATACCAACTAGGGTTTTTATATACTACACAATCATCACAATATGTAGTCAGTGAAGAAAGGAGTGAAACTGAAGAAGTATCCAAAAATATGGGGGACAAGGCCTGGTCCACTACATAGGAAGCCAAATAGAAGGTAAAGGAGGCCTCCAAAGGAGTGGGAGACAAGGCCAGATCAATTGCAGAGGAGGCCAAACAAAAGGTGCAGGACACCTAGTAGAGTGCAATCAGCATAGGTTAGAAGGTGAAGAAAATTGTGATTGTAAAAACTAAGGAAACTAAGGAAACACTAGAGCAAAAAACACAATAAACTAAGGAAAATTTGGGGGGAAAATAGAGGATGTCAAGGGTAAAATACGTAGTTTGGATCTTAGCCATTGATAAATCAATAGAGGAGTTTATTAGAATATTTAACCACAATCTGAAATTGGAGCCACCTGCACCGTCTGATGTACAAGCCACATGCACCATCTGATTTGCGATGAAATGTATTGTATGGTATTTTTCAGAACCTATCGCTACTTATCCCTATTATATTTTTAAAATGAACATAAGATTATGAAAATAACATATATGAAAAAAATTGGAGTCAGCTCTGTTAGGTTTCCTCCATGCTCACTTGTCATTCTGTAACCTCTTTGGGCACTACGGGATAATATTTTTATCATATTTTTTTAGGGTTTCTCGCCCTCTAGGCTCCTCTATAAAATTATCTCTTTGAATTCAAGCCCATTTTTTGAAACTACGACTAGAGCTAGTGGAGCTTTGAATAATGGTACCGCAATCGAAACGCCCTCGGAAGTTCATCCCGAAGGTCTTCCACGAGGTAACACATATCCCTTGATGTTATTTTACCTATTCTTGAGTTTGATATTGTATGCCAATGGTTAAAGAAGTTATGTCTCATTGGTTATTTTTTGGGTCACATCCCCTCTAAAAGCATGCCCAAGTCTTGGGTTAACTCTGATTAGGCCACTCATGGCATCCGACTCGAGAGCGTACAAAACATGACCAAATGATTTTTCTTTTTTCGCTTCTCTGACTCGTCAAGTGTACCAACCATTTTGACCCATTCAGCCACTTGGTATGTTCGCAACTCTCTGTTGGTCCTTTCTCCATGGACCAAAGAGTTTGTGGTATCTAATTATGATGCCCTCAAAGTGCCAGTTTTTGTGGAATTTCCTGGTCTTCCCTTACCCTGCATTCATTTTTTACATCAAATTTCCTCTTCTATTGGGTGGGTGGTCTGTATGAAACCTTAGTGTTTTTACAATGCCTATTTGTATAAGTGTGTCTGTGTTGAAGTGGATATCTCCCAATAACTAAAAGAGTTTGTGGAGATTCAAAGAGGAGACCTTTGTTACTCCCAACATATCTTATATATCAATCTGCCTAACACTTATTACCGGAACCTGGCCTCTGATCACAAGATTAAGGAATGTCCTCTTTAATTCCCTCGTAATCACCCAGCAGCCAAGGTGGCTCCAAAAGTGACCAAACCCCCTCAGGAGGAGGGGTGGAAAACACCTAGCAGCTAAAAAAATAAGAATAAATCAATGCAACCTAAGGCCCCTTGTTCAAATGGTTCATGTGAGCCAACCGTTAAGGAACGACCCTGTATCCCACAAACTAAGGAACCAGTTGTCTCTGTCGAATCACTTGTACAGTTACCCGGTAAGTGTAACAAGTTGGGGGACAAAACATTGGACATCAAATCTCAAATTTTACAAAACACGATCGTGGTATTAAAAACCGTGATTGTGATCTGTTTTTCCAGACTTGGGAAATTCTGAACCTAAAATCGTGATCGCGCTTTATAAAAATTGCGCTCGCACTTTATAAAAACTATGATCTCATTTTATAAAGCGTGATCACAATTCTCTAATACCAAAAAAAAACCGCGACCCTCATATTTTCCACCATTTTAGAACCGCAATCACGGTTTCTAGACCGCGGTCGTGGTTCTTACTATATCATCAAATCCGACCCTCAAGGCTCAGGAAATATCTTTTTTTCCTGAACCAGAGCTATGGGAGGTCATTATGGAGTGTGAAAGGCCAAAAACTTCAAATGTTCTCTTCCGCGGACTTCAACCATGCTGAAAAAATAAAAACATGTCACAAAAATGGTGCCATCGCGTAGGGGAGATTGTTAGCTTTGTATAAATATTGGTTTTAAAGTGAATAGAATAAGATAAATATAATTTTATAATTTTTTACTAACGGTAGGTCTTTAAGACACTTTTTCCCATGAATGTTCATGTCTATGTTTAAGATTGCAACTTTTGTTTCACTTGTAAGAATGCGATAAAACTTATACCATCCCAAGTGTGGTAAAATTCTATACACATTCAAAAAAAAGTATTTTATTTCGATATCTTTTGATGTAGCTATGGAGGGAAAATGGAAAGTGCTCCGTTTTCTAAAAAAATTCAGACCACTTTCACGGAAAAAATCATTAAAAACAAATATTGCTCAAAAAAATACAAAATAAAATCCAACATAAGATTGATAGCGGTATCTAACTTTTCACCAAAGGGAAAAAAAAGTTAACAACTTTTGGTCATCTAAATTGCGGGAAAATGGACTATAATCTTATACGTGTTTTCAAAAAAAAAAAACCAAGTCATAGAATTTAGAGTGTTTAATATAGCTAAACTTTTTCGTTTTTAAAAACAATTAGTATTTTAGAAACTAGATTTTGGATGCTACGATTCATATTTATACAATTTTTTAAAAATTTTGAGTGCACATATTGCTAATAATCCCTACAAGTTGAGATTTTGTTGTTTTATGCAATATGATGTCCACTTAAGACCCCTTTTTTGTCCACCAACTTGCTGCACTTACCCTACCTAAATTCTCTAGCATGCCCAAGGCAGCCTCGATTATCATGGACTAGATAAATTTTGTTTGCAATGTTATTATTCCTCCACAATCATCGTTTTTCCTAACAAATGGTTCAAGGGGCCCATCTAAAAGGGCCCGAAGTCATCCTCGCCATTCCTGAGATCATAGCCCAACACACAATGTCGAGTATGCTGAGGAGGAATACAATATTGAATATTCTAGGTGAAAGAAACTTGAAATGCAAGACTTTCTGAAGCATAACAATGTTCAATTCCTACAGAACTAGTTCGATGCCTTAGACGGCTTGGATACGGACAGTATGGCCCTTGACCACCTTTTTCCATGAATTTTTTATCTTGGAATGTGTGGGGTCTCACAGAATCCAAGCGCAAATATATTGTTCGTGATGCTAGGAAAAAAATATGCGGAATAATCCCTTACAGAATCGCAACAGTAGAAACTAATATGCAGAAAATATTACAGATCTCAAATAAAAGTGTAGAATAAATAGCACAACACAGAGAGCCAATATTTAACGTGGTTCACCCAATATGGGCTACGTCCACCAAGAATCACTTGCTCAGTTTTTATTACAAGCCTCCACTCTCTCAATACAATACCCAGATCCGTTTGGAGCTATGCTCAACCAACTCTACATAATTCACACCTGAATTCAAAGCACATCTGCAAAACATTTGCTTATCTTTCTATCATACGCATAAGACCATATAAATAAACAATTGCTTAAGCATTTTGATAAAAAACCGTGGGTATCAAAACCATGGGCAAAAAATCATGGGTATGAAAACAATGGGTACCGAAAAACCATGGGCCCAAAAATAGCTCATAACGGTTACCCATTACCCATGGGTTAATAAACCACCCATGAAAATTTACTTTGGGGGCTTCACCCCTGAACCCCCATTGATCCGCTCACTGGCGAGCGGGACCGCTATAAAAATACACGAGTGTAACACATAGAAGGTGTACCACACTCTAACATGAAAACAGGCTCCACAAACATAACAATCTCCCACTTGGAGACTAATTTCCATTGAGTAAGCTTCTTAACCCTTCATTGTCATCCACAAAGGCCAACCAAAGTTAAACATAACTTTATTTTATTCCTTGTGACCACCTTGGTTATTATGTTTATAGGATTCTAACTGGTATGAATCTTCTCCAACTTCAACTTATCTTCTTCCAAAGCTGTCCCGATGAAGTGATATCTCAACTATATCTGCTTCGTCCTAGAGTGGAAAGCATAGTTCTTAGCTAGGTGTATAGCACTCTAACTATCACTATGCAGCTTACATTCCTTCTACTTATGCCCCAACTCCTTAAGTAATTGTTGTAACCAAATCATCTCTTTTCTTGCCTCTATGGCAACAACATACTCAGCCTTCATGGTTGATAAAGCCACTAACTTCTGTAGTCATGAAATCGAGCTCACTTTTGTCCCACCTACAGTGTAAATATAATATATCGTGCTCCTCCTGCTGTCAACATCTCCAGCCATGTCTGAATCTACATAACCACGTAAAGTGGTGTCTGATCCACTGTAGCACAAAACTGTCCCCATGGTCCCTCTCAAATACCGAAGGATCCACTTTACTACTTGCTAATGCTCTTTACCTGGATCACTCATAAATCTACTCACAGCTCCCACTGCATGGGCAATATCAGGCCTAGTGCACACCATAGCATACATCAAACTGCCAACCGCTGATGAGTAAGGTACCATGGACATCTGGTTTCTTTCCTGCTCTGTCTTGGGACACTGCTCCTTTGATAACTTAAAATGGCCTGCCAAAGGAGTCCCAACCGGTTTAGCATCCTGCATGTTAAACCTATCCAATACCTTCTTAATGTACTCTTCCTGAGATAAATTCAGCTTCCGTTCCTTCCTATCCCGAGTTATCCTCATACCAAGGATTTGTCTGGCTACCCCCAAATCCTTCATATCAAAGGATTCACTTAGTTGTTTCTTGAGTACTTTTATTTCCTGCATGTTTTTACCTGCAACCAACATGTCATCAACATACAAACATAGGATAATATAACTTCCATCCTCAAATTTCTTTGTATACACGCAATGTCAAAATTACATCTAATATAACCTTGCTCCATCATGAAGCTATCAAACTTCTTATACCATTGACGTGGAGCTTGTTTCAGGCCATACAAGCTCTTCTTCAGTTTGCACACCATCTCCTCTTTACCTTTGACTTCATATCCTTCTGGCTGTTGCATATATAGCTCCTCCTCCAAATCACCATGGAGAAATGCAGTCTTTACATCTAACTATTCTAAGTGCAAGTCTTCTGTTGTCACTATTCCAAGAACAGTTCTGATAGAAGTCATTTTTACTACAGGAGAAAAAATCTCATCAAAATCTATACCTTGTTTCTGTGTAAACCCCTTGACCACCAACCAGGCCTTATATCTTTTCTTTCCTCCTTCTTCATCTTTAACTCTGTACACCCACTTGTTCTGCAATGCTCTTTTGCCTTCCGGTAGCTTCACCAAATCCCAAGTCTGGTTCTCCATGAGAGACTTATGCTCCTCATCCATGGCTTGCTCCCACTTCTTCCTAGCATCTACCTGCATTGCTTCATCAAAGCTCTCTGGCTCTCCACTATCAGTGAGTAATAAATAATAAAGAGAAGGAGAAAAACGTTCAGGTTCTCTTCTTACCCTAGAAGACCTCCTCAATATAGGAGTTTGGGGTTCCTATTGAGGGGGTTCCTGAACTGATTCATGTGTCACTTTCCCATCCAGAAGATCCTCTACCGCTGCATATTCTTTCTTGGATTCTTCCCTGTTTTCCTGCAACTGCTACTTATACATGACTTTCTCATTAAAGACCACATCCCTAGATCGAATGATTTTCTTGTCCTTAATACTCCAACATTTATATCCAAATTCATCACCACCATAACCAATGAAAGTACATTTTTCTGATTTAGCCTCTAGCTTGGTCCTATCATCCTTTTCTATATGAACAAACACCTCACATCCAAAGACTCTAAGAAATGAATAATCAACTTTCTTACCATACCAAGCCTCCTTAGGTATGCCTCCATCCAAGGCACTTGAGGGTCCTCTGTTTATCAAGTACACAGCTGTGCTCACCGCTTCTGCCCAAAAAGAAAGAGGCAGTCCTGCATGTATCCTCATGCTCCTAGCACCTTCCATTATTGTTCTGTTCATCCTTTCTGATACCCCATTCTGCTGCGGAGTTCCTTGGAACTGTCTTTTTCCTGTGGATTCCATTCTTAGAACAATAATCATCAAATTCATTGCTGCAATACTCCCCTCCATTATCTGACCTGAGACATTTTAACTTAAGACCTGTTTCATTCTCTACCAAGGCTTTCCATTTAACAAAAGTATCAAATACATCATATTTGTTTCTAATACAATGAACCCAAACTTTCCTTGTTGCATCATCAATAAAAGTAACATAATAACTTGAACCCCCAAGAGATGATACCTGAGCTGGCCCCCACACATCAGAATGTACCAGCTCTAACTTACTCTCTTTCTTCATAGGTCCAACCTTGAGAAACCTTACTCGCTTCTGTTTCCCATATATGCAGTTCTCACAAAAATCCAAACCTGTTTCTGTATATCCAGGAAAATTCTTCTTTATGATGTCCATGCCCTTATGGCTCATATGACCGAGCATATAGTGCCATAATGTTGTATCTGCATCTGAAGCCACAAGATTACAATCATTAGTACTATCAGTGGATAAATACAAGGTTCCAACCTTCTTACCTCTTGCCACCACAAGAGCACCCTTGGTAACCTTCCAAGAGTCAGCTGTAAATATCACAGTACAACCATCACTTCCCAATTGCCCCGCCGATATCAAATTTCTCCTTAATGTAGGCACATGTCTGACATCCTTCAATAGCCATGTATTCCAATTCTGCATCTTAACCTGAACAGAACCTTTTCCAACTATACTGCAAGGCTCATCATCACCAAGAAAAACATGCCCAAATCCCCTTGAACATAATCAACAAAATAATGCCTATGTGGAGTAGCATGAAAAGAAGCCCCTGAATCTAAAACCCAAGATTCAGTAATATTATGCAAAGAAAGAATCAAAGCATCCTGACATACATTACCCAATGCCACATTTGCGTCCTTGTTTTCTTCCTGTTGTTTCTTCTTGTCCTGAAGCTCCCAACAGTCCTTCTTTGCATGCCCAAACTTTCCACAGTTCCAACATACAATCTTGCTCTTGGATTTTGACCTTGCCCGATCTTTCGATTTTCCATGGTTTCCTCTATTCTTCTGTCTCCCTCTAGTTTCCACTGTCAAAGCATTCCCTGAAGTAGAAGATTCCTCAGAGCTTTTTCTTCACATTTCCTCACTTAGAATCACCCCTACAACATCCTCAAACTTCAACTTCGAGTTAGCTGGAACCGCATTTACTTACCGCCATTACCAGGCTATTCCAACTTTCAGGTAAAGAGCACAGAATTAATAAAGCCCTAACTTCTTCATCAAATTCTATTGTAACCGAAGCTAGCATATTCACAACCATATTGAAATCATTTAAATGATCTGCTACTGAACTATTCTCAGACATCTTCATATTAAACAACTTTTTCATTAAAAATATCTTGTTAGAGGAAGAGGGTTTTTCATACAACTTCCCTAATGCATCCATTAGATCTTTTGTCATCTTTTCCTTTGAAACATTAAATAATACCAAAGATGCAAGACACAGCCATATCGTTCCAAGTGCCTTCCGATCCAACAAATCCCATTCCACATCTGCCATACTCGAGGGTTTGTTCACCTTCTCAGACAGCGGAGTATAAAGATCCTTCTGATAAAGGTAATCTTCCATCTGCATATTCCAAAGACTGAAATTCTACTCGTTGAATTTATCAACCCTAGATCTTCCATCATCTGCCATAGCTCCCACTCAAGCTAAAAAATTTCCCTACGATTCAACACTTCAGCAAACCAAACCAGGCTCTGATACCAATTGTTAGGAAATAAGAGATAAAATATGTGGAATAATCCCTTACAGAATCACAACAGTAGAAACTAATATGCAAAAAATATTACAGATCTCAAATAAAAGTGTAGAATAAATAACACAACACAGAGAGACAATATTTAACATGGTTCACCCAATATGGGCTACGTCCACCAAGAATCACTTGCTCAGATTTTATTACAAGCCTCCACTCTCTCAATACAATACCCAGATCCATTTGGAGCTATGCTCAACAAACTCTATAGAATTCACACCCGAATTCAAAGCACATCTGCAATACATTTTCTTGTCTATCTATCATATGCATAAGACCATATAAATAGACAATTGCTTAAGCAGTTTGATACAAAACCGTGGGTATCAAAACCATGGGCAAAAAACTGTGGGTATCAAAACAATGGGTACCGAAAAACCATGGGCCCAAAAACAGCCCATAACGGTTACCCATTACCCATGGGTTAATAAACCACCCATGAAAATTTGCTTCAGGGGCTTCGCCCCTGAACCCCCCTAACCCGCTCACCAGCGAGTGGGACCACCGTAAAAATACCCGAGTGTAACACATAGAAGGTGTACCACACTCTAACATGAAAACAGGCTCCACAAACATAACATTTTTCTCAATACCTCCTTGATGGAACATTGACCCACTCACAACCACATCAAGTGGGTGTGCAACATGTCCCCTCCGCTAAATCATTGTAATCAATTTCTTCCACCTATGGATGTTAGCAGATATAATGGTCAGAGGAGGATATGACTAGGATGACCAAATTCCTTAGAATCTATGGCTGGCAATTGGCTAAAATTCAGCGCTGCTCATACTGTACTACCACCTCTTCTCTTTGCCAAGTGGTGGTGATGCTCCAAGGAAATCCTTTCTCAGAAGCTCCGTAGCTTCAAGTGGCAGAGCTTCGCCATAAAATCCATATTGTGGATAATTACAATGCTCGGGGAGTTCAAATTCATGCTCGCATGCACTATCTTAAAGTAGGGGATCGGATGTCAAAAGAATTATATATTTCACTCAAAGACAAAAATCCTTCTCTGTGAATTCATACAATCTTTAATGGAGGAACTTGTGTTACTAATTCCTAGCTCAGGCTTCAGGATTTTGTCAAGGATTATAAGCTGGTGTTTCAAGCTCAAGCTCCCTCTGATGAGCGATAACAAGCTCTTGACCAATGTCTAGTTGTTGTGCCATAAAAATATCTCCATCTCAGAAGGTGGCTTGTGACCATATGTTTTCCATTGATGACCTTCATGAAGCGGCCATGAAAATGGTTAATGAAAAGGCTCCTACTTTTGATGGTTTCCCATACGAGTTCGATAAGTCACTTTGGGACACTATTGGCCTGGACCTCCATCAGGTTTATCTTAAAGGATTTCAAAACTAGCCGCTGGGAATGCAAATCAAGAAGGGGGATAACAAATTCATCCCTAAACCAAGAGATCCCGAGAAAATTACTAGTTGGTGGCATATTACCTTGCTTAATGTCTCTTACAAGATCATTTCCAAGGCCCTAAATATTCGCTTGTGGCATATCCTTCTTGTTTTCATACAACCGGAAAAAACTGGCTTCATTCAAGGGTGCTACATTCTTGAAAACATCATTGTTGTTTGGGAAGGCATGGAATGGGCTCATATATCCAACTAATCTATTATATTCATTAAAATTGACTTTGAAAAATCCTATGACGGGATTGAATGGCCATTTATTCTTGCCATGCTTCAAGCCCTGGGCTTTAGACCCATCTTCATTCAATCAACTCAAATGCTTTTTGGTAATGCCTTTTCCCAGATCACCATTAATGGCCATAGCTATGAGCCTTTCGGTCTATTCTTCTCTATTCGCCAAGGGTGTCCATTAGTGCCTGCTCTTTATGTTCTCATAGTTGAAGGTTTTGGGTATCTTCTAACCCAAGTCAAATCTCAAGGGCTCGTCAAGGGAATTACCATGCCTTCTGTGGATAGATCTCAACTTCTCAATGGTCACTTCACCAATGATTCTTTCCTTACTCTCACTAAGGAAGAGAACAATTTCTGCAATGTAATCCATTGTCTAGATTTTTTTTTAGCCTCTGGTTCTTCCATTCAATGGCGAAAAAATGTAGTGCTACAGGCAATCTTTCCTCCTTATGCCCACTTGGCTAGCTTTATTTGATTGGAAATTGATTCGTCATGGCGAGATGTTTATATTTCTTGGTATTCCCTCTACCTTTCAGGCATCGCCTGTAAATATTTGGTAGTATGTGGTTCAACGGGTGGCGAAAAATTTGGAATACTGGATAACCAGGACTTTTTCATTGGCAGGAAAATTCCAAATTTGTTCCAAATTCCTAGAAGCCACACATGTCTACTACTATTTGTGTTGGATGCCTTCATAAAGATTCTATACAGTAAATTAGATAATATTCTCAAAGACATTCTTTTGGCTAATTCCCCTTATAGAAAATTATTTCATAGAGTTGAATGGGAGACCTGCTACCTTCCTCAGTGACTCTGGGGGGATCATTCTTATTCATATATTACAACAAGGGTAGGAACTCTACATGAAATGGATAATTTTATGCATTGAAGGTTAAGAAGCATAGAAATTTCTTTTGTGCCATGGCATTTGAGAAGGGATCCCTTTATGGCTGCCCCAGTTAGAAAGGTCTGGGGTTTTCCAATCTTCTCATTGCTCCGGTTCATAGCAAAGTTGTTGGTACCTTCATGTCTTAACAAGTATATAGAAAAGCATGGGAACACATCAAGTTTTGGCTTCAATGGAAAGGAAAATAGCTTCCGCAATGGCCTCTCCATCAACCATCAATCTTTGTAGTTGTCACTTGTCATTCAAGTTCAGGAACGGTGTCTTGTAGAAGTACCTAGAATTCATGTTCCCAATATTTTCAAGTGTCAAATTTCTTTCCATTCTAAGATTTGTATTGTAAGTACACACAATCCTAGTATCCTTTAAATTGAGTTCAAATATCATTTTCAACTCACCGCCCAGGATCATCGTGCTAGTATCATAGAAATCATTAATTCATTTCCCCTAATCATATGCTGCATAAAGTTTCTATGTCTCCCTCATGTCCTTGGTGGAACAGACTAGAAATGGTTCATTGAAACGCAATTTCGAGAATTAATTGTCTAGTAAGGGTTATCATTGGGATCTACTCCACATTTTTGCATGGTTGACAAAATCAACACTTAGTGGGGGCTGGACTCTTATCCTTTCCTATTGGAGAAGGAGATTTGACATTGTCTTGTTATTCCTGTCTAGAGCCAAAAATTACACATTTTCTATAGTGGTTCAATCTTGACATCAAGGTATTTTGAATCAGGCTCCCACCTGGTTCATAATTGGTGGTATGGCCCACAAATGTTCCATTTTGTGGCAACTTGGAAACCTCAATGCATTTATTTTGGTTTCTACAAAAAAACTCATCAAGCTTGGAATTCGATTCATTCTTTTTTCTTCTGGATCTGGCCTAGAATGTTTCACATGACATCATATTAATTTAGGAGATAGCCCCACATTACCACACAAGTTATTCTATATTTGGCATGTTTTTAGAGGGGAAATTTTGTTATTGGTTATGAAAAGAATGGAATACTTTTTTATTTACTGATACTAAAGTTGATATATCAATTTTTAGTGTCTAATAAATTGATGCAGTTATCTTGAATGTGCTTCTCCACATTCATGATCAGGATAACAAGGTTTCCCTAGAGGTGGATCATTTACAAACTCTTCTGCAACATTGAGGTGATACCCCATGTAATGTTGATCAGGATCCTCCTCCTTCTTAGCATTCTTCGCCCCGTGGTGGCCACCCCCATAGAGTTCGTCAAAGGCGCTCTTAGCGAATTTCTTTCAGTCGTGCTCACAGATCGCTACGCAATCAACCACAGAGGATTATTTCTCCACCAATTCATCTTCAGTGTTGGGGATCCCCCTACTCATCAATTTAGTTGGGGCTTGTCAGTTATTTCGAAGCCGCACACCCACGACAGATGGAGCTTGCCACCACCGCCCCCGCCACCTTCGAACAAGTTCCCCTGGATTCCTCTTGCCATCTCACCCATATGGGTGATGGTTGACAATGAAGAGGAGGACCCTTTTGTCTCAGGTTGGGACATACTTTACACTGGAAAGGACCTTCTTGGTCCTGGCTAGCTTGATGATCACGACCCCACCTCTTCTGGTATCTTTGTTGCGGTGACATGACTTCAGTTATATTTTTTGATGTATTCCTAGGTGTTGCCTAGTGTGTTTTGTTTCTTTTCTAGGCTCAGCCTGGTTTGTTTGTGATTTAGGGGCATGCTCTTATACCTCTCATTTTTTTGTTGGAAAAATATTGTATCGTGTTGCATTTAATATAATATAAGATATTTTTCATCAAAAAACATAAAATAATGTTTTAGGTAAGTTAATCACAAAGATAGATTCCCTAGGCAGCTAGCTGAGTCGTGTCATGTCACAAACACAATGTTAATCTACGTTAGTTCATTTATATTGATCGGCACTACACTTCGACTTCGTTCCTTCCTACTACACTTCCTATTTCATTCGTTAATCTCTTTCGATGAAATCTTCCATGTTGCACTAAGTTACCTACATAGGTGTGCATACATTCTAAGAACACTTTGGGGTGAACACCCATTCGAGGACGTAGAGTCAATGGTTTGGCATTTAGGCTGTAACATTGAGTAAGCCGAGTGAACAAGTGCTCTTTAAACCGAGCTTGATAGTCACCTATCACTAGGCTCACTGAACAACATGATTGACATCTCCATCTCTTTCTTATTACTCTCAGGTTTTGAATCGGAGTGGAACAAGACAATATAAGGGGGTCTATAGATATAGCCTATAGATAGATCTAGATATGTATCTAGATCTATACATGAATTCAAATTATAATTTATGTAGAAACTATTGTTACTACAAATTAGCTAAATCGTCAATTGAACATCGTCATCATAATCTATGATTTCATTATCATCATCATAATGTTTGTGCTATTGTTCATTTTGTTTGGAACATGTTCCATTCCATGGAATGATGAGTTACAATAGTCTTAGTCGAGGTCGTTATCATCAATACTCTCTCTAAAGTTAAGGGCATGAAGTAAAATTGACATTTAATTAACCTACAATGACAATATTTAATAATGATTACAATATTTCAAATTCAAATTTTTTTTAATTCTTATTTAAGAAATCATTAACATCTTACCCACATGAACCCATGAGAATGTGTCCATACATTGATTACAACGATGTTATGTTGTTCCTACACTTTTCAGTGGCTTTGAAGTTGTGCATTTTCTCTATAAAAAGTTATAAATATAATTGAGATATGAATTAATAAACATTTTATAGTACATTATTTAAATAAAATCACAAATTTGCAAGAAACCTCATCTCTGTTCATTTTTCCCAAACAACGAGTCATTAACTTCTATTGACTCAATTTAGATTGGTGGGATTTGTCGTAGATACTTTGGACCCCTATATTAATATGAATACATAAACTCTTGTAATTAATGAATATGACTAAAAATAATTTCTTTAATTTTATGTCTTTATTTTATCAAATTGCTAGAAGCTCAATTTGTGTTTCGTTTGAGCCACTTTTGACATTGTATTTTTCATAAAGATGCATTCATGCCTAAAATTTAGTGTGCTAGTATTTCCACGTGCTTATCACCCATGTAGTTCTCCTAAACAAATTCATAAATTTACATAAACATGTAAATAAATATCATTTTAATTTATTTTTGGCCATCCCCATATATGGCATCATCGTCTTAACTACCTTTGTCACTGATTTTTCAACAAATCATACATTATAGCAGACGCTACCAAACTCTTTTCTAGTATAATAAATCAACCATTTTCTATGCTTAAATAACCTTGCAATTTATATCCCAAGTGGCAATTTTCATAAATCAATATTTTTTATCGCATAATAATTCTTTTTTTTAAGTACCTAAGAGAAAATAATGAAATTAAAGTAATTCATTTTATTGAAAAAATTGATAACATACAAACAAACTATTAAATTAAAAATATAAACTAATACTTACTTTCCAATGACATCTTCTAATATTTTAATGTCATGGTTCACATACAATTTCAAACAAGAACTCGCCCACACTCAATACTTGTACTCATTTAGTGTTAGACAAAATGGTTAGTCCTTGTCAATATGAAGTGGAGAATTTGTATCCCGCTTTATTTTTTCACGAATCACCTCCTCAAATCTTATGGGGGTGAAATTTTTGTCATTTAAATTGGCAAGCATAATATTTATGAGGATGCATCGAAGACATTAGCATGGATGATGGTGCCATAAAAAATGATGATATGTGATAACATAATAAATTAGAAAATATCAAATAGCTTATAAAAATAATTTATGAACATGACTACAAATATTATAGAATTGTTGGTCCGAAAATCTGTCGGGTGGGTAGATCTATGGATAAACAGGCCAACAGTGTGCAGGGAAAAGCCCCTCTTTGAGACAACAAAGCGAAACTGGTTTATTGCTATTCTATAAAGTAGGAATCTGTGTAAATCTACACTATTCTAACTTCAGGGGTTTGGGATCTCATCCCAGTAGAGGTAGTTCCAACTGCGAATAGAAAGGTAGGATGGAAGGAATGGAGGAAGGTAGGTCTGAAGGAAGAAAAGAAATGAATTCCAAAATAGAAAGGTCGGAGGGTTTATGCTTTGGGCTGGTAGTAAGCAGAGCCAAACTTACTTGCATAAACAAACAAAGCAATATTGATGAACATCTGAAGATAAAAAGAATGAATCCAACAGAAAGATAAACATAGATCTAACTTAAGAAAGATCTGATGCAAATAACACATATATTGAGCACAAAGTCTGAACATATATATTAATATCTTTTTTGTTACAAGAAGGCACAAAGTCTTTCTCTCTTATTTCTCTTTTTTCATACAAAATTGTCCACCCTTGAATACAACAATTATCCAAGTATTTATAGAAGGAGAAGAAGGAAGAAGTCGAAAGAAAACCAACCACTATTTACAAAATATCTACAAAATATTTACAAAATATCTAAAAGTCAACTGTTGACTTTGGGGCAAGTTTTAAGATGGCAACATCCCATGGTGCAACATGGATGATGTCATCACATGTGCCAACATGCTTTTAAATATTTTACAAAAATGGGATATTCATCCAGGAGGAAGAAGCTACTCATCATCATCTCTTGGCTCAAACTTAATATCCGACAGTGGCTCAAGGGAGTCGATGTGACACTGCGCCTGATATTCTGCAAACTTGTTGATCATTTCTTGAAATCGATATCGATCAGGACCACTGAAATGGTCGTGAATGACTTCACAAGTTTCCTTCTCGATCTTGAGCTTGTCGGGTAAATCAGTGAACTCTTCATTGGCATCGATCAAAAAGCCGATGAAGTCACGACAGGCCAAGAGTTTGTTGATGGACTCTCGGTCGAAAGTGACCTCTTGTGCCAGATCTCGAGAGACAATAGTCTTGAAGCGTTGGAATGTATCATCTGCCTCTCTCAATTCATAGGATGCACTGCGCAGATCAAGAGCCATCTTCGAGACTGTCTTCTCCATGTTGTGCACAGCTTCCAAGGCTTCTTCCTTGATTTTGTCGATTCATTCCAGGATGTATTCCACTTGATCGACCCGGTAATCTAAATCAGTGAGAGCTTTATAATGTGCTTGTGGGTGATCGATAACGTCGACTTTCAACAAGTCATCAGCTGAACAGTCGACCATTGTCTGAAGAGCTCCTTGCTGCAACTTAGCGTTATCCAGTTCCTCGGAGAGGGAACCTGCTACTGCTTGTAGCTCTTTATTTTCTCGAATTAATCTTGGTGGAGCAGGGTAAATCTTCCAATTATCTCTTGACCATCCTGGAGCATCTTCTCAATCCATGTTGACAAAGTTGTACCTTGTTCAGCAATCTTTATGTACTCATTTATTTTCTCTAGACTGGGAGCCTGAACAGGTTCTGCAGTAGTTGATGAAGGAGCTCTACCCATTTTCTACAAAGCTTGGAGGAGATGTTTATTTTGTTCTTTGAGCACTCTCTTCTCCTCTTTGGCCTCTTGTAGCTTTTTGCAGAGGGCATCTACAGTTGACAAGGCTTCTCCTTGCAGGCTTTCTGATGAGGTTCCCATTGTGACTTGAGTCACTGTGAAGTCTGTAGGAGACAGATCTTCTTTCTTCTTTATGGGATCCGAGTAGGATATCTCCATGACCCTTTCTCCTGAGGCACTTTTTGAGAAGCGAGTTATTGATTTTTGCTTCTTGGGTCCCTTTTTCGGAATGACGGAGAAGTCCATGGGTGCTATGGGGAACTTTCTCTTGAGTTGACCCAGATGGTCAGAGATCCAGCTTGGACTTATGGGAGCAGATCCAGAGGAAGAAGAAGAAACGGGGGTGAGAGGGGGAGCAACTGTAGCGGACATGGGGAAGTATGTCGAGACACTTGGTGGTGGCATGGATAGAGAGGCCAACATGCCAATGCTTGTGGGGCTCGATATCACTAAAGGGGAAGAGAGGGACATGGGAGCATAAGGGATCTGCAACATGATGGAAGAAATGTTGGGGGACAGATCCGCGAGAGAAGAGAAGATGGAAGAGGAGGGAGATGGAAGGGAGGAAGACAGAGGAGAAGACACAACCATAGGAGCGGTTGTTTGAGTGACAGGAGGAGGGTAGAAGAGGGAAAGGTGGGTACCTCGACAGTTGTAGCTATGACCACATCCTTAATAGATGTGTCCGTTGGAACACTTGCCGCTTCTTCTTGTCCTGGGGACACTAAGTCCACTATTTTCTCTTCTGTGGTAGAAGGAGGGCTCTTAGGAGTTTCCTCCTGCTTGCTTGGCTCTCCAAATTTATCTTTTCCTTTGCCCTTTGGCAAGTGATCTAGCCTTAGAGGTGCCCTTCCCAAGGGAGAAGTAGTGAAATCCAATCCAAGGTAAATGAGACCATTTTGTTTGCACCAATTATTGGTGCGTTGCAATGTGGACTTGACCCTTTCTTCTATGGTCTTGGGTTCCTTAGTTCTGTCGATACTTGCAAATGGCCACTCATCCCCATCCGTGTCAAGGTAAACCTGATCAATTTCCTGATTAGTTTATTGAAAATATTTTGGGATGATGGCAACCCCATAGTGGACGATCTCTGCTAGAGCTAGCCAAGAGTGATCCTTTCGCCTGATCTCAACTTCATGATTCACGTCTATCCATATGTCCTCGATCTCTGGGACATGGATGGGATCGATCTTTTCCTTGGGGAGGCAACTCTGGTAGTCGAAGGTTGGCCTTGCCGGGAAATCATGCTTCAAGTTCAGCAATTCTAGCTCAGCGTACATTTCTCGTGCTTTACCTATTGAGGTGCAGGTGTATATGCCAACTGTGAGGGGGAATGGAGTTCCCCCTTTCTTCCTTTTCATGCACTTTTTGTGATATGTAATTAGCTGTCTTGACAGCTCCAGAAGAATCAGCTTGGGCCCTGCATACCTTGGTAACTTTGTTGGCTCTCCCAGAAAGTTGATAGGCCCTGAGATATGTGAAGGTGGGGGGTTGTGTAAACAAAGCCCCCCATTGCTTGGTGGCAGCGATCACGCTCGTGCTGGTCCGACCGTATCTCATGTTTGGCCTCAATAGACAGATCACCTCATAGAAGAAGGCGTCATTGATTTTATTGAACTGGGTGATACTGGCCTCGAGCCTTAGCTCCAGGTAGTACTCATAAATTTTGACCTGAGGCCATACCCCATTTTGAATCAGCCCTGGGAATTCTCTTTCTGATGCAGTTGCATATACAACATAGGAATTCATGTAGAATCTCCCAGTTGTTGAAACCTGTTGGAGTTGCTCTGAGATAGTATCGCTTATGATTTCCCCCCAGCCGAAGCGTTGATCGGGAGAATTTTTGCTCAATTCTCTAAATACCTGAGCATCCATTTTTTAAAGTAATGGGCGTCAGGAAGCCCAAATACTCTGCTGAGGAAGGTGATAGTATCACTTAACTCTTCGTTGAAGTCACTGCGATGGATGACTTGGGGCCATCTGCTCACTACCTTCTTGTTTTTTAGGTAGACCTCGTTCATCATCTACATACACTTGTCTTCATTGTTGGTCCATGTCTTTAAGCATTCTTTGTGGCTTACTGCCGCATAATGGTTGTGGTGAGGAATGCCCAACGTTATTTCAAAATGGCGGGTAGTGAGGTTGATGATCACCTTGCCCTCCTTATCTTCGACACATCTTGTGTCTTTGTTGTAACAATGGGCCACCAACATGATGAACTCATTGTTCATGGCACTTACTGGAAGTCCTGCTGCAAAGTGTAGCCCACTGCCTACCAATTTGTCCATCCATGGGCCACTGGTAACCTGTTTGGTTCTTGCCCAGAAGTCATCCATATCTATGTGTCCCAGGTCAGAGTCTCTGATGTCAAGACTGCACTTTGCAAGAGAGTCAAGCATCCTGACTTTCTGGTATTTATATTTCATCTCCTGCTCTGTCAACCTTGCTTTACCTTTTGACTTTGTTGTCTTCTTTCTTGACAAAGACATGTGTGAGTTCGAAGATAGTCGTTGCTCTACAAAAAGGATCAAGGAATTTCAGCGCAGAAGAGCCATGTCAATCATCATTTCATTCATAATGAAAGCTTGCAAAAAGAAGAATGAGCAATTATAAGGCTTAGGGCACAAGGCGCAATTTCATAACATACTGCAGAGGCTTAAAAAAAGATGGGCACACTTTTGGAGATGTCAACATGCAAAAAGGTGTGCCTGTGTTGAGAGGGGAAAAGTTGCGCCAAAGGATTATAAAGGGCACACTTTTCAAGAGTGTTGCACAAGAGGTTTTAGCGCCAAGGAGAAAGGCGTGGGGCGCGGGTTTGCAACACACAACATGCAGTGTTGGTGTTAAGGTTTATGTGCCAGCGCCTTTGGAAAATTGCTTTAACTGGGCGCTGCAAAAGATGGTGCTGCATGGATATTCAGTGCGCCCAAGGTGTAATTTTGGAATGTGTTGCATGGAAGCTTGATGCGCCAAAGGGTTTATAAATGGCACAAATTTGGAGAGCACAACATAAAATGTTGATGTTGGTTGGGATGCGCCTGTGCCATTAGGAAATTTGTTAAGTGGTGATACTGGGCACAGATTTGGAATGTGTTGCATGTGGGGACAATGCGCCAAGGTGCGATTGTGGGGTGTGCAACATATAAAAACAGTGCGCCAAAGGATAACCATTTTTGCATTTCCTTGATAACTACACAGATTTCTCTCTCTTTTCATGACCTTTCTCACTTTTTGGTTTTTGCAAAGTGACAAAGAGAGGGTTGGTGGGATTTTATGCAAGGTAGAGCCTTCTCAGATTTACAGATCTAGAAGGAGGGATAAGATGCTTTCAAATGGTGATGGAAGGTAGTTTATTCATTTAAGTTTTAACTTTTTATAACAAACCTAAAACCACCGACAACCAAGAAACAAAACCGCAAACAACAATAAGAGCAATAAAAACCACTTACCCAGTTTAATAAAGGACGAAGGACGACGTTGGGGTCCACAAACTCGGAAGAGGAACACGGGCATGACAGGGATAGCTGACAGGTGCAGAGGAATACTTTTCACAATTTTCAAATCATAAAAATGACAGGTGTTAAGCGCCTATATATAGAAAATTTGGCATTTATTGCGCCACCAACTTTTATTTGGTGCATCTTTTTAGGTGTCGACATAGGTCAAAATGTGCCTTTGGCGCAGTTTCTTAGGTGTCAACACAAGTTGGTCAGCGCCTTAAGCACAACATTCTAGATGTCAACATGAAGTTTCTAGCGCCTTAGCGCACACATTTGGCACATGTTTTTAGGTGTCGACATGAAACTTTTAGCGCCTTAGGGGCGCAATTTTAAGGATGCTGGCATATCATTTCCTGCGCCAAAGGGAATTTTAAAGGGGCACACATTTCATGATGTCGACACAACATTTCTTGCACCCAGTTCAAAAAGGCTGAAAATGGCTAAGCTCTTAAAACTTAATTTCCGGAATAGAATTTTAGGCCATTTTGAACATTGACAGAGCTTTTTAGGGGACCCAAAATGAAATTTTGGTATGGTTACCTGCAAAATAGCCCTTTTCAATTTTTAGGATAACAAGAATAAAATAACTTTTCACCTGATTGCCTCCCTTGAAGCAGGTAAAAGAGGACATCATGTGCACGGTTCATGATGTGATTTTTTATATGGGCCATAGAGCCTAATGTTTGATGAGATGTACATTGAATTTTGAGATATGTGTGTGTGTGATATATATTTTTTGGACATATGGATGTGTAAAAATGTGTGTTGATGATTTTGATGTGATGTATATGATATTATTGATGGATTTTAGATATGATGATGGTTATGTTATAATGATGATGTTTGTGATGGATTTTAAATATGATTAGTTTGATGTTGATATTATTGATTGATGTATATATGGGGTTGGTTTTAAGATGTGTTGTTATATGATTTGGTATGTATGTAATGGTGATTTTGACATAATGCACTTACAACCTTAACTACTGGTAATATATAACTAACAATAATTTGTCCATTAAGGTTGTGTGATGGATTTAGGATGTGATGAGGTATATATATTTAAGTTTGTGTACATGCGTGTATGCATCTTATATAATGAACTATGTGTTCCTTGGAGGTTCTAGGTTTGACCCCAACTTTTATTTTGATAGTGCACAAGCTGATATATGTGGGCAGCTTGCGTCTTTTAAGGGAATGTTGATCGATGCATGAAGCTTTGCTGGGATGATAAGGATTTTAAACATGTTTAAAAAGATAATCAATGAGAGAATATTTTGATTTTCCGCCATATATATGTTTTGGATTTGTGGGTAGCCACCTTTCAAGGGAGTGGTCTATGATAATATTTTAAATTTGATGGTGATGGCTTGATAGGTGTCCTTCGAGGGAGCATTCTATAATATGTTTTTGCATCCCTTAGTAATTTTTAATTCATTTATCTCAGGATGGGCCTAAAATACCATATGATGAGGGTGGGTTCAGTGTACAACATAGCATGTGTATCTTTAGCATGTGTTTTGATGGAGAGGGTGAAATGGGGAAGTAATGATTATGGGGTCCCTTATTGTGAACGGGACTTGTCCATATGAAATATGATATGAGCAGGGTTATGGTGCCCATATTTAAGGTTGTAGTAGATACATTGATGGAAGACCACATGATTCTAGATCATTACATAGGTGAGGGATTTTTAAGTGGTTGGTTCAGGGATGGAGGATTTTAGTTGGATGAAGGTTTTCTAGGTATATATGTTAACAGTAGAAAGGCCACAAGTGCAAGGCATTAAGAGGTTCCTTTTTAGTTTTACCCTCAACATAGACCAAACGATAATCTTTTGATCCATAATTATGAGTGATGATGTAGGGTCCAAGCCAATTTGGGGCAAAATTTCCACATTTACTCTTTTCCATATTTGTGACATGTTGATTTTCTTTGAGGACAAGATCACCAACATTGAATTCACATTCTTTGAGGTGTTTATTATATGCTCATTTGATTCATTCTTGATAGATGTTGATATGTTTGAGGGTGATTAGTCAACGTTCATCTAGCAATTCAAGTTGTGATAGATGTTCTTGATGATATTCTTCTTTGAGGATGAAATCTTTGAGTGAGACGTGTAATGATGGAATCTAGACTTCAAGTGGAAGAACAACTTTAGTGTCATAGACTAGGGAGAAGGGAATAACGCCTGTAGGGGTTCAAATACTAGTTCGATAGTCCCATAATGCAAAGGGGATTTGAAGGTACCAATCTTTACCATCTTTTTCAATAGTTTTGGTAAGGATTTTGTTAAGGGTTTTGTTAGATGCTTCAGCTTGGTTGTTAGCTTGTGGGTAGTAAGGTGTGGAGAAACTGGGTTTGATATTATAAGTGTCACAAAGTTTTTGAACCTTTTTTTATTCTTAAATGATTTACCATTTCCTGTGATGATTTTATGAGGGATGTCAAAGTGAAATATGATATGATGATGAATGAAATCAACAATTTTATTTACTTTAGTGGAGATAAGAGGGATCACTTCCACCCATTTTGTGAAGTATTTCATGGTTGTGATGATATAATTATGGCTTTGGGATGATCAGGAATTGATAAGGCCAATGACGTAAATTTCCCATTGTGAAAAAGGCCATAGATATTGAGTTGGTTGAAGAGCATGACTGAGAATGTGTGTAAGGCTGGAGTGTTTTTGACATTTCATAGATTCCTTGACATAGTCACAACAATCTCAGTTAAGCATAGGACAATAATAGCCCATCTATAGGATTTGTTTAGCAATGGCTAAGTCATTGAAGTGTCCACCCATATTTCATAGTGGACTTCTTGAATAACTTGATGATTCTTTAAAGATTTAAGACAGTGAAGGAGACCGTTGTAAAACTATATTTTATAAAAGACACACCCAATATGACATAGTAGGATGCACATTGTTGAAAATATCTTTTACCATTTCTGGATAGATCTAAAGGTATATTTTTTGTGGAAAGATAGTCATATATTTGATTGTACCAAATGTCAGATTGGTTATCTTCTATATGATTGATAGTGGGAAAATTGGTGTTGGTATAAGATGGTTGATCAAGTTTGTATATGACAAAGAAGGTTTTAAAATCGTTTGGTGATAGAGGGATAAGAGGTGTAAGGGATGCCATAGTATCTGGAAATTTATTAGATGATCGTGGAGTCATTTGAATTTTGTAATGGTTGAAGAGTTTCAAGAGATTGTCGATGATGGTTTTATATTTTTGCAGGATTTTTTTTACATTGATATGTCCCTTTGATTTGATTGATGACAAGCTGGGAATCGCTATAGATATCAAGGATTTCCACACCAAGAAATGTGGAAGTTTGAAGACCCATAATGAGGGATTCATATTCTACCATGTTATTTGTGCATGCAAAATTTAGTTTGAAAGATAGTGGAATAGGAATTCCCCAAGGAGGTATTATGACTATCCCGACACCCCCACCTATGTTTACATTTGGACCTATCAAAGAATAGGGTCATCTTAAGAGGAGTGTCATCATGATTGAGGGTGTTGATGGATTCATCAGGAAATTGTTCACAGGGAAGATGATTATCGGCTAAGGGAGCTTCTGTGAGTTGATCAATGATAACTTGTCCTTTAATAGATTTCTGAGAGATGAATTCTAGATCAAAATCTATCATGAGCATAAGCCACATGGTTATGCGGTCATTATGATATGGTTTGGAATGCATGGATTTTAGTGGATTGATGCTTGTGACTACGTAGGTTTTATGATTGAGGAGGTAATGGTGAAGTTTAGAAGTTGCAAAGTATAAATCACAACACAACTTTTCTACTTCTAAATAGTGAGTCTCATATTCATGAAGGGTATGAATTATATAATAAACGACATGTTCCCAACTTAGATTATCGCGATGTGCCAACATAGCTCCCAAGGCATGGTTGGTAGTGGAGATGTATAGATAGAAAGGCTCCCCCTCACGCAGAGGTATGAGCACGGGCGGTGATAGAAGATATTGTTTGAGAGCGTCAAAGGATTTTTGGTAGTCATGATCCCATATAAAATGGATTTCTTTTCTAAGGAGGTGATGAAAGGGATGACATCGATCTGATAGTTGAGAGATGAAATGACGAATGGACTAGAGTTTTCCTTGTAAACTATGAGTTTGTTTGAGGTTGGATGGAGAAGGCATTTTGATTATGGCTTTGACTTTACCTGGATCGACCTCAATCCCCTTGATGGAGACTATGAATCCTAATATTTTACCTATTAGGAACCTAAACATGCACTTATCAGGGTTGAGTTTAAGGAAAAACTATATAAGACGGGTGAATATTATGTTGAGGATGGCAAGATGGTCTTTGCGATGTTTGGACTTTCCTAAAAATCATCCACATAGTCTTCTATGGTTTTTTGGATAAGGTCATGAAAGATGTATGTCATAGCGTGTTGGTAAGTGGATCCTACATTTTTCAAGGAAAAAGACATTACTCTGTAGTGGTTCCCCATGGGGTGATAAACGATGTTTTATGTTGATCCTCTAGTGCAACGATGATTTGATTATAACTTGAGAAACCATCCATAAGAGATAGCATTTCATGGCTCTGTTATCAGGTCAACAAGTTAGTCAATGTTGGGTAGGGAGAAGTCATATTTTGGACAACTGAGATTAAGGTCTTGAAAGTCTGTGCAGATGCATAATTTGCCAGAGGTTTTTGTTACATGTACGATGTTAGAAACCCATTGTGGATAATCAATGGGTAGAATGAAGTTGGCTGAGAGAAGATGTTGAAGTTCTTCTTTGACTAGTAATGCTACACGAGGATGCATTTTGTGAAGCTTTTTCTTCACGGGTTTAGCATCGGGGATGGTGAAAATATTGTGAATAATGATGTTAGGGTCGATACTTGACATATCACTGTAGGACCATGAGAAAGCTTGACTATGATTGGATAAAAAGGTGGTAAATTCATCTCCTGAGAGTCCAAAGCTTGTCCAACCTTGACTATATGTGGCTCCTGTGGTGTTCCTATGTTGACATCGATAGTGGATTCATTGAGAAGTGTGGATGTGTCAGGTGGTAGGGATTTCTAGAGATAATGATCTTCAACTCCCATATATGTTAGGATGGCATTATCATCATGACATTGGAGGATGTCGATGGTGGGAGAATCCTCATCTATCATTTTTGATAATGTTAGTGGAAGGGTCATGATTTTATCATTAGCTTGGTAGGTCAGTGGTCCAAGTGTGATTATATTGATTAAAAAAATTCAGGTGGCATAGATATGGTGTCATCTATGTCAGAAGAAGATTCTGACGACATTGAAGAGGAGAGATTAGATTATGAGATTGGGGATGGTGGATTTGGATTTTGTTTAAATCGGAGTCCCTATTTTTCATGAGGTTTCCTCAAATCGTCAAATGGTAACTCATGTGGACCTTGCTCGTATCTACCTAGACCAAAACCCTTCCACGCACAACAGTGGAGGTAGGTTTGGGAAAATTGAGGCTTATCTAAGAATGAGAAATCTGAATTGAATGGTTTAGCACGTGGTTGATTATCAAGGTGAGAAGAGGGATGATCGATGCCCCCATAGAAAAGTTGTTTCCACAGAAAGGAGGCCCAAAAGAGATGATATTTCCAATGTTGGGCTCATAAAGAGGTTGTTTATTATGTCTCCCATATGTTTTTTGTGTAGGGAGTGTATTAAGACTGAGGATTTGATACTCCCCCAATGACAAACATTCCATCATATCATCAAATGATTGATCATTGGGTAGTTTGGAAGTAGGGACAAAGGAACTTGTGGAGGATTGATTTGAAGAAGTGGTGTTTTCCAAGGGAAGCAACATGTCATTTATCTGATAGGTCATGTGACATGCTTTGAATGGGTTAGGATCTGGGGACCATAAAGGTTTTTCCTTCATGTTCATATTTCAAGCATCAATGTAAGGTGTAAGGGACACAAAATATAATGCGAATCTAAGGATGTCATAATAGTATGTTGTATTGGAATTCACCTTCTACAATGTAGAAGAAATCATGGAGGGACTGGATGCCTATTTTAATGGGTAGAATCACCATGTCTAAGTTAGGGGTGACAATGTCGTTAAAAGCGTGTGGGACGGTGGGTGACTAAGTGACTATGGTTTCAGGTAGTTGAAGTTATTTGAAAGCGTGTAATGAAATAATATTGATGTTGGCATTGTTATCAATCATAACTCTTTTGATGAGGGTATCATTGATTTGGGTGGTGAAAAATAGAGGGAGGTCATGGTCTTCAGGTTGTAATGATGGAATCTCAAAATTGTCAAATGTGATGGTTGTAGACATTTTTAGGGTGCCGAAAAAGCTAGCAAGTGGTTGAGGTTCATTGGATTGCACTGAGATGGCTTGGAGAGCTTCTATCATGGTGTGTCGGTGTTGAGGGGAGTTTTGAATGAGTTCATAGAGGGACATTTTGACAGGTGCTTGATGTAACTTATTTAGAACATTGTTTTGTATTGAGTTTATATATTGAATGTGATGGGACATGAGAATGGAGACCTTGGTCTTGGAAGATGGTGCTTTGGCAAGGGCTACAAAGATGGAGACTTTGGGCCTGTTATGAGTCTGATTTTTTAAGTTTTGTGTATGAGCTCTGGTAGCTATGTGAATATCATCAATTTGAAAGAACGGGGACTCATTAGGGGATTCCTCGCCTTTATTTTTAAAGTTATCAGGTGATGGCTTAAGCTCAAGGGTTTTGGGGATAGATTTGACTTGATATTTTGATTTCATTATTTTCTAATTGATAAGTGAGAAAGGTCAGTCTTTGTTTTCTAGGAGGTCATCTTTCTCGAAAATATCCTTGATTATAGTGCAGAGGGCTTTACAATCTTCAGTGTGATGTCCTGGTACCCTATGATAAACATAGATTGCATCATATTTGTACCAAATAGGCTTCTACCCATGGGTATTAGAAGTTTTAATCATAGGTAATACTATGGCTGAAGATTCGAGAATATTTTTAAGGATTGCAGTGTAGTATCCTGATGAAAACGATGAAGTCATGAAGACCTTAGTTTTATTAGATGGTCCAGAAGTGTTGGGAACGATGTGTGTGTTTTGAAAAGTGTTCTTGGACGTGGTTTCAAGGAGGGATTTAGATTCTAAAATGGTGACTGTGAGCTTTGACAAAGGGTGGGATCCTAAAATACAAGGTGATGGCATGGTATGTTTATGTAAGGGGGTTTTGTTTGTTTTATGATAGTGGTAATTTCTTACTTTGAGTGTCTTCGGGATTTTGGATTCAGGGTGTATTATCTTTGGGAGGGATGTTTATAATTTCCACATCAAGGTTTTCTTTTTACGAGCTCCATGAGATAAGATCAGGGGTATTTATTATGGGGATAGTTAACTGGGAGGCAGTTTGATGTGGGATGTCACTGGTAAGGAGGTCAAAGAATTTAATATGTCTAATTGGTGGCTTGGATGTAGATGCGGGGTTTTCAAAGGATGGAAACTAGTTAATGGTGTTAATAGTGTGAGCCATGTGGTTTTGGGGATCTATTGTATTAGTTTATGATGCATTGTTAGGAGGGGGGTGGTTTGGAAAGGGTTGACTGAATACATCAATGGTTTGATTAGGAGGTGTGTTAGGATTTTCTAATTGTAGGTCACCTCGGTTGATAAGGTCTTGAATGAATGTTTCTAAAGGAGAGACACCTATCAATTCCATGGCCACATATCTAGTGATATTTGTAATAGTCATCTTCCCTATACCAGGATGGTTTAGGACTAGATTCATCAACATGTCAAATAGGAGGGCATTTTATCATGTGAGTGGCCATAAGCTTGTCAAAGATAACATTGTTAGTCTCCCCTAGTGGTTTATACTAGCAAGGGGTCGGGAGCATTCGGGGTTTGAGTGAATCTTTAAAGTAATTTTCAAAATAATTGCATTTTCCGAAGCTTTGGATTTATCATTTTGGGAAAATTTCTTAGAAGAGTCGAGTTTGGGATTTTTAGATCACACATTAACTTTACCATCTTTGAGGGCTCAAAGTTCTAACTTTCTAGCCATGGTAAAGGCTTCATCGAATGTGTGAAATTATTGGATTTGAAGGGTGGATGATATATGTTTTACACAATATCGAGTGAATAATTCGATCAATTCAGATTGGGGTAAAGAAAAGGATAATTGATTAATGATTCCTCGCCATCTAACGAAGAAGTAAACAATAGATTCATCCTCAAACTACTTGATAGAATATAAGTCAGTGATGGATATCTTACGTGCAATGTTAATAAAAAAATGTTCTACGAATAATTGGGCTAGTTGTGCAAAGAAATAGAGATGGTGTTGGGGGATTCTATTATACCAATCAAGAGCAGGCCCGGTTACGGACATTGAGAATTTCCTTAACATGAGGTCTTGATCATGAGCTATAAGATAGAAGGAATATCAAAATTCCCTAAGGTGTTGTTGTGAAGCTTCCTTACTATAGAATTTGATAAACTTTAGAAGCTCCCAATGATGAGGATATGGTTTAAGGTTTATTGATGGGTTAATGGGTTCGTTACAAATTTGCTTATAAGAAAATAAGTTTTTAGGCCACATGGTAGCGATTTCTAGGCTAGAAATTCTATTGATCAAATTTTGGATGGGGTCATTCTGATGGGATTGGATGGTTGTTGAGGAAGAGCTAGCCAGTCCATAGTCCAGGGGATTTGATTGTTGAAACTGATGGTATGGTAAAAGATGATTTTGAAAAGGAGGAAGGATTCTGGATATGTTGTAATTTTTTTGAGAAACTAACGATTGTGAGGAAGAGTGGATATAGCGATAAGGATGAGGGATAGAAGTATTGATAAGTGGTTATGATGGTTGTGGATTCTTTTGAGTAGGAATGTATTCATATTATGGAACACTTGTCGTAGGGTGTTAGGTTAGAAAAGGGGATGAGTGCTAGTGATAGTGACTCATATTGATAGGTGGTAAAGACGTAGGAATAGATACAGCTAAGTTTTGGATCAAGGATGCGGGTTACTACAAAATGGCAAGTTGAGATCTGGCCAAGGAAGTTGTAGAATGAGGCATATATGACAGATCTTGTTGGGAGAGGAAGAGAAATAGAAGGGGCATGATTAACCACAAGTGATGAAGTAATAGTACGAGTTTGGACACCCTAAGGATCTGGCTGAGGATGCAGATGGTAAAGGACCCTTGTTGACTAATTGTGTTTTGTGATGAGATAGTGTTGAGTTCAAAGTTGGTTACATGAGTAGATGAGATATGTATGGACATTTCCATGAGGTTAGGGGCGGGATAAAGAGAATTTTTTCAATAAGAGGGGTCGATGAGCCGAGAGTGATCATAAGTGACAATAGTAATATTTAGTCAGGGTTCTGGACTATAATAGGGAAGAGGAATGACATGTGAAGCAAGATAATTGCTAAAGGTGATAGGATTGGGATCTAAGTTTTCCTTGAATATTGGGCCACCACTATCAACGAATTACAGAATAGGTGGATCGAGAATTTTTGACGTGTCTGAGTGAATGTTGGGAGGGTGTGCAGTCTCTTGGCTTCTTTGTAAGGGTTTTTGTAATGGGTCTGACATGTTTGTGGTATTCTGGATATGGGAGTGTTGTCTATTCAAAACCATGAGACAACAAACAAACAATAAAAAGAATACAATTATTTAAAAATGAAAAACACGTGATCAAAAAGAGATTTTTTATTATCTTGGTTAATTAGAAATACGTGAAAAGAAAAGATGGCTCGTATGAGGCACTAAGAATCAGGATTGCTAAGGTTGGTTTCAGGTATGTTGAGGTTGGAGTCCTCTATATACCCAAAGGTGCGAGATGCCTGAATCTGTGTTGGTGTCGATACGAGGCGTGATATTGGGGCCTACCCCCTCACTTCACAGTCCCATAACATAAGGGTATCAGGTGCTTAACCGATATACCGCCCACCAATTATTTATACTCAGCCAGAACACCGAGTCGGTTTCCCTCTTGGTAATGAAATGTAAACAGGTAGACCTGGAATGGAATGTTTAAAATGCAAGTTTGATTATATGTGATTTGGTTGTGTAAGGGAAATTTTTGAATGCATGATTTAACCCCTACTTAAACTAGATGAGAAAACAAGAATGCAACTTCTTTTTAAAACCCAAAAGGAAGATTATTTTCTATGAGGAAAAAACACACGTGATGTGATGTTGAAAAGAGACTAAAGGGAATAAAGAGGTACCTTTGTTTGCCAAAATATTCCCTTTTTATTATTTTATGTGTTCTTGAAAAATAAGATGACTCCGAGCTGAAAAGTTAGTTAATCTCACAAGAAATGGAGCGAGAAATGGATTCTACTACAAGAATGTAGAATTTGATCAAGAAGGGATTGCATCCCACTGGGCATGCCAGATGTTAAATAGTAAATTTTAGGATTCAATCTTATTAAGTGAAACAAACCACTAGAACACAAAAATTAACAAGGTTTAACAATATCTATGTTGACAATGTCGAGATGTATAGATCCAAACGAGCACAAGAGACTCTTCTTCCAGAGAATGAGGGAACATGCACACAAAATTGAAAAAAGATGTTAGATAATATATGGCGTGTTGCTTGGCAAAGGCCAATCCCAAGAACCAAAGGGCTTCCTTTGACATGTGTCAACTCACTTTTTGGACAATTAAGCTAGAAATCATGACAAGATTACAAATGATATAGAATAATATGTTTAGGATGTAATGTCTAAATGACAGGACTCAATCAACATCCTCGATGATAGGATGGGGAGGGTTGAATACGTCTTCCCAATAACAATTGGCCTCATCACTATGTTCGAGGAAAACTTCCAACTGCTCAATGATCTCATCTGGATTAGGTGTAAAAGTGATAGCGCCAAGGCTTAGTTTGTAGTCAATGTCTAACTATTCCCACACGAATGGTTATTGTACAATTGGTAAGTCAAAGACAGTGTCTAATTCATACCTTGCTCCTAGAAGTGCCATCTAATAAAAACAAAGGCTTACAAGCAACGATGGATTAGACATGATTACTGACTTTTAAAGAAATAAGACAAGATATGTGAAAAATGTAAAATAGACAATTTTTGACAGGGATTGATGTCAATTCAGTGAATCGACATCGATTTGGTCAGATGTTGATCATTGTTAGAGTCAAATTGATCAAATAGAATTTAGAAAGCTAAGAGTTATCTTATGGAAAACATAATATTTTTTTGAGAACCTATATTAACGATTGACGATATTGAGCATGAGAATGTAATATAATTAAAAGAAAACTTACCTTGATGAGTAAAAAACCATGTTGGTTAAATGGATGTACATACTGATTGTTCCAAAGGGAACTTAACACCGTGAAATGCTTGAGAATCTTCATGTCTGATCCCTATACGAGCTTGACCAACTTAAACCTATCTCGAATAAACTTAGGAGCCGGATGATCGAGATTAAATTCAGAAAGATGAGAGAAAATTGGAATCATTGGGTAAAGGCTTGAATTAGTTTATATAAGATCAATGTTATTTCAACATATCACCGTCGATCTGCATAAATCGGCGTTGATTGAGGGATAAGTTCAACAACTTCCCTTTTACATAGTTTTCAATTCTCAAATGAATTTTAAGTTGTTTTAAGTTTGTAGGAGGATTGTCAAGTTGTTTTAGATTATTTTGGTTTATTTATTTATTTTGATTTAAGTTTGTTTTATGGTTGTAGGTGGTTATAGGTGGTAAAACGGTGAATGTAAGTCGATAATAAGGTGAAAATAATCATGTGAGTATACAAAGAGGTGTGTTAGAGTCAGTACACACTTATGAGAATTAGAGTGTCCTAATTCTAGTGTCTACACTACTCTTGACCCAAAATTATCACAAGCATACTTCAAGGTTGTCCTTAATGACCTAATAAGAAAGTAGTCATAAAACTTTCTAATTATGGACTTGAATACGATTCTATAATTGTTGAAATTGTCTCTTTCTTTTGGAATTATTGTTGACCAAAATAAGCTCACACTTATTTTTGGTCAACTAACACCATTTTCCCCCTTTTGGTGCTTCAATCTGAATCTTGATATATTTTAAGCACTTAAGGTCCCCTGAAAGCAGTTCCATCAAATAGGAAATTTCTTCCCCTTTCCAGAAATATAAAGAAGTCCTTCTAACTCCTCATATTTTGCAAATGGCGGGCCGACGGGCCTGGGAAGGATATTTTGCCAAATGCGGGCTGGTGGGCCTGGGGAAGACTTTTCACCAAATGGGAAGATTGCAGACCGACGGGGCGGTGGGAGATATTTTGGTATTTTTGCACTTTTCACAAAAGGCGCAAGTTATAATTGCGGGCCCACATGCCCAAGAAGGATTTCTTTTGCTAAGTGGAAAATGCGGGCCGGCGGGCCCGGGGATGTCTTTTCGCCAAATGAAAAGTTGTGGGGCCATGGAGGAAATTTTGCCCAAGTGTAAATTCGGGTCGGCGGGTCTGCGGGGCATTTTGGAACTTTTGCAACTTTTCACAAAATAGCGCAATTTTCAAGTGCGAGCGCACGAGCCCGCGGAGGTTTTTTCGCCAAGTATAAAAGCCAGCGGACGGTGCCACGTGTCTCATCGGCACAAATTCAAAGGCGCGACCCAAAGCAAAGACTCAAACAAGTGTTGGCCCTCCACGTGTCTAGATCCTGAAAAGGCATAATCGATCGTTGAAAAGTCTAAACAAAGGCAGGCCAGCAAAAGGAGCCATGCGTCAACTCAGTGCAACTTCAAAGGCAAAATCCAGAGCGGGTTCCCAAATGTGCGCAGAGCTTCCATGTGTCCCAGGTCCGATAAAGGGACAGAGCCGACCATTTAATCCACTAAGTATAAGAGGGTCGACAGAAACTTCCCCATGTCTCAACGACGCACCTCCGAAGGTCAGGCCTAAAGTGGAGACTCAAATGAGCATCAGCTCTCCACATGTCTAGGGTCCAACAAAAGTCAAATGGGCAACGGGCCCGAATCGGCTAAGTATAAAGGAATGGTGGAAGCCCCCACATGTCTCTTTGGCATAACTTCAAAGGCACGACCCAAAAGGCAGTCCCCAAACGAGCGCCAACCTGCCACGTGGCCAGATTCTGAAAAGGTAAGGTCTTCCGTTGAAAATTCCAAGCTCGGGACAGGTCGAAGGAAGCCTCCACGCGTCAGCTCGGCACATCTTCAAAGTTAAAATCCGAAGGCGGTCCCCAAACATGCATCAGCTCACCACGTGCCTCGTCCGCACAACTTCAAAGGTAAAATCTGAGGGCAGTTCCCAAATATGTGTTGAGCCTCCACGTGTCCAAGGTCAGACATATGGCCCCGCCAAACAAAAGGGACTTAGCCAAAACACAAAGAAATAGGGCAGAGCCGCAAAAGGTGCCACGTGCCTCATCGGCGCAATTTCAAAGATGCGGCCCAAAAGGCAGTCCCCAAACGAGTGTCAACCCGCCACGTGGTCAGAATCCGAAAAGGTAAGGTCAACGGTTGAAAAGTCCAAAAGCCTGCGGAGGCCTCCACGTGTCTTATCCACGTAACTTCAAAGGTAAAATGTTGGGGCAGTTTCCAAATGAGCGCAAAGCCTCCACGTGTCTTGGGTGAGGCACAGGGTCTCTGCCAACAAAAGGGGGCTCAAGTAGAACACAAAGGAAATAGAGGAGCCCACAAAAGCCACCACATGTCAGTCCAAGGCAACTTCAAGAGCGAAAAGAAGGGGCTAAATCTTCACGACGCGCGAGGATGCCACGTGGGTATTGCACTGATGGACTCTTTTAAACTTTGTGAACCCGTGACCCTGATCTTCAGAGCATTATAAAGCATCTTTTATGGTGTTAAAAACTAGTTCAAGGAATCTAACCCTTTTAAAAATAACTTATATAGGGGTGGGGAAGGACACATAAGAGAGCACAAACACGTTGAATGAGCTAAGAAGTGTGAATAAAGTAGAGTCGTATATTGCCAACGTCAAGGTTGCTGATAGATCATTTTCAAAAAGGGTTATTTTTGAAATATTACAATCATTTTTATTTATTTAAAAGTGTTTTTTTTGCAATTAATTTTTCAAAAAAATATTGAATTAAATATTGTCGGATTTAGCTCATGAAGATATAATTTTCCACCATGATATTTTGTACGTATGAGAGCCTTATCTTTTATGTAATTATTTAAAAAACACTTATTTATTTTAAATTGAAGGGAACTCACCAATTATTGAAGGGGCCTCACGCATTCATAAAATTAACTTAAAATTTTATATATTTTATTGAATATTAAAGTAAGAGACCTCATCAATTAAATGGGACCTCACTTATTTCTTCTTCTTAAATTATATATTTTATTGAAGGGAACTCCCCGTTCATAAAATGAACTTAAAATTTTATATATTTTATTGATTATTAAAGTAAGAGACCTCGTCAATTATTAAAGGGACCTCTTTATATAATCTTCTTCTTAAATTATATATTATAATTAAAGGACTTAATTATTAAAGTGTAAGGGATGCTTATTGATAAATTAATATGATATCGTCATGTGTATTTTTGCAAATCTTCGAAACAAAATCTCCTCGTTCGTAATTTTGTTTCAGTTGAAAATTGCAAACAAATCTTTGATCAAAATTATAAACTTAAATATCTTTTTTCTTACATTCCCCATGGAACTCCCTGTTTTTCTCTCTACGTGGTTAATGTGGTGGTTTATCTAATTCTAATATTCAAACTCGTATTTCATGATATAACACATACATAACAAGCATTTCTAGACACAGTTTAGCAATCCGTGTTTTATTTTTATATTCTGTTTTACAGCTACAATCAATCACAAAGAAATTACAGTTCTCAGGTATTCTACGAATTAATAAATAATAATAAATATTACATATCGGTAGGTTTCAGCTACAGGAACACAGCTACTGCTAAAACCCCTTTATTTTTCTTCGACAGGGCAGCTACCCTAAACCAATTTTACATCCAAACAACGTAATCATGAGTGTGATCACTTGGTAATGGCGTAGATGGCATATATAATTCCTGGTAAGTACCCCAATATCGTCAACAGCAAACATATCCAGAACTCCGCCTGCAATTTCATTAACCATTTCCTTATTTAACCATCGAATAAAACCAAGGAAAACCAAATAAGGGAAGAAAAAAAACTAAGAGAGAGAGAGAGAGTCAGTTACATGGCAGCCAAATTTAAGGAAGACTCCCAATGGAGGCAAGAGAATTGCCAACAGTATGTCGATGAAGGTTGCAGTGCCCATGTTGAAGCGATGTTTCAGAAAATCCTGATTACAGCTTAAATCAAATTATAACACACCCAAAGAGCCGGAGACAACTGAGATTGTTAGATATTGTTAGGAAGGGGGAAAATGCATATTTATAACATGTTGAAGAGACGCGTTCGGTCGCGTTGGCAGAGGAGTATCGGTTAAGTAAACTAATCGAGCTTTAACTTGATTTCACGTGACGGGACACCTGTATTTGGCACGTATTAAGACGGAAACCCTGCCAGGCTGCCACGTATGGATGGATGGATGGATGCTTTGTTTAAAAAATATGACCAACATTATTTAAAAGGAAAAGTTGGCTAACAATTTATAAGACTACATGAAAACACCGAAGGGGATGCGTTGAAAGAGTTAAATTTGAGGGAAATAAATTTGTGAAGAGGAGGGTGACAAAGAAGAAGATTGAGGGAGAAGTAACAACACCTTGACATCTCATTTCCTTGATGTTTGATCAATGGTTTATTGATACTTGCATTTGGAAATGTTTTTTAGCTTAATCAATGGTTGAGGCATTGGCAAGAGAGGGATTTTTTTTCTATGCGCATCATGTCCTCCTTCGATCATCTAGGTCATCTAAGGTTACTAAAAGAGAGCATGTTGGTGTGAAGATTATAATCTATTGACAAGCCAACAAATTGAAATGCATGGATGGCAATGGAGGATATTTAGAAGAGATGAAAATTGTGATGGATTCATAATGCAATACAATTTGGAGTTGACTAGAGGGTCGACAATGCAAAGACGAATGCTTGTTGACCTCTCATTTCCCTGAAGCTTGATAGTCCCAGTTATCGAGACTTGCATTTGGAAACATGCTTTGTAGTGTAATCAATGGTTAAGGCATTGGTAAAAGAGAGATTTTTTTCAAGTGCATCATGTCCTCCTTCGATTGTTTATGTCATCCAAGGTTACAAAAAGGGAATGTGTGAATTTAATATTATAATTCAGACGATATGTTGGAAGATTATAATTTGAAAGATCGGTTTAGAGATTACAATCTATTGACAACGCAACAAATCTGAATTCATGGAATGTATTGAATGCATGGATGTCAATGGAGGAAATTTGGAAGAGATGATGACCTATATGTTGAGGCATTCGGACATGAGTAGCCACCATCATTTAGTTGTTTGGAAATTTGACCAATGCATTGTTTAACCACCACATATAATGTGAAATGGTGACCAATCCAAAGGAGGATGTAAACTCGAGCGATCCTCTCAATGGTACTAGAAGATCCTAGATGCTAGCATGGCTCACAATACTCTCACAATACTCAATACATTATTTCCAAAACCATATGCAAATCCAATACAAACAAAAGTTGAAAGATCTAGTCGAGCTCAATGAAAGTGTAATGTTCAATGCTAGCATGGAGCCAATTGAAGTATTGGAGAGAGACAAGGTATTCACTTTACAAGGGTCTGTGAAGGAGAATGAGCCAGTGAAGATAACAAAAGGTGTATTCAGAGGTGGAATGAGGAATGCATGACCCTTGTGTGGAACCTCCTTTCCTAAATGACAACTCTAAAATTGTTCACAACAAGATTTGGTTATAAAAAAGAACAAAGAACCCAGAGATGTCAGAATTTACTAGCAACATTTTAGCTTGGAGAAAATGATAACAATGTCATTACTTCTTAACATTAGAAATCCAACAACCGATATCGTGCAGTATTGTTTGTGGATAAGGCATAGCTAGCCTATATTTTTTCTTTAACAATGTGTTTTCTCGATGCAATTGAAGATTTTTTATTTGTGGGTTTGTTTTAATTATTTTGTGGTGGGTGACAAGTTGCAAATCAAATCATTCACACTTAGGGTTTTTCCCAATGCATACACATGTAAATCTACAAAATGTAATGTGTCAACCTAATAAAAACAATAACAATCTTAAGAGTAACATTTTACCACATCTATTAAAAGCCATATGGATGGTTCATTAAGGCAACAATATTACCAGGTTCATTAGTTCTTTGTTGTCAACACACGACCTTTACATAACTGAAACAAATCAAACTTGTTTTTAAAATATGGGAAAAATAGACTTTGCTATTTTTTTACAATGTCGAGACTTTCAATTGGATGACATTCTATTTATCAAATAAGACAAAGACATGAATGGAAAGTTGGAAAGAAAAAGGTGGTGATTAAATACATGCATGTCACACACCCCCATGAGTCAAATTGTCCTTGTCCAAATAACATCTAATATATGTGCCCTATTTTATTGTCTTAAGGCCGTTTAGACGTTTTTCATGATATTAGCCATACAATACTTATAAATATTTAAATTTAATTTTGCAATCGAACTGTGAACATACATACATGAGATGTAGGCATAGTGAGGGCAAAGGGCACACAGTTGGGTCTAAAAAGAGTGGACATGATTCAATATATATTCGACTAAAATAGAGAATTATGAACAAAGAATGCACTAACATCATAACAAGCCAAAGTCATCAGAAGCACTAGTTGTATCACCCATTCCAACGTAGTCGTCAAACATCCTAAATACCTACAAGGTGAACATCATCAGTCTACCAAAATATTTTTGTTGCGTGTCAAAATTGTTAGGTTGTGGAGCCTATTTTTCATGTGTGAAAGTGTTGAAGATTGTACACTAAGAGTATTGTACACTTTTCATGTATCATCACCAGGATTCGAAGCCGGGCCGGGCCTTGAGCGGGGGTCTAGGGGCGGCAGCCCTCGGTAGCAGGGGTTTGGGGGCGCAGCCCCGGAAAAAAAAAAATTAGGCGTAAAATTTTTTGGCCTCGAAAAATGCACCCGACATATCGGGAAATGTGTTTTTCTCATATGGGCGAGTTTTTTGACCCATAGGTTTATGGGACGGGTTTTGCCCATGGTTTTTTGATACCCACAGTTTTGTAAAACTGCTTAAGCAGTTGTCTATTTATATGGTCTTATGCATATGATAGAAGTACAAGCAAATGTATCACAAATGTGTTTTGAATTCGGGTGTGAATTCTGTAGAGTTTGTTGAGCATAGCTCCAAACAGAAATGGGTATTGTATTGAGAGAGCGGTGGCTTGTAATAAAATCTGAGCAAGTGATTCTTGGTGGACGTAGCCCAAATTGGGTGAACCACGTTAAATACTGTCTCTTTGTGTTGTGTTATTTTATTCTGCAATTTTATTTGAGATCTGTAATAATTTCCGCATATTAGTTTCTACTGTTGCGATTTTGTGAGGGATTATTCCGCATATTTTATCCCTTATTTCCTAACAAAAATAGCAACAAACAAATTTTGAGTAGATCTAATCACCACTTCCCCATCCTGGTTCTTTATTGTCCTAGTGTCACCATCATAGTAACTTGCAGTTGTGAGCACAAGTTCAAGACATTGTGTTGAGGCTAAAAAAGTTGCTGAAAGTGTCAATCCATTGGCATAGATGGCCTGAATCTAAGGTGACTTTGATAGGTTTGCTTTGTCTGCTCCAAAAATCAACAAGGTCAATATGCCCCAATTATGTATCTCTTATTGGATCTATATTAGAATCAATGTTAGAAGGGGGCACCACCCCTTGATAACTGTACTTCATGCTTTTCTCTTTACCATTAGTTTATTCTGACATTGGTGTAAGAAAGAACACTGCAATTTTTCCAAGAAACTCTAATGAAATCAACTGAATCCAAACCAAAAATTTCCACCCACTTGGCAACCTTAAAAATGAGGACTCCTTAACGGGATTCTCTTAGTTCAACATTTTAAAAGTTTCAAAACACACCTATCAAAGTTTCACACTTGTCTAACACCTTTAAAAACTAGATACACTTGTCAAGAATTCTAACTTGTTAAACACCTTCAAAAACTTGACACGAAAGCTTTAAGGATTTCCTCCTTGAAAATCAACCTGCAAATCCTGACAAAGACCAAGTGGGGTTTAGAGCATGTTTGACACCTCTAAAATACTAAAATACTATTGTCAGGGTTTCTCACATGTATGAAACCTTTGAAAACCCAATACATTAAAGCAGGGGTTTACCTAAAGCAAGTGAAAAATCTCAACATGAACTTTGTTGGGGTTTTTAGCTTGTTTGTTAGGGTAGAAATCCTAGCTAATGTTGGACTTAGGTTTTTAATCAAATCCACCTCCCTATGAAAAATACCACTCAAAAGTAGATGAAAAACACCAACAAATTCCTAAAGAAAAGTATAAAAACTCAGAGAGGGATGAGAAACAAGGGTTTACAATCAACTAAAGAAAACAAGATTAAAAACAAACATGAAATGCATTCAAATCTTAACAAAACTCATGAGGAAGTAGAATTCACCAATTTAACAAATGGGCATGAAAGATTTGATTGAAATGACGTCTAAAAGAGGAGAAATTTGTGATCAGGGTTTTGAGGGTCGAGTGCAAGTCATAGTAAGAAAATATGAATCATAGAAGGTGAAAGTGACATAGAAAACCCTAATTTTATAATAAGTTTGGCATTGATTACATGTTAATGACACACGTGGAGGTCAAAGCTTAGTTGGCATTTATTGCATTGACCTGAGAATCAAGGGTTTGAACACATGAGACAAAATTTGTTTTAATGTATGTCGACCCTACAATTCCGACACACTAAGCACCTTTGTGTTTCAGGGTTCAGGATTTGAAACACACAAAACATGTTTGGGTGTTGGGATGTTCCGACATCTTGAACCCCCGAAACCCTGATATACTAGAGTGTTGAGGTTCAAGGAACACCCTACACTTTATATGTTTTTGTGCTCACATGTTCCAAAAGCCTAAAACCTCGACAAACTATAGTGTGTCGAGTTTCAGGGTCCGAGGAACACATTATATTTTACATGTCTACATGATTGGAAAGCCCAAAAACCTGAAAAACAAATAAGCTTCACAATTTGGGTTTAAAAATTGTGATTTTTGGGGAGGAAATTACTAACTCCAAAAACTCTCAGACAAAAATTTTGTAGGTTGTCTCAAAATTATCATGAAACTCAATTTTGGAGTAACAACTTCGACAATTTTATTGTTTATCTTACACATGGTGTGCTTAATCTGTTTTTTTAAGTAGTGTGATCAATATGTTCATCACTAATATACAAAGGGGTCATACATTCCTCTCATTATATTTATCTAGACTTTGAATAATCCTATGAAATGAGGCATTCAGTGTAGCACTCATTCCTTCAAAAGGGGAATTCACATTTCTTAGAAATCCCATAAACAGATCATGACACATCACCTAATTCGACAAAGGGATATGTTCACAGAACTTTTCAACACTATTTTAAAGTATTGGGTGTAGCTATTCTTGTTATTAAAACCTATATCAATAAAGTTATGCAAGACTTGGCACATAATATAAGGCATGACAATCATAGAGAAGTGCTCTCACTTTTCTAGCAAAACCAAGAGTATCATTTTCAGTTTTATTTGTAGACCATTGTTTTGGACACTTATCCGTGTATAAATGTTTTTATAGGCATTATCTCAAGGATTTGTAAGGAACAAATTTTGCATCCACACTTGTTTTACTTTAATATGTATGCACTCACACAACTTAAAGCGGGGCAAAATGTAAACACCTAAAAATGGACCTAGGCATTTATTAATCATCAAATTTACATGTTTTTAAGAGTGTTTTAAGTGTTTCTCAATTGTTGGTCCAAACTACGTGGCTTTGTTGGCACAAGTCCTAAACTTTTGGTGGTCCTTGCATTAATTTTGGCCCATTACGCATGGAATGTAGAATGCACAATCATGGCAGGATTTCATTACACCCTCCCCTAAGTTACTTTGTTTGACATTTATCTTGCTTTTTTCATGTTTTTATTTGTTGATGGTTAGTTTGCGCTTTAATATGGTTTTAATTTGAATTTAAATTATCTTTAAAATACACTAGCACCTTAATTCATTTCAACATGAAAGATTTATCTAACGAAACATCTATTATTTTATTAAGGCATTCAAGAAATTTTCAAGTGAAGATAAAGGAAATCATTGAACATTTACATATATTTAGAGAAATCAAACTTTCATAAAAACATTGAAACTCGTAATAGAGACACAATGCATTCCAACAATTTGTATGATTTAATAGGGATTGCATATACTTGTTCTTAACATTATGCAAACGAAAAGAATTAATAAGAATAAACTAAGTGAAATACATATACTTAAGTTAAAAAAACCCACAGTTTGGAGGTATGGAGTTGGTAGCCGTATAAGAGTTGATTTCTTAGAAGTCGAACGAAAATTTTAAAACCAGGGTCATTAAAGTCAAGACCAGGGTCATTAAAGTCAAAATTGTCACGGCCTGCATAAAGGCAAGATGTGATGGGCATTGGGAACTGGAAAGCTCTTCAATTCCATTCACTTTCCTTTCCTTCCACCTAAAAAATCACACCCAAGGGTTAAATTTGACGGCCATTTAGATGTTTTTCATGATTTTAATCATAAAATACTTGTAAATATTTGGAAAAACTGTCACATGCAACTTGCAAATTTTAAGGGAAGCCGTTATTTTTAATATAGATTTATAGGTAAATTATACAAAAATATATTTGAAATAATTAAATATATATAAAATAATATTTTATTTATGTTATTAACCTCATAAAAATAATACTATTTTGTATTTTTGAAGGGCAAGATTTTATTTCAAATATATATAAAATAATATTTTATTTATGTTATTAACCTCATAAAAATAATACTATTTTGTATTTTTGAAGGGCAAGATTTAAAATTTGCCGTCACCTAAAAATTGTTTGACAGGCATAGGTGGCCGTCAAATTTAACCCCTGCGGGCCCACTACTTTCTTAGCAGTGGAAGGTAACAAGAAGCACACCAAGTAAAACGACTGTTTATTACTCTAAAAATGCACTCATAACTTCCGTTCCATCCACAAACAGGGTGCATTTTATTCACTTTTCCATAGCCTGGACTTTCATTGACATCCATACACCATTTACTAAATATGTCTTCCACAACATCATCCTCCTCGTCCCCTGTTACGCCTGCTCAGATCATCGATCAGATTCTCAATGCTAACACAAGCACGCCACACTATCTCCAACAATTAGTCACCAATATTGAAGCTCTTCTCCATCATTACACCAACAAGGTAAGAACCACATCCATTCTCATCAGCATGCTCAATAGATTGCTATTTAGAAATTCAGTTCAAGAATGCATTGATGAAGTTTTTGTTGCAGGGGAAAACTAATGCCACCCATGGCATGTTGCCTCCTGTGCGAACTCGGCTGCCCTCTGCATCCGATGTATCCAAATTCTCAGAAGAAGCTTCAAAAAATGTCAAACTAATTTCCACCCAGGTACAGCTTTACATACATGTACCTTTTCTTGTTTGATTGTCATTCTCAAAGTTAAAAAGTAAGGGTAATTTTCTGCATCGTAATTTGGCAAAGAAGAATTCTTAACAGAAATGGTGTTGCCCGTGCATTAATATGTCCATTTCTTTTAACTGCGAAGGTGCCTGTTTTGAGTTTGGTTTGTTATGCATTGAGCAGATTTCTGACTACACTGGAGATAAACATAGCACAGCCATATCGGTGTTGACTGCCATTGGGAATGTTCATTGGGTTTCTGTGGGATTTTTACTGGTTGCTTCCGTCTTAGAAAGGCTGGACAAACTAAAATATAATAAAATGGGGCGGTTAAAACTTCTCAAGTCTATGAATGAGTTGGCCAAAGTAATCATGCAGCTGCAGCGTCTTCCTCATTTAAAAATAGAGTTGCAGGCCAAAATGAATGAATCTATACAATTAATAGTGGATGGCGCAATTTTATGCTGTGTACAAAAGAAAAGGAATACACTGGAAAGGTACATGACGACAAATTACATTTGTTTAAAACGTCTTTGGTATTATTTTTTCCTAGTTTCCCATATTAATTCTCAAAAGTTGAAATATTTTTTCACGAGTCCCGTAACTCCCAGTTTTTGATATTAATTCTCAAAAGTTAAATTATGGCGGGACATCTAGAAACGTCAGTTAATCTCCATAATCATTGAAATTCATTTAGGCCATAGCCTCATAGAGAGGTTTTCGCTCATATTTTTTCTGTAGCAGCTGGTCCCTTGAAAATTTTGGAAGCCATCTATAAAAACATTAAAGAATCTTACCATAGAACATAGGAGCTCCTATTTTTTTGCCAGCTGAGTTTAACAGGTGGCTTGGGAGGGGGGCTGGAAGTTTCCCCAACAATTTAGAGTTTTTTTGTCCACTCTGCACATAATATGCATTCCTGCCATCAATTTTTTGTGATTTTGTAGGAAAATTTACTCTTTATTTATTTGTAAAGGGATCCTAAAATCTGGTATGATATTGAGGAAATTTAGAAAAATCATGAGACTTTTATTTTAGTAAATACCCCTAATTTTTCTCAGCATCATCCACTGAGATATTTAAGGAGCCCCACTCTATGAAGATGCGCGCACATGGAATGAAATTCCAATGGGTGAAGCGCGCTTTAGAGTGATGTAAGCGTGCTCAGAACCCCCCTCTCCTGCACGTGGAACAGAGAACACAAGCCCGCTCACTTATACAAATAAATATTAAATATTTGTTAAATGCAGCTGGCAGACAGAAAAAGCATTTTTAATTAAATATCTGTTAGTGCGTACGCATACAGCTGACAGTTCAGGCAGACGGAAAATGTATTTTTAATTAAATATAGAAAAATCAAACAGGGACTGACTGCTCCGTACAGGAGCCCGGCGGGCAGCCTAGGCAGCAGGAGGGACTGCTGGATGGCGTGTACGGACGCGTTCCAGCTGCCATCGAGCGTGCTCCGAGCGCCAAATTTCGTTGCATGTGCAGGGGTCATGAGACCATGGCCTTAAAATTTTAAAAATTATAGAACCATGTACATCAAGTTAAGGGAAGAGGCTAAATGTCATGCCAAAAAACACTTCAAACAATTATCAGATTTTTTATTATATCTTTCCAAATACATTTGGAATAATTCTGAAGACAATATAGAGTGATTTCGATGGAATTTGGATTTAGCTGATTCCCGAAAGAAGCATGAGCCCTTATGGATAGCTTATAAGAAATATATTTGTGTCAATCTTAAATTCTACTGCAGGAAGGCTAACAAAATTCACATTTTAAGAATGTTTTCAGCATAACCCTTATGACAATTACTTAACTGTATGCCAAAACTCGAGCATTCTGTGAATTTCCATTCTAGCAGTTGAAAGACATAACCTGCTTCTTTAATGTGATTAAAAAGTTATACACATTTGCATAGAAAATTATTCATGCTTATTAGATGTTCCCCTTTACTTAAAATGATAATTTTTTATTACAAATGATTGAAAGATTTTACAAAGCTGCAACGGATGGACAAGACCTTGAAGACCTCCGCTTCAACGTAGATGAAATGCACAGGATGCTTCATTTGCAAATCAGCTTTAATACTTATGATGATGTGCACAGCATCGTTTGCAGCCGCCCACCAGTTCCATACCACAACAGTGAAGGTAAATTATTTCAATTTAGTTATTAATGTGCCATTTCTTAAAGAAAATATATTACATATATTTTTTAATTTTTAATTTTTTTTCATTTGTAGCTGTGGGCATAGAGCACAAGATTACAGAAGTGATTAAACTCCTTGAGTGGGATGATGACAAGCCAGCTGTGGTCGTGGTTGTACATGGCATAGGTGGAGCTGGCAAAACCACACTGGCCAATGAAGTGTATGCATCCTTGAATCTGCAGGGTTGGAAACATTCAAAAGTCACTGTTATTAAAAATCTCGAGTTACATCCTAACATAGAGGATTTACAATCTCAGATTTTGCAGGATTTGACGGGGATAAAACATACTGTTAGAGACTGTCAGAGTGGACAGCAAGAGCTGAAATCCACTATAGAGAAAGAAATTGTCTTTATATATATGGATAACATTTTGAAGAGGGGACATCTAGAAAGTCTTCTACCCAAGGAGATAACAGGTCCAAAAAAATTAAGGATTCTTGTCACAGCTAGAAAAACAACAGTTTCAGGAGTGTTTGAAAGCTGCGGAATTAAACCCTGTAAACTACACCTTATTGAATCCCTCTCTGTTGAGGCATCCCTTCAATTGCTGTGCAGGAAAATAGATAGAGAAAAGGACACAAATTTCATAGTATCTGAAAGGCCTCAAGCCAAAATGATAGCACAGAAACTCAGTTGCTGTCCTCTCTTTGTGGAAGTAGTGGGAGCCTATCTCCGTAAGAGAAATAACAAAGTTGAAGCTTATGAAAAAGTATGTGATTGGCTAAGAGATGGAGAGGATTTCAGCTGTGACAAAGAAGATGGATTTGACGAATCTAGAATTCTGTTTGCTTACCATGAGCTTCGACCCAGCGCTCAGGAGGCATTCCTGGACATCTGTTCATTTTTCTCTGATTGGGAGTGGGATGAAGTTGCATGCATTGTAGGACAGGAAGAACTGGATTGTCTACAAGAGGGAGCTCTCATAAAAAGAGTAGAGGTTGAAAAAGGGTATGAGTTTAAAAGAAAAGTAGGGAGGATACACATTCACGATCTTATGTTGTCAGCAGGTCGCAAAAAATCAAAAGACAATCGATTCAGAAGTGCAGATGATTTTTCTATGGCCTTGAAGAATGAAGAGGTATGAAGACTTCAAAATTTAAATGGTTAAAAATGAAAATTTGTAAATTTCAATTCTCTTTGGTAAATGGTTTTTTTGTTTAAATTTCAACAGGTTCTCCATCAAACAAGAGGAGTTTGGCTGAAATGCGAGAATATGCCATACCATGTATCTGCAGAAATATTAGACAAAATGAGTGAGTCCCTACGGATATTTGCTATGGGAGACATGACTATTGTGGACGGACAATGCATAAAAAGATTTGATAAGCTGAAATTTCTTCAAGTGGGGACAGTGCCAAATTTGGCAATTGATATATTAAAGCTTGAGCACTTAAACTTCTTGGATTGTAGTTTCAGGAATGATATTTGGAGTCCACCGAAGGCAAGTTACCGTCTCTACTCAGATATTATTTTGCAAATAAGAATAGAAAAGTTGTTTTCCAATTATGATGTCTTTCTTTCCATTAAAATCTAATGTGCTAGGCATTTGTTTTCCTTTCTAATGTTGGTCATAAGCCCTCTTTGGTTGCAGAATTTAAATGGTTTGCAAGTGCTCAAACTCTGTAGTTCAGATGGGTTGCCTGCTAGGCGGAATATACATGTAACCATAGAATTTGGGCATCTTAATAAATTAAAACATTTGGCTTTGAGTGGATTTCATATTAAAGAAATCTCAAGTTTCTTGAAGGTGTATAGTCTGCACAAGCTAAAATTGTCTGGAATTCAAGGTATGAAGGAGTTACCAGGATCACTAGGAAAGCTCCAATCTTTACAGGAGTTGTATTTATTGCATTGTATGGATCTTAAGCAGTTACCAACAGGATTTGGAGAAATGAATGCCCTTACTACAGTGGATTTGCAAAACTGCAACAGTTTGCAAGAGCTCCCATGTGATTTCGATAAGCTTTTGGCATTACAGTCACTCAACTTATCCCATTGCTCTAGTCTCCTTGGGCTACCAGAAGGGCTTGGAAATTTACCATCTTTAACATACATCAATGTATATGGATGTGCTCTCTTAATTAGTCTTCCCCATAGGATTGCTGAGCTGTCTTTATTGAGGGGTAGAATATCATTTGATTGGTGTTCAGCTTTGAAAGAGATACCAGAAGATATTTGCAAACTTACAATGCTTACAAGCTTATCATTACAAGGCTGTAAGAGTTTAAGGGAGCTTCCCGTCGACTTCAATGGACTCACTTGCCTGGAAGAATTAGTCTTAGACCAATGTGAAAGTTTACAAGGGCTGTGTACTGACTTTCGTTCCTTGGTAAGGTTAAAGACACTAAACATGTCAAGATGCAAGAGCTTAAAGATGCTTCCTGTTGGCTTCAGTGAACTAACTTGCCTGCAAGAATTAGTGTTAAAGCAATGTGAAAGTTTACAAGAACTATGCAATGACTTTCATTGCCTCGTAGGATTAAGAAGATTAAACATGTCTGGATGCAAAAGATTGTCAAGACTGCCTCAAAATTTTGGTAAACTTGGCTGTTTGGAAAGGTTAGTATTATCAGAATGTGATAAATTAGAGGAATTGAGCGATGACTTTGGTTGCCTAGGAGCATTACAACACTTAACATTGTCCAGATGCAAAAGCTTATCCAAGCTTCCTGATTGTTTTGGCAAACTTGATTGTTTGAAAACATTAAACTTATCAGGATGTGATAAATTAGAGGAACTGTGCACCACCTTTAGTTTCCTTAGAGCATTAAAATACTTAACAGTATCCAGATGCAAAAGCCTGTCCAAACTTCCTGATTGTTTCGGCCAGCTTGGTTGCTTGGAGAGATTAGATCTATCAATGTGTTCTAAATTGGAGGAGCTTTCTAGTGATTTTCATTGCCTCTCATCATTAATAGCATTGGACCTCTCAAATTGTGAGAGCTTGGGTGGCAAATGGATGGATAGTGTGGGGGCTATTCAGAGCTTATGGCGCCTAAACATTGCAGTAAGTGAAAGTATGATCCAGTGGTGGATGGAAATGCAAAGGAGAAAAGAAGAATGGCATTTTGTGGTTGTAACAGATCCTTTTTGGGAGGTAAGAGTGGTAATTTTTGTCCACCTGCTAGGTAATTGTAACTTATTATTTAATGCATTACATTTGAGGCAAATGGAAGATTTTATCATTCCATTATTTGTTTTGCATTGCAGAGGACAGCAGAAGGAAACCGGGAGGTGTTGTTGAGGGGAATGATATCAAAGATGTTTGATGAGGAAGGGCTCCTGATTGACATTCATCAACGCCCATTCTGTTCATCCTCTGTTCTACCAGACACAAACCTCGTCTTAATCATCCATAGCCAAGGCCAAATAGACGATAATCTATTAGCAAAAATTAGGCAACCACTGGCATCAACCTCAAAAGTGTTGTCAATCATATATGTTGGTAGAGATTTCAGTTTGTTACCATCAGATGTCACTGATAGAATCCTAGCTTATACACCTCCAAACTCTAGGATTTCCTTATTCTTTGATAAATTCTGTGCTGCTTTCCCCTCTGTCTATTTTGGTATCAAGGTTTTCTGTAGCAGCAACAGTTTAGAAGGAAAAGGAATAAAATGTCCGTCGATATGGCAAGATATCTCATATATATTAAATGAAGTGGCCTCCCTCATCAGTAATCCTAGAGAGAGCAATGTAGAAATCCTGAAAGCAGTGCTGCAATCCGATTTTCTCCTCAACAAAAGTCAGCAGGTATTTATATTACTTTTTTGAGGTGTTGGTCCCTCTGTAAATTTTATTCTGAATCAGAATGCTTTAGCAAACCAGTGAAGCTATTATGGGACATTAATTCTAGGTGAAGGTCGCTGATTTACAAGGAAAAGTGATATTGCTACTCTATACATCCCTTACAATGTTGGAGATGCGCCATTCAGTGTTCAAAGATGTATATATCAAGATGCAAGGCAAGCATCGCCATCTGGTGGAAGTGGTTTGGATTCCATGTTGGAATAATCGCATTCAGTGGGATGAGTTCAAGAGAGCCGTTGCAGATGCTCCATGGCCAGTGATTCCAAATCCATGGTTGATTCTACACGCATCATCGCATTTCTTTTTTTTATTAGAAGCTCCAGCAACAACAACGAAGTTTTTCAGAGTTGTGGTTGTGGATAGTAAAGGAAGAATCTCCAACAAGGATGCATTGCCAATGATTGAAAGGTGGGGATTGGAGGCATATCCATTTTCTCAAAGCCGAGAAGAGGAGCTCCGAAAGTCGGAATGGGAGAATGCATTCAACTATAACCAATTTGTTTTTCAAAATCTGGACTTCACTCAAACAAATGTGAATTTAAAGCATTCATCTTACATGTTTAAAATAGCATATTAAGGATTTATTTATTCAATCCCTCCAGTACTCGCAAAGATTACATTCTTTATATTATATATATATATATATATGGGAGAATTTATTTTATACGTATATTTATTTCATTCTGCTGATAACAGGTGAGAGAGGCATCATCTTGTAGAGAAATGATGTTGCTATGCGTGGGTGAACCAGACAAAATGTTGGAGTTCATTACTGAGTTGGATTATGCTCTTGAAAAGTTGAAAGGTCATTTTCAAGTCTTTAATGCTTGGTGGAGAGATTTTTCTTACCTCACAGAAGCTGATGAAACCAAGATAAGGAAGATATGCACCATTCCTTGCATCTCACTCTTAGAAGCATGCAGATTTTGGCAGCGCATTCAGTATTTGTGCAATGATTTAACAAAAATGGGAGAAGAGGAACAGATAGTACAGGTGAGAAGAATGGTCTTTGGTCTTGTTAGTGCTGAAGTTGGAAGTAGAGAAGAAAACGAGATACGAGTAATAGTGGTTGATAAAAATGGGGAGATGGTGAGTGGGAAGGGAAAAGAGGTTGTAGAGGCTCTATGGCAATGTGGTGAGAATGACTCAAAGCTGTTGAGTGAAATTAAAATCAAAGGAGTTAGACAAGTTTTGAAGAGGCAATGGAAAGATGGGATAGTCCATCCGGAACATCATTCCCAACATCTTCTGCTTCGAGCAGATTATAATTATGTAACACTCCGCCCCCAATGCAGTGTATGCTCCAGAGGGAGTCTATATGATTTTTATCAATGCAGTGTATGTGGAAATTATGTAGCATGTGATAAGTGTATCAACAGCTAACATTTATCCCAAAAAGGGAGGAAAAAGTGGTACCTCAAATGTAGTTCTCTTTAAAGACCCCACTTTGTGGTAGGTGTTAGGGATACTTCTCCTTGGCATATTTTTCTTCCATATTTTGTAACAATTCTCTATCATTTTTTTTAAAAATCATATTACTTGTAAGTAAATGGGGCTTATTATAAAAGAGTGTATTATGTGTAAAGGGGGCTTCTTATAAGTGGGGCTTCTATAGTCTAGATTCTATAGTCTAGAGTTGTCAAGATATTTATTTTTATGCAAACAAGGTTAATGTAGAAAAGTTGAAGGCCTTGGATTTTTCAATAATCATGATAACAGATTCTTGAAGGTATTTGAGTGATTTCTTGTTTTTTAATTATTAAGAAAATAAATAAGAGCGAAATAATTGATGTAATGATTACTTATAAAAAATAATTTTGACAATAACCTGTTCACACAATGAAAATTTCAACAACAAAAAAAATAGAGTATACATGTTTAAACCTAAAAATTATAATTTTAAAAGTGCCAATACACTTTGCTGTCTTCACGTTTAGAACAGTGATATATCCTAGGCTCTAGCAATTCCACCTATAGTTGTAAAGGAAATGCCAGTAGACATGGGAGGAGTATTTTCGATTTGATTGAGTTTTCAAATGTTAGATTTCCTTCTATTAAGAAATTAATGTAGAGATGGCTATATATTGATAAATCCATATTGGTTATGGTACTTGGAAGAACAAGAATAAGATAACTTCGAAGGTCTAAATGAAAGGAAAAAAACAAGTGAAATGGAACCAGAGATTTGACAGAGGACAAAATGGGAGGACTTCACCACTGTATCAACCTCCTCGATTTATTTATATTAAGAAAGAAAATATAATTTTACATCAATTCATACATCCAAATGCTCAAGCAGCTCCCAAAATAACAAAATAAAGAAATCAGTTCACTCTTTAACATTATATATTGCAGACAGAAATTTTGTCAAACGATTGGCATGACTTCTATATGCTTCTATATTTAGAATACATGTCTATCAAGGCATTTGCAAACTACTTCATCTGAGAAAAATTCCGCTTCCATTTGATGGATGGTCATACCCTGTTCCAAAGCTCTTGTTTTGGCACAAGCTAGGAGTATGTTGAAGAAGGTGAACTTCTTGGGTTGGACACTCGTTGGTTGCATCTAGTGAAACAGAATCAATGCCTTGCGAGGACACGCATGATATTCCATGAGAAGAAGTATCGCTTAGTCATTTGGTTTAACAACAATGGGTTGTTGTTGGCCTCCATGTTTCATCTTTCAGCACTTTTCCATCTAGCAAAAAATTCACACTCTGGGAACATTGAGCCATAGAATCATTATTCTAGATTTATTAAAATGAGCATAACCCTCATATAAAGCGAAGTTGAGAAGGGACAGAGAATCAAAAGATAAGTAAGAGAAAGGATATGAAATCTAAAGGATGTGATTAAGATACTTTTGTAGGCACAAAAAGTGTCAATTGAATTGAACCAAATAACTATTATGAAAGTCAATTTCCCTTCCTCTGTCCTCCATCAAGAAGATGGTTGCTTTTAAAATGTCCTTAAAACAACTAAAAAGTGAATTAAAATTATACGTCCTTTTCACAAAATAATAGTAGATGAGAAAATTGTTTTCAGCTGTTACATATGTGGATTTGAGTCGTTTGAATTGTTCTTGACTTTGTTCCTTTATATAAGTTAATTAAAATAAACTCTCTTTAAGAATGTTTACTTGATGTTACTTAACAATAAAAGTTTATATAAGTATAAGACATAATCTACTTTACCAATTTCACAACTGGCCGAGTGAAGGATATATATAGTTGGCAGGCTCCCACAACTTTTATGCTCCTTTAGTTGAGACCTCATCCTCCTCAACCCGAACCCCAACCCTATTGGTAGGAGGGTGGTTGAGAGCCTAGACTAGACTTGAGATGCCTTGGACCTCCTACCATCGATCAAGTGGCAACTATATATAGTTTGTGGGCCTATATATATATAGAGGGCAACACTGGTAAAGTAGACAAGTGCCTAGAGTTCCTGCTCAGTCTATTGAGATCCTCCCCCCTCGACTTCTTAAGCAGAACTATAGAAAGTTCCATCAGCATTCTCTTATAGATATTTATCATCACTGTCTATAATAAGAAAACTTGAATATCCAGATGGATGTAAATGCTGCAAAGGCTGGAAGCTTTTTATGCATTTCATCAATTGGCACTTGGCTCTTCAAGTTTAAAACATACGGCTATAAACACTACTAGAAAGTTGCAGAAAGGTACTATATGAGTATAAAGCAAACAAACAATGCTCCAACCACTCAATCTCATTTGCATTTTTCAGCTTTTGAAAGAGACACATAGTTACCTAAGTCTTGGGGACAGGGGGGCAGAGGTACAGTTTCTGGGATGGAAAAAAAAATCCCAAATTTTGGGAATGGCTGGGGGACGGCTATTAAAATAATATATAAATATAAATATTTGTATATTTTAATTGTATTCAGTGAAATTTACAGATTTAAATTGTGTTTAATGTATTTTAGGTACTTTCAAGATCATTATTTAATGTTCTTGGTAACAAGATTTTAAAAGTAAAAAAGCATCATAAAGCTTTTGAAATATTTTTTAAAAATAGGGGATGTCCCCTCTAAGTCCCCAACTCCCCGAAATGTTTGGGATGTCTAGAACACCACCAAAATCTAGGGGACGCGTCCTCATGTAACACTGAAGAAACACCAAAGGTCTAAATCTAACACTCTAAGCCTAAAATGTTTGTTAAGACTTCAAAAAGAATATATACTGTGATGTATACAACTGGTGTGGAAAAATTACCTGAAAGTGGACAACTGTAGATTTAACATTACCTGTGTTGCAAAAAAAATCATAGAAATTGTCTCCTTTCTCAGCATGTTTGCAAACCTAAACATGAGATGAAAGAATTAAAATGGCAATAGAACTATTAACTAAATATATTGTTAGCCAAATATCAAACAGACTTTTCTAATTTCAACTAAAAAACTGCATACTAGGTGCCCAAAAATGTCTACCTCTCCTACCTCGTCACAATATTGAGGTACATTTCCATAGTTCTTGTAGTGTATTCCAAGCATGCTTCTCTGTACTTCTCCATTGTAAAGTTCAGCCTATGACAGCGTATACCTTCAATATCTCTTACTCTTCTGCCATCTGCAGCCCTCATGTGAACAGGCCTAGTTATCTTCCAAGCAGGAAATAAAAGACAATCGCTCCTCTATGTAAAACCACAAAATTAAAACTGCCAAAAGAAAACGATATATAAACAACCGCATTGTATAAAAAATGGGAAATAACATCCAACATGGAATTTCTTCAATGAAGACACAGTTTAGAGTGATGACCAGCATTATTTGAATCAACAACAAACATACCAGCAAAGAACATGTAGAAGTTACAAAAAAAATTACATTTTTATCAAGTCAATAAGAACGTATAAGCATAAGGAGCCGTCTGAAACTTATTGCCACATTATCCTTGTCTGAGTTGAATCCCTGTTGCCACTACCTTTATTTTGATATTCATCTTCTAACTCATCAAAATCAACTGTTTCATGATCTTCCACCATGTAATTATGTTCATTTGTCAGATACCAGGCCGTCAATCTCTTCATGGTATCAAAATCCCTGCAATATATTATCCAATATATTAAATCAAATGAACAATTTGAAACAACATATTTACCCATGGCAGTGTGTGTATGTATAGTAACAATGCAACAAGGGGATCAAGAAAAACAGGTCTCACCAGGTGCAATACAGAACAAAGTTCCAGAAGCTTTTTCTGAAGAAAGTTTTAGTTAATTCATGTGTACACTACTGAAGAACCTCTTTAGGTTTACAACAATAGTGCATATAAGAGATTTTCTTATCTTGGCAGACGAATATGTCAGGATGGTGGTTTTTAGCCAATAACTAATGGGTTTGATCCATTCAAAGGTTCAACTAGAGATGCATCCATAGAATAATTGAAAACTGGAGGTATACTGTTCATCAGGGCTGAGATTTGATGCCCACCCTGCCGTTTTAGGGGAATCTAAATATATTTTACACTCTATGATAAATGTTCCCGTCACTTGGGACTGCAGGAAATATTTTGATCCCGTCGATTTTACATTTACATTGTTTTTTTGGATGTTATATGTACTTAACCAATATTTTAAAGTCTTTGGAAACCGCAAAAGATTTTAGTTGGAATTGATTATAAGTGTCAAAACAAGTGTAAGGAATAGAGTATAACAACATTTACATTAAATTTTAATACAGAAATCTTATATTTTTATTGTAAGGTGACGGGTTTAAAATGCTAATCCATCATCAAATTTTCTGTCGACAAGTGAGGTTGGACTTGAAATTTCCTTCCTGTTATTCATCACTTATTTTAAGTCTCCGGGTCATCATGATGACTGAAGGTAAATACAGAATTCTAAGCAGCCAATTTTCATCATCCCAAAAACAAGCCTAGGCTTAAAAGAGCATCAGATCCAAAACATGAAAGTGTGAGACTGTAGATTTTCATAACCCAAGTTAAGGACAATTTCTCAAGGAAATCAGCACAGTAGAAGAAAGCAAAGTCGAGAAAAGTGGACCAAAATCAATGAATTTACCAAAATACCTTATTTTTAAGTCATAAAAATCCCCACCCACCCTCCATAACCATTCATAGAGATTATCATTGTCTTCTTCGACGAAAGAAACATGATTTCCTTACATCTAAATGGCTTGCTCTCCTTGGTGCCCTCTGCCACTCCTACAAATTTTTGGCGCATGGTCCTCCCGAGGAAGGACCCCGCTTATGACATCGATCCCTAAGCATGGGTTTCCTATGCTAGCTCTCTCTATGACATCCTAAGCAGCCTGTTATCATTGTCTCCACCCACCATCATCCTCTATTGTTTTATGATTTTATCTGTCAATACAGTTATGAATTTATGAGGGCTTTTCAGAAGTTATGTACCAGTAAAGCAGCAGATTGTGAGGGCCTTCAAGCTGAGTTTCTGAAATATTGTGTAGCTTCCCTTGCCTTCCCATTGACAAATCTTTTTACTGACGTTGTTTAGGTTTTCCTTGTTCTTCGTCCCAGCACACAATCCATCCCATTTTTAAGTCTAGGGATAGCTCTAACCCCAACAACTACAAGACCAATATAATTGGACATACGTTTACCAAACTTTATGCAACAGTGTTAGATCTGCAGCTTTCAGAGCACTTGGACAGGGGTAATCTAAGCAGGGGGCAGGCCAACTTCAGGAGGGAATACCAGACAATTGACTACGTTTACACTCCGGGCTATCATTAAGGAGGATCGTTATCTGTCTTCCAATGTCTTTTTTTGTTTTGTAGACTTTATGAAAGCCTTTAACTGGGTTCCATGACATCTGCTCTTCCAAAATTTGCATGAGGTTGGCATTCCAAATTCTCTCATTTCCATTGCTTGGAGGCTCTATGAGACAGTTGTCGTACAGTTTCGTACATCTAACGATCTTTCTAGCTTTGTGAAGAGTACCATTGGGGTCAAGCAAGGATGCCCTCTCTTTCTGACCCTCTTTAGTATTTACACCGATGAACTAGATGATTTTCTTCAACAACATAGCCATGCAAACAATAGTTGCATTTTACATGATGTGGTGACAGTCATACTCACCTTTGTTGATGACATTGTTCTCCTCTAACTCTCAATGGTTTGCAGAGACAACTTGATGTCTTTGCTTGTTTTTGAAAGCTTCGTCAATTGGTGGTCAACAAAACTAATGTCATGATATTCAACACCTCCAAATGTTCTTTGGAGATCACATCGCCCTACACTTACTTTAGGGCCCAATTTTCCAGACCTAATTTTAGTATGAAGTCTGCCTCTCAGTCACGCTTTTGCAAGGGATATGCCTTCCTTTCTATCTTGAAGCACCATTGCTTTCAAATTCACTTCTAGGATATCCCTTCAAATCTGTGCCTCTTCAATACAGTAATCAAGCTTGCAGTTCTATATGGGTTGACATTTGGGGACCTAATCTAGGTTTTGTTGATTGCCTTGTATTAAAAGGGTCCAAAATCTCATGATTCAACGTATGATTAGTTGCAAATGAATTGTTCCTCACTACATCGTCCAAACTGGTTTTTCAACCTAACCTCTCCACCTTGAGACTGTTTTCAAGCTTACTTTCTACATTTGCAAACTAAGAACCATGAGAGATTCAACTTCAAGTCTTGCAAGGTATCCATACTTAGCCCATACTTTGAGTTCCCTTTTGGTCGTTAAGTGATTATGTCATGTTTTCGAAGTCAGTTTTGAGTCCCTTCTTTCCATCGTACCTCCTGGTGTCGTCGGGTGCTTGCTTGTTGTCGAGGGCACTCCATAGTGTCGTCTTCAAGCGTCCTCTTTTTGGTTAATCGTGTTCTCGATTATCGGGTTGCAAATTGACATTTTGTTAAAAGTTCTAAAGGAATTATTTTAAAACCCTTTCAAAGGTATGTGGTTTTTGTTTTTATTAGGTAACTAAATTTTAACTAAGTTCAGTAAATTGTTTGGCCGGTTTTAGCTTGCGTGGAATGTATTGTTCATGATATTTGTTTTATTAATGGCTCCAACCACCATTTTGTTTTCCTTGGTCGATCAAGCCTCCACGCAGGCTTTGTGGTTATAGAATTCTTTTTTTGGTGAGATTGCTTTTAATTCTCCACCGCCCATGCCAGCCTTTATTGGCCATTAATGAAACCTCTTGTCCTTTTTTTTCGGTTTAGGCGCTTAAGGTAAAGTTGGTCATCTGCTCTAGAAATTATCTGTTATTAATTATGTCTGCCCTACTTTTTCAGCGACATGCTCACCAGTTTGGATGCTGGTTGCATGGGTCTGGTGGGAGGAAATTATGACCCTTCCTTTTCTGTATTCACCTTCTTGAATAGAAAACGTGATGGGCTTTTGCTGTGGGTTTAAACGCCTGATGGGAGCTGGCAGCCTGCTGCCTTTTTTTCTCCCTTCCCGTGCCTTCGAGAGGAGCCTGGAGTGATGTCTTGGATGCCCAGCAAGCAGCATTGTGGGAGGATGTCTAATTTGTTGTTGCATGCGCCTGGTTGACATTGTTTACAAGTCCTGGTGCGTTTTGCAGGCATGATAAATATGACCCATATGGTTTTTAATGCTGGCTTTAACCGTATCATGAAATGAATTGCTTTTATTTGCTGGAATGGCAGTTTTCTTAGGTTTTATGGTTGTTTATGCAGTCGAATTTATCCTGCATGCCTTCCTCTGATTTTTTTTTCCTGTTTTCCTGGTTCTAAATGAAGTTTTCTTCTTGCAAAAAAAAAAGAGAAAAAAAATTGGATTGCATGTGGGTTTGCTCAGGGTATGGTGTTTGGCCTTGCTGCTGTCCATAAATCATTAGTTGCATGAAACTTCTAACTCTTAAATATTGAATCCCTCCAAGATTTTGAATATTGGTTGCTCATCTTTGTACCTCTATTGCCTCTGTGATGCCTGTGTGTGTATTGATTTGTTCACTACATAATAACTTAGAACTATTGGGTCATTTGATGAAAACTTGTCAGCAGCGGATATGTGGGTTACCCCTAATGGGTCTGAGTTTATTGATTTTGAAGCTTACATGAAGCGTATCTCTGCAAAACCTGTTATTTTATGAATACTTGTGCATTTATCATGATTTTGTCAGGGAGCATTATTGATGATAAATCTTTTGAGAAATGGTTTCCGTTCTGTATGTTACATATGACACGACTTTATATATTTTCGCCATTATTTATATGCAAATAGAAAAGGAGAATTCACCCTACCTTTCCTGATATGTGTGGAAGAGGATTGTTTTAATAAATCGATTTGGGGGCTTCGCCAGTTTATCTTATGAACCCCCTGTGATTGGAAATGAATATCTCGAGGGCATGATATATATATATATGAATTAATTTTTGCCTCATGAGTTTAAGATAAAAAGGTTTATACTTAAATAAAAAATTGGGAAATAAACCCAAGTAGGGATGCAAAATACAGGTCTATCTGAAAGATAACCAGAAAATATTCAACCCTTTGGGGATCGAGTTACATATAGGTAAATCCGCTATGCTCTATGCGTCGCACTATGGTTATTATTCTTCGGTGGTAGTTGATTGCAATATCAGATTTATAGGATAACACTGAGATATATATATTTTTTTTATAAAAATGACAGCTAGAAAATAATGAAACTTATTTTAAGCTCGAATAAAATTTTAGTGACGAAAATATGATTTCTGGTAAGTGGGGTTTGCTTAGGTAAAATTGGTGTAGTTGACCTGCTTTATTTACGTAATCCTTGATTCTTACGCCCATCTGATGAGCTCTCAGAATGTGCTAAAATTGTGCTTGCATATTTATAAGTGCTTGGTAGGGATCTTGCAATTGGTGATTTTGTGGTTATTTATTTAGTAGTTTTTACAAGTATGATTCAGTAAATATCTTATTGTCATTTAAAAAGGAATGATCTTGTGAATGCATTATTTTTCCTTCAAATTTATTATACGGGTTAAACCCAAACTGTTAAGTAGGGGTAAAACGTTTTGGTTCGCTCACTGTCTATTTTTTTGAGTATGTTTCTAGGTCTGAAATGGGACGAAACCTGGGATTGATAATATTGTTTTTAAAGGCATGTTTTGTTGACCGAACACACCCCTTTTCAACCCTGCTCTTCTTAGAGTAAAATTTTTGATATTGTTAATGGACAGTTTGGTGATATGCCGCAGAATGTTGTTGATTTCATAAGTAGAAAATATAATCAAGTATGGACATAATGTTTTGACGGGCTTAAGGTAGTTTTTCTTAAACGGTTCCTGAAAATTAAGGTATCTAAAAACTTGATTAAGGTAACCTAAACTTCGTTAATATGGTCAAAATTGCTTTTGTATTCTTTTTCATTATGAGTGACTTATCATTCCAAAATTAAAATGGTTATGATGTAAGGTCATGAATAATCTTTTTGCAAGAAATAAAGTGTGGAATGTTGTGAGATCACTTTCGAAAGTGGTAAATAGTGGTTAAGTAAATGATGATGGAATTCTAATCTTAAATCTGTTGGAACCTACGACTTAATGAAGGAAATGTTGAATGATGTTCAAGTATTGGATTTCAATCACATAATCTATGTGATTATAAGATTGAAATCCCAATACGCTCGACGCTTTGTTTCGAACTTATCGGTTCATACCCTGAATCTCCTAGAACGTAAGTCAAAGATTGAAGGCCGTGTTTCAGTAAAATAAATAATCTTAAGAGGATTTTCACCATGGGATGCCCTAACCGTAATTGTGTCCTGTTCTCGTACTATTATGTCCGGTCTTGTCATAAGGGAGAGTGAATGGTTCATGATGGGTGTCGTATTTGTTTTCCTTGTACCTCGGTGGTTAAGGTTGTGTCAAGATTTTCGAGAGTTAGTTGTAGCCATTGTGATTACCTATAGTGTCGTTATATCTGCAAGTTAAAAATAAATTAAAAAGTTGTCTGGTTTTTCAGTGTTGTTGTGTGCGAAATAGTGGGTGTTACACTTGGTATCAGAGCCGAGGTTCATGCTCTCAAACCTCTGGGACAGATTGGAGTTGTGATGGAGTTATTGGATGGTGTTACAAGCATAATGACACATCATTCATGATCATTGATCACATTAACATTTTCTTTAAAATGAAATGAAAACCTGAAAATACCTGGTTTTTTCTCCTTAAAGTTGATCCCTCCTTCCAAATTTGATTTTAAATTCCTCCTTGATGCTCTTAGCTCTTAGTAGCACCTCCTAAACTCTTCCTTCAAGTTGTTCCTTAATGTCTCTTTGCTCTTCACAATGAGAAATGTTAGTTTAATGAAAACTGAATTTAGCAAGAGAAAAAAAAGAGTGTGATTTAGAATGGACCAAAAATGTCATTATATAGCTTTTAGGAAGCTTCTTTAGCTAGTTTGGGTGGGTAGATTAGGTTTAGGAATAATAAATGTAGGTAATTCTTTTTTTGAAGTTATAAATCTTTTTTTTTAAAAGGAGGCGGAAACGTCCCAAAAGCATCTGAGATGTTTCTGGAAACGTCCCAGATATTTCCAAGACGTTTCTAGGACGTTTCATCCCCATTTCCGTACTGAAAATGTTTCTAAGGGAATACGTGGGGGACAAGGGCGTTTCTTGGTAACATAGCATCAATGTTGCTAGAATTTTATGACCAGTTTTTCCTCCTGGTCTATCAAATCTCTATCGATAGATTACCTCCTTTCAAGTACTCTTTGGATGCCCCTCCCTAGCTTCTTCCCTTAAAGGTGGTTACAATTAGTGTTGTTTAAGAGGATATCTATAGGAAGCACATCCAAGTCACTTGGACCTCTCTTTCTCATCTGCTCAGCCCCAAGATTGCCTTTTACGCTAAGCATTTCATGCAGGTGGTGGATGGTGTCATTCATCGCTTTGACTATCTCCAACGTCATTGGTCTCACAGCCAAAGTTTTTCCCTCAACCAGTTGATGGTATGCTCACATCAGTCGTGGGTTGAGACTAATCATCATATTCCACATGGGGACTGTATTTTTCTTCTTCTCCTCCTTTGGGAGGTGGAGACTAAGGAGCACTTCATTTTCAGATCTCCTATTTATTATGTGATCCTAGGGAGATACCACTCTCTTTACAAAGGCATGGACAACTCTTTATCCGTTTTTTTCAATGTCCAGAACAATGATGCTTGAACCTTTTTTCTTTGGGAGGTTGTTACCCACCAACGTAAGTCCCTACAAGGAGACCCTAGAACCCACCGGCTGATCACTCCATTATTTAAACCCCTCACAAAGGTTGGTGGCATTAAGTGCCCTTTGGATATTGTTGTTTCACACACTAAACGGGGTAGATCAATGAGGTTGTGTTCATCTATAGACAACACTAATCCTAAGGTACACCAACACAATAGCTCTCGGCAACTGCAATCTACTCCTACTCAACGTCATAGATCTACTTGACATTTTGGATCTTCTTCTTTGCAACCGTCTCTCAAGCTGCAGAAGCAAGCACAAATTACGAGTTTCTTTTCTGCCATGGGAGTTTTTTCAGCCTTGGATGTTAGGAGGGATTCTAGGGAGATTACTTTGCTTCCTCATAGGATTACCCAACATGGACCCCTCAGCCCTAGGCATTCCCTAAGGAGCATTATCAAATCCTATATTGGCCCTCTCACAATGATAGATGATGACACAGATGATTCCTCTATCCCAAGCATGGTTGGAGATGTTTGTCAAGACTATGAATCTGATTAGAACATGTTGTTCAAGGGGTCCAAATGCCTTATTGTATTGTTTCTCTATCCGCATGGGTTGAGGAATTTATTACGTCAGGTTTACCCATGTTTACTTTCAGTGCTTCTGTTCTAATTCTTTACTTTAGTTCGTCGTTGTTCTTAAGTTCCTTTTACCCTAGCACACTCTATTGTAATTGGGTGTATCCTTGAGTCCCATTGACCTATTTTTTATCATTTGTGGACATTAATATAAATTTTGTCTTTCATTCTTTCCATCCTTCTCCACAACCTCCCAACACAAACTTGATCTAAATAGACATGCGGCAACCAGCTGAAAACCATTCTAAGCAAAAAAATAAAAAAATTGTCTTCCTCCGAGGCCTTACACACCCATGCAAATTAATATTGAATTGTGCAATCCATCAAACATACACTTCACCAATCACAACATATGAAATAAATCTGTTTTGAAGCAAATTCAATCCCTTGCAAGCCCCAACTTTCAAGAACGGTACTCAAACACTAAACTTTCAAAGAAAATGCTATAAAACCCAATTTTGATTTGTATTAATAAATTAAAATAAACTTTCTTTAGGAATGTTTAACTCAGGCCACTTAAACAGCCAATTTTATAAAAATGAAAGGCATAATCTCCTTTACCAATTTGGCAATCATTGTAACCCAATATATATTTATCATCAGTATGCCTATAATCAAAAAACTTAAACATCCAAATGGCAGTATACATTGATTCGGAGCTTTATATGAATTTATCAATTGGCATTTGAAGCTTCACATTTGAAACTTTCTGCTCTAAACACTACTACGAAGCAACAAAAAGATACTGCATACCTCTCGATCTCATTTGAATTTTTCAGATTTTTTTGTATGGGCTTTTTGCACATCCCATCTTCCTTCAGCTTAATTCCAAGGTATGAGGGGTATCCATTCCACAAAATTCATTCACCAGGGATCATTTTTCACAGAGTGCCATAAGGGACCAGCCCAAATTTTTCAGGTTTCTAAAGAGACACCAGGGCCTAACTTCAACCATCTAGCCGTAAAGTATTTATTAGTTCAAAAAGAATATCTATAGTCATTTCTACAACTGATGTTGATATTGCAAGTTACCTGAATGTGAACGATTGTAGACTTCAAATTTTTTGGGTTGCACAATTTTTTTTAGAAATCGCCTCATGTCTCCGCATCTTTGGAAACCTATACATGAGACAAAATAAGTTAAATGTTCATCAAGGCAATTTCAACTTAAAAATCCGATAAAAATTCACTTTCCATTACCCTTTGATGCATGCCCATAGCCTGTTGCAAGGCTCTCGTTTCAGCTCAGGAGGGGAAAATGCTGAAAAAGGTGAACTGCTAGGGTTTACACCTATTGATTCGATTAGGTGAAACAGGGTCAATGCCTCGCAAGGAAACCCATGTTTTCCGTAACCTGCATTTATGACCCACAAACGCCTCTCCTTGCAGACGCCTGAAGACCCTCCTTGCTGACAACGACATAACGCCATCCCTTTGTCGACGACGCCCTCACCTGTTGAGAAACGCCCTGCATGATGTCTCAGATTCATTCAATAACCCTGGATCCGTGACAGAGAGATCAAAACATATCAGAAATTGACCTTGAAAACTGTAAACAGCTTTAAGAATCGAAATATTGTATAACCGATAGCTAACTCGAATGGCCAGAAGAGCTCCAAACAAAGGCAGTAATTCCCCAAATTCAAAGCATCGCCAAATGCCGTCGGATGAATCCCAAGCGCCCTTTCCGGAGTTGTTATTGCAGAAGGTGTTGGGAAAGACAGAGGTGACATGAATGCACATCCTGCCTCCTGCGACTGAAGAATGCATCTGTCCATTGCAGGCATTCCTTGCAGCTGACAGACATTTCAAACGATCTAAAAAAAGTTAGCTTGTTTAAATTGTTAAACAAGCTGACAGGCATTCCTTGCAGCTGACAGACATTTCAAACATTCATACCCACTTGACTCCTTTCTATGAATATTTTAGCTTGTTAGCTTGTTGCTTTCTATGAATATTTTCCAACGTGTGCCTCACCTAGAAATATGAGCATGTGATGAAGAAACCTTGGGAAGAGAGGAGTGAGCTCTCAAAGACAAGCGTGGGCATACACTCCATTCAAAAGCCATTTAATAGGGGAAAGGCATGAGTTGTTGAGTATCCTATGTTTAACAGTGTCATGAATTTTTTTTTTTAGCAGGTGGGTCGCTTGACATGTGGAAAATTTCTTACGATTTTAAAAAAGTGAAGATTCCACGTTAGTGTCACTTGATCGCCACATGGCTGGCTCACTACGAAAAAACTCTTTAAAAAAATAAATTTGCATAGTGAACCAACCATTATTTTTTTTTGCAAGAAAAACCACATGTACCCATGTGGCAAGTGGACAAACTTGCACCTAATCTAGTAAAAACACATTCAATTCACTTCACTTCATCCCCTACCACTCCACCCACCTCCACCGTCACTTCACATTGCGCCCCAATAATGCATCCAATGCAGGCATTTGCTTCATGCGTCTACATTTGGCAGTGCACATTTGGGATCGAAAAGTTGAACATTCCCACCCCATTCAACCATGCTACAGAGCCGAAAATTGGAGGTCTTGTGACCTTGTATTTTCTACAATGGAGCCAAAGACCCCTCTAAACCAACTTGCAAACGCTATGTGAGTCACAAAGTGAGTCCGTTTCCATAGTTGTTTAGATATTTTCACCTTGGGTCTCATATAATAACTACATTGGCAAGCATTACCAGTTTTACAAACGTTTATGCATTCTATATTGAGTTGTTTTTGTGCATGTTCTTGTTTAATCAAGCAATATCAGTATTACAAATGTATATTCATTTTATATTGAGTTGTTTATGTGCATGTTCTTGTTTAATCTTCTGCTCGGCTTGACCTATGTTAGTTCCTCTTTTTTCACCCATGCATCATACAGTTTCAAAATACACTTTTGTTATCGACTAGACACTTCTGTTATTGAGTAATGGGTTCCGTTCAGACCTATAGTTTTTTCAAGCTCATGCACGCTGAACTAATTTTTTCAATGTATACTCATTTATTTTCAGTGCATTTTGTTTCTGCATCCATTCAACACAAACTCTATGAATACGGTCTTGTAAATGTCCAAAAAATAGGGTTTCTTCACCCATGTATCTTACAGTTATAATATAGTGTTGTTATTGACTATACAATGTTGTTATTGAGTAATGGGTTGCGTTCATGCCTAAATTGTTTTTTCAAGCATGAACGTTGAACTATTGTTTTTTCAGTGTATTTTCATTTATTTTAGTTCATTTTGTTTCTGCCTCCATTTGCCACGAACTTTTTAATATTATCTAGTAAATGTCCAAAAAAACAAGGTTTCTTCACTCATGTATCTTATAGTTTCAAATAACAGTGTTGTTATTGAATATACACTACAGTGTTATTGGGTAATGGGTTCCATTCAGACCTATTGTTTTTTCAAGCATGTACTCTCAACTATTGTTTTTCAGTGTCTATTAATTTATTTAAGTGCATTTTTTTTATGCCATCGTTCACCACGAACTATGTTAATCTGGTGTAGTAAATGTCCTAAAAGATAGGGTTTTTTCACCCATGCATCTTACAATTTCAAAATATAATGTTTTTATTGCATATACACTGTTGTTATTGAATATACAATGGTGTTATTGAATATAAGTGTTATCGTTGTTTGTGTAGTTAATATTTGAATATCCACAGTTAACTTTATAATGCATGGTTGAATATATATTTAATATGTCATAGTTAATTTAGTGCATGTTCTTATTACACTACTTGTCTAAAATAACTGTTTTTATTGCATATACACTGTTGTTATTGAATATACAATGGTGTTATTGAATATAAGTGTTATCGTTGTTTGTGTAGTTAATATTTGAATATCCACAGTTAACTTTATAATGCATGGTTGAATATATACTAGAATTACTGAGCATACATTGAGTATACGACTGTAACTTTGTCATTTCTACTACGCATTCAAACTATTAATGTGCACTGAAATTGTTGAATATACATTTAATATGTCATAGTTAATTTAGTGCATGTTCTTATTACACTATTTTGGCAACTTACAAATTCATTTTTGTACTTAGAAAAAAAAATTCTCAGAAAAGTCGTGGAACATTGAAACTTAGTCTTCCACAAAAATGAAGGAACTTAGTGTTCCACAGGTTCTACTAACCCCATAACAAAGAAATTTGAGCTCAAGTCTTAGGCGGATTTTATGAAGTTAGACCTTCGTGGCATGGAATTACAGTGTCATGTAGACTTTAAAAAATGGAGTTACAAAGAGTTGGTCGATTCCACAAAACAAGTATGAAGTTTGCTTAGGTGAAGTTGCGATGCAAAGGAGAAGTGTCGTCAAGAGTCACGCGACACCGAGTAAAATTTTTAGAAAGTGACTAAGGTTGGAAGCCGCGAGACACTAACTTAGTGTCCCATGGGTTTTCCAAATATATAGTGTTCCGTAGATTTCAAAAGTTGTGGAACAAAGGGACATGGTCGTCAGTAAAAATGTCGTACAACAAAGGAATAGACCACTATGGCATAGTGGGAGATCAGACAATTAAGTGTGGGATTCAAAATCCACAAAATAAGCAAATGAAATCACATAGGTCTAAAAGTTGCAAAATACTAACTTAGTGTTCCGCATATATCAAAGAGGAAAAGAAAGTTGTGGAACAAGGCATAACTGGTTTTTGGACCATAATTTTTGACTCATAGCTCTAAATTTGATAAAATTGGTGGCATTAGTACCATCTCTTCAAGGGCTTCATTTTGGCATAAAGAAACACATGAATTGATGTTGTTGTGAGGGTGAAATTGCAAACACTAGATGGTAAGAGAAAAAGTGCATCTTTACGTTTTATGGGCATGTAAACGTGTCACCAACCAAATTTATTACTACATGGCACCCATACCTCCATCTTGCAGATCAAATGGCATGTCAAAGGTGCCCACGTGCTTTTGCAGTGATTTATTGCATTTGGTTGGCAGTTGGCGTGACCTCTTTCTTTCCCTCCTCTTTCTTTTCCCCTTTCTCTATATATTTGCAAAATCATTCATTTGTAAATGATTGGATGCTCTAAAATGCAAAGACATGATGTAAAAATGGTGTCTCAAGATTCCATGAGTTGCAAACCTTCATTTGGCTTCTACAATGTGTTCGTGTGCCTTCTACTTCACATTTAATGGGTCTCTGCATGCTCCTTTGGCAATAAAATCATGTTTTCTAGCTATTTATCTTCCCTAGCTTGTGTTTGTTGCATTCTTGCCTCTCCCTTTGTTGTTAAGTAAGGTGTGCATGTATTTCTCCTTTACAAGTTTCATTTTAAGTGTTAAATGTGTGTAAAATAAAGGGTTAAATGTAGTTTTGGCCTGTGTCACTTATGTTTGACCTCCCCTTTTGCATTTTCCTTATATTTTCCATCATGGGGAGTGTTCATACCCTTTTTCTTGGTGTTATCACCTCCTTTTAGCTTAGGATTCCATTTTCATGCATTCTCTCTAACTCTGGTCTCTGTGAATGACTATTTTAGTCTTAGATAGTTATGTTTTCAGCTTGTAGGAGTAGTGTTAGCATTAGTTTGTAAGTAGAGGAAATAACCTTCTTTAGAGGTTTCTCTCAAGATGCAAGGTCCCACGCTTGGAGACAATCCCATGTTATCCAAAAGTATTGATCTACCATGATCAAATCCTAGGGTGCTACTTTTATGCGTTAACAGTTTTGTCATGCCTAGTGGGAGGAGAATGGAGATCTTTACAACTTCTTATCACCACCTTTGGAGACTTTAAATCATCACATCTAGCGACTCCATTTATCCAAAAAAAACCCATTTTCTCTATCAGTATACCACCTTCCATCATTTTAGTCCTCTTTTCCATGAAGTTGTGTAATCATGACTTGATTTCCTCATTGTAATTTTGAATTTCAGTAGTAATACCATCAAAATCCACCTCCATATTCCCCAAATCTATCTCTAAGCTATCAAAACATCCCTCCAAATCAGTTTTATGATAAAGATCAAAATGAATATGCATATGAATCAAATCCTACAAGTCCAGATGGTTATCCAACTAACCATTATGTTGTTCAAGAGCAAGGATATGTAGATTTTGGAGGCGATTTTATAACTAAAGATGATTTTGAGAGGAGAGTTTAGCTTATGGAGGAGATCATGCAAGAACTCAAGGATAAATTTCAATTCATGCAAGCTAAACAACCTAGTTTTAGGTAGCCCTGTCTATGAGGAGGTCCTCTACCTAGTTGGTTTAGTCATCAACAAAAGATAGAGGTGTTGATTAAATCCTTTAATAAGATGGTTTAGTTTATTGCATCAGTACAAGCATTAGAGGTGAACAAACCTAAGGTTGAAGAGCCTTGTCAATGGTGTCCTTTCACCATCACCTTGTGGATATATGATTCCTTTACATCAGCCTAAGCCATCTCAACCAAAGATTCACATTCCTATCTTTCTTAAAGCTTCTCCTTTCATCCATTCTCCTCCACAAGAAAATATTATACCTCCCCTATCATTTCAACAAGTGAAAAATCAGCTAGAAGCCCAATCCCCCCTCCTCTCACACTCCCAAACCCATTTCAGGATCAAACTAATCATAAAATTAGTTTGGGATGGCAGCCAACTGAAGAACCAAGTAGGGGAGTTCTCATGCAAAATTTGAAATATTGGAGCTCAAAGTTTGAGGTCAAACAAATCCCATAGTTTGTTAAACCTAAAATAGAGGATGAGATTGAAGAGCACAAGAGGGAGGTTGAATTTTTAGAGAAGCATGAGAAAGAATATAAACCATCTATATATTCTGAATATAGTGTGCATGTTGGCACCGTGTTCTTGGAGGTTGTTGATTTGTCTCAGTTTGTAAAATTAGAAATGAAGGAGGAACACAAGGAAGTCAAGATCTAAAGGGATTGTTTTTCAAGCTTGAAAGATGAAGAGGATGAAGTTTTTTCTTATTTAGAAGATCTTGATGACGAGGAAGAATCTATTAAGCTTACTAATTTTACATTCTCATTACCTATCTTCTTCAATGAAGAGCCTCTTACCATTGAAGTATCCCTTAGACCTGAGAAAGAGAAAGAAATGCCAACAAATGCATATTTATCCTTGCCCTTTTTCACAAATTCATATTTGGAGACTCTCCTTGTTGCAGCAAAATTAGAGCTGACTTTGGAGGGAAATCATGAAGAAGAGCACACCAAAGAAGAAATCATACCTATTGATAAATCTAATTTTCATGTCAAAGAGGATATTTTTGAAATTTCTAACTTCATATTTGAAGTTGAGGAAAAGGATGAAGAATTAATTACTAAATCGAAAATCATCAAGGTGACTGAGTTGTTTAAAGAATCAAAACAAAAACCAAGTTATATTTCAAACATGCTTGTTGATGAGGTGGATGGCGAGTTTGAACTTTCACACTTTTGGTTTGAATAAGAAAATCATAATGAAAGTGTGGAAGAAAGGATGTTTGTACAAGGAGAAATAAATCAAAGTTTAGATCAACTTGCAAGCATTCAAAATGAGAAGAGTGTGCTTTTAACAACTCCATTCATGGAGTTTCTATTAGAAATGATAAAGGACTGAGAGGGGGGGGGTGAATTAGTCCTATAATAAAACCTTTCACTTTTCTATTTCAAACATCAAACATACACCCTCATAGAACACATGCATTAATGCTTGATCATAATTAGATATATTCCATCATGGCATGCATAATGAATAGAACACAAGATGTACTCAAAGCCTTTGTTTATTGATATTCATAACAAAGCATACTGATTTGATCCACATCAACAGTCCACAATATACAATCAAGAGCTCAATAATACTATACTGACATCAATATGCTTTGACAAAAGCTTTCAACTACAAAATAACATGATTGCTCTCCTTCATCAATTAGTTATTACAAACACTTCTTCATCTTCATTCCACTATAACCAACTACTGACCTAAAAGAGACTTCCAGGGGGTTTTGCTTTACAACAAAGTTTTCTTCAATAGAAGATAAAGGTTTTTTTTTCATCAATCTTGTATCTACACACTAGCCCCTTTTTGTAGACAAGAAAAAATCCTCACTTGACCTTTCTGTTGGTATCCAAATTTGTTCTCCTTTTCAAGCTGAGAAACATCACAAATTTGACATGGAGCTTGGAAACAGATAGTTCATAATATATGTCGTTTTGTAGTTGGGGATGAGATCTAACTGGCATTTTTCACTCAGATTGTGGAGAGATGGATAACACCTCCAAGAGGATTTGACCTATCGTCACTACTTTAGGTTGTGCCTCTTCAACCAGGGTGAGAGGACCCTTTGTGTAACCTTTGTTTGATGAAGGAGATAAAGATATCCTTCTTTTTGCACAAATTTTATAAAGAAGACCTTGGGAAAATATGATCAATACACCAAATCCGACTCTCACGAGTTGTCACTTCCAGAATATGGAGATATTTTCAACACAAGGCTAAGGTTACTAAAGACATTATGGAATCCTGATTTGTTCTGCATATTTTAGCGAGTGGATTTTGTTCTCTTGTTGATACAAAAGGAAAAGAAGGGGTAGTATAGGTAAGATTAGTTGTTTTAAATGATTTTTGGTGGGAGATCAACAAGATAGATTGGACTTTGTCAGATCCTTGAGAAACTTCACAACAATGGAGAACTCAATAACAGAAAGCTTCAAAAAAGTTAAAACATTCCTTCAACCAGAAGGTGTGCATCAATGGAGGCCCAGATTTGCACATTTTCACACAATCTTTGGGATTCTAGCACGAAGGCTCGAGTTAGAAGACCCAATAAAACATCAAAATATAAGATCAATCACACCTGAGGTACACCCAGAGGCTTACAAACAATCTTTGTCAACAAATGAAAGAAAAGCAATTTTAAATCGTTTATTTCATTCACAGATGAAAGCTCTTCTGAAAAATGAAATTACAGATGCCACTAAACTATCACAAGGATTGAGATCTGTGTGATTGAAAGAGATCTTGATATGAGATTGTAATAGGAACAAGAAAAACTACTTGCAGTTATTCTGAAAGTGAAATAAATATAAAATTGCCAGAGATTTAACACAAATTAACTCAAAATTTATCGAATTCATCAGTAGGGGAGAGTTATTTAAACAATCTCAAAGCTTGTTGATGGCTATACACTTGTAACCAACTCAACATGAATGAAGATCCAACAAAGAAGAAATTAACCAGGTCTCTCAGAAGATGAGCCTTTTCTCAAAAAATTCTCATGAAAATGAACTCCCGACCTTTTGCATGTCCAAAAACATGTGTTATATATCATTTTTTTACATCCAAGCCTTGTCTCCCAAGAAAAGAATATGCCAAGCATCAAGTTTGTTACAAATTTTCATCATGATTTGCAGAAAGGGATGTTTAACATAAAAACGTTCAAAAAGTTGCCAGGGGCCTCAAAAAGGCAAATCATTGCAAAAATTTGCATCAATGTTCTATTTGGAGGCACGTTTTTCATCTTCCATGCATGCAAATCCCTTTTAGTTCATCATTTCATCTTTTCCTTTTCCAAATTTGCCTTTGTAACTTCTGGATCTGATATGTCACATTTTTACACAAGCCCGAGCAAAAATCCATTTAAAAAATACATCATATCTACAAATTAAACTTTCAAATCAATTCCATTGATCTTTGCAGACCAAAACGACATGGATTTGCCAAAAAATTGATCAAGATTGATGCAAAAATCACATCTCCAAACTTCCTGGAGCTCCAATGGCGGGCAAATTGATGAAATGCACAGTTACCGTTGATCTTGATCTGTCAACTTTTAATATGAGCCCTCCATATGGCAAAATTCGATTCGAAACTAACTTGGGCCACTTTTCACAACTTTTAATTAGATCTGACCACGTGGCAAAATATAATTAGAGACGGGCCTGGGAGTATTTTTTTAACATTTTAAAACATTTGGAAAAATGGAAAATTTTGACAATTTTCTCTACCACTCCGCCATTGGAAAATAGGCCTGACACGTGTCCCAATGTGGGTCCCAGTGGAATCGCAACTCGATTATACTATTTTACCTCTTTTTGGCAATAGGAAAATTTTCCAAAATTTCTCCGCATCTCCGCACTCCCGTCTTAAGCCTCTGATGTGGGTCCCAACAGACCCGCACTTCATTTTTAGACTTTATACTTTATTTCTCAAGAAAGGAAAAAATTCCCAATTTTCTTCGTGGGCCCACACCTCTGTTTCTGACCTTTCCACATGTTCCTTTGTGATTCGCTATGAAGATGTACTTCATTTTGCAACTTTACCTCTTTTTGGAAAAAGGAAAATTTTCCAAATTTTATTCACGGGTCCGCCTCTCCACCCTTTGACTTGCCACGTGTCCCTTTCTGATTGATTGCGGGCCTCAGGCATTTTCCTTGCACTTTTACCCCTTTCACAAAGAGGGCAAAAATTCCAACTTTCCTCCGAAATCCCGTGCCTCCGCTTTTCCATTTTGAGCAAAATGCGAACAAGGCATTAATTCAATTAAGCGGCCCTGCGACCCTTTTCACTACTTTAACATTTTTACCCCAAAAGGCAAAAAACCTCAAATACCTCCGAAGATCCATTTCTCCCTTTTTTAGAGTTGACCTAAACATGATAATTTTCCCTGGCGGAATTGCGGGTTTCTCTATAACTTTTGCTCCCTTTCACCCAAAAGGCAAAATTTCTCTAAGTTCTCCGTCAGCCTTCCTTCCCACCTTAGATGTGAGCATGACACGTGTCCACCTCTAATTCGCTGCAGGGTTCCGGTTTGTTTTGTAACTTTAATCCTCTTACCAAATAAAGTCAAAAAACTTCAAAAGATCCCAACAACCCACAATTCCATCCTTGATTTTGAAGCCACTACGTGTACATTTTCAGGAAAAATTAAGAAATTTTCTTCGCCTCTTGAATTTCAGCTAATCAGAACTTGGCGGGGCAATAGGGAGAATTAAAACTCTTTGCCAAAATAGCCAAAAAGAATAAGTTCACAAAACAAATCTGCCGCTTCTCACTCAATCAAACAAAGACACGTAAGCATTATTAGAACCAATCAAAACAACGCAGAGCCATGGGACCAAACTTTCCTTTTTTTCCCAAAAAGCCAAAAAGAATAAGTTTGAAGCATTGGCCCGCCATCCGTCAACCAACCAGAGATAACCACGTAGCATCTGAATGTCGAGGAATAATTTGACGGGGAAAAGACACTCGTTAAACCGTCAAAAAACACAGAATTTTACCAGTCATGCCCAAAATTTGATTTTTTCACTAAGGATGGAAAAAATGGAAATAAAACAAGGTAAATCATGATCCCAAACATTTTTCGACCATGGAGAAGGATTTTCGAATGCATTTAAGTACAAATCAATCATTTTAGAGCATCCACGATTTGGAAAAATGAAAAAACGGCAGAGCCCGTGGATTTTAATAAATTTAGGTCAAAAATTAGGGCAAACTTGGGGATTTCTTCATAATGGGGCATGACAAAGGGTTTTGCAAACAATTCATGGCATGCAAGCAGGGATAAGAACTTCACTTCATCAATTCGAGAGACAAAATGCTTCAGAAAACACATATCAAAGGGAAAATTAGAGCAAATGGTGCAGGACCAAAATGACCACCAACACTTTCAACTTCACAAGACTCTTGACTTTTGGATTACTTTGTTTGACCCAAGAAAGCCTCTTCATCTCCTTGTCTAGAGCTAGTTGAAAAGATTACATTCTTATAACTGTTATAGACCTACTGTTACAGACTTTATCATCCTTAACAACTTCGAAGGATCAGTTACACTTTTTCAGTATCCAAACCACCTTTCAAATTCCTTTTCAAAGCTTTAAGTTCCACAGTAGACTTTGATCTTTCATGTCTCCCTTGAAGTTCAAAAGACTTTTCTTTGTAAGGACAAGACAAAAGTTGTCTTTCTATATTCCATATCGAACCTTGAAGGCATTTCATGCAATTATGAATGATTAGAGCTCTTCAAATTCTAATTTGCATCATTTCAACTCGAACTGAAGAGTGAGTTCATCATTTACTTGCCCATATGTGAAGCAACTTGATGAAAATTTACAAACTTACAAAGTTACAGTCCAAGAAAGATCTATTTGTGTAGTCAACTCGATCCTTTCACACATTAAAGTGACCTTCACCTTTTAAGGGATCAAATGCACTTGCAAGATAGTCACAAACACTAATCACTTAACAAATTTCACTTGAATTCTTCCATTCCACCTTCTGCACAGTTGAATGAAGACATATACCACTGTAGGAGATAAAATTCTTGCACTTACATGCAATGAAACTTGTTAAATTACTGAGAATGATTTTCAACACTCATACACTGCCTTTGGAAGTTGATTCAATAGGGAACAAATGTTTTTTTGCAAGAATTGTTGTAAAAATAGATGAAATGACTATTTTTCTGTCAAAAATGACTGTGAAACCCAACTGGTAAACCATTCTCCTTCCATACTTGATATATTCACTCCAAATCTTCTGCAACAGGAGTGTAAAAGGACCACAAATCTTTCTACAAAATATTTTGAATTTTAGTTGTAGGATTTGTGAGATTTGATCAAAAAAGTATTTGAAAACCTTAGGGGTAGGGTTTGATCCACTGTGTATGCCCGAAAACAAAAATAATTTCATTTCTCACTCTAAAATTGATTAAATCAAAAAAATTGAAATGCTAGATGTTTGTGAGACCAACTTCCAGCTAACTCAATCAGTTTGACATCTTAAAGCTTCTTCAAATTCTCCCAACAACCAAAAATTGCAGTGTATAATGATATAGGAGCATGACAGAATTGTTTGGAGCAGGTAAATGGTTTCATTGAGTTTATATTGAGGAATTGAATGACTTAGTAAATTCATGGAGAGTGTTGATAACCTACCAAAACATTACACTTCTTCCTGGAGACCATACTTTCAACCTTGTCATGGAGAGCATCAAATTGCACACCTGAGAATGGACATGGTATAAATGCAAAGATGATAGTTATACTTTCACCAACCAAGATTATCTTTTGAGAAAATCATGTTATAGTGAAGGATTTGGAGAGGTGATGACCAGATTGGAGACTTGAATAGAATCTGGCATCTTTATGGGAACCAACAACTTCACTTTCATCCTGATAGCACATCAACAAGCCCATTTACAATAACCTTGCACTGTACCATATAGAATTAGAAATAATTTTATCACAAGTGCCTTGAAAACATAATTAATAGTCATTAGAAGATGTGAAACAACTTAACCAAGTGAAATAAGACGAACAAATCACATTTGCTTCCATCAATTTAGAACTCTGTTTGGGAGAGAGAAAAATTGCCTTACTAAAATGATGAGAACTTCATAATCACACCTCCTTTTGAAAAAATACTTTTTGCACATGAATTCTAAGTGAATTTACTCCAAAAATTTATGTGAACACTTTTTAATATTTTTTTGGACACCTAAGAAGGTCAGGTGGTCTGTATGGACCTTTCTTAAAACCCGGTCTTGGAAAAAGTTGAATATCTTGCTCAAATGACCTCATTGAGACATGAAATTCTGAATGGAGCTCAAAGACACCTGCCTCCACCATTTCCAATGATAGTTTTTTCAAGAATGGCCCTAATTTTTTCTATCCCATCTCATTTGGCTACAAGAACAACTAGGTTTCTCAAGGGTAGTTTGGGCTAGTATTTGCACTTTGCCTCCAAAGCATGTTTTTTGATTTGTTAAGTGCTGAAATGAGTTTTTTCACTTATAATAAACATGTTACAAGAATTTATATTTATTTTATCTCCTTTAATACTCCATTTTTCTAGGCTCCCTTAGAATTAGGCTTATGTACTGAAGTCAGATTTGTTTGTTTCCTTGCTTGACTAATTTGGTGACCTGAGTTGATTTTAACAGACATATGAGCATACTGGACATGACAAAGAGACATGATCCACTCCACAAAGATGATACATTCCACAAATAACAAACCTGCAAGACACACATGACTCATATGTACCTTGAGAGCATCATCGATTTGACTCATACACTTCATGACTGGACTATGTGGACATGTTACAGACTCATTGACACCTCTCATTTACCTCACAGACCTTATTTTACCTTCATACCACCTTTGAGAGACTCAAGCCACACATATGCACCTTTGGAGACCCCTAGATCACCTAGCCATACTCTTAAATCACCTAGCCAACATACCGAGATCACCTAGACCACTATGACATCAATGGACTTGACTTCAATGACAACACAAGTGACACACTCTTCCAATAAACTCCCCCTTATTCATTGATGGAAACCATCCTAGAAACATTAATGGCAACCATGAAAGCACACACACTTAGATGACCTTCATTTGCATGTTTCTTGTCACACTTCTCCCCCTTTGACATTTATGATAAAGGTATTCATAGACTTGACATGGAAACAAGTGACTCAAGACAAGAGAAAGACAAGTTACATGAACAGAGCTCCCCCTAGGAACGTGTTCCATCTTCTCTGACTCTAACCAATCAAAAAATTTGATATGAAATTCAACTAAGCTCCCCCTGAGCTGATGCACTCCTTTTTTTTTCCTTTATTTACACTCAGCATCACCCTTTAAGTCAAACCCATTCTCAAGACTGAGGTTTCACATCTCAAATCTCTGTTTTTTCCTTCTTCAAGTTTGAAAACATTGTAGCAATCCCTTAACATGTGTACAAAACTCATACCAACCATATTTTGATCATGGAGTAACATAAAAACATTAGACTTATCTCTTCTTGGTCTATATCATGCTCAAGAAAACCATTTTTCAGCCAATGCTATCAATCCACATTTTAGGAGTACATGTCCCTAAAGCCCAACTTCAGTGCAATTTGGACAAATTTTACCATGCACTAATATCTTACACACATTGTCAATCAATCTCTTATAACTCCCCCTAACTTTGTATCACCAACATCTAACAGATAAAGCAAAGTTTTGAGCACATACCTTGCATGAGTGTCATTATAGATGCCCAAGTGTTTTAACAAGATCCTTGATACACTTTTTCAGTATAATCTACCTTTGTTACATGAAAATACACCTTATAGAGCATGTTACTTGCTTGACTTGCAGTTTACCTTGCATACACGCAAAGAATTTTACAAAGTAAGACTTCTTGTTCCCTTAAAAAAAATAGGTATACTCTCCTTACCACGTGCATGCATAATCAAGCTAAGAATGAGCTCCCTCTATCTCTATTATCATTCTCAGAACTTGAAGCATTGTTGGAGTATATGGTAGAATCCCCCTCAGATCCTATTAGGTCTCCCAGTCAACTTTCATGCCTAACCAACACAACTTAAACTTCTCTACAAATCTCAACCTTTAACAACATGTTCGTTGCTTCAAGAATTATCCCATATCATCTGAGTAATACAGTTCACGCTACTTTTAATGGGAACAACTCTTCTTATATTGGAAATTTCACCTCCAACAGAGCTTCTGGTGACTGTCACTTTGTAAGATATCTGATGTAGACACTGAATCAAGACAACCTTACCACAAAAAATTAAAGATTATTTTAAGTAAGGTAACCCTTGAGAATATCTTATCACTATGAGCATGTTTTATGCTTCAAGAAGTCTCAATAGACTTGTGTAAGTCCTCATTCTCCATCTTAGGCATCAATAACCTTGACAAATATTTTGATGCCCCTACACCTTGGATGAGGAAGTACCTCAGTCCATAAGTTAACTCCACACATTTAGCTTTCCATTTTAGAGCTTAAGTTTGACTATACCCAGTAAACCTTGACAATTCCAACCACTATCATCATCATCTTAGCATGAGAGTCCTTAAATGCACATTGTGAAACCTTGAAGAGACACTGAAACCTTTGAAGCTTCAATCATACCTTGATCTCTCATCAAAAACCACTACATATCCTGGGATTTGATCATACTAACAATGTAATATCATCATTTTAGGCTCAACACATCAAATAAAGTCTTAAAACTACATAATTTGCTTAAGAACTTGATTCTCCTTCTCAGTTTTCTGACTTGATGCATACTTATTTAGATTCAAAGTGTTTCCTTGGTACTCATTTGTTCATAACATGGATGATCCTGATACTTGTCAAATGCGCATCAATGAATTGGAGGACTTACTAAGCAAGATTACAACTAAACTCAAATTCATGCTTCATCACTCTTATAATTAACGCTTTATAATGCATTATAGAAACCTCCTTTAGCTTCAAAAGAGCATTTTAGTCTTGTAGGTATACTTCACTATCCATCATACACTGACACATATTTTATTCACATTTAGAGCTTGTAGCACACAATACAAACCCATACCTGTAGGCCTTCTTCAAGAACTGATAACCTCCTTCATGCTTTGTTACTAGTCCTTCTTACCTCTTGAATATTTGGTTCATGATCAAATCAGATACCTTCAACTTTGAGAGACTACCTTTGATTTGTAGCATCATATACCTTCAAACACAGATATATGCATGCCTTGAAGATCTCATCATAACATCATAATCTATCCAAGACACTTCTGAGGCTTTTATAATTAGTACTTGTAGAGAATGGACCAAAACATGGCCTAAAAAACCATGACAACACACTTTCAGTACTTAGACAACGAGCCTTAGGCCTGTAAGAAATCAAGTGTGAGGATCATACTATACAAAACCTTCCTTTTGAGTAGTCATCCTCAATCTCAACATTAGTACCCTTAAAGAGCTTACATTCAAACTGAATTCACTGCAACTTGTAACTTTCTTCAACATAATCAGAGGTTGTAGACACCTAAATTTCACTTTTGCAGTCTTATTGCTCAAAGCACACAAATCACTCTCATTCTTACCATTTCTGTCATAATTAGTGATTTCCACTAATTAACTAACATTTCTTACCATTTTGGTTAATTAACAATGCATTGTTGATTACCTATCCTCTTTCACATTCAGGATGCTAATTTACGACAAATTGTAAGCCAAAATCCCCTTCTAAACAAACAATTAGCGATTATCAGCTAATTAAGCCTATTTTACCCTTGTTTTGGTCAAGATACCCTATTACTGGCTTAAACCCCTCTTCCAACCATTCAAAATCACCCCATTTCCCTCCACAACATCTCATCAAGCTTTAAAAGCTTATCCTAGCCTCCTAATTGACCCTAAGTGGTTGATTAAGGCTCCTCACATCCTAATCACTTGTTAATTCACTAATCAAGATTAACAAACCTTAATCATGATTAACAAATGTTTAATTTTATTTGTAATTTTAGTCCCACATGCACCAAGATGCAAGTTTTTCTCAAAGGAAAATCTATAAATAAGACTTAGTACTACCTTCCAACTTTACACCATGCTTTGATTTGCATATCATATAAGAAATATGATTAATTTCCAAGCTCAATCCTTGCCTCAAGTCTTCAATGGGCTTGGTATATGGGCATCCAATATGATCTTGTAGTCATTGTTGGAAATACCATCTCACCTTCTTAGAGTAGCAACAAACCCCTAATTTCATTGCTCCTAGATCTATTTAGGTCTATGTTAGCTAGCAATTGAACATACTAGTAGGCATGCTTTAATTAGGTTTTGAAGTATATTCATGTTAGTTCTTTCAAGCATTCCATTAAGTTTTTATCATTGATGTAACTATTGTTAGATTCAATAAGCATTTGCTCAATTAGACTATGTGGTGTTAGTCTTGTTAGCTTAGTTTTTCTTGGAATATTTTAGTAGTCTTCATTTGGCACGCCTAGTGAGAGCATACCCCATTTGTATTCAATACGATAATCCAATGAACTTAGTTTCAAAGGAATAAGAAATTAATATATTATTCTGAGGGATGAAGCTATCAAGTTTTCTAGATTAATTTCAAGTTTTATCAAAACCATAATGTATCCCCCTCATAATACTTTCTTCAGACTAGATTTGTAAGCATTCTAACATTCACATGTCAAGCATTATAGTGTAATTTTCAAACTTGTGTAGATTTCTATTTCACATTTTGAAAAATATAGAAGGAACAAGGTTAGTGATATTTCAAGAATCAATGCAAAATGTTCTGAGGGTATATTGTAGGATGACAAGGAGGTGAAGTGCTTTCAAAGGTGCATCAAATATGCTTCAAAGATATGAGATTCTTGACTATGCCAAGAATTTCCATAAAGTCTTGTCATATGCATTTTGGTGGACCAGGTATATGATTTAAAGGTGCGCAGACATGTCTGGATAGTTTCCTTCAATACAACATTAAAGGAGGCACTATTCACTATTGTAAAGGCAGTCAGCACATTTTACTTAAAGTACCCTACTAAGTGAATCTCGAGCCATGCACTTTTCAGTCAATTGTTTGATCATTTTTTACAAAAAGCGCGCAACTGTTTGGGAAAGGTTTTACCGATATCACGATTAGTCTCAAAGTACTCGCATATAGACTCTTGGGATGTGCACACAGAAAGTTGTCTTGCATCAGTTTTCTCAGAGGTGCACAATTACGGTTTCGCAAGTTTTAGCGCTATCACTTTTTTGAGGAAAAGGTATGCACTGATCATTTGAGAAGGGTGCACAGGTGTTCTGAGGTAACAGGTGCTTAAACATAAAAGATTTCAACTGTCTGGTTCTCTGTGAACCTAGATCATAGTAAATAGAAGTTTTACATGGTGCTATTATACAATGAAATATGCAAGATTTAAAGTTATGGGAATATAAAAAATTTAGAAAGGGTTTGGTGAATAATTAAGTTTCAAGAGTCTTTCTAAAAGAGAAAACTTGGACACTGAAGGTTGTGTAAGAACTTCTCTTACAGTTTGTGTGATCTTGAGGATCCTAAAAGCAATTGTTAAATGTTAATTTGCTAACATTAAACTCCCTTCAGTAGGGATCAACGTTGTTAGTTCATGTTGCATGATTAGTTGATTTCAGAAATTTTCATGTGGCAAATAACTCAAGACTCAAGCTTGTGTATGCTCTTCTCTGTGTAAAAATGGTAAGCTGATCTAAAAACATTAAGGAAACCTCATTTTCAAGTTGTTTCACTGAAATTATTATACTTAGATGTAATTGGGAATGAACCTTGATTTCAAAAGTCAATTATGGTAGTTAATTTATTTACAAGATTTTTTATTGCTATCTAGGTTGGACTGTTTGCTGTCTATGGGTCAAAAATTGCATCTCACATGTTTTGGACGATTTTGACGATTAAGTTACAGCATGTTAATCAACTTTCTGTGTACTTGGTAGAATATTTTTGAACTTCGTGTCCATTTGTGTGAAGGTACTAACGTTAGCCACAAAATATTTAGAAGTGTCATTCAAACTAAATATCTCTAACATTTTTTTTTCGTTGTAAGTTGCCATTTGATGGTCTAAATTCAAATTGCGTAATCCAAGGAAGATAAGAAAATACACCAATTTGCAAAACTTTGTATGTGCAGTGTATGGTTAAGAGCTAAATCCCGTCCACTTGGACTAGGTGGAACTTCCTTTACCACCCTCCATGTATAGGTTCCATTTTTAATGCTACCTATGCACTTTTAAAGTATTTCTCCTCTCTAATTGGAGTGAACCTCTGTGAGTGGAGAATGCAAAAATTGCTGGCACATTTTCCAATTGATTAGTACGCCTTGTGCAGATTAGAGCTCAAAGTTACTCCATTGCGACTCCACAGTGAAGTAATTTATTTAAATACAATTCATTTCCCTCCAAAACCTCAACTTGAAGGGGGTAAAGTAAATGCCGAGTTACTCCAAGACTAGTCCATTGACAAATTCATTGGTAAATCCAGCTTAAAGAGGTAGTTTGTGACATGCCCTAGCTTTCTCAGAGAGCAACATAGGAAGCATTATTGTCGATCTCACAGACGAAAAATATCTAAATTTATTATACAAATAGTGCTCAAGCTTGTCCAAATAGCTTTCTAGATTACGATACTCACATTGGGGTCTATCCACTTTTCATGGTTTAGACTTTGTTATTTATCTAGATGAACTAGTTCTCATCCAAAAAACTCCATTCTCCCCAAAGGATAGCTGTTAATTTTTTCTTAGCACTTTAGTTAATGACTGTACCACGCCAAATTGGCCTAAACTTTTGAGAAAATGTTATCACTATTAAAATCAAACCTTTCATTTAAGAAATGTATTGCATGATGAGGTGGAATATCTTTTGCGACATACGGAGAACTGATTTTTTCACGTCATTGTATCTATCATAGAAACCATTGGATTTCCTATTTTACCTTATTGATCTGGATGAGAGAATCATCCCAAATTATTGGAGCATTTCTTCTTAGGTCTCAATAACATGACCAAATAAATACATTCACTATTAATTTGGATGACTCACCCTTTATCTTGTGATGACTTAACATTGTTATGCTCACAACCAAAATCATCATTGAAGACCATTTTTACTACACTTGGATAAGAAGGAAAAATCATTTGCATAACTTGTACCCCCTATTTCAAGTATGCCTACTACGAGAATGGGGTCCCGAAGGTTAGAAGATGATCTATTTGGAGGTGACAACCCTCTTTTAGAGGATAATGTCATGATTGACCATAGTGGTGGAGAGGAGGATTCTCCTTATGCGGATATGGAGCTTCATCCCGTCCATTTTGATGATTACTTGTTTCACAACAAGCATGAGGTTCTTATGTGTGTTGTGGAACTAGGAGCTAAGTTACCTTCCATAGTTGACCCTTCTCTTATCACTGATATGGTTTGGGGAGAAGAAGAAGTGGAACGTCCTCATCACAATATTAATGAGATTTTAAACCCAAGACACGCCTCTACTTCTAGAAAACAAAATAATGAGGAGTTACCTTTTGAAAACGACAGAGACTATCGTATACCTATGGTTAGAGTCCACTGCGAAGATCATGAAGACCATGTTCATCATGAATAACCTCCTCGTGAAAATCGTAACGAAGTACCCACTCAGGAGGTAACCTTAGAAGATCAAGTATAAGATCTCACTCGCCAATTGAAAAGTTTAGCCTCACACGTAAACAAGGAACAAATGAAACTGTTAAAACAAGCCATACCAAAAGCCAAACCTAAGGTTTCATATCATGGTTTCCAGACAAATAATCCTCATCAAGAAACATGAAAATACCCCTATGAGAATTTTTTTTACAGAGAATAGGGGTGGGAATACACCTAGATTTAACCCTTCATATAGACCTACACCACCCACAGAGACCAACTCTTTAATCAAAAGTGGTCCACTATGAAGAATTCCCTTCTAACATTGCAAGAAGGAAAAACTGGTAATAACAACAAGAAATACCAGTTCAAGGAATTGTGCCCTTATTCGTTTGATAGAGCCATGTTACAAGTACCTTTCCCACAACATTTTGATTGTCTGAAGTTTGATAAATACAAGGGAAAAGGTGATCCCTGAGATCATATCAAAGGTTTTTATATGGCATGTTAAGAGGTTGCGTATAGTGACAACTATCTTATTCACCTCTTCCCACATAGTTTAGGAGGACAGGCGCTAGAGTGGTTTTTACACATCCCCAAGGGATCCATATCTACATGGCCAGAGTTAGCTGAACATTTTGTATGTCACTTTTCTTTTAATATAGAGAGTGATGTTAATATGCTAGATCTTTGTAATGCAAAATAATGAAATAACGAGAACTTCACTGCTTTCCTATAATGTTGGAGAGGGTTAGCTAGCCACTTCCCTTGCTCCATACACAAAAAACAGTTGATAAGTATATTTTTTCCCAACCTCCACCCTAACATCATGTTCCACTTGCAAATGCATTGTGGCAACACATTTGAAGATGTAATTGAAAAAGGTAGTCAAATCAAAAAATATTTGTTAGCTAAAGGGACACTAAAACCCTTTTCATGCGATCATAACGATTCCAAAACCAATGACAAGAATTTTTTTTCCCCTAATAGGAATAAAAATGTTGTCAGGAATGGAATAATAGACTATAAATGAGTGCAAACAATTAAAATCATGTTCCTTTGAAGCTTGCAAAGGGAGCTCCACCTACGGAGTATAAACGTCATGCTTTTACTCCTCTGTCTGATTCAATATCACCAATACTAAAATAGTTAGAGGCCGTCAACATGGTTTGGTATCCTAAATCACAACCCTACGGGGATGATGCACCTAAACCCTCATGGTTTAGGGAAATTTTTTTATGGATTCCACCATGTTAAAGGTCACAAAACCGACAAGTGCTTGAAACTAAAACAACACATTCAAGACTTGATTATCAATGGCGACATAGAAATAGATTCTGCCACCCCTACCAAATATCTAAACACAAATATGGGGATTTTCAAAGAACCTTTCCCTAAGCACGAAGGGAAGAAAAATTAGGATCAGGGACAATCGTCTCAAAATAAGAGTACCAACTATGTATCAAAGACAGACCATTTTGATGCCTTAATAGGTTGTGTTGATTCACCTGTTGAGCATATCAACACAATAAGAATCAAAACAAGAGAGTGCACTATGGAAATGCGACAGGCTCACCTTGTTATCTCAGAACCTCCTCCCCCTACTCCTTAAGAGAGTCATTATGACGTATTAGATCAATTAGAGAAAACCACATCTAAGATTTCAATCTTAGACCTTCTAAAGATTTCTAACATCCATAAGGACATCCTTTGCAAAACCTTATAGGGATCAGGAGTATCCATTGATATTGACCCAATGCACTTATAGGCCATGGTAGCGCAAATCACTCCTTTAGAACACATAACATTCAGTCTGATAGAAGTCTTAGTAGAAAATCCCTCCCATAACCTACCATTACACATTGAAGTAATAATCAAGTGTAAGAAGGTCAAGAGAGTGCTTGTGGATGGTGGATCAAGTCTAAATATTTTTATTCTTAAACTAGTTCGACAACTAGGGTGCACAGAAGCTGACTTGGAGACAAAGGTCATCACCATAAAGGCGTATGAAAATGTAGAGCAAAAATCAGCTGGTATGATCACTTTCTCACTAGAAGTGGGTCCTATAAACCATGACACAAAGCTCCATGTCTTAGACTTGGAGCTCCCTTATAACATATTGCTCAATCGCCCATGGATCCATGCCATGCAAGCCATGCCATCAACGTATCATCAATGTCTAAAGTTACAACATGAAGGACATACACTTACTATACAAGGAGATCCCCAACCATTCGCTCATTGTAGAGCATTGTCAGGGTATTTTCCTACCATTTATGAGTGTCCATCTACGAAGATCATTGTTCCTATTCATTCTAAAGCCCTTACTTCATGAGTGGATCCAGATACCTTGTCTACCAATGAAAATGGTGATTCCACCTCGGAAACTCCTTTCACGGCATGGGAGATGAAAGTTATACCAAGCAGTTGTGGAGAGTATGATATGCAACAGACCTTATGGTTTAAAACATTCCCTTATTTTCCAAAGCACATGGTAGGGCATGTCACAAGTTCCAAAGATCAAGGGAGAATTGCCCCTTTGAAAATTTCACTCCAAGTGGCTTACTAGAAGATGAAAGGATACTCAACGATATTGTTTTTCGTCCTCAAGATGATGAAATGGCTTTATATTACTGTTATCCCCAAATTCACCCCACAAGGTAATTTGGATAACTTGCATAAATTATTTAGGGCTTGAGTGAGTGGAATCAGTCCAAAATCCAAAAAATCATGCTTTGAGGGTCCCTCTGGCTTTTCTCTAACTTCCCCATCCAAGAAAAAAATTCAAAACGTTAGAAAATCAAAAAAATCCAAAAAATGAAGTCGCAGGACAATTTTAATGCAAATCAGGTCTGAAGGCTATGGAGGGAACCAAGGCGGATCATACCAAGGTTCGTCGTACCAAGATCCGAGCTGAAATCAGTTCAAAGTGGCTAAGTCGGCTATTTTTGGCCTGGACAGTCTAGGTACGTTCAGGACATCTGGGACCCGAAATGTTGTAAATGTTGAAATACAAAGGAAATGTGGAATAATTGGGTCGAAACGTCCCAGAATGCACAAGTTCAGCCCAACCCAAAAACCTGATTTTCTCGAAATGGCCAAAAATAGTGAAATGCGGATATTTTTGTCCCGCACGGTCCAAGGGACATCTGGGACACGGGTACACGTGGGATGCACAAAGGTGAAAATGCCACAAACAAAAGAAATTGGTGAATGTGGAGGTCAACGACCCTGACGGCCTGGTCAATGGTGGAACAGTTGGGGCAGAGAGGCCCAAATTGGGTGATGTCGAAGATGGAGGCCTGGACAACACAGGTACGCGAGGGACATCTGGGATGCACAAACCCGCAATCGCCGCACCTAGAGAAAATCAGCAAAAGTAGAGAAATGAGGCCCAACCAGCCCAAGGGACATCAAGACGTGAGTTCACTAAAAAGCCGCATGAGCCGCAATACAAAGGAAATAGTGCAAATCAGACCCCGAACTTCAAATGGCTATAACTTTTGATCCTGAGCTCTGATTTTCTTGAAATTTGACTTTCTGGAATGAGCACGACATCCTCTACACCATAGAAACTAGATTTATTAATTTTGATGAGTTTATATTTATGAAAATTATAGAAACATCTTCAGCTCTAGTTAATTAAACACTTAGTCCCGTTAAATGACAGAAATGCATGGTAGACCCAAAACAGCTGTTTACACTCATAATGCCATAACTTCCTCATTTCTCAACGAAAACGCAAAAAATTGGTACTGTTGGAATCATGTTTCCGATCCTGATGCACAAGGATCAAGAAATCTAGAATTGGATGAGAAATAGATGGTGATTTTTCAGAAAATGTGGTTGGGTTCATAATAGTGATTTTAATGGTGGTTGGGATGCATTCAATGAAGCATGGGCTTACATATTTCACTGTTGTAAATCATGTGACAGTATGGGGGAACTTTTGCAAGCAACATACCATCATTTCCATCCATTTATGACCTCTTGCATGTGGTTGAAAGTCAGATTTCGGGATTTCCACTTTTCCCTCTCTCTCTCCTCCCAGAAATCTATAAATTGGAGTGTTGGGATCATTATAAAAGGGGGATATTTTTGGAGTCGAAAAACTCTGTTAAATTTTTTTTGGTGAAGCCAATGTGCTATAGGCCCTTGTAGTGGAATCCTTGCATGGTGATCCAGGCCCTTACTCTGTAATAGATTGGATTGTGCATACAAATGAAAGCAATAGATACATGTTTGTGGACATCTCTTCTCCTGCTATGTTTATTTGTATTCTTCTTGCCCTTCCAATCTTATTGCATATCTATTATGTCTATTCATGCTCTGTAAGAATTCATTACCATTGTGTATGTATGAAAGGTTGTTGTGAGTGCACTTGCAAGATTGTGGAGAACTGTTATCACCCCTTCTAGTATGCACTTTGCTTCTATTTTTCACACATTGGGAAGCTATCCTCACACTCTTCTTTTCTGGTGTATCACCACTTTAGTGTAGGGTTTGTTTTTATGCAATCTCTCTCTCCCTGGTTCCTTAGAAATTTAGAATATGACAGTTAGTTTTTTCTGCACTAGAGTAGATTGTGGCAGGTAGTTTAGGAGCGAGAACCAACTTTCTCTGGAGGTCTATCTCAAGTAACAAGTCCCACAACTTGGAGATAGTACCCATGTTATCCAATCACATTGTGAGCTCAAGCATACACACTTGTGAAAACGACACGGTGTTGTGATTCGGTGATAACAATTACCAGTCACCCAAGTATGTTATTCTAACCAAATAATGCTTACTGTGGGATATAAAGGACATGGTTGCGACCATAAAGAATAAGGTCCATTAGAAACTCTTCTAATACCTCTTCGTATAATGGGTAAATCTAGTATTGCATCCATTTGTATGAGTATCACCCCTCAGATGATGAGGATGCCTTTTCTGAACATGAAGATAGTCCATCCAAAAATGAAAGTGAAACAAATTCTTGGTGTAGTCTTTACAAAGTCCTTGCCTCCACGAACTCTTTCTCTAGCATGGCTATCCTAACCAAAAAAACCATCGTATCCCCTATAACTCAAACACTAAAACTCATCTACCCATCACTCATGAATTGGGACCAACAACATCACGTACCTATCGACGTCTTTTAGAATGATGAGGCTATTGGTGAGTTCCTTGGTATTCATGACAATGTTCCCAGAAATGATCACAAGAAAGGGTTCTCCATTTAGCTCAAAGTATGTACATACTTCGGAGAGGAGGAAGAGTTGTGTGGTCACTTAAGTAAAAAAGTGAACAAGGGAAAAAGTTCTATAGAAAAGCCTTGCCGAAAGAAAAAGTCCAAATCCTATAGCGAAAACCTCTTTGAGGCGCTTGTGGAAAAACAAACAGAGAAACCTATGGATAAGATAGTGTACCCACCTAAAGATGAGGATATCCCTAAACCACTTTTGGTAGAGGAGGATCTCAATATCCCTCCCGATCCTATGTGCATGGAAGACAAATCCAAGTTACTGGTGGAGGAGACAATATATGTTAACATCAACACATAGGAGTTACCTAGAATAGTTAAGTTGGGAGGTTCACTCTCATCTCAAGAACAAATTTTTTTATAGGAAATTTGAGAGAGTTTACAGATATCTTTGCTTGGTCTTATGTAGACATGATAGGACTTGATCCTGCATTAGCGGTGCATAATCTGGTAATGCATTTGGATGTCAAGACCATTAAACAAAATCTCTGAAAGATGTATCCTCGCATCACCTTGTTGGTTAAGGCAAAGCTAGAAAGGTTATTAGAAGTAGGCTTCATCAGGCCTATCAACTACTCAGAGTGGATTTCTAATGTGGTCCCAATTCAAAAAAAACATGTCGGTATCAGAGTGTGTACCAATTTCCAAGATATTAATAAATCTTGTCCTAAGGAAGAATTTTTTCTTCCCAACATCGACATGATTGAAGAGACACTGAAACCTTTGAAGCTTCAATCATACCTTGATCTCTCATCAACAACCAATGCAAATCCTTGGATTTGATCACACTAACAAGTTACTATCATAATTTTAGGCTCAACACATCAAATGCAGTCTTGAAACTACATACTTTGCTCAAGAACTTGATTCTCCTTCTCAGTTTTCTAATTTGATGCTTACTTATTTAGATTCAAAGTGTTACCTTGGTACTCATTTGTTCATAACATGGATGATCCTGATACTTTTCAAATGCACATTAATGAATTGGAGGACTTACTAAGTAATTTTACAATTGAACTCTAATTCATGCTTCATCACTCTTATAGTTGATGCTTTATAATGCATTCTAGAGACCTCCTATAGCTTCAAAAGAGCATTTTAGTCTTATAGGTATAATTCAATATCCATCATACATTGACACATATTTTCTTCACATTTAGAGCTTGAGCTTGTAGCACACAATACAAACCCATACTTTTAGGCGTATCTATAGGCCTTCTTCAAGAATTGATAACCTCCTTCATGCTTTGTTACTAGCCCTTATTACCTCTTGAATATTTGGTTCATGATCAAATTAGATACCTTCAACTTTGAGAGACTACCTTTGACTTGTAGCATCATATACCTTCAAAAATAGATATATGTATGCCTTGAAGATCTCATCATAACATCATAATCTATCCAAGAAACTTTTGATACTTTTACAATTAGCACTTGTAGAGAATGGACCAAAACATGACCTAACAGACCATGAAAAAACACTTTCAGGACATTGACATGAGCCTTGATCCTGTTAGAAATCAAGTGTGAGGATCATACTGTACAAAACCTTCCTTTTGAGCAGTCATCCTCAATCTTAGCATTAGTACCCTGAAAGAGCTTACATTCAAACTGAATTCATTTCAACTTACAACTTTATTCGACATAATCAGAGGTACCAGAAGTCACAGAAGGTCTAGATGCACCTTATTAATCTTTTCACTATCAAAGGTCCATAGGAAGACCTTAACCCACTTCTCATAGAGACACCCATCTGACTAGCCTTCCATCAACATCCGTTAAATCTCATACCAAATGGAGTATCCATAGCTTGTATATTGCTTCTTCTTAATTAGGTATTTTAAGCACCATGACAATTATTTTGAACTCTTTCATGCATTCCTATGACTGTAGGCATACAAAATACCTCAAATCACTTGAGTCCTTTAGAGAGCCTTGTCTAGATCATGCATACCAAAAATTGGCCTTGGATACCTCCATTTGCTCCTTCAAATACATCTTTTCTTTCATACCGCTTACTATGGACTTATAATATCTAGTTTTAATAGAGACATTCCAAAACATGTGCATTTTTGTCTCTAAAGAACATGCTTGATTGCAAGCACTATAGAAACATTCACTTGAAGACTTGAGTATCCTTTTGACATGATTTACAAACACTATAAACAATTTCATGCCCAAATTCTCCTTAATTTGCACTAGTTAAACATCATGAGAACTTCATTAACCATCCTGTGATGATTACTTGGTCAAGTTATCCTTTTATTAGTTATACTAACTACACACCATCTGTTCAGAGAAAAAACATATTTGTCATTACGAAAAGCACACCTCTTAACCAACTAGCCAAGAAACTTTGGACTTAAATAACCTTATGGAGTCATGACAAATTTTTCAGTATGAATGAGTCTTCTAAGATTTTTGACTCTCTTCAACAAGCTTCTAAGACACCTTCATAGAATCACTCACATTATACACCCATATACATGGTTGACGTACACACAGATAACGCATGATACTTCATTTTGACTCGGAGTCTCATACCTTGAGACACAATAGACCATTAGATGTGAGAGAGGTGCTAGATACATACTTTGACCAAAAGAAACCATTCCACTAAGATTATATGACATTATGGATCTTTTATGAAACTTCTTCATGATCCACACACATACTAAAATATCTCAGACATACTATTTCATCTTGATAAAGAAAACTCAGGACAACAATTCATCACTAACTTGTATGCTTTGAAGAGAAACAAGATATGAAACTTGACATACACAACATGCCCAACTAATAAGAATACCATAAACATGTTAAAGACTTGTGAATACATACATCAACACCATGGAGAAGACACACATAGACAATGATAACTCCTCCTCACTCTAAAGCTTCATTTGCACCTATATACTATGAAGGAGCTTGATGAGAGACCTAAGAAGGTCTCAAGCCCTTTTCTTGCACCTTGACTGATTCTTCTTTTTCTGATTCTACTTTTTTCACAGTAGATCCCTCCTTTTGATCAATCACCTTCTTAGGATCCTTTTGAGAACTTTGACTAGCTTCTCCCTTCTTTTTGTATTTCTAAGCTTGTTTCTTAGGTCTTTGAATTTCTTTCTTCAGCTGACTTGCATTATAGAACCTTGCAATGGGCCCTACTTTGGGCCACCTAAAGCATTCCACTTGCCTTCCTTTGCACTCAAAAGCCCTATGACCATAATCATTACAAGCATAACAATAACCATTGAACTTGCTTACATACCTCCTTGTGTTTGATGGCTCATTTTTGCAATACTTTGCTAGATGTCCTTTCTCATGAAAATGATAACATTCAGCTCCATACCTTTGACCTACTTTTTGATATTTCATTCTTTGACAATCATCTTCATTATTTCCTTCAAAATGATGTTTTTGAGTCTTTTATTTGCAAGATTTTTTCCTTTAGACCTTAGGACTACACATACTAGACCTATTTCCATAAGCACCACACTTGTAGAAATTACCATGAAAGGCAACATGCATATATGCATTTGGATATCTGATGGATGATTTTCCATGAGATGAAAGCTTTGAACTATCTCCATTTCTTGATTACATTTTTCCATTTAATATTTGACTTGATTCATCTTCATTTTTCTCTATACTGTTGTAGACACAAAATTATGCACTTTACACATAATTTAACTCGATCTTATACTACTATTTAGAAGGTTCTCAAGTGGTTAAAGTACTAATTAATCCCACATTTTGGCCATCTTTCTTTTATATTTTGTTTCGTACTTCTTACATATTTTTCAACACTTATCCACCCATTTCGCAACTTTCCTGACATTCTAGCCCTAAATCAGGGCGCCCCAACCTATAATGGGGTGCCCTGGTCCCACTTTGGGTGCCCCGATTTATAAAAATCTCATTTCACTCCTTTTTGGGTCACTTCTATCCATTTGTCAAGTTTATCTTTTTCTCATTCAGCCTTTTCAGGATTAATTACAAAATTAAACTTGAGAGCCCTATAAATATAAATCTTATAAGACCATAATGAGGGTCCTAACGTCACTACTATCTATCACTCCATTAGAGCTGCATCCATTACATCCACATAACACCATACATCGAGGCTATGAAGATCTACATCACACACACTGCATAGGGGGAGGGATTCTATTCTATTCCATGCACACATTCTCTTTACATTTTCTATAGCTATTATTACTTGCTACTTCACAAAGTGTGACTGGAACGAGAGAACCTAGGGCACAACACACACACACACACAAAAACTACAGCCAGGTCTGAAATGTAGTGCAACACTTAGCGATAAGTTCACTGGTTTGGCGGCTGAGGTCAGTCTGACCCATTCATATGCATCTTTTATTTTTCTAGGGTTTGGGTATTTCTCCTTACATTTCGGGTCACTCTATTGTACATCTGATGGATCCAATGCAACAGACGGGGAGTATTTAGAAGCACTTAATGACCATATTAAATCAGGGTTTTGAGCATTTATGTTGTTACGAGCATTTAGATTATAGACCAAGGAGCCCTAGGGCACCCCCATACACTCCTAGGTGGTTGTGTTATCTCAGATATCCCAAATCTGCTCTTCACAGGGCCCCTGAGTGTTCATTTGCACTGCCGAGTTCCACTTCTAGATCTATGATAACCTACGACAGTCTACTGTTATCAACTAAGTCATTTATTCCCTTTCTCTTTCACATTAGGGTTTCATTTTTGTTTAGAATAATTTATTTACATTTATTGCATACTGCTTTAGTATATTTACAGCATTTTAGTCCTCCTAATCAGATTAACTAGATTTGTTATTTCCCTGCATATAGCCACCAATTTTAGTTAATCATTTTGGTGAACCTGACATCTTCTTCTACCACCTTCTAGGGATCTTCATCCTACCCACATGGATATTTCTGTTACCAACTTTCTACTTGCCCATCCCAATTTTCTTGATCGAGTTCAAAACCTCTTTTCTACTACCAATGTTTCTGTTGACATGCATCCAGATTCCATGTATGTCACATTTACCGAGTTCTTTTCACAACACATTGGATTCTAGGGCCGCCCTTCGGATGACTTTATCCACTTTGATAATGACCCACCACTTTATATTATTTCTCACATTTATAATTTTTTTTTCAAGCGTACTCTTATCGACAATGGCTTTGAGCTCAATCTATGTTCCATGACCTTTCTCCAAACTTTAGGTCTGTCTTCTCATGACATTAGCTCTTCTTCCATTTCACTCCGTGCTTATGATGGTTTTGTTTTTCCATGTTTAGGAAATGTTACCTTGCCTTTCACCATTGGACCCAAGACTCTCCTTAGTGTCTTCTTTGTTATTGATTTTCCCATTACATATAATTGTCTATTAGGCAGACCATGGCTTTATGCCATGTAAGTTGTAGTGTCCATTGTCCATAGTTGTGTAAATTCTTACATGAGCGTATTGAATATATCATATTCCGTGATCATGATCCATTCTAGTATTATACCAGTGATCCTAATACTAGCATCCCTATGCCTCACATTGATACTACTGATGAGCCACAACCTGTTGATGATCAACCTCACTTATCGCCACTTGATGGTGCTATCTATTTACTAGATGTTATCCCTCCCACACTATCTCTTACTACTACTATTGTTCCACATCAATCGCTTGTTCCACCCTTACATGATATCCTTCTTTCTTCATCCTCGTCATTACCTCCCACCTTGTTTACATGTATGCTTTTCATTCATGACTCTTATTGGGAACATGTACCGTTTAATCCCGCATGTGATGAAGCCATCTATTTTCCTACTAGTATAGCCCGCTGTTGGGTTTTGAAATGATAATTTAATGCAAACCACAGTTCAGGGGACAACAAATCCCTCCTCTTTAATGGGAGAGGCTCCCTTATTGAGAGCAAGCCACAAAACGTACGTATAAATATATAGTGTTCATCATAATGGGGATTTTTGATATCTCGAAATGCATTCAATGCCCAAAAGCTTATCAATACGAAGGATAGAAGACTGAAGGAGACGGGAGGGGAAGAAGAAGACAATGCCTTTAGGGAAAATAGATGGCAGAGAAAACCCTTATGCGTAGTGAACAAAGAAAATACAGTATAAAATCATATACATTCATAATAGACACAATTTCGCAGACTCAAAGTTCTTGGAATCAAATCAACCAGAACACAAAGTTTCTTATTATAAAGATAGATGATTCACAAGATTTTGACAAAGAAGGAAGGAATGCAGAGGAAGAAAGGAGAAAGAAAACTTCTATATTGATATCCTTTAAATCGAATTACACTTCTAGAATCTCAAAAATCCCTTCCCTTTTACTTTTCCAAATCAGGCCTTTCTAGCATTCCTTATACAACAAAGATTTCTCTCCAAGAAAAGAATATTCGAGGAGCACTTCACTTGTTAAAAATTTGTTTGGAGAAAGCGACATTCAACAGGTTTGTGTTCGTGGGCTACCAGGTGTACAAATGATTATTCATTTTTAATCATTTCCACTTGTTGCTTCTAGAAAGGGCACTTGATAGTCACTTTTTGGGCAACATGCTCATCATCATTAACTGGTGCAACCTCCTCCGTGTTAGAAGATCAAGAACGGTAGAAGAAGGTGCGTTGTAGATTTCTGGTTTGTGGAGGAATGCCAATGGTGGAAAAACCAGATGCGTCGCGCCAAGGCCATTGCAGTCATTTTAAAACCTCAAATACGAGCTGTCCATCTTGCTTTTAAATCTTTAAATATGAGCCGTCCACATGGGAAAAATCTATTGGGGTAGGCGTCTTTTACATTTTGTGACTTATAGAGATTTGGCAATTTTAAACATTTTGGTCCACCGGCCCACTTCGAATCTCGACTTGACACGTGGCACTACTTGAGTGGTGAAGGGGGCGTGGATCAATTTATCACTTTTTTACCAAATTTCTGAAAAGGCTCAAAGTCTCAAAGTTCTCCACCAGCCCGCGTCTCCCTCTTTGACTTTTCAATGCAGACATCAACATGTGGACACCATGCACCAACATGTGGTAGCACCGGGCATGAGCGGGGGTGCGGGTCACTTTATCACTTTTTCATCAAATGTTCGAAAAAGGCTTAAAGGTCTCAAATTCCTCCGCCGGCCCGTGTCTCCACCTTTGACTTTTCAACGTAGGCACCAACACGTGGCAATATTAGGCATGAGTAGGGGAGTGGGTCACTTTATCACTTTTTTACCAAATTTCTGAAAAGGCTCAAAGTCTCAAAGTCCTCTGCTGGCTCATGTCTCCCTATTTGACTTTTCAACACAAGCACCAACACATGGCAACATTAGGCATGAGCGGGGCAGATTTGACATTTTTGCTAAAATCAACAAAAAAAACATTAAGTTCACAAAAAGACCCAACCTGCCACATTCCAATAAGATATGTCCACGTATCTATGGATACTGGGACCAAAATTTGACGGGGAAGATATGCCTATCACTCATGAATGTGGAAAGAATGTAGAGAAGGAGAAAAACTCCACAATTCACGCCTGATTTTCAAATTTCTCTAGTGATCAGAGAGGTCATAAACAACACAAGGTTTTACGATCCATGGCCACATAAAAGATTAGAAATTTCATTCAAAAGAAGGCAACAATGGAATTTTCACTCATCCAGACAGGGGAATGGGAAATTTATCGAACCACACAGACTGAAGAATTTTAACAACTTCAAAGCACGCATATCTCCATCTCTCCAGACTTCTTACCCCATCTAAACATTTTTCAAAGGTATCAACTCAAAATTTTCGATCTGGACCTAGAAAATTAGGGGAAAATTCAAGGGCGACAATAGCTGGCTCTTTCTGGGGATGACTTGGCTTGACACGAAGAAATAAGGCAAGATCAAGAATTACAGAAGAACTTTGGGAAAGAAGACCAGTGCCTTATTCATTAGGCAACGAAGTCGAGGGAAAAGCCAATACAGAAGAGGACACACATGGGAGGGAAACAAACCAAAAGGGAAAACCGAAAACAAAACACTGTACAATATAAACAGAAGGACTGCCTAATCCCCTAGGTCTTGAACAACTTCAAATATTGCCCACTATAAAGAAGTGGGAGAGAGGATCCATCCATGTAATCCAAGTAGAAAGAATTTTCTCTAGTAAAGTGCCTGATTTTGAAAGGACCAAGCCAAAGAGAATCAAATATACCATGGCTTTCCCGAGGTTCATGTCTTTTGTCCCATAGCAGAACAATGTCTCCCACTTGAAAATCTCTGGGTCTAGCCTTCTTGTCAAACAAAGCTTTCATCTTCAGTTGATGAGCCGAGATCCTATCAAAAAATTGCATTCTGTCCTCATCCATCTTTTGGAGATACATAATCTTCTTGTCCAAAGAATTGGTGAAGCTTGAGTCTTCAATAGCCTTCATCAAGTACAAGGTTGACAATTCCACTATTACTGGTAGCTGGGCTTCCACACCATACACCACGTGAAATGGGGACATTCCAATTGCTCTTTTGGGTGTAATCCTATCTGCCCAGAGGGAATCATAAAGTTTCTTGTGCCAATTCCTTTGAGAATCATTGAAAAGCTTTCGAACAATAGTCACCAAGTTCTTATTTATTGATTCTGCTTGTCCATTTCCATGGGGATAGTAATCTGAAGAATGAGCAAGGGAAATCCCATAGCCATAGCAGAAATCCACCATCTCATAAGAATAAAAATTGGGAGCATTATCAATTATAATCTTGTTTGGTACACCAAATCTTATCAGGATGTTCTCCTTAATGAAATTACACACCACTTCAGAAGTAGTGCTTTTGACTGGAATGGCTTCCACCCACTTGGTGAAATAATCTATGGTAGTTAACACATGAGTGTGCCTAGTACTGGAAGGTGGGTTAAGAGTTCCAATGAAATCCAATCCCCATTGTTGAAAAGGTTCATCAATCACTACTTGTCTGGGTGGAAAGCAACCAACTTAGGTCTTCCAACAAAAGTTTGACATGCTTCACATTTGCCTACCCATTTTGATGCATATCTGAACAATGTAGGCTAATAATATCTAGCACGAAGGATTTTATGGGCAGTGACAAAATAAGAGAAATGACCTCCACGAGCTTGATCATGAAAATCTGAGAACAACTTCTTCTATTGCTCTTTGTCTACACACTTCAAGAATCTTCCATCTATGCCTCACTTGAACAAAGCATTCTCCCATAATACATATTGTGTAGACATTAATTTGATGGCTCTCTTTTATTTGGCACTCAAATGGGATGGACATTCTCTATAGGTAAGGAAATGTGCAATTTCAACATACCATTCATCTGTTGAACTGAGGAAGAGGACAACATGAACATCAACTCCTTCTTGAGACAATTCTTTATCAGCTCCTTCAATAATCAGCTCACACAAACCTTTTCCCCAGACTAGCTTAGTTGGCTTGATATCAAGGTCATACTCTTGAACCTTTGCTACCCAATTACCTCTCTTAGTTCCAAATTCATGTTGTGTAAGAATGGATTTGATGGTTGTATCAGGTACAAGCACAACAAAGTGAGAATTAAGAATATAAAAACGAAACTGCTTGACAACTTTGACCACTGCAAAAGCATGTTTCTCCATCATAGTATACTTCAATTCATGAGCTTTCAAGATATAACTCATGAAAGCAATTGGAAGTTCATGATCCTCAGAATTCCTCCGAGTTAGCACGACAACCAAGGTACTCTCAGTAGCAATAAATGATAAAATCCTTGTTGAAATCAGGGCATGCTAAGATGAGAGTATTTGCAATAGCTTTCTTGATACCTTCAAATGCTTCTTTACCTTCAGAAGTCCAACCAAAGCTTTGCTTTCCTTTCATCATGTGAGAAATGCTCATAGTCAATTCTGTAAAATCTGGAATGAATCTCCTTAGGAAGTTGATCTTACCAAAGAAGGAGTGGACACCTTTCTTGCTTGTGGGAAGAGGGATCTGTTGGATTGCTTGAACTCTCTCTCGATCAATCTTGATTCCTTTCTTGGATACAATGTGTCCCAACAACTTACCCTCAGTAACACAAAAGACAGATTTCTTAGGATTTAGAGAGATTCCATGTTCTCTGCATTTCTGAAGGACTGTTTCAAGATGCTGAAAATGATCTGCCCTTGTTTTGGAAAACACAGTCAAGTCATCAAGATACACAACAATGCACTTTCCTTTCAATCTACCAAAAGACAAGTCCATTTCCCTCTGAAAAGTGGCACCAGCATTGATAAGACCAAATGGAATTCTCTTGTAGGCAAAGGTACCCCAAGGATTAGTAAAAATAGTCTTGTGTTGATCTACAGTACTTACCTCTACTTGGTTGTATCTAGAGAATCCTTCTAGCATAGATAACATCTCCGAGCCTATGACAACTTGTAACACTTGATCCATCATGGGGCGAGGATAATTATCTTTCAAAGAGGCCTAATTCAAATTCATAAAATCCACACAGATGTGGATCTCACCATTCTTCTTTCTCACAGGCACAATGTTGGTAATCCATGTTGAATGATGTATGGGGAAAATGATCTTTGCCTTCAACAACTTTTGGATTTCTTGGAAAATAGTATCAACAATCTTTGGGTTATACTGCCTTTGCTTTTTCTTGAAAGGTTTGATTCTAGGTTTAAGAAGAATGAAGTGTTACATTTCCTTTGGTTGGAAAGCCTCGAGATCATCGTATGAATATGCAAGAACATCAGTATACCTTTTTAACAGATTTACTGCTTTCTTCTTCTCCTCTTGAGTGTAACATTTTCCAATGTTCACCATCTTAGGTTCCTCAAGACTCCCAATATTAATCTCTTCACATTCAACAGATGGCCCAACTCTTTTGGAATTTTTGGGCTTAAAGCCTTAATGTACCTATCATGTTTATCAAACAGCTCCTCCAAACTCACCATCCCTTTGGGGATCTTGTTACTTTTCAATTTGATGTAGCCATCTTGGTCTATCTCTTCCTTGATATCTTCTTCATTAGAAGACACATACTCTCTAGGATGAGTTTCACTTCCTTCAAAATACAAGTGATCAAAATTGTCCTTAAGCTCCAAGAAAGAAAGTAGATGTTGATCATCATTGAAGACTTGCCAGTTGTTAGCATTGTCTGGTACACTAGGCCTATGAATCAATTCAATGGTGAATTTCTCCAGAGAGAAATCTGGGTGGGGAATTAACAAAGATCTAGAGATAGCTAGGGAATCAGCTCTAGTGTTCTTTTCTCTTAGCACAGCTTCAGTGGAGAAAGCATCAAGAAACTCAATGGAATCACAGACAAGATTTCTATAGTGTTTCAACCTTCTATTCTTTACTTGGTAAAGATCCCTTACCTGCTTCATAATCAACTCAACATCACCACGAGCACAAAGATTCTTCAGTCCCATTTCTTTAGCCACATTCAAACCCAAGATGAGGGCCTCATACTCAGTAGTATTATTTGTATTTTCAAAATGAAGCTTGAAAGAAAAAGGATGAATCTTCCCTTCTGGGGAGATCAGCACCACACTAGCTCCAGAACCAGCTGAAGAGTAGCTTCCATCAAATTCCAAAGTCCAAACACCACTAGGATCATGGAGCACTTATTTTGTAAGTATTTCCTCATCTTCTGACATGATCATGTAATTGCCATGCCCTATATCTTCATAGAGTATTTGTGCTTTTGGATCATCAGTCTTTTACACAACATACTCAGATTGCTTCTCTGGTAGTAGCTTCTTTATCTTTCCATTGACCGGGATCAAATCATGTGTCCAGTCCATCTAAATTTCATCTCCTACCTCCTTACAGAAATTCCTACTTAGCAACATACCATATGATGGAGGGATATCAACAACCAAAATAGTGGCTATAACCCTTTTCTCTGGAAAAGTAGCAAAGGCTACTTGTGCATCTTTAATCCTCCCAACCAAAGGAACTTCCTTACTCTCCATGGAATAGCAGGAACCAAAGGTACATGTTAGAGTTAGGCCCAAAGCATGAGCTACCTTTACAGGCATTACATTGTCTGATGCTATTGAGTATATGACACAATTACTGAGTTTGTGGCAACTATGAGGAGAGTCACATAGAATGGTTTGATTTTCTCATTAGGAGAAGTGACTGCAGCCACAAGGCTTGGTTGAGGTGATGGAGAAGGAGTGGGCAAAAGACCTTTAGAAGTATTGGGTGAGGCTTTGGATTTGGAATTGACAAAGTTTACCATCTTAGTAAAGGATTTTGGATGGGTTTGGTAAAACTTTACCTTTGAGATTTGGATCTTGGTCTTTTTGAGGTGATCAATGATATCAAAAGACTCGGGGGTGGATGGGGAATCGTTACTAGGAACTTTGGGCTTGTTAGGTTTATCAGTTTTAGGTATGGAAGAATAAAAAGATTTGGAAATAGAAGTAGAAGGAGGAGGATTAGCATTACTCACCTTTTGTGTAGACCCAGTGGGAATAGGAGATCCTCTTTTTGCAATTATTGAAATAGTTATAGGATGCTCCTTGGATCTCTTAGCAAGCTGCACTACTTTCTCTTTCTTGTTTATCTGCTCCCGAGTCATAACAACATATGAATCACTATTCATCTCTGCCACTATTTCATCAATATCATCAATGCCTTTAGTGGTAAGGAAGTGAACTTGAGATCTGCCAAGCTCTTCTTCTTCTTCATCAGCCTCTTCTTCTGGTTCTTCATAGTATCCATCAACCTCTTCATCATCAGGTTCTTGAACTTCACAGGTTGCATTGACGAACCTTGAGGGGTGGGCCTACAATAGCCAATCTAGTATGAGGAGGAGGTAATCAGTTTCTAGGCTGGAAATTCTTCCTTGGAACGTCCTGGTATGGAGCATGTTGAGCCAATTACTTTTTAATGGCAATGAGATCATTAGCCAACTTTTGCACTAACTGATTTGAATTAGCTCTAGGAGGGGAAGAAGAGGATGCCTTATATTTGGAAGGTTTTCTTCTCAGCTTACCAGACATGATCAGATCATCCTCAACACTAATGGCCAATCTCTAATCAACATCCAGAGTTATAAGGTTAGCTCTCCTTAGTGCATAACTCACTTCAAGTAACCGAGCATTGAGGAAGAAACACTTTTGGATCTAATCCATAGGGAGAGTGTTTTGTGGGATTTTGTGAATCAGTTTGTTGAATTTGGCCACAAACTCCCTCATGGGATCGAATGGCTCCTTCTTGATACGAGAGATTTGATCCAAAAGAGCATGCACATCTTCAACAAATTTGAAATGATGCTCAAACTGAGTTGTCATGGTATTCCAATAAGTGATGGACCCAACAGGGAGATGATAGAACCAATCAACAATGTTCTCTTGCAATGTCTCCATAAAGATCCTGACAGAGATGTCTTCATGTTCAACCCCAAGAATCCCACATGCAACAATGAAGGCTGCAATGTGTTCATCTGGGTGTATTTTCCCATCACCTCGGAATTTAGGGAAACTTTTCCTGTTACCCCTAGGTAACTCATGCAAAGGATGAGGAAGAGCAAGGGGCCCAACTTGTTGTCCCCAAGGTAAAGGTGCTACAATCCTTGGAAAGATTGTCTGAAGAGGAAATGCAACACCAGCAAGCACCAGGGCACAGAGGTTAGGACTAAATTGATCTTGAGGAATGTTATTCCCAGAATTTCTATCTCTGGTAGGAGGAGTGCTCGCAGACCAAGTTCTTCTTCTTCTTGATGAAGGGAGAGGGAAGCCTTATTGATCCAGAAGCTAGAAATGAGGGTCTTCTATCACAAGAGCCTTTTTACTTCATGTATAACGTAGAGTCTCTAGATCAAAGATGATCTTGAAGTTGTTCTTACAGAACGGGATGCAAGATCCCCAACGGAGTCACCAAAAAACTGTTGGGTTTTAAAATTATACTTTAATGCAAACCATAGTTCATGGGACAAAAAGTCCCTCCTCTTTAATGGGAGAGGTTCCCTTATTGAGAGAAAGCCACAAAACATACGTACAAATATACAGTGTTCATCATAATGGGGATTTCTGATATCTCGAAATCCATTCAATGCCCAAAAGCTTATCAATACGAAGGATAGGAGACTGAAGGATATGGGAGGGGAAGAAGAATACTATACCTTCAGGGAAAATAGATGGCAGAGAAAAACCTTATGCATATTGAACAAAGAAAATACATAGTAGAATCATATACATTCATAATAGACACAATTTTGCAGACTCAAAGTTCTTGGAATCGCATCAACTAGAACATAAAGTTTCTTATTATAAAGATAGATGATTCACAAGATTTTGACAAAGAAGGAAGGAATGCAGAGGAAGAAAGGAGAAAGAAAACTTCTGTATTGATATCCTTTAAATTGAATTACACTTCAAGAATCTCAAAAATCCCTTCCCTTTTGATTTTCTAAATTGGGCCTTTATAGCATTCCTTATACAACAAAGCTTTCTCTCTAAGAAAAGAATATTCGAGGAGCACTTTGCTTGTTATAGATTTGTTTGGAGAAAATGACATTCAATAGATTTGTGTTCGTGGGATGCCAAGTGTACAAATGATCATTTATTTTTAATCATTTACACTTGTTGCTTCTAGAAAGGGCACTTGATTGTCACTTTTTGGGTAGCATGCTCATCATCATTAATTGGTGCAACCTCCTCCGTGTCATAAGATCAAGAATGGAAGAAGAAGGTGCGTTGTAGATTTTTGGTTCATGGAGGAACACCAATGGTGGAAAAACCAGATGCGTCGCACCAAGGCCATTGCAGTCATTTTAAAACTTCAAATACGAGCCATCCATCGTACTTTTAAATATTTAAATATGAGCCATCCACATGGGAAAAATCTATTGGGGCGGGTGTCTTTTACATTTTATGACTTTATAGAGATTTGGAAATTTTAAACATTTTTGTCCATCGGCCCGCTTTAAATCTCAACGTGACACATGGCACTACTTGAGTGGTGAAGGGGATGTAGATCAATTTATCACTTTTTTACCAAATTTCCAAAAAGGCTCAAAGTCTCAAAGTTCTCTTCCAGCCCGCATCTCCCTCTTTGAATTTTCAATGCAGGCATCAACACGTGGCAGCACCGTGCACCAACACATGGTAACACCAGGCATGAGCGGGGGTATGGGTCACTTTATCACTTTTTCATCAAATTTCTGAAAAAGGCTCAAAGTCTCAAAGTCCTCTGCCGACCTGCGTCTCCCTCTTTGACTTTTCAACGCAGGCACCAACACGTGGTAGCATCAGGCATAAGCGGGGGCGCGGGTCACTTTATCACCTTTTTACCAAATTTCTGAAAAGGCTCAAAGTCTCAAATTCCTTTGCCGGCCCGCGTCTCCCTCTTTGAATTTTCAAAGCAGACACCAACACATAGCAACATTAGGCATGAGCGAGGTAGATCTGACATTTTAGCTAAAAACAACAAAAAACGTTAAATTTGCAAAAAGAATCGACCTGCCGCATCCAATAAGATACGTCCACATATCTATGGATACTGGGACTAAAATTTGATGGGGAAGATATGCTCGTCACTCACGAGTGTGGAAAGAATGCAGAGAAGGAGAAAAACTCCACCATCCATGCCTGATTTTCAAATTTCGCTAGTGATCAGAGAGGTCGTAAACAACACAAGGTTTTACGATCCATGGCCACATAAAATATTGGAGATTTCATTCAAAAGAAGGCAACAATGGAATTTTTGCTCGTCAAGACAGGGGAATGGGAAATTTATCGAACCACACAGACTAGAGAATTTTAACAACTTCAAAGCACGCATATCTCTATCTCTCCAAACTTCTTACCTCGTCTAAACATTTTTCAAAGGTATCAACTCAAAATTTTCAATCTGGACCTAGAAAATGAGGGGAAAATTTGAGGGTGACAACACTTGCATTGGCTTTACTTTTGAGGACCTTTAACATTTTACTCATGCCTACCATCTCTATTACGATTTTTTCACCATCACTGCCACCTATGTCTTGCGTGCCTTTGATCTTCTAGCCTATCTACTACATATCCCTTGTTCTTCCCCACTTATGTTAAGGGATTCCTGGCTCACTTATATTAGCAGTACATTAGATCCTAGTCACACTGATATTTCCTTTCGCATGCCTTTTGGATGCATTTTCATTTGCAATAGTTTTCTTGGCCATTCACCCAACCTCACTCGATGGTACAAACATGATTTTCCACATCCTTCATTTATTGATGAAGATTACGCTATGGGCATGTACCGTCTATCTCTTACGGTTTCATTACATGATCAACCTCATATAATAGTCTACCATGTCGCCACTTCTGACCCATTTGACTTTGATCCAGATGCCACTAATCTCCTTGACAAGTTCACCTAGTTAAATACACACTACCACTGGGGGGCATATCCAATCACATACTTACCCCCCTTCTCTTTTCTAGCATACTTATATCATCTTACATCTGTCTTCTAGTTTATCTCACACATTTTATCTCCCTCATTACCTGATGACACACTCTTGTGCTTCAGTTCACACTAGACTATTGAGGGATTACCATTACACTGAACCCCATACACCACACATCTTCTCTCATCATATACATACCTCATCTACTACTCATTTCTACATCATCTCTCTCATACACGATACACTAGTCATCATCATTTATGAGGCAAGTTTTATATTTTGTTCATACATTCTACCATTACGCTAGGTCACATTATCCATGTGTTTAGATTTATCTATCACCATTACGTATTCTATCTACACCTATCAGCACACTTTCTACATTCTACCACGTAACTACACATCTCCTCTTCATTCTTTGGTCACCAACACTACATTTTTCTACACGTTGCACTTATTACCCTATGACGCACTCTAGTTCCTCGGTCCATACTTGATTGTTGAGGGTTTTCCAATCAAATGGACCTTCCCTCATGTGATATGTCGTCATACCACATTCCTCAAACTAGTGACCAATGCTCTAGGTTGTATCGTCACCCACACCCATCCTCACGTAGTGGTATACCCCTAGGTTAAATCACCACTCCTTTCATCACTTCTACATCATCCTATTACATTCTATCCTCTTCTATTACATTTTCTCCATTCCACACTACACTGTCATGCCTTCAATCATCATGTAGTGGTATACACCTTAGGTTAAATCACCACTCCCTTCATCAAATTCTCATTATCATCTTCTAGCCTATTATCACCTATTCTATTATACTATTCTATGGAATTCTATTACATCATCCTTTATCCTATTCATCACTTAGTGGTGTATGCTTTAGGATAAATCACCACCTTACTGTCATTCATCACTTAGTGGTATACGCTTTAGACTAAATCACCATCCTCACCTTATTCGTCACGTAGTGGTATACACTTTAGGATAAATCACCACCTCATTCTTAATCATCATGTAGTAATATACACCTGAGGTTAAACCACCACTCCCTTCATCACATTCTCGTCATCCTTCTACATAATATCATCACATATTTTATCATCCAATTCTACGACATTCTATTACAACATCATCTATCCTACTCATCATTTAGTGGTATACACTTTAGGCTAAATCACCACCCTCACCTTGTTCATCATCCATACTGGTCATCCACTTAGCACTAACATCATCACCTCATCATTATTCATCGCCTAGTGGTATAAATTTAGGGCTAAATCACCACCGATTATTACTTATCACATAGTGTCCTACACTATAGTGCTACAATCTGTCACCTCCTATCTATTCCATCTTGCAGTGACATACACTATAGGGATAAATAATCACCACCTTTCCAAGTCCTTACTCATCCATTCAAAAATGTCGTGATATACGCTTCTAGGTTATAGGGCTCACACACTTATCCGCTTTACAATCCCACTCCTCATCAATGCACTTCCTCTCACTCATCATATAGTGATATATGCCTAGGGATAAATCATCACTGATTTATTCAAAAAAGTCGTGGTATATGCTTAGGCTATGGTGTCCATGCACATCTTCTCCCCATGTCGCATCTCATCACCACTACACATACACACACTCATCGCAGCATGCGCTAGACACAACCAACACTAGGGCTCGAATTAAGGTTTCCAAGCACCATGAGGCAGTACTCGGAGTGTGCATTCACCCCTCCCTACCTGAGGACGCCAACGTGAGTGACCATCACTGCATATACTTCCATGACTATTCGGGGGGTAAACAAATTGAAGTAGATCATATCCATTTTTGCTTTCCATCCATCCAGGGCCATACTGCATAGTCTTAGGAAAATCATACAATTGTTCAATCAGTGTCTTTCATGCTCACTTAATTACACATGTTGAACTAGATTTCTCAGATGTCAACTTATCATACTTTCATAGGCGTTCACCTCTTTGTTTACTTTCAACTTGGACATATGAAATTGTAGCACGTGGTATGGATGCTCGCATTCTAGCACACTTCCTATACTAGTCGTTGGGGAAATCCACCATTTCATGGAGGAGTTAGTACCTTTGCTTGAATCTTTAATTTTGTACTTAACATGTGGATAGAACTGACACGTGGTTGACCGTGGTCTGTAATTGAGTCACTCTCATACTTGCCTAACAGATGTTTCATGTACAACACTTTTTTTAGATTAATATATGTGAACAATGACTGAGTTTTGTAGACCTCATTTGTCTACCTCCTCCTCCACACTGTACATGCGCACATTTTCCGCTTTGTTTGTGTGCACACTACTGTCTACAGAATTAGTGACCATGATGAAACTGTAATTTGTAAACAATGAATCATGACATCATGAATGAATGTGAATGGTTATGGGATGTGAGCTTGTATGCGTGCCGATTTTGTTTAATATCATTTCAAGTGTGTAAAAATTTAACCACGCTGACTGCCTAGTCGCCGACCTGGAATTTTTTTCTAGAAAATGTGGCACCCTCCCTTTTGTACTACCCTAGGATAACTACCTAGTGCTTCCTAGGACTAAGACATGCCCCTGCACATACATAACACTAATCAACCATTTACCGGGTGACACACTCTTGTATCTACCAAGTTCATTCCCTAGACTACTGTAGGCGATGAGTTGGTTACAATGAACCTCACTACATACACTTACATCCACTTGGGGGGGCACATTTCTCCTATCCAGGGTCCATTGGATGCACCCTTAAAGAGGGGGGACATCATTGTGGGTTTTCTACTAACACAATGTATTTGCACTAGTTCATACACAGTGAGTGTTTTGCATGCTCACTTAATTACACATGTTAGCTTGATTTCTCATATGTCATTATCATACACACATAGGTGTTCACCTCTTTGTTTAGTGTGATCACAGATATAGGAAATTTACACGCAGTATGAATGCTCGCCTTCTACCCTTCCTATACTGGTCGTTGGGGACATCCACATTTGACTCATACATGTGCTATTGTTTCATTTTGTACTTAACATCTTATACTACTTACACATTTTTGACATATTGTCTATCACTCTAACACGCTAACGGGTGTTTCATGTACAACACTTGTTTTGTAGGATTACATGTTTCCATGACTACTTTTGTATTTCTATTTGTCTGCTTTGTTTGCTATTGTATGCGGGATTTTCCCTTTGTTTGTGTGCACACTTGTCTACTATTTACGACCATGATGGCCTCAAGTGTCTTGCGACATCATGAGTGATGTCCCTTGTTTGTAACCTACTTTGTGCGGTCTTCTTATTGTTTCTTGTGTGTTTACACTATTGTGCTTGGTATTTTTTCTACACTGTTTACATTTTTACACTGATTACATGCATGTGCTTGCGGACTAACACTTGTTTTGGCTAGCCATCCCATTTTGTGGGTGCCTTGGTGTCTACCAAGTGCTTTCCCTTTGCCCCTGCAGGGATGAGTTGGTTACAAGGTCAGAGTGTGGTTGATCCTCTTCTGGGGTTGCATTCTCCTTCCAAGGTCATCAGATGCACCCTTAAAGAGGGGGGACATCATTGTGGGTTTTCTACTAACACAATGTATTTGCACTAGTTCATACACAGTGAGTGATTTCAGACCAACTCTACGAACTCCATACATTAGCGGCCATAACAGAACATGGTGTCCTTCAAAAATGCTATGTGGAGTAATTACAGGCTTAAGGGTTACAGTAGGTGGCCTCTCTACACTTCTCCGTCTAGTGGTGTCAGATCACCCAAAAAACTAGCATAGTACAAAGATCTCTTCAAAAAATTTCAACAGAAGTGGTTAGAGTTGGAGGACACAACAGTAGCATGTGGAGCAAGATCACCTGAAAAACTCATGACAATACATGATATCCTTCTACACCCTTCTTCTCAACATGGATCATGTGCACATGTTCCATTTTTTCATTTACATTTCTTTTCTATTTCGTATTTTACATTTGCATACTTTACATTTTCATATTTTACACAACATTTTTACATACATCATATTTGACTGTTTGAGAAATTTCTCCTTGCATGTCCATTGTACAAGAAATAAGCAATCAAATTGGGGGCAATAACAACAAATAGTGAAAGCAACAACAATAACGATAAAACATAGTGGCATGTACTTGCCTTAATAACTAGGCAGGTACATTACACACAACAAGGGCTACAAATGTGTTCCACCCTAGGTTCACTCTCATCACTTTTATACACATTTTGCATCTTTAGAATCCACTCTCCTCCATCTTTTCTTTTTGGTCATTCTGTACTTGAGTCTAGTCCATCGACACACTTTCTTCTACAATCTACATGGATATCAGGTACGCATCTCTATCTACTTTATGTTACCGAGCTTTCTACTCACCAACATAAAGTGGGGGAAAATGTAGACACAAAATCATGCACTTCATACATAATTTAACCCGGTCTTATACTACTATTTAGAAGGTTCTCAAGTGGTTAAAGTACTAATTAATCCCACCTTTTGGCCATCTTTCTTTTATATTTTGTTTCTTACTTCCCGTATATTTTTCAACACTTATCCACCCATTTCGTAACTTCCCCAAAATTCTAGCCCTACATTAGGGCACCCCAGCATGTACTAGGGTGCCCCGGTCCCACTCTGGGTGTCGCGATCTATGCAAATCTCCTTTCACTCCTTTTTGGGTCACTTCTAGCCATTGGTAATGTTTATCTTTTTCCCAGTTGCCCTTTTCGGGATTAATTACAAAATTAAACTTGAGAGACCTATAAATATAAATCTTATAAGACCATAATGAGGGCCATATCATCACTACTATCTATCACTCTATTAGAGCTGCATCCATTGCATCCATTGTATCCACATAGCACCATACATCAAGGCTAGGAAGATCTGCATCACACACACTGCATAGGGGGAGGGATTCTATTCTATTCTATTCTATGCACACATTCTATTTACATTTGCTATAACTATTATTGCTCGCTACTTCACAAAGTGTGAATGACACGAGAGATCCTAGGGCACAACACACACACACACACACCAGAACTACATCTGGGTCTGAAATGTAGTGCAATGCTCAACGATAAGTCCACTATTTTTTCGGTTAAGGTCAGTCCAACCCATTCATATGCATCTTTTATTTTTCTAGGGTTTGGGTATTTCTCCTTGCATTTCAGGTCACTCTACAATACATCTGACAGATCCAACATGATAGACAAGGAGTATTCAGAAGCACTTAACGACCATATCAAATTAGGGTTTTGAGAATTTATGCTTGAGCACCTAGATTTCAGACCAGGGCACCCCGGTGCACCTCAGTACACTCCTAGGTGTCTGTGTCATCTTAGACAACCCATATTTTCCCTTCGCAGGGCCCCTGAGTGTTCGTCTACACTACCGAGTTCCACTTCCAGATCTGCGACAATCTATTTTTATCAGCTAAGTTATTTCTTCCCTTTCTCTTGCACATCAAGGTTTCATTTCTATTTAGAATAATTTATTTGCATTTATTGTATACTATTTTAGTTTATTTATAGTGTTTTAGTCCTCCTAATTAGATTAACTAGAGTTGGTGTTTCCCCACATATAGCCACCAATTTTAGTTAATCAACTACATGAATCTTCTATGAAACCTAAACATGTTCTATCACCATATGCCTTTTTTTTCCTAATATTTTATTCAGATTTTCTGAGCTCTCTTGAAAATAAAATACCTTTCTTGTCATGATGCTTAACTCTTTCTTCAGTTCTTCTTTCTCAGCTAGGGCTTCCTTGTGTTGAGTTTTTAGACACTTGATTACTTCCTCATGGGATTCAAAAACTTTTTCCAGCTTCTCTTTACATAACTCTACTCCCCACTTTATGTGATAAAGATATCCCATCCTTATCACCAAAGATCTCCCTCTAGCTTGTTAAAGCTACTTCCAAGGGTTTTCTCTGATACCAATTATTAGAAATGACAATGGACTGAGAGGGGGGGGGTGAATCAGTCCTGTAATAAAACCTTTCACTTTTCGATTTCAAACATCAAACATACACCCTCATAGATCACATACATTAATGCTTAATCACAATTAGATATAGTCCATCATGACTTGAATACATAACTAAAACACAAGATATACTCATAGCCTTTCTTTATTGACATTCATAATAGAGCACACTGATTTGATCCACATCAACAATCCACAATATACAAACAAGATCTCAAAAATACTATACTGACATCAATATTCTTTGACAAAAGCTTTCAACTAGAAAACAACAGGACTTCTCTCCTTCACCAACTAGTTATTACAAACACTTCATCATCTTCATTCCACTATGACCAGCTACTAACTTGAAAGAGACTTCTAGGGGGTTTTGCTTTGCAACAAAGTTTTCTTCAATAGAAGATAAAGGAGTTTTTTCATCATTCTTGTATCTACACACTAGCCCCTTTTTGTAGACAAGACAAGCTCCTCACTTGACCTTTCAACTTCATAAGACTCTTGAATTTTGGATTACTTTGTTTGGCCGTAGAAATCCTCTTCATCTGCTTGTCTCAATCTAGTTGAAAAGATTACATTCTTGTAACTGTTATAGACCTACTGTTATAGAATTTTTATGACTTTTACATCCTTAACAACTTTGAAGGATCAGTTACACTTTTTCAGTATCCAAAACACCTTTCAAATTCCTTTTCAAAGCTTCAAGTTCCACAGTAGAATTTGACCTTTCATGTCTCCCTTAAGGTTCAAAAGACTTTGTTTTGTAAGGATAAGACAAAAGTTGTCTTTCTATATTCCATATTGAACCTTGAAGGAATTTCATGCAATTAATAATGATTAGAGCTCTTTAAATTCTAATTTTCATCATTTCAACTCAAACTGAAGAGCAAGTTCATCATTAATTTTCCCATATGTGAAGCAACTTGACAAAAATTAACAAACATACATTTTATTATAGCCTGAAAAAGATCTACTTGTGTAGTCAACTCGAGCCTTTCACTCATTGAAGCTTCCTTCACTTTTTCAGGGATCAAATGCAATTGCAAGATAGCCACAAACACTAATCACTCAATAAATTTCACTTAAAGTCTTCCATTCCACCTTCTGCACAGTTGAATGAAGACATATACCATTGTAGGAGACACAATTCTTGTACTTACATGCAATGAAACTTGTTCAATCACTTAGAATGATTTTAAACACTCATATACTGCCTTTAGAACTTGATTTAATAGGGAACAAATGTTTTTTTGCAAGAATTGTTGTAAAAATAGATGAAATGACTATTTTTCTGTTAAGAATGACTGTGAAACCCAACTGGTAAACCATTTTGCTTCCATACTTGATAGATTCACTCCAAATATTATGCAACAGGATCGTAAAAGGACCACAGAGCTTTATACAAAATATTTCTTATTTTGGTTTGAGGATTTGTGATATTCGATCGAAAAAGTCTTTGAAAACCCTAGGGACAAGGTTTGACCCACTGTGCATGCTCGATAACACAAATAATTCAATTTCTACTCTAAAATTTATGAAATAAAAAAATTCAAAATTTTGGATGTTTGTGAGACCAACTTCCAGCAAACTTAATCAATTTGACATCTTAAATATTCTTCAAATTCTCCAAATAACAAAAAATTGCAGTGTATAATGATATAAGAGCATGAAAAAATTGTTAGGAGCACATAAATAGTTTCAATGAGTTTAGCTTGAGGAATTCAATGACTTAGTGAAGTCATGGAGAGTGTTAATAACCTACCAAAACATTACACTTCTTTCTGGAGACCATACTTTCACCCTTTCCATGGAGAACATCAAACTGCACACCTGAGAATGGACATGATATAAATGTAAAGATGACAGTTATAATTTCACCAAATAAGATTATATTTTGAGAAAAAAATGTTATACTGAAGGATTTGGAGAGGTGATGACCAACTTGGAGACTTGAATAGACTCTGGCATCTTTCTGGGAACCAACAACTTCACTTTCATCCTGATAGCACATCAACAAGCCCATTTACAATAATCTTGCATTGTACCATACAAAATTAGAAATGATTTTGTCACAAGTTCCTTGAAAACATCATTAATAGTCCTTAGAAGATGTAAAAAAAAATTACCAAGTGAAAATAAGACCAACAAATCACATTTGCTTCCCTCGATTCAGAACTCTGTATGGGAGAGAGAAAACCTGCCTTACTAAAATGATGAGAACTTCTTAATCAAAACTCCTTTTGATAAAAGAATTTTTGCACATGAATTATAGGTGAATTTAATCCAAAAATTTCTCTTATGATTTATCTAAACACTTATGTATATTTTTTTATAACACCTATGAAGCTCAGATGGTCTATATGAACCTTTCTGAAAACCTGGTCTTGCAAAAAGTCAAATATCTTACTCAAATGACCCCGTTGAGACCTAAAATTTTGCATGGAGCTCAAGGACACCTACCACCACCATTTCTAATGACTGGTTTGTTAGGAATGACCCCAAATTTTTCTATCCCATCTCATTTGGCTATAAGAACAACTAGGTTTCTCAAGGACAGTTTGGGCTAGGATTTGCAATTTGCCTCCAAAGCATGTTTTTTGATATGTTAAGCCATGAAATGAGTTTGCAAACCTGAAATAAACATGTTCCAAGAGTTTAGCTTCACTTTAGATCCTTTACTAATCCATTTTTCTAGGCTTCCTGAGAATTAGGCTTATGCATTGAAGTCAGATTTGCTTGTTTCCTTGCTTGACCAATTTGGTGACCTGAGTTGCTTTTAATATAAATGAGAGCATATTGGACATGAAAAAGATACCCGATCCACTCCAAAAATATGATACAATCCACAAAGAGCCAACCTGAAAGACTCACATGACTCATATGCACCTTGAGAACATCATCAATTTGACTCATACACTTAATGAATGGACTATGTGGACATGTTACAGACTCATTGAAACCTCTCACTTACCTCATGGACCTTTTTTGACCTTCATACCACCTTTAAGAGACTCAAACCACACATATACACCTTTGGAGACCCTTAGATCACCTAGCCATACTCCTAAATCACCTAACCAACACACCTAGATCACCTAGACCACTGTGACATCAATGGACTTGACATCAATAACAACACAAGTGACACACATTTCCAACAAAATCCCCCTTTATCATTGATTGCAACCATCCTAGAAATATTTATGGAAACTGTGAAAGCACACACACTTAGATGACCCTCATTTGCATGTTTCTTATCACCCTTCCCCCCTTTGACATCTATGACAAAGGTATTCATGGAATAGATATGGAAACAAGTGACTCAAGAAAAGAGAAAGACAACTTACATGAACAGAGCCCCCCTTAGGCATGTGTTCCATCTTCTCTGACTCTAAAAAAATTAGTAAATTTGATATGAAATTAAACTAGGCTTGCCTTGAGCTGATGCACTCCTTGTTTTGTCCTCTATTTACACTCACCATCACCCTTTAAGTCAAACCCATGCTCAAGACTGAGGTTTCACATCTCAAAGCTCTATTTTTTCCTTCTTCAAGTTTGAAAACATTGTACCAGTCCCTTAATAGGTGTACACAACTCATACCAACCATATTTTGATCATGGAGTAACATAAAAACATCAGACTTACCTCTTCTTGGTCTATATCATGCTCAAAACACCATTTTTCCACAAATGCAATCAATCCACATTTTAGGACTACATGTCCCTAAAGCCCAACTTCAGTGTGATTTGGAAAATTTTTATCATGCACTAGTATCTTACATACACCATGAATCAATCACATATAACTCCCCCTAACTTTGTATCACTAACATCTAACAGATAAAGTAAATTTTTAAGCACATACCTTGCATGAGTGTCATTGTAGATGCCCAAGTGTTTTGAAAAGATCCCCGAGACACTTCTTCAATATACTCTGCCTTTGTTATAGGAAAATGCACCTTATAGAGCATGTTACTTGCTTCACTTGCAGTTTAACTTGCATACACCCAAAGAATTCTGCAAAGTAAGACTTCTTGTTTCCTTAAAAAAACTAGGGATACTCTCCTTACCACGTGCATGCATAATCAAGCTCAAAATGAGCTCCCTCTATCTCTGTTATCATTCTCAGACCTTGAAGCATTGTTAGAATATATGGTAGACTCCCCCTCAGATCCTATCAGGTCTTCCAGTCAACTTTCATTCCTAACCAACACAACTTAATTTTTTTTTACAGATCTCAACCTTTAACAACATGTTCCTTTCTTCAAGAATTCTCATATATCATTTGAGTAATACATTTCATGCTACTTTTATCAAATACAAAATTATTCAAATGGGAAGAAATCTACTTCTATTTGGAAATTTCACCTCTAACAGAGCTTCTAGTGATTGCCACTTTGTAAGATATTGAATCAAGATAACCTTACCACTAAAAATTAAATATTATTTGAAGTACGGTAACCCTTGAGAAAATTTTATCACTATGAGCATGTTTGATGCTTCAAAAAGTTTTAATAAACTTGTACAAGTCCTTATTCTCCATCTTAGGAATCAATACCTTGAAAAATATTTTGATTCCCCTGTACCTTGGATGAGGAAGTACCTCAGTCTAAGTTAACTCCACACATGTAGCTTTTCATTTTAGAGCTTAAGTATAACTATACCTAGTCAACCTTGACAATTTCAACAACTGTCATCATCATCTTAGTAGGAGAGTCCTTAAATACACATTGTGAAACCTTTGAAGCCTCAATCGTACCTTGATCTCTCATTAACAACCACTACAAATCTTGGGATTTGATCACACTAACAATGTACTATCATCATTTTAGGCTCAACACATCAAATGTAGTCCTAAAACTTCATACTTTGCTTAAGAACTTGATTCTCCTTCTCAGTTTCCTGACTTGACACATACTTATTTAGATTCAAATTGCTCCCTTGGTACTTATTTGTTCATAACATGGATGATCCTAAAACTTGGTAACTCAATTATGCATCATTGAATTGGAGGACTTACTAAGTAAGATTACAATTGAACTCTAATTCATGCTTCATCACTCTTATAGTTGACCCTTTATAATGCATTCTAGAAACCTTCTTTAGCTTCAAAAGAGCACTTTAGTCTTATAGGTATACTTCAATATCCATCATATACTGACACAAATTTTCTTCACATTTAGAGCTTGTAGCACATAGTACAAACCCATATCTGTAGGCAGATCTTAGGGTAATATTTTCAAGTTTTTATATCAAATTTTCAAGTTTTTCAGACTTGACACCATGCCTAATGAATGATTCAATGCCATTTGTCTTCTATCTAGCAAGAAGATAGCCCCTTTGAATCTCTAAAATATTGTCCAAAATAACGGGCTATTTTGGTAACTTACAATTTCATTTTTTGACTTAGAAATAAATTTTCTCAGAAAAATCGTGGAACATTGAAACTGAATCTTCCACAGAATGAAGGAACTTAGTGTTTCATGGGTTCTACTAACCTGCAGAATGAAGGAATTTGAGCTCATGCCTTAGGGGAATTTCAATGAATTTAGACCTTTGTGTCATGGAATTACAGTGTTACACAAACTTTAAAAAATGGAGTTTCAAGGAGTTGGTAAATTCCTTGAAACAAAGGATGAAGTATGCTTAGGTGAAGCTGTGATACAAAGGAGAAGTGTCACCAAGAGCAACACGAAAATGGGTAAAATTTTGGAAAGCTACTAAGGTTGGAACCTACAAGATAGTAACTTAGTGTCTCACACGTTTCCAAAATATAGTGTTCCACATATTTCAAAATCTGCAGAACAAAGGGACATCATCGCGGGTTAAAAATCCATGAAATGAAGGAACAAATATCACCTCGGGATAGTGGGAGATCAAACAGTTAAGTATGGGAATCAAAATCCATGAAATAAGAAAATTAACCCACGGAGGTCTAAAAGCCATAGAATACTAACTTAGTGTTCTATGGAAATCAAAGAGCAAAAGAAAGCCATGGAACAAGGCAAAGCTTGTTTTTTGGCCATAAATTTTGACTAATAGCTCCAATTTTTATAAAATTAGTGGTGTTGGAACCATTTCTTCAAGGGATTCATTTTAGCGTAAAGAAACACATGAATTGATGTTGTTTTGATGGTGAAAATGCAAACATGTGATGGTAGGAGAAAAAGTGTAGTATCGCATTTTACGGGCATGTAAACGTGTCACAAACCAAATTTATTGCTTCATGGTGCCCATACCTTCGTACTACAAATGAATGGTATAGAGGAATCGAATGTCAAAGCTTCCCATGTATTTTTGCAGTGATTTATTGCATTTTTTTAGTGGTTGGCATGAAAAAATGGTGCACCCTCTCTCTTTTCCTTCTCTTTCTCTTCCCCTTTCTCTATATATTTGCAAAATCATTCATTTGTAAATGGTTGGATGCTCTGAAATAAAAAGGCATGACGTAAGAATGGTGTCTCAAGTTTCCATGAGTTACAGACCTCCATTTAGATTTTGTAATGTGCTCTTGTGCTTGCTACATCAGATTTAATGGGTTTGTGCATACTCTTTTTGAAGTAAAATAATGTTTTGTGGCTATATATCTACCCTATCTTTTGTTTTGTTGCATTCTTGCCTCTCCCTTTACTATTGAATAAGTTTTGCACGTATTTGTCCTTTGCATGTTTCATTTGGAAGTGTTTCTTGTGCAAAATGAAGGGTTAAATGCATTTTTGGTCTTTGTCACTTATGTCTGACATCCCCTTATGCATTTTCCTTCTATTTTCCATCATGGAGAGTGTTCATCCCCCTTTTCTTGGTGCTATCACCTCCCTTTTAGCTTAGAATTCCATTTTCATGCATTCTCTCTAACTCTAGTCCCTGTGAATGACTAGTTTAGGTTTAGATAGCTGTGTTTTTAGCTTGTAGAAGTAGTGTTAGCATTATTTTGTAGGTAGAGTAACTAGAATTATTTGGATGTTTGTCTCAAGATGCAAGGTTCGACACTTGGAGAAAATCCCATGTTAGCTAAAAGTATTTTTCTGCCATGATCAAATCCTAGGGTGCTACTTTTGCGCATTAATACCGTTATTATTGAATAAATAATTATATCACCAGGGAGACTACATATCAAGGAGGTAAATGATAGTTATCTTTTTAATATTCAAATAATTTAAATTATGTCTAAATATGTGAAGAATATAAAAAAAACAAAATGCTAAATACGTGAAGAATGTCTACATATGCAATGGATATGTGAATCACTTACCTTCACATCTGAGGAATTTTTGAATATAAATAAGTGATGTCTTTGTTTGTGCATGTAAATTATTGCAACACTATTTTTTGTGATCGCCAACTATTACCTCTCCCATAACCATAATAAATACAGGATATACATTGAATATACAGTTGTACTTTTTTCATTCAAATGTATGTACACAAGGGAAAAATTTACACATGTTTATTCAATGTACATTCCATAGTTTCAGTGTATAAAGATAGTTTGTAGCCACTATACAATATTTTTACTCATATCATTTTACATTCCTCCTCCATCATTTCTAACTACGTACCAATGACGCATTCAAAGTAGCCATTAATTGCTAACATCTTTTCATAGATATTGTTGATTCAAAACAACCATTAACTGATAACATATTTTTTATTGCTAAAAATATTCTTTACATTCTTCAAGCATTGAGAACATACACAGGTAACATCAATATTCCATCCATATATTCAATGTGTATTAAGTAATTTCATTTTATTAATATGCAAAGAAAAAACAAAGTTTGAACGTGTAAAGAATGTTCATCTACACATTGAATATATGTAAAGAATGCATGCTTTTAATTTAGTATCATTTAACATAAGGTGAACATGGTTCTTATTTTAGCACATATTTGAATATACACTAGAATTACTGAACATAGATTAAATGTATAGGTGTAATGTTGAATTTATTCAAATATAAATGTTGAAATTGGTGTTTCTTGGAAATGTGCTCATTGCTCTTGGGTTCCTTTTTTTGTAGAGAATCTAAAAAAAGAAGGCTTATGAAGGAATGTCATATCAGACTTTTGTCACCATTAATATATAGGAAATCATAATGCTTCCTTCTACAGGTAAGATCGTTTATGACCTTAGGTAGTGATTTGTTTTCCTTTGCTATCATTATTTTATAAAATAATGAAAATGAAAAATAGAAACACCTATAAGAAGACAATTCATGTTCTTGCACACAATGAAAATAAAAAAATAAAAACACCTATAAGAAGATAATTAGTGTTCTTACACATTACCAAAACTTCTGATTTTATATTTATATGATGGAACAAACTATAAATACTTATGTGTAATGCTAGGATGTAAAAAATAAAATACTGCTTGCATGTTTTCCCCAAAAAACTACATAACTAAGTTCATATTTTCTGCATGAAGGTTATAAATTCTTATATTCTAATAAGGTAATATCATGGATACCAATCATATATTAATATAGCATGATTCAACAATGCTTATTCCATGCATCTAAAGTGCACCAAAACTAAATTCTTCTTCATTTCCACCAATGGTTTCACTTCTTATGCTATTTTTTGTTGTTCCATTATCTATTTAGGGTGTCATTGTCATATTGGTTGTCCTTGGCAATGCCATTTGTAGATTTTCTGCATGACATGATTACATTGGGATAATAGAATTGACATGCGTGAGATTGGAAGTAGGAAAATTCATGTTTTTTATACTTGTTGGAGAAAATTGCATATTACCTACATGATCAAACCACATTTATGTTTTTAGAAATTGAATTGCTGTTGAAGGAAACAACATTTGATTTGTAGTAGGCATGTTGCTTACTTGGTAATTGGCGATATTTGGAAAAGATGAAGTGCAAATGTTGTAGAAATCTATTGTAATTGGATGTTGTGAAGGAATAATACATTCTAGACTACTCAATCATCTTTTCCTTTCAATTTCTATTTCTATCCTCTCCTTCTCTTGGCATAGCTTCTCATGTTCCTTTTTTTCTTCTTTTCCTGTTTTTATTTCATCTTGTATTCTTTCCTCCTCTGCTTTTTAAGTTATCCTTATAGTTTTTTTCTTCCATTGTTATCGTGCAATGATTCTATTTTCCTTCCTCTCCTCAAGTTACTCTTTCTTCCTCACTTTTGACTCCTCTAGTTCTTTCCTTTGTGCTTCTTGTTCATCAAGAATTTTCAAGTAATTGATTGATGTGAGAATTTATGACTATCTGCTTATCCTTAAAGTCCCTCTATTTTAACATTTTGATCTCTTGTTAATCCTTTCAATTGGAAGCATAATAAAAATCTATAAAAAACACCAACCTAGTTTTTTGCATTTGCATTGCATGGTTGTTTTGTTGTGCCTTGCACAAATGTTTGTGAACACCCCAAATTTATGACATCCAACTGGCTATTATCTTCATTTTTCCATGCATTATAATCTGCATAATAGTGGATTATTCCACTTGGCATGCTAGGAGGAAGGGATGGTATGGAAAGAGAAATATCCTAATTAGAAAGGTTGATTAGAATCCCCAAGTTTGTAGCATCTTCTTTCAACCATTCAGGATGGATACTAGAGTTGGCATACTCATCTCATCATCATCTGTGATGGTCTCTTGTGTTTGAATCACATGAGTTGGTCTATTTTCTTCAACTTGTACATGAATTCCAAGTTGACTAACTTACCCAATATGACTTAAACATGTTCTCCTCTCTTGCCCTCCACCTTTGATTTCTAAATTATATTATCTTTTTGTTGGCTTGCTGCATCCTTTGTTTTCTAGATTTGATCATCATTATAGTGGATTGCTTCTCCATTAGCTGTGATAAAATTTTCAATTTCATCCCTCTTATAACCAACCATCTCCATAATTCTCTCCAAAGTGTTAGGAATATCTATTAGTGCTCCATGGTAATTAGTTACCATATAGTCAAACTATGCTTACGGTTATATCATATATTGATAACAATATTAGTTTGCATATAGTTTTGTTATACCCACGAATAATATTCTGGGTTAATTTTTGTAACACCTCCCTATTTTCTAGGAGGTTGTTTAGCTATATAAATGACTATAAATCAGCTGTGTATTGAGAGTGTGAATAATAGAAATAATTTGTGTTAACTTTGTCCGAACTCGAGATTTGGTATCAGATCGAATGTTATGTTAGTTGAATATGGAGAATTAATTTGCATAGGGGCAACATAAGGCAACATTATATTACGTTGCCTTGATAGATGGTGGTCTAAGTTTTGTAGAGAACACTTTCTGTATGCTATAGATTTTTGATTAGGTGTTAGAAGTTTAGAGTAAGGAAATTTCATCAAGACGTTTTAGTTGCAGGTTCACAGACATATTGGAATAGAGAAGCACCATCTATTGTTTTGGAAGACTAAGGAGATAATTAGTGATATGGTAAAAATTGTGAGAAATGAACTAGATGCCAAAGTATTGAAGTAGCAGATAAAATTAAAGAAAAATCTTGGAGACTCAACTTTGTTCAACCATTATGCAACTTTTCTGTCAAAGGATGCCAAAATCACTCTTGGATCCCGCCTAGAGCTCATCTATTTCTACAGGAAACAAAACCATCTGCAGTTCCATTACTTGTTGTTTTGCATGATTCATGATTCGAAACTATGAACTTGATCGTGGTAGCCACAACATAAGCGTTGGAGAAATTAAGGGGTTTTGAAATATTTGTGATTTCAAGATTAAAGATTCTGATCTGTGCATTAGATCTTGAAACGATTCACCGTTCAATGTGAAATCATCAAGATTCACATTAAAACCTGCCTTGGATATGTTTCATCTTTATTGCCTCGATTGCCATCATCGGCTGTGGAAATATTTATCATTTTTTTCTCATGAATTCAATTCGGATCGTGCTCTAGTGTTGAGCTCATACTTGGCATCTCACCATCCATCCACACGGCTCTGGATCAATGTCGAGATTCGGCACTCAACAATCCTCGTGGATTTGTTATGCTTGAGGTATTGGTCAATTTTTTATATAAAAAGGCGGATTTATACACATCTACCCTGTCATGTGGTGAATAGGGCACTTTGGTCTAACTCATCTGAAATCACTCTTTCTGGCTTAGCATTTGGCTTCCAAATCACCACTCATTGTCTGGTTTGTGAGCTTCTTGGTACCGCTCAAAGAATTGGAGGAACTCTTTTTGAAGTGCTCATTGGATATGAATAAAAGATCTTGAGTTCCTCACCTCAGATTCGATGCCATTCATGCCACGTTGCATAGGCTGAGACAATTATATTAAAAACCCATACTAGTAGTTGCAAGTGTTTTCCTATGCATGCAACTATCTCCTTATACCTTCAACATACGTTGCCAACAACTCATACCATTGATCGATTGAGGCCATAACTCTAGGTACGATTAAAGTTTAGTCCATTTTAAAAGTTTGTAAAAGTGTTATTAGTTCGTGCCTATGGCAAGAATACTATAGTTTTTCAGTTCAATGAAATAATTTTTGTCAATGGACCAATCACAAATGATAATTTTTTGCCTATGTCAAATTTTTTAATGTATAAACTTTGAATGACATATTTACATAAATATAATTTCACATAAATTAATTTATTAGAATTTTGATTGGTAAGAAAGGGAGATTTGACAAATTTTTCCCCTTATTGAGCTACAAGTTTTTCTATTTTTTTAAGCCAAAAAATTGTAAATGGCCAAGTGGCCTGGCATTTATTAACCCTTGTCAATTTGTCAATTCATTTAATTCCATGTGTCCCATTGAAATAGTAATAGCATTTATTTACATTGTTCTTATTTATTAAATGTTAAATCTTATTTATTTACATTGTTTCTTATTTCTTAAATGTGGCAAATTTTATTTATTAATTTCTCCCAAACACAATAATTTTCTCCATGCAACCAATCATGGTTAAGAATTTTTTCACTTTCAATAGTTATCAATTTTAAATAACATTTAAATCATTTTTTAAATAGGCATAAAATCTAATAAATTTAATTTTCTTGAGTTTTTACAATCAACATATCACTTAAGCAATTGATAAAATACAATTACATCAAGTTGTAGCATGAATGACAGGAACTGGCCGCTTCGCGGCTCTTGTTTTATTAGAGAGTATGTTAGTTTATAGTTTATGATTTAGTTGGGTCTATAAATTAATGTATCCTAGGTCTAAATAGCCGTAGGCTATAATAGGGGGTATCTAATATATCATTCGTGCCCTCCTTTTAATTAAAGAAAAGTATGTCGGCCAAAGTCTAGAAATGTCACTAAATTTATTATCTCTTGATAGTCGTCGTAGAAATTTTACGGATTTTAATTCGAAGAGTTTAGAGTTTAGAGTTTAGTTAAATTTTATGTATTTGTAATATTCATAAATTGTTATAGTGTCAAAGTTTCCATTTTCATATCTGTCATTGTTTAAATAATTGTGTCATCAAGTTCTTATTCAAAGTAGTCTCATTGTCAATGTTAGAGTCAAGGTTGTGTCGAGAATATTGCCGAAGTCATTAGTAAGAGTTTCAATGATATTGTAGTGTTTATGTTTAGAGTCAAAATTTGTAAAAAAAAAACTAAAAAAATTGCCTCACGGATGCATTTCTGATATTACTCGACGTCCGCAAAATAATCTATTTTACATTGCGGGGGATAAGTTATACGAATAACCCCAATGTGGAAACTGTTGAGCTTCAACGTCCAATTTGCTGAGTGAGCAACGTGATACCAGAGGATGGAGGCATCGGAGGCTAGAGGTCAATCAATGACCTCTCGTCAGTCACCAACGATAGGGCCACACAAATATGTGGTGATAGTTTGTGTGTGTGTTTGATTTTATTTCAAAGTTACAGTTTGTTGTGTGTAGTATGATTTTAGAGTTCATGTTTTGTGTTGAATAAGCCCTCCACCTCTAATTTCTTTATTATATTATATTTTTGTTGGCTTGTTGCATCCTTTGTTTTCTAGATTTGATCATCATTATAGTGGATTGCTTCTCCATTATCTCTGATAAATTGTTCAATTTCATCCCTCTTATAACCAACCATCTCCATAATGCTCTCCAACGTTGTTTCCTCCTTTGTTAACTCAACATTGAATACATCATAGGGTTCATGTCATTGACCAATACATCTTTGTTCATAGGCCATATACTAGTCCTCATAAAGATACCTTTAATATTTGATGGAGTTAATGCTCTCTTAAATGCCTTATGGTTAAGAGCTATCAATTCAGAACTTCTCACATATAATTTGTGATGCTTGACCATCCATTTGGATCTTTCATCCTTGAAATAGGTTTGAAATGGAAAAAACATGCTGACTTATAAAGGTTAAACCATGTGGTTGGTGTGCAGAGGAAAAGTGATTAGATCAATGCCTAATGTTCTTGCCTCTTGGATTGTCCCGCATACCATGTAGCTTCCATGGCCATAAAAAAATGAGTAGGTGTTTATTTGATGGTGAAACACCACTAGAATTGATCTAGAAAATTGGTGTAGCCAATTTAGAAATAACCCCTTTGTCATCCATGCATGTGGTTGGGATGCCATATATGCACCATGATCACAATTGGAAATGTAGTTAGCCAATTATCATTTCACTTTAAAAAGATAAAAACATGGTATACTTTTCCCTGCTGCTTTAACACAATAAATTATTATGATCCACTCTCTACTCTTTGGGAGTATGTGGGGTACACTTCTACTGCCTATTTTTACAATCACCCTCATCCCATAATTCCTGCCATCTTACACACCAAATTCATTATAGTTTCATATCCATTGTGGTCCATATTGCTTAGTTTTATACATTTGATCCAAGTTGTCATAAAACATAGCAACTATATTAGGCCTAAACATAACTACCTTTTCATGATCAAGGCCTTTTGCAGTTCTTGAATACAAATATGTATTCCTCTTTTCAAACCAAGTAAACCAAGATCTTCTATGCATACCATCAGTAAATGGAGTAGTCCTTGTCTGACATATGTGTGCTGCATGAGCTTTTATTGAGTTTATTTACATACCATATCCTATATCAGCCACATGTTTACAATATTGTACAATTTTAGGATCCTCTTGAGATGTTAATATGGTTGGGGTGCCTTCACATTTTTTTGTTGTGATACCATTCATCTAGTTTGATAATGAACTCGATGAGACACCCCACTTTTTTGCAACAACTCTAGCAGAATACCCATTCTCTTCAACACTCTTGTTTTTCTAGCAATGTCTTCAGTCGTCTAATCATTTCTAAAGGATTTTTTTTGTAGATGTTTTTGTGAGCTTCCCACTAACATTAATAGTTACCTCCATATATAGTGTTGATTTTAGCTCTGTTTTTTTATTTAGACATGTATAAAATTGTTATTTTTTATGAGCTTTAGCTAAATATTCCTCCAAGTTAGATATATAATCAAGTTTGACACCCCTTTTTAGGGTCCATTCGTGGCTTCCTCCTTCCCACTCTCTTCTTGAATAGCATGTTGGCACACAAATATTTAGGACAAAGTAAACCAAATAATCCTATGTAGAATCAACATAGTTCATAATGAACATAATATTAAACATGAAGATGCACAGAAACAACTCAATATATAATGAATATATGTTTGTGAAACTGTTATTGTTAGATTAAACAAGAACATGCACAAAAATAACTCAATATAGAATGAATATATATTTGTAAAATTGGTATTGCTTTCTAATGCGCTCATTACATGAAACTCGAGGAGAAAAGTTCCAAACAACTATGGAAACCTCATGACCCACATGGCTATTGGAAGTTGGTTTAGATAGGTCTTTGGCTCTGTTTCAGGGTTGAAAGGGTAAAAAATGTTCATATTCTCATCCTTAAATGCACACTTCCAAATGCAAATTCTTGCAATAAATACATGTATTGAATATGTTATTAATGCGCACTGCAGAGTGACCGTGGAGGTTGGTGGAGTGGTAGGGGATGAAGTGAAGTAAATTAAATGTTTTTTTTAAGTTAGGTGTAAATTTTTCCTCCTATCACGTGGGTACATATAGTTTTTCCCGCTGAAAAAAATAATGTTCTATTCACTATGAAAATGAAAATTTTGAATGGGTTTTGTGGTTGGGTATTCAGTGTTCACATCACCACAAACTCATACTGCATTCATATATTACATATATACTAAAAATACTAAATATAAATTGAATAAACGGGCTGACGGTTAACAGTAAATATGTTGAATTGACAGATTTTGTGGTGATATGAACATTGAATGTGAATAAATTCTAAAATTACTGAATATAAATTAACTATGAGACTATAATTTTGTCATTTAATGCATTTCTTGAATATACAAAATTACAACCATATATTCAATAATTTAGAAAAAGTCAGTTTTTATTCAATAATAACAATGTATATTTAATAACAACACTGCGTTTTGAAACTGTAAGACACATTGGTGAAAAAACCTTGGTCTTTTGGACATTTACTAGATCGTATTAGCAGAGTTCGTGAACAACAGAGGCATAAATAAAATGCACTGAGATAAATGAATATATATTGAAAAGTAATAGTTCAACATGCATGCTTGAAAAAAAAAAGGTCTAAACGGAACCCATTACTCAATAACAACACTATAGTCTCCCAGGAAAAATAGGTATTTATTCAATAATAACAGTGTAATAAGAACATGCACTCAACTAACTCTAACATATTCAATGCATATTCAGTAATTTTAGTGCACATTAATAGTTTGAATGCATAGTAGGAATTTGACAAAGTTACAACTATATCCTCAATGTATGTTTAGTAATTCCAATGCACATTAATAGTTTGAACACATAGTAGAAAATGATAAAGTTACAACCGTTTAATCAATGTATGTTTAGAAATTTCAGTATATATTCAACAAATCACTATAAAGTTAACCATGGATATTCAATTATTAACTACACAGGTAATAATTATTTATATTTAGAAATTCCTTAGATGTTAAGGTAAGTAATTCACATATTCATTGCATATGTAGAAATTCTTCACATATTTAACATTTTGTTTATTTTCTAAATTGTCATTTACTTCCTAAATATGTACTCTCCCTGATAATATAAGTATTTATCCAATAATATAAGTGTAATACAAACATGCACTCAACTAACTCTAACATATACAATGTATATTCAATAATTTTAGGGCACATTAATAGTTTGAATTCGTAATAGAAAATGAAAAATTTACAGTCATATATTCAGTGTATGTTAAGTAATTCCAATATATATTCCGCCATAAATTATAAAGTTAAATGTGGATATTCAAATATTAACTACATAAACAAAGTCAACACATATTAGGTAAGTGATTCACATATTCATTGCATATGCAGACATTCTTCACGTATTTAACATTTTGTCTATTTTCTAACATTTTTCAAATATTCAGACATTCCTTGAATACTTAGAATATTAAAAAGGTAATTGTTATTTACCTTATGTATATGTGGCCTCCCTACAAATCCGAATTTGGTATATAGCTCTACTAATTATGTGCTCTATCAACTATTTTCATAAAATTATTGTTAACCATATTCATCCAATATATAATAGTACATCCTAATCAAAATCAAATTCTTAGATTTTTGAGGGATTATTAAAATTTTAGAGGGTTCTTGGATATTTATTATTGAACATTAATTTTGATTTTCTAGCGGGAAAATGGTGAGTCTAATACACATCTGTTTGCAAGTGTAATATTTAATGAGGTGAAATTGGCAAAAATAAGGGTAGTTATGATAAAAAAAGATGGAGAAATTTGTATGTTTTAAAATTAAAATGTGTTTTAATTTCATCTTGGAACCTTGAAAGGTTGTGCATTGAAGTGCACACGTGTGGACACAATAATACTTGAATATATGTGAAACGGGGTAAAGGTGAACAAGTTTGAACCTATGCATAAACTAATGAACTTTTGATTATGTACATTGATGTACTTATTTTATTTATGTTGATATTTTAATGCCACAAGTTAGCTTTTGTAAGGAATTCTAAAATACGAGAGTCTAAATGTTAATATTTCCAATGTGTCACCTCATACATGTTTTGTATTAAAGACTGTAGTAGTTGTTTAAGTTTTATAAAATTTTTGTAAGCTATAAATTTGTGCAAATATAAACATTTATTGGGTCATCTCAATTACATAAATTTGAAATTATTAGTCCACTTAGTGGACCCCACCCTCACAAAAGGTGCATATCTATTGGCGCATGTTCACCAATTGGTGCCTTTCCCTTAACAGCCTACAATTTTGGAAATAACAATCAGGATGTGTTTCTATGAGGGGATTTTGCTCCTTTTTTTTGTAGAGGAAGGCACTGTGAATTTTTTGAAGAAAATTATATGAAAGGAAATAATTTCGTTGTTTGATTTTTTTGAAGTAAATTACATGTAAGGAAATAATCTTGTCAGAGCTCCACTTTTTTTGCCAATTGAATTTAAGAAGGGGCTAGAGAGGGGGTTTCTCCTATAATTAATATATTATTTTGTCCACTTGACATATATTTTGCATTCTTGCCATCATTTTTTTGGTGGGCTCCTTTATTATCACATGCTGTGGTGTTTAGTAAATTTTAATAAAAAAACAAGGGGTCATATTATTTTTTAAATGCTACTAAAATTTCTCTATAACACCTACTGAGATAATTTAGGAGCCCCCCTCCGTGAGAACACAACATTAGGGGACTTAAATTCATAATATCCATATTTTTAGAGTATTTATGACTTAAATCGGATTTTTTTTTTATCACCACCAAAATTCTACATGAATTTCATGACAAGCTCTTCACCCTTCATAAGTGGCCTCACACAAACAATGATGGTTGTCAGACTAATTAATCATGTGGCAGGGGTTGATGCCACCAAATTTCTTGAAATTGTTGAGGTTGGGAATAAAGGGTTATTGTTTTTAACCAATCAAATTATAGATAATTATTTTTAAATATTATTTCTTTAAAACTTGACCACTTTGACATTTAAAAAAATAAATATTTATATCTAGAAATTAATCGGTTTTGTGATTGGTTAAAAATAATAGCTATTAATAACTACTTAATAAAAGCTGAAAAAAATAGTTTTCCCAGCGATAGTACTAACATATAAAAATGTGCAACCATTTTTCAATTTTGGTCCCATAGTCGTATCAGTACCCATGTGAACCTAGTCACATTACACTACAAACTACTTATTTCTCACAATTAACAAAAATATGCAACCATTGATTATCCAAATATTTTACTAACAATCACACTCGAGTGGTGTAATGGGTACATTGATAGGGAGGATAAAATGAGAAATATTGCATGAGAAAGTGGGGTGATGAAGAAGAGGATAGAAGGAGGAGAATAATAGAGGAAGGGGAAAATGTTAGAGGGAAAGTAGGTGATATTGTTCTTTCTTTTGGCTAGTGACACATAGATCACATGTCAGTTAGATGAATTTATAGAAGGAGAAAGAGGGTGGGATGCAAAAATCCTTGATGGAATATACAATGGAGATAACTCTAAAAGTAAGCCCTTATTTAATACTTCCAATGCTTAATTTGACTTTTTTTTGATAACATTGTTATCGTTAGGGTTTGAACATGTAACATATCATTATTATTATTATTTTATTATTTCATCTTTCAATTATTCAAATTTAACTTCTTCAATGCCTCCCTATCAGTGTTTCCATTGCACCTCCCAGATGTAATTACTAGTTACAATAAATAATTAGAATTAATTTTTTCATCATAGTACATCAGAGATGAACATTGTTTGTTTGGAATGAAATCATTTGTTGAGTAAGCTTAAGACATCATAAGTCATCATTTTCTTAATTGAAAAATAATACATAAAGAAAGAAAAATTGTTATTATTTTCTCCAAAGGCTTTTGGGTGTGCAAGCAAACATCAATAATAATACACCATAGTAGGTTCATTCATTGCAATATTTTTGGGGAAGAGAGATAATGTTTGAAATTGTACAATATAATATTGGTGCCATTTTAGAAAGGTAATAATTCTTCTCCAAAAGAGGAAAGATGGGTAGGATGGCCTCTCTATGGTTTACAAAGGGTTAGTTATGTGAGATTTCTCTACAAGGATCAATACGAAACCTCGTGCACATCGAAGAGGTTACACTCCAATGGTTATGTGAATGCTCTAAGCAATCAACAAGAATTGAACAACAATGGAAAATAACATATAAGGAAAAAATAGGTCTATCATTCTCATAGATTGAAAAAATTAAGGTACACATGGGAGTGCTGTGTAACTCACGTGCCTAGAAAATCATTCCCTTCATGAGGGAAAGAGGAGTTATGATTCTAAATAGGGAATGTAACTCCTATGACACCAATGACGCATATGAAAATGCATATTCTATGATGGAAGCTGCATATGACAATAAAAAAGATGAATATAAGATATTTGAGACGTGGACTGAGAGTGGGAATGACCCTAATGAATAGACTACTTAGAGCACCAGATATTGTGCATGTCAATTAAACATGGGTACCCCTGCTAGCCATGATCATAGATGATGAAAAGATACCTAATGTGGATGGAGTTCTATACTTTAACCTCTACAATAACCTTGTGAGTGCTAGAGAGAAGCAGACAATTTCTATATGATGTCTTACTTACTTGATGCCGGGTGTGTAGTCCAACAATTTTAGGGAGTCCCTAGTTGGTCACCACAACACCCATATATAGTCCCCATGGTCTTTAGCAATATGCACATGCATAACTATAGGAAGAACATGAAGGTGATATGTAATAAGTACTACCCTATGATCTTCAATGCCATACATGAAACCCCTATGCCTAGGACAAGTTAATGAATCATCAAATCATTGAGAAATCGGGGAACCTTATAGTGTTACCTATAACTATACAATGATAAGAGTATATGGGATTCTCTATCCCATTTAGACTACCCAAGATATGTTTCAGATAAGCTAGCTGAGCATGAGATTGTATATCACTTTGTCCATGACATCAATCATGTGGTAAAGGAATAAAAAATAAAATCTACTTATCTTCCTCTTCCTTTCTCATTAGGTTCAACAATCTTCAATGATTGGAAAAAGGCCGAAGAGTAACAACCCACAAGACATCATTCCACTTAGAATATCATACTCATAAGGTCGTTTGACTTGGTAGGAAGACTGGGACAATTCTGTAAGCACACCCTGACATGGCCACTTATAGTTACAAACATTATCCCCACAAGGATGACCTAGTTTATAAGGATGAGGTCGATGATCAAGTGGTGGCAATTAATATGAGAAATTTCAAAGTTACCTATACACCTATTGGGTAATAGGCCAATAGTTTGGTGGATTGGAAGTTAGACCAAGACAAGAAGTAGAAATAGAGAGGGAAGAAGAGGAAGAATATTTAGATGAACAAGGTACTGATATAAGTCATCTTAAGAAGATTCTTGTTGGTGTGCCTCCTCCATCAAAAGGAAAATTTAGTCCTTCTCATTCTGCTCCTTCTCCAAGTATACAAATGACAAGCCTATGAAGGTCTATTGGGACAGTCACGAATCCACAAAGTCCATAAGAAACTAGTCCTATTGTTAGTATTCCTTTGGAGAGTACTGTTGTAATTGTACCTCCTATGTCTGTTCCTTTTCCTTCTATTCTTTCAGTTCCTACATCTATAGGGATGGTTTCTTATTCTTTTATTCCATCTTCCCTAGGACCTTTCACTAGTAGTATTCTCATTTCTACTAGTTTTTCTTCTGAAGATGAAGACAAAAGAGATCGTGGGATATTGGATCCCACTAGTATTCAAACTCCTCCTTTCTCTTCCCCTATTTCTAATAGTCACATTATTTCTTCTTCTCTCCTTGCTTATATTTTGGCAGAGATTTCTATTCCTATGTCCTCTTCTTCTTTGCCCATTTCTTCAGTCATTTCTTCTTCTTTTTTCATCACCAACGATTGCATCATTGTCTCACCAAGTCATTACAGTCACTTCTTCCCTTCATGTTGTAGTTACTACAACAATATCATAATTAATGAGTGCAGCTCCTACAACCATTGCTTCTACTTCTTTAACTTCTTCTTCCACTCCTCTGTTTGTTATATCTTCTTCAGCTCTAACATTATCTGACACTCTTGTTAGATACTTTATAAGGCTAAGTTGGAGGCACCAATGTAGCCTTCTCCTTCTTCCCTTTCCCTTCCTTCAATTTCTCCTTAATCTGAATAGTCTCTTCATCCATCGTTTTTTCCTCCTATCACACCATATGTTTCCCAAAATTTCTTACTAAGGAATGTGTGCCACTCCTTCCAATTCTCTCTTTCATTCCCATTTCTTCTTTATAGGCTTCTATGGTCACTCAAAGTTTCATGAACCATCTCTTGGCCCCTCTAGGACTTGTTCAAGCTTAATCAAATTTTCCTTTGACACCACACACCTTACCACAAGTGGTAATGCCTTCTTCTACCTTGCCTTCCATAACCACAATTGTACCTACTACTCCAGAAGGAACATGGACTCCTCCTACTGGGAAAAAAGAATGGAATTCTACAATGACACAACTTGAAGACCCAAAGGTAAAACTCAAGTATGATACTCACATAAGAACCCTTAAGAGAGTCACAAAGAGGAAGTTTCCTGAAGGAGCTACTCCTATCTACATGGAAATAAAGGATGGAATTTTGAGGATTTTCAAGAAAGAACACACAAGGGAAGAAGTCATGGATGCATACCCCGAGTCAGTTATTGATTCCACTAAAAAGATGACAACTAATTTGGTTAAGATAATGGAATCTTAGATTGATGCTATTCATTGCTCAGAATAAAGTTATTGTTCCTAAGAACACTTTTCCCAATGTGCAAATGTCCTTGAGAAATTTGTATGAGCTATTAGTTTCTATATGAAGTCATCAATATGTACCAGAGAAAGGGTTACAACAAGTACAAGGCCAACACAAACATATGACTAGGATAAATTCCATGATGGACAAGCTACTAGCTGTCACAAATAGGGGTGTTTGTCTCAATGTATTGCGAATCAAAAGCCATGACTTGAATACATGAAATATCTGGATGCGATTAACATTTTGAAAGAATTAGGTGATTAGATGGATAGGAAAGGATTTTTGAGAGAGATACACGTATACTGTAGATGACTTGAATTATTATTTGAAGCTTAGATTACCTCTATGCATCATACAATAAGGAAAGTTAATTCAGAAGTCCTTTTGAGAAATAATTGCAAGCATTCATTTCTACTCTCAGTGCTAGTTTTTCCCAGGTAGATATGGCTGGGAAGACATCAAATATTATGGCATTGATGACTTCTACAAATGGAAAAGTGGAGAAAGCTTCACTTTTGAGTGAAAATGCTAAATCTCTCTATAACAGAGTTCTAGTAGTGATACAATAAGTTTGATTTGACGAGGACACCTATTCCAGACTTGGGTTATATTGAGAATGAGTTCAAAGCAATGTGTGACTGAACTTTTGATGTAGTCAAACAAATCCACATAGGTAACTTCAAACAGAACCTCTAAGTAGAGCTTGAACAAGGCAAATTACAATGGCTTTCCTATTTTTAGGATTTAATATTGTTACATTATAATCTTAAAAATAGGAAGTATCAATGACTTTCTTGCATGGAATCTATAGTTTTATCCTTTAATTAACCACTTGCATAAACATTTATGATTCTTTGAGCTATTTTAAACTATCTAATTTTAAGCCCCATGGCGGTGGAAATTTTGCGTAAGTATACTAGTTGTTTACAAATCTAAGGAGAAATATTGTTTATAAAGAAATCACTTGGTAGTCCAAATATTGTTTCAGTGAGTTTTTTTCCTATAAATAGCTAATTAACTTTCTCAATTATTTTGCAAAGTTTCTTAAATCAGTTTTGATTGATTAATCACTATATAATTTTCCTTTGTCATGAAATTTGTAGATGTGCATAAGCTATTTAAACAATCATAAATTTGATTATTTTTACTACTTATAGATACCTACTGACACTATCCTAAGGTTATAATGTGATCAAAATTGAATGTTATTTGACACATCCTTGTTAACTACCCAAACATGTGACTGAAGATTATAATCCATAGATTAAAATGACATATCAAAAAGATGACATTATTAAGTACATTCTTAGTGATGCAATATTATCTACACCATGTCAAAAAATCATTTAAAACATATTTAAAAATCTCCCAATCATTCGATTAAGAATAGTTATGTTTTGATATTTCAATTTCATTTTTTTCATTTGTCTTCATGGTATGCCTTAGCAATATATTTTACTTATAAAAGGTTATATAAGAAAGTAAATATCACTATGATAACTCACATGACAATCTTACAATCTCATATTGAAAATATCATTTGAAATTACTTAGAAGGGTTATCCTATAAGAAATCAATTACACATAATAGCAAATGCCATACTACAAGTCTAAGCACTCACATCAAAGGGTTCTGTAAGTTTATAGGGTCCAATATGTTGCAGGTGATCAACTCATCTTTGTACGAGTAAGAGTGACATACAACAAACTTCATTTCCATATTGAAGTGAAGCACACACAAGTTTTAGAAAATGTTAAAGTCATTATAAAGATTAAATTCAAGACTGGTAGAATTAGGTCTGGACCATAAATAGTAGTCTTCAATATTGTAAGATTGGTACAAAATAATTTGTAGTATTTGATCTGCATGTTTATCTATGTTGCACATTTAGATCATTCCTTCTCTTTCCTCTATAGTCATGTTTCTCTCCACTTTTGTGTATATTCAAGAAATTACTTCATGTTTATCAAATGTTACAAATTTGAACACATAATTCTAATTATGAATTTGGTTAATTTAGAAGGAAATTAATCAGAAGTTAATATTTGTTTGCAAAGAAAACAAAAATTTTTGGTCTATGAAGTTTGTAGAATGTCTTCGAAATGTTAGCTAGCTTGTCAATGTTTACTCATGACTTATCTTGATTGTTGATTCATATGTTTCAAGTTTGTGACAAGACAAGTAATCCGTGAATTTACAAACCCCAACTTGTACTGAATATTGACACTTTACATGTCCCTATTCATTTGTAAAACTATTACATCTTGAAAACACTTCTTGGAATTTCTCATTCCCGTGGCCAAGAAGTAAAAAGAGAAGTCCTTGGAGATTTCATTATTTATTTCACTTTTAACTTTTATTACAAAGTATTAACAATATCTGGTTATGCAAAAAGAAAAGTAGTGTGGAATATTCTAATGATCCCAACAACTGACAATTAAAAGATAAAGTGAATGACATTGGGAGATTGTCGACAGTAGGTTGGAAGATTTTCTATTGGCTCATGGAATTTACAATGACTAAAGCAAGTCCTACCAATCTAGCAAGCAACTAACTTTAAAATTGCTCTTAGCATTATAAGGGTGGGTATTCCTTAGGAGGTCTTAGGCTTCAAGATTTTCTAATATCATCTTTGGAATATACACTTCAATACTGTAAAATCCTATGGATACATGCTGTTATCTACATTCACATTTCAAAATGAAATCCATACATGACATGGTATCATAAGGATAGATGAAACCCTGGTTTAAGGTACATATTGGATATTTCTTACTGGAACACCTTCAATTTGCACACTTGACAGATTCTTACAAAGAATACAATAACTTGTTGGAAAGAACATGGACATGTCTTATTGAGGACCCTTATAAAAGATTTCTGACAAAGTCTTAAGCAAAGAATCCTAGGGAGTGACTAAAAGTAAAGTAGCGATTTGAATATTATTATAGGTTAAAAACTGACTTCAAGGTTATTCAAATGATTTCAGATTTATCAAATTGTGGAGTAAGGGAGTAGAATTGGCTCACAATTTTGTAATTTTTGACAAGACCTTATATATCAAGCTGAAAAACAACTATAGTTTGACAGTGTCATAAATTAATTATAAGTTAGGTATGGATCTTGTCTTATTGCTTTGCACTTTGAGGGTGAATTAGGCTGGATAAATAGAGTCTTGCTTGACACAATGAATTATACAAGCATATTCAGCTATTTTGCATTGGTTCACATGGTCAAAATGAAGTTCTTATACATTTGCTACTAGGGTTTTCTATAATTTAGAAAAGAGTCTGTTATAAACCCATACATAATTTGGTCCTTCAATGGGGTTTGTGTCATTTCTTTGACTTTAATTTCATCCCTTCTTACAAAGGGACATTAACATGTCTGTCAAAAGTTCATATTCAAGAATGTCCCAGCTTTTATGGTTATGATATATTTTAAAATTTGACTTCATTAAATAAATTCCTTATACTCTTTAGACCTAATAAAAAGTTTAGTTACAAAATTATGTAGAGCTTCTGGATGCCCTGCACCTTGGTTATTCACAAGCTTAATGAAAAGTACCTCATGAATCTTAGTCATTTATATGTTTTTGGTCAAAGATACTACGTGGAATCTATTCATGGTGAAGTTCACATCAAATATTTAAAATACTTACTGGGACTGCCATTACATGCTTTGTGAAACCATGTATGGAGATGTCTTTTTGGTTCGCTTCTGACTATTTCTGACGAAGTCTTATTAGAGATTGGTTATGTAAAAATTAAATTAGCATGGAATATTCTTAGTGGTTAACAATCGACAAGGTTATCAAAGGATTGCCATTGTGAATTGTGAAGTATCTTGGAGAATGTTTATTAGGTCACACTTCACAATGAATGATAGAACTACCAAGCTAGAAAGAAACTGAAGTATGATTGTGAAAAAATAGTATAAGGGTGGATATTTCTTATTATGTTTGCACTTTAGGGGTGACTAATAGATGGTTATGTAGAGTCTGACATTATGACAATCCGTATGTACATGGTGTTTACTTATTAGTTCACACTTCATAGTGAAACATACATGACAAAAAGATCATATAATAGAAATGGTCCGTAAGACCCATATATACATTCAACCTTCTTACAAGATCACCTTTCACAATATGACATGGTTCTTATAAAGGAAAAAAACATACGAAGTTGTCAAATCTCACCACATGGAATTAATGAGACTTAATTTTAAAGGTGAAAATATTGTAAAACTCTATAGGAATACATGATTCAAATAAGATGAAAAATTGTCACAATCTAAGCACATGATATTCGATATATTACAAATATTTTAGATTCTAAATTCAAGCTATTATGAAGCAAAACAGAGTATTGCTATTTTCAGGGATTAAGAACTTTACATATCTACACTTGCTCAAGTTTTTTAAAGTTTATCATCATGTATAAATAAGGAAAAATATATTACCATATCAATGTACTGATTATTTGAATATATTATATGAAAATATATATCACATATCTATAAATGGAAGTTTTAATGTATTGATAGTGGATCATCTCTATCATTTGCTTGACCAGTTCTTTGACTTGGATGACAATGAATTGGTGCAATAGATCCATCCCCATCTCCAATAGGGTCATTTTCCGTATTTACGACATTGTTATTATCCCCTCTCCTTTCATTAATCGACTTTCATATTACCAAATCCATGTCATAGGGAAATTTATTCACTTCATACCATGATGTGTAAATTATAAAACAATTTTCCAAATTTTTACTAAGCTTATTTCGTAATGTTGACTTTATGAAGGTCAAGGCCTTGAAAAGTATCTCATCTTCAAATGAACCCAAAATCATTATTTGACATAGTTCAACCAATGAGAAAAACTTGGACATAGTTTCTTACAAAATAGTACTTAACTTGGAATTTTTTTCCATAGCTAGGTTATTACTCTACACTCTAAGGGATTATCTAAACATTTCAATTGCTCAATCTTTATAGAGGTAAATTCATGGGTTTGATTAATCAAACTGTCCTTGCTTAAAATATATGGAATATTCATTCCATTGATATTAATAGGCTTAAAAAAATGTTGAGTCAATGAATTCAATCTCTTTTGGTAGTCATCCTACAAATATCTTTCAATTTGGACACTATTTCAATAGGTGGGATTTACTGAATCCATTTCTTCAAGTAAAACATCCATACTAAAACATTCCCTTATTTCTTCTAGTAGGTAAACTGTAATTTATCTCAACCTTACCCTTGTTGATTATACAATGTTATCAAATAGTGTCCCTATGACATTTACCTTCTCAACCTTACTGGCTATAGTTTGAAATAGGTGCATTGATATCTCATATCCATGTACAGAAGCACAAAATTCTCTAAAAAAGTTGAACCAAAAAGATACTCAAATTTTTAATATTTACCATATTATTCCAACCATCAAACTTTGGACCCGAAAAAGTAGTCTCATTGATAAAAAATATTCTATTGCTAGACAAACACGTTTCCTCAAACTAGAAAAATCAACAATATATATAGTTCTTTCTTGGGCTTGTTTAATTAAACAATGCATTTCATCCAACATGGGAAGGATACCACACAAAATCAAAAATGTATCTAAATCAGTTAAATGATGTATCAAATCCCGAGCCTTATCCACTTCCATGTGATTCTGCCACATTACTCCCAATAAGGATTGATTGGATTCTTACACATAGGCCATTATAATGACCTTGCATTATGAATGCCCATCTACCCCAACACATACCATCTTTGTTATAATTGTAGAATCATCCACGCCATTGATATAAGTCAAACTTCTTATCACCAATTTATAAAGGTTTTCAGCATTGGAGTTCTATCTCATCTTGTGAATAACAAGTAAGTGTGGTTGTCTCACATGATTCTCAATAGTATAAATATTCATATAGACCCAAGTAGTATTTATCTCCTGGTGTAACCTCCTTAATAGATAAAGACACATATCGTACAAACTTAAGTTTCTATTTCAAGTCTTCATTCTCAACCATAGCTATGCATTGTTCCCAATCTAAACCATTACTTTCAGACCAGTGAGAATGAGGAAAGTGTGGGACACCAAGAAAATAAAACATCTTCTTCTGTTCAATAAAATATGTTATACGACAACCTCTTTTCAAAATGTGAAAAACAATAGCTAGTTGAACTATTTTACCTCAAATACTATTTTGAATAGTGTTTTTAAATTGAGATGTAATTGTCCCTCCATTCTCTACAACTATTATTTTAGTTCTCTTGTGCTCCTCAAACTATTTTTCATACCTAATATGTAAACAATCATCTATAGTTTTCCATCTGGAAACATTCTTTATAACTCTGTTTACAATTTGCTTTTAAGATATCTTTCCTCCGTGCTTCTCAATAGTATACAATTTAAGATGTATTATATTTCCCTTACCCAATTTACAGCTACAAATTGTACCCTTGCATTGTTTGGGAGGTTTAACTTATTTTCATTTTTAATAGGTTCAATAAATGGAAACTTAGAAACCCACTCTAACATGAAACTCCTTCCCAAGTCCCATTTTCTTACCTTTCTCTTTCTTCTAGAAATAAGTGTCATGTACGATGGAAAAGTGACAAGCGAGCATGGGAATCTACAAATAACTCTTCCTTGCACCTGCCCTCCCGAGGTCATGCCGAGACAGTTGGTGGGGATGGAATATACGTGGGGTGCAGAAAAACTAGTTAGGAAATCTTATGTCTTCGACGCACACTAATAGAATCTGCGAGTCTAAAGCAAAGAAGGCCTCCTAACCTGAGTTAGTGTGATAGATCATTCGGCGAGAATGACTGCTCGAAGGCTCCAATCAATATCAAGCTCTGGCATGATCCAATCTATAGGTTGTGGGATACGTGGAAGATAACATGTGGGTGCTTCGTATATGTCTCCCAATAGGGTCAGGAAAATCGATGATGGATATATAGTGGATTCTATGGGTGATTCTCTAGTCTAGTCCAAAAATCCTTAGCTTGATTAGCTACTACGTCTAGTGAGGATAATTGTGCGATAATGTTTGGTGGAAGTGGAGAGGACCTAATTACTAATGTGCATAAACAAGTATCAACGTCTGATTGACCTATGGGCCCATTGGGTTGTGGGACCAGAGGATCACAACCATAAGTTTGTGGTTATTGTGGACCTCCTATGATCATGTGCAAAATCAATCCCTAATCCCTGATATTCAGTAATCATATGCCTTTTTGGTCTCTATGTTTAGAACTAAAAGTTGCGCAATCTTCTCAGGGTACCTTATAGGAATTTTGGCAACTTGAATTCTTAAGCTAGTGTCTATGTCATTGAGAGATGTCTCCTATGTCTGGCTGTGGGACCAAAGGATCACAACCAAATGTTTGCTCTCTTTCAAGCCCTTCCATAGTTATGTGGATATTTATTAGGAAAATATGTAGTTTGGATGGTTTGACAAAAACATGTGATTTGTTGTCTTCTATGTTTAATCCTCTTAACTGTGAGCTGATTTCTTGTAGGTTTGTTGTTGTTTAGAAGACCCGAACTCTGAGATTTTTGTCTATGTCAGTTATTTCTGCAACAGGATTGGGTTGAGGCACAATTGGCATGAACACATATTCTCTGGGCTCCCTAGGTCCCTTGATTGTCATGCAAAAGAAATAATATAAATCTAACTAAAGCAAAGTAAACTAATTATGCAAACTATATCCATAACATATATCTAAATTCTCCATTTTGTATTTTTGACATAATATTTAACAGAATTAAGATAACAATTGTTTAATATATCTAGAAAATGAAAACTAACCTAATAACAAAGTTAAAAACAAACAAGGTAGCTAAGTATAGCAACTTGTCTCTGTAGTTGTGAATTTATTCTAAACAACTAAATAACTGATCGAATTTAATTGAAAGATTTTTGATCCTACCTCATAAGTGAGGAACGAATCATAGTTTCTTAGAAACTATCGATCCCCATGGCTTCCCTGGCAATATCGAAAATGAACGTAATCAAAATGAAGTAATTCACTACTCTATTTGGTATATTTTAACTAGAAATTTGAAAGCTTGAACCTGGATTTTGCAGAACAGTGGTGAATCTAGTAGTGTGTGGATTTGTCACCTCAGTGTGGTCTCCTCGTTCCTTTGTGCTCACATGAATCTAGAAAAGTGTGTAATGCTAGCATCAACATAAGTAGGTATTGGAATAATGGTAGCTTTGGATGTAGACTGAATATAATGCGAGTAGGAGAGGGATAACACAAGAGAACAAAGCTTGGCTTATGCAATTCCTAGCAGGATTTATTTTGAGTCATACAACACAAAATATCCAGAACCTGAAACTATCCTTTTTGAAGAACAAAACCTATAAATCTAATGGCCTTCGACTGAAAAATGAAATTATCCTACCTTAATTGATTGTATAAAACAGTAATAACACTAGAACAAGAAGATCATCTGGCTCCTAAACAGCAAAATAAAACTAACTATGAATGCAACAAATGAAAACTATTAAACTCCTAAGTAAGAATTGAAAGACTAAACTATTGAAATGAAAGGATGAAGGGTAGTTTTTGAGGGGCCATTTACTTGCAATCAAACTAGATATTTATGGAATTCTCATTCACCCAAAGGTAACTCCAACTAAGACTCTTTTACCATTAAACAATCGAGAAACACTATTCCAAGGGAACCAAAATCATAAATACAAGCAAAAGCGGGTGAGAAAGTTGGTAAAAGTTGAAAAATTATGCAATTTGTCGCATTCAGAGAAAGCATGTTGCTAGAAAACACGTGAAGGAATTTCGCCCTAAGTAGGGGGGTGGTTATAGGACCACCGACCTACCTCGGTGGTGGTCACGATAACACTGCCCAGGTAGGGCGGCGGTTTCATCACTGAAGTCAAAAATGCAAAGGAAAAGAGGGGAAAAGTGCAAAACAAAGAACATGGAGGCTAAGCGAGGCATGCGGGATGTTAACGTACTCTTGGAGATCTTCTCTGAATCTCAAACACATTGCGAGGATACCTATATCATCATTGAGGCATGTGTAATATCAATCTGGAAGTGCAATACCATTGCAATTTTGGGTACGTACATATTGCCCCCCTTGGAGAAGTGTTTTAGCCATGAAGATGTGTAAAACGGTGGGTCTGAGTATGGAGGTCCCAAAATGGGAAGCTAGAAATTATACCTAACACGTCCGTGTGTCAAAATGACTCCATCCAAAATTCCCGCTACCTGTAAAATGAAAAGAGGAATCAAGTGCAAATAGATAAAATAAATCAAAAAATAAATACTAAAATAATATGAAGTGAGGACTTACCATTTCCGTGTGGGGATAAGAACTTACCTCTGTCGATGCTCCAAACTTGCAAAAAGGGAATTCAAAAATGATTCAATAATGCTATATATATATATATATATATAACGAGCCCATTTTCCTATTCATTTACACATATCGATTTGATTGATTTTGAGCTCTGGGACCCACGGTGACGGTTTTTGACGAGAGTATAGTCAAAATGTTCGTGAGGAGATAGTGATCATGCCTCCACGAGCATAACATTGACCTGCAAGATCTTAGGTTAGTTCTTCTCGATTTACCATTTTTATACCTAAACTGTAAAACTGATGAAATCTTCACCATGGGGGGGTAATTATTGAAATTTCTAGTTTTAATTGTGTACTTAAGGGGGGATGCCTAATGGGAAGGCTCTCATTTTGTTCAAAATGGTGTTTTTATACATTTTTTAGCATTTTTAGGGTATGTGACCTGTTTGGAAACACAGGACACAACCGCAACCCTGAGCACGACAGTGGTTATAGGACCGCTGCCTTTCGACGCGGTGGTTAAAGGACCTCCGCCCTTCAAAGTGGAGGTTACGGAACCGCCGCCCTACTCAGGGTAGTGGTTCTCTTCCCAGAATGATAAAACAACCTTGTTTTTAAATTCATTTTTTACAATTTTAGTATTTTCCTACTATGCTTTAATGATTTTTCCCAATGTGATTCAATACTAACTTACTCCTTTTTGTGTGTTTTTGTGTGTTTTGTATGGAGAGGGAGGAATATATCAGATGGTGCCGAGAGAGATAGAGTGTGTGATATGATTGGCTTCTAGCAGTGTCAGATGCACTTTCTCAGGTTGAGCAAGATACTCTTCAAAGGGCCGGAATATTACGTATATCATGGGTTCCTCACGTTGCACCTTCTAGTCACATACTAAGTGACCTATTTACGTATTGGGATGCTGATCGGAACACTTTCTAATTTCCAAGAGTTAGGGGTGAGTGGACTATTACCCTGGAGGATGTCTACCACATCTTGGTAGTCTCAATCATCAAGAGACAACTTACGCTTGAGACAGCGGGGTCGCAGGCTTAGATAGCTCAGTGGGCTACATTTATGGGAGATGCGGTTGTCTCCACCGGTTTGAAGAAGGGAGTGAGGGTCCGTTCCATTCCTAGCTTACCTATCCCTTTGATTTGTCAGGTCATTATGGGGATCCTTGCCTCGAGATTGATTGGAGACAAGAGAGGGGACACCTTACTCTATTGTTGGTCCCCCATTATTACACAGATTGAGGCACATGGTCAGATTTATGCCTGGGAGAGCTGTTATACATGGGACCACCTATCACGACTTGTACAGGGTGGTTCACTTACAGGGACAGATCTTTGAGCCATCCAACCTTTGTTATGAGCTCAGTCTATGAGCGTATCATCCCTTATGGGAGAGGCATTAAGGAGGTGGATCCCGGAGCCGTGAGGGCAGTTAGATGGACAGAGATTTCGGTGCTTAGAGCACCCCACCATGCCTGTTACTTCCTTGACTACTAATGACATGGAGGCCACACCTTATCAGGCCATGGCAGGGTTGTGGGGCAAGGAGACCTTCACTTTGATTACCTACTCTACTATAGGGAATCTTGTGGACAAGACGGGGAAGGTAGAGACACACCCCTTTGATCGAGTGCCTTAGCAGTTTGGCCTTGCCTATGTTGATATGCTTCCTCCAATGGTGCCAGTGTTTTGATCAGTTTGGAAGGCTACGGGAGGTCCTAGAGTTCGGGGTTGGACTGTTGTTACTCCTTGCGTCCCTATTGTAGCTAGGTGGGTGGTATGTGCCTGAGAGAGAGTCGGTGCTCCTCAGGCACCTTTAGTTTGGATTGCTGCTGATCCTGCCCATAGCAGTGATGACCCTATTGATATAGACTCCAAGTTTGAGGAGTTCATAGGGGGAGAGATGGAGGAGGAGACCAAGGACATGGAGGTCAGTGAGTTGGGTGGAGAGGAGGATAGTGATCCTAGACGTGGTCGTGCACCTTTTAAGGGATCTCATAGGGGTTTGACAGGCCACTTGGCTCTTTTTGTAGTGACTCTTACTATATTGTTTATACAATCATTTTATACTTGTCTAGTCTCATTGAGCATTTTGACCATGCCTAGCACATGATGGCATTATACATAAAACTTGAATATATATATATATATATATATATATATATATATATATATATATATACTTCTTTTTAGGATCAGACTCTTGGTGTCTAGGATTTTGTGATTCATTTCCACATGTATATTAGATGCCTATTAGAATTCTTGTTTTTATATGCTTTTCAGAATGTATGCAATGGAGAACAAATGACACAAGTGCTTTCTTTATTTTTGTATTTTGTGATGCTAATGTATCATAATGAAGACACAATGTGATCTTGAACTTTAGTTTCTATAAGCAATTTTCCGGTACTTCATATTTATTTTTACAAAATGTGATGATAAATTGATATGATGAGCAGATGAACTTGCCCCAGTATTAACTCCACGCAACTAGTAAGATGTGAGGGCTCACCACCGAGAGCTAGAAAGGGCACAAGCTATGAGGAGTGTTGAAATGATAATGATGGGAGATAGACAAAGAGTTGGTGGAACCAAATTAGGACGCTACAAACCTACCCTACTCAAGTGACTCCATAGTTTAGAATGTGACTTGCTTTGTAGTTTATCTAGACTTAGATCCGTAGATGGCCACTTGGTTGACAAAATCTAGTTTTCAAGGTTTTGAACTCTCTTGGAATTTTGGACATCTGGATTCATTTGTTTTTGACTCAAGATTTCAAAGTGGTTTATTTGAACTATTTGCTTATGACCTTCAACGTTTACTGTCAAGAGGACCCCCTACACCTTGCCCCATGCTACTAGTAGGAAGCATGGGCTTATCACCATGGACAAGGCATAGGCAAGTAAGGGCATTCCCATCCTTTCCCAACCCTACGTCACTAGTAAGAGATGCAAGCTCATCACCAAAGGTTGGTAGGGTAAGGAAATGTGTAAAAGTAAAATTTTCTGTTTGATCTATATTTGATTTATTTATTTGAGAAAAATGTCAGTATGTTCTTATTTCTAAAGAGATCTATATACGAGATAGATGTGACACCATGAAGCTTCTAGAATAGACCATAGGCAAGACACCTATCCTAGGAAGAAACAAAAGTGAGAACAAGCATGCAAGCCTTGGTATGGCTACCGTTAAGACTTTGTCATATCTAGCTTTAATTGATGAAATGATTCTGAAACAGTTGATGATGTTATGAAAATGAAGAAGTATGATTTGAATGCTTCTGCCAATACCATCAGAAGTTTGTAATGAATTGCTTAAGAGAAAGTCCCTTGATCACCAAGTTTTACAAAATGAGTGAACAAAATGAACCTATCTAAATGAATATGTAATGTAGATATAATTATACAAATAGTGCCGATGCTTCATGCGTAAAACCATTTAAGGTGCAAGGAATTGACAGTTTCACCAAATTCCTCACCTTCTAGTGTGCACAAGAGATATGCACCATTTTCATAGTCCTTCATGACTCGATATGGGCCCAACCACTTGGGCCGGAACTTTCTTCCTTCACCAATTTTCTTATCGATCCGGCTGTCTAGTCTTAGAACTAGATCTCCTTCATATATTTCTCGCTCATAGACCTTTTTGTTATACTACCGGCACATCCGGTCAGCATAGACTCTATGCCACTGTTCAACGTTTAACCTGGCCTCATCTAGGCTTTCTAGTTGGGAGAGGCATGCCTCTCTATAAGCTTCCTCATCCAGAATCCCTTGTAGTGAGATGCGGAGACTGGGTATTTCAACCTCAAGTGGGAGAACTACTTCTGCTCCAAATACCAATGAGAAAGGAGTTGCTCCTGTTGGTGTTCTTATTGAGGTTTGGTGGGCCCACAAGGCTAGATATAACTTTAAATGCCAATCTCATTTGTTTTCTTTTACGGTTTTGAGTAGAATAGACTTTAGATGTTTGTTTGTTGCTTCAGCCTACCCGTTGGCTTGAGGGTAATACAGGGAGGCCGTATGATGGTTTATTTTAAATTTACTTCATAGCTCATGGACCTCGTCATTCTTAAAGGACGTTCCATTATCTGAGATAATGACTTGTGGGACACCATACCTGTAAATGATCTGGTTCAAAATGAACTTGGCGATCACGGCACCTGGTACAGTGGTAAGAGGCATAGCCTCTACCCATTTGGTAAAATATTCGGTGGCCGTGATTATGAAGTTATGGCCATCTGTTGATGAGGGAGAGAATTTCCCTATCAAATCTAGGCCCCATGTAGAAAAGGGCCATGGAGTCATGATTGGTTGTAGAGCTTGTGTCGGCATGTGAATCTCGTGGGAAAATTCTTGGCATTTATGGCATCTGTGTACAAACTCTACTACGCATCGTGTTCTAGAGTGGGCCAAAAATAGCCCATCCGATGTATTTTGTGGCCAGTGGCATGACCACCAAAGTGGCCTCGACATATTTCACTATGGGATTCATAAAGGATCTTCTTGGATTCTTCTGTGTCAACACATCTTAGAAGCATTCCATCGAAAGCTCTACGATAGAGCACTTGTTCTATAATAACATATTTAGCCACGATAATGCGTAACCACCTTCTTTGTTGTGTGTAGCACCTTCTAGATATGTATGGTCCATGATAAAATTGATAATATCAGTATACCAAGGACATTCGGAGATGGGAGGTTGGGTTTCGATGTAATATATGCATTCATCGGGAAAATCTAGATCTACTAGATCACCTCCATCTAACGGGTTGTCAGCTAACCAATCTGTAATGATTTGTCCCTTAACGGACTTCTGGTTTACAAAAGTTAATTCGAATTCACCCATTAAGGTTATAAAGCATCCAGCCTTTTTAGACAAGGACCCTTGCGTGAGGAAAGTTCATAAATGGTCTATTTTTACAATGACCCTTGTTTCTTGATTTAGCATGTAATGTCTTAAGCATTTGGTTGCAAAGACTATGGCAAGGCATTCTCATTCTACTTGCGTATAACATGTTTCATAATCGAGCAATGTTCAGCTAATAAAATAGACCACACGTTCTCGTTTATCGTCATCTTCTTGAGCCAACATGTAGGCTAGCGAGACATCCATAGCTCGTGAATATAAGATCAAAGGATGATCTGGTCTAGGTGGCATTAACGTGGGAGGAGACAGTAAGAAGCATTTAACTGCTTCGAAGGCCTCATGGCATTCCTTTGTCCAAATAATGCAGCAATCCTTTTTCAACAAATTGTTGATCGGATGAACAGCAAAACTTAAGTCTGGAATGAATCTCTGGATTGCACCGAGCTTTCCAAGGAACGATCTAATGCCAGAATCATCTGATGGTGGGATCATCTCAAGAATAGCCCAGATTTTGGCTGGGTCTACATCGATCCCTCGTGATGATATAATGTAACCTAGGAGTTTCCCTCCTATCACACCAAATACGCATTTTTCTGGGTTTAGTGTGACTTCGTATTCGATCAAACGTGAAAGAATGATGTAGAGCACTTCTAGGGTGATCACAACGCTTCCTAGCCTTGGCCAACAAGTCATCTACATAGGATTCCATGATTTTATGAATAAGATCATGAAATATGTATGTCATTGCCCACTGGTATGTAGCACTAGCGTTCTTGAGACTGAATGGCATAACAACGTAGTAATAAGTTCCCCAAGGGGTTATAAACATGGTTTTGGCTTGATCTTGTTCAGATATTCTATTTGATTGTATCCTAAGAACCCATCCATGAGAGACAAAAGCTCAAATCCAGATGTTGCGTCAACGATGATGTCAATGGATGGTAATGGGAAGTCGTCCTTAGGGCACGCCTTGCTAATGTCTCGGAAGTCTATGTAGATGCGTATCTTCCCATTCTTTTTGAGAATGGGGATGATATTAGATACCCACTAAGAGTAATCCACTAGCTTGATGAACCCTACTTGGAGGAGCTTCATTACTTCTTCCTTCACCATGAGAGCTACCTTGGGTTTCATTGGTCTCGATTTTTGTTTAATTGGCTTTGCATCTGATTTGGTGATGAGGTTATGTACCACGATGTGTGGTGTAATTCCTGTCATTTCTTTATAATTAAATGCAAAAGCCTTTTGATGTTCTTTGAGGATTCGAGTGTGTATTTCTATCTCTTCTGGAGTTAACGAAGATCCTAGTTTCAAGATATTTGGTTCTTCCTCTGTTCCGATGTTAATATCAATCGTTCCTTCAATTAAAGAAGCTTTACCTTCTTCAAACTTAGGCAGGGTTGGAGGTAGTTCCAAATCTTCTCCATTCTCTACCATGTAGATATCGAGATCCTTTTGTGGGGGAAGCTCTACCATGGGATTTCCAAAGTAAGAAGATGAATGTGGGATTAAGGATAAATCTACCATGTGATGGGTGAGATGTAACTCTGCATAGGTGTTTAGGTAATCAAGAGTGGCTCTATCACTGTCAATGTGACCTAAGATAGTAGATTTATTCTCAGCTATGTGCGTTAGAAGAGGGTTTGTTGACATTTTCTTTACTAACGGTTCAGTACGAAGGGATACCATGAAACGGGTGTCTTCCAACTCACTGTTTGGAGTGAAATGTGAAGCTGAGGTTGCTATCAAATCTGCAAGAAGATTTTGTTCTCATGGGATTGCTTCAATTGATATGAAGTCAAATCCTTTGCTCAAATCTAATACTACTGTTTTGTAGAGTTGTAAGTGTTCAGCTTTAGTCTCATACACCTCAGAGACTTGGTTTGCTACTAATTGTGAGTCTCCTAACACTCTGATGTCATTAACACTGAGCCTCTTAGCTATGATGAGGCCAAGGAGGAGGGCTTCGTACTCAATGCCTTTTTTTGTACATTTGAAATTTAGTTTAAAGGCGAACGGTAGGATCTTTCCCTCGGGAGAAGTAAAGATCACACCTGCCCCAGCCCCATAATGACATCTAGCACCATCAAAGTGGAGAGTCCAATGTTTATTTGGGAAGATGGATGTTGGGACATTTGTTACATCTACTTCTTCTACTTTAGTTACTTCTACCATACAGAGTTCCTCTGCTGGAAGAGAACCAACTCCTAGGGTACATCCCATACCTATGGAATCAAATGGTAGGAAGATTGTCAAATCTTGTTCTAGCAACTCCAAAAAAAATTCAGTAGTTCCCAATGACACCGTTTCTACAATGTTAGCTTCATCCTTGAGGGTTGGGATGCTCTTGACTAGGTTCGTAATTTCTAGTTCTGTTGTAGGTATTAATTTTTCTTTTGGTTTTGAGTTGATTGGTTTATTTAGTTGGTTTTTTGGGAGTTCAAACTTAGAGTGAACACCTGGTCTTTTCTTCAGGTTTGCTAGGTGTATATCAAATGGTTTCAAATCTCCTTTTGCTACGAATATCTTTCCTAAGTGCAAGAATCTTATTTCCTGAAATAACGTAGAAGGGATTGCCTTCATACGGTGTATCCATGGTCGGCCGAGGATCATATTATAGTTGGTTTCCCGATCTATAATATAAAACTTAGTGAGGATTGTTTTGGGTCCTAAGGTGACTGGTAGTATTATAGTCCCAATCGAAGTGGCTTTAAGGCTATCATAGCCTCTTAGTGTATTTTGAGTCATGGAACAATTTGTTTCTCCATACCCTAGCTTTTGAAGGAAAGAGAAGGGGACTATGTTAACTCCCCCATCATCAACCATTGTGCATTTAACGTAATTGTTATAAACCCATACTTGTAAATGCAAGGCTGGATCACCTCTACGTGTAATCTCAGCATCTATTGGCATTTTGTTTATGTCAAATATAAATTCAGTATCCCTATCTGGCTGCCCCGGAGGGTGAATATCAAAGTCTATATGGTTTACCTGTGTTTTGGGAGGTGGAGTGATGTTAATTAAATGACCTAAACCTAATGCTTCTAAAAGAGCAGCCCTATGGGCAGGAGAGTTCTTCAACAAGTCCAAAAAGGAGATGTGAGAGAAGGTCTTTGTTAAGTCATTAATTAAATCATAGGCACCTACGGGTTTTACTAATGTTTGTTGAATGTTATCTGGCTCTAGTGGGTAACTTGGATTTGGCTGAGAGGAATACTCTCGTGTCCTTGTTATGGCTTCCACGTGTAGCTCAGTGTCTAACTCCACTAAACCGACTATCTTGGTTCATGGTGATTTCCTAATTGCGGTGCAACAGGTGGATTTAGTGAAGTCGAGGCTTCATGATCATTGTTTCCTATCATTACACCCTTGTTCATCCCATTTGGATTTAATTTGTTGTTATTGTGATTTGGGAGTGGATCATTGAAGATCTTGAGGGGAGCATTTTGAGGGGAGACTGCTCCTGTGAAAGTGTTTGGCGCAGGTGATGCAAGATCTGCTAAGAACATATCTATGAAAAGTTTGTCTTTGTTCTTCTGGCAGATGTTGCATGAACTTATTATAATCACAAAAAGTCTTAGTGTTATGGCCTTAAATTTTGTGGAAACCACAATACGAGTTGGGATTATAACTCCTAGGTTGTTGGTTTGGCACGTATTGTGGTCCAAAACTCTGATTAAACCGTTGATCATTAGGATTAAAGTTTTGCATTTGTTGCCTTTGGTTCTGATATCCAGTTGAGTTTTGACTTGGACCTCATGTTTGGATCTACCGTTGTTGTTGTTGTTGTTGTTGTGGACGATTAAAATCCACCACGTTGATTGTTGGGGTAAAATTGTTGTTTCGTTGATTGTTAACTGGTGGTGGAGCATTTACAACATTTTCCTTTTTAGTTTGGTCAGTTACCCCATCTGTTATTACGCCGCGGTTTTTGTTAAGGATTTTAGGTCCTTGATTGGCGTTTGTGGTAGTAGGATAAGTCGTAGTATTTTGGTTGGGGATGATTAACCTCCCATTTGTCCCATATGTCTTGCGACCGCTATCTATTGTAGCTTGATCTATTCAGAGAGCACTCTCGAGTACTTCATCATAAGTTCTTAGTGGGAACTTCTGGACTTCTTCCTTTACCTCTCTACTGAGAGAATGAAGGAATAAATTACATAGTTCCATCTGATCCATGTTTGGAGCGCTTGCTGAAGAATAGAGGACTGTACGCCATCTTTGGATGAAATGAGCAACAAATTCATTGTGTTATTGTTTAATATGCAAGAATTCCCTGATTCCTGTTCTCAACAATTTTTTCATGTCGAACGCCTTGATGAACTCTGAAATGAGTTGTTTAAATGAATGTATTGAGGCTTCAGGTATTCTGTAATACCAATCGAGGGCGATACCCTCTAAAGTTTTGGGAAATATTTTAGCAACAACTCCATCCCAAGGGAGCAGTTCTCGAATGGTTGTGGCATAGGCCTTAATGTGTGCATTCGGGTCTCCCTCTCCTTTGTACTTGGGTAGATCGGGGAGAGGTCTTGGAAGCATGATGCTTCGTATAGTGAAGTCTAAAGGTTCTTTCAAATATTCTAAATAAGTTCCTATTGCATAGGTTTCGACCATTGATGGTGTTTGCTGAGGGGGTGGAGGTGGAATGGGTTGTTGATATGGGGTAGCGTATGCATTTGTAGGGACATAAGGAAATCCCTGTGGTTGAGAAAACATCCCAGGAGAAGAGAACATATCTCCTTGTGGTGATTTGGAATACATGTTCAAATACAGAGGAGCATTGCTTAGGAATGGGTTATTTTGTGTTAGGTTGGGAGGTATCGTATTCTCAACTGGAGTGGCATTTGAAAACGTGGTTCTAGCTGGCATTTGCTGTAAATATTGAAGAGGCATGCCTAATGTGCCTATTCCTGTGAGGAGGTCTACTTGGCTAGGATGATGTGGAGGATTGGAATTTCCTGCCTGCATGAATTGAGAATTTTGATTTGCTTGAGCAAGTTCTAACCCTCTAACTTTTTCTACTAAAGTTGAGATGACTTCATTTGGTGAAGTCACAGTATTTTTCCTTAGTGGTGTTTGTTGTATACCCTAAGGTTGTATAGGCATATGGTACCCTGCTATGAATTGATCATTGCCCTGCCAAGTTTCACCGAGGGCATTTCCTATAGGTAGTGGCATGGAGGTGTTTTCTTGAAAAGAGACCTCTGGGTTGTGTTTGTAAACTTCCTATAGGTGGGTACATACTTTGAGAGCGTTGTTCACTCCTAGCATAATGCGCTAAATGTTCATCATCTAAAAAAAAATATGGATCTGATTGTCTACTAATTTACGATCTAAGCAACACCTGAGGAGATGAACCAGATTCTCTAGTGAGCGTCATGTTATTCGAGCCTGAAGGCTCTGGTTGTTACGTTTGAGTGAGCTGATCCAACTCCTCTAATTGGAAAGAAGAACTATATCTAGTCCTTTGAGGCGGAGTTTGTGTTGAAAACTGTTAGTTGAATAGTTGTCACCCCATGCTGAGAGCGAGGGTGATGGTTGTCTATTCAGTTGATCGTAGTATGCTTCAAGACCTAGGAGAGGTCTGCCATATGCATCGAATCTTGACATATTCGGGGGGTATATGAATACCCGCAGAATAATGGGAAGAAGTGAAGGTGGATGAAAGAATAAAAGGTGGAAAACTAGATGAAAAGACGAACTGTTTCACATTTCACCAATTTTGTACAAGATGGACAAAGTGACAAGTGAATTATGGGACTCCAAATGGAAAAGTGACAAATTTTGTACAATGGAAAAGTGACAAGCGAGCATGGAATCTACAAGTAACTCTTCCTCACACCTGACCTCCCGAGGTCGTGCCGAGACAGCTGGTGGGGATGGAATATACGTGGGGTGTAGAAAAACTAGTTAGGCAATCTTATGTCTTCGACACTCACTAATGGAATCTGTGAGTCTAAGGTAAAGAAGGCCCTTCTAACCTGAACTGGCGTGATAGATCGTTTCAAAAGGATGACTGCTCAAAGGCTCCAATCAATATCGAGCTCTGGCATGATCCGATCTATAGGTTGTGGAATACATGGAAGATAGCTTGTGGGTGATTCGTATATGTCTCCCGACAGGGTCATGAAAATGGATGATGGATATATAGTGGATTCTATGGGTGATTCTCTGGTCTAGTCTAGAAATCCTTAGCTTGATTAGCTGCTACGTCTAGTGAGGATAGTTGTGTGATAATGCTTGGTGGAAGTGGAGAGGACCTGAATATCAATGTTCTTAAACCAATGTCAACATCTGATTGACCTGTGGGCCTATTGGGTTGTGGGACCTGTGGATCACAACCGTAAGTTTGTGGTTGTTGTGGACCTCCAATGGTCATGTGAAGAATCAATCTCTAATCCCTAATACCCAGTAATCGTATGCCTTTTCGGCCTCTATGTTTAGAACTAAAAGTTGCACAATCTTCTCAGAGTACCTTATAGGTGCTCTGGCAACTTGAATTCTTAAGCCAGTGTCTATGTCAATGAGGATGTCTCCTGTGTCTGGCTGTGGGACCAAAGGATCACAACCGAATGTTTTCTCTCTTTCAAGCCCTTCTACAGTCATGCAGATATTTATTAGGGTAATCTATAGTTTGGCTGGTTTGACCAAAACATATGCGCTTTGTCGTCTTCTATGTTTAATCCTCTCAGTTGTGTGTTGATTTCTTGTAGGTTTTTTGTTGCTCGGAAGACCTGAATTCTGAAATTTTGGTCTATGTCAGTTATTTCTACAACAAGATTGGGTTGAGGCACGATTGGCTCGAATACGTATTCTCTGGGCTCCCTAGGTCCCGTGATTGTCATACAAAAGAAACAATATAAATCTAACTAAAGCAAAGTAAACTAATTATGCAAAGTATATCCACAGCATATATAAATTCTCTATTTTTGTATTTTTGATAGAATATTTAATAGAATTAAGATAACAACTATTTAATAGAATTGAAAGAGCAATTATTTAATATCTAGAAAATGACAACTAAGCTAATAACATAATTTAAAACAAACAAAGTAGCCGAGTATAGCTACCTGCCTGTGTAGTTGTGAATCTATTCTGAATAACCAAATAACTGATCTAATTTATTTGAAAGACCCCCGATCTTACCTCAGAAGTGAGGAATGAATCATAGTTTCTCAGAAACTATCAATCCCCACAGCTTCCCCGGCAATATCGAAAGTGAGATTAACTGAAATGAAATGATTCACTACTCTATTTGATATGTTTTAACTAGAACTTTGATAGCTTGAACCTAGATTTTGTAAAATAGTGGCAAATCCGATTGTGTGTGGCTTTGTCCCCTTAGTGGGGTCTCCTCGTTCCTTCGTGCTCACGTGAATCCAGAAAAGCGTGTAATGCTAGCATCAACAGAAGTAGGTATTGAAACAATGGAATCTTTGGATGTAGACTGAATACAATGCGAGTAGGAGAGGGATAGCACAAGAGAACAGAGCTTGGCTTATGCAATTCCTAGCGGGATTTATTGTGAGTCATGTAACACAAAACATCCAGAACCTGAAACTATCCTTCTTGATGAACAAAACCTGCAACTCTAATGGCTTCAGACTGAAAATGAAACTATCCTACTTTAATTAGATTGTATGAAATAGTAATAACACTAGAACAAGAAGATCATGTGGCTTCTAAACAGTAAAATAAGACTAACTATGCATGCAACAAATGAAAACTATTGAATTCCTAAGCAAGAACTGAAAGACTAAACTATTGAAATGAGAGGATGAGGGGCAGTTTTGAGGGGCCATTTGCTTGTAATCAAACCAGCTATTTATAGAATTCCCATTCACCCAAAGGTAACTCCAACTAGAACTCTTTTACTATAAACAATGGAGAAACACTATTCTAGGGAACCAAAATCATAAATACAAGCCAAGGCGGTGGAAAAATCTAGTAAAAGTTGAAAATTTACTCGAGTCGCGGTCAAAAGTACATGCTAGAAAAACACGTGAAGGACCACCGCCCTGAGCAAGGGGGCGGTTACAGGACCACCACCCTGCCTGAGTGGCGGTCACGAGACCACCACCTAGGAAGGGTGGCGGTTTCGTCATTGAAGACAAAATACAAAGGAAAAGAGGGGGAAAGAGTAAAAAAGAGCACACAGAGGCTAAGCGGGGCATGCGGGATGTTAATTTACACTTGGAGAGCTTTTCTGGATCCCAAACACCTTGCGAGGAGACCTATATCATCATTGGGGCATGTGTAACATCATTTTGGCAGCACAGTACCCTTACAATTTTGGAAAAATGACACATGTGATACTGTAAATTCAAAAAGTGTCATATTTTATTATATTATAACATTTCTAAAATCCTAACTTATAAAAGCATATAAATCAATGTGACATGATAGAAAATAGGTTTTAAATAGACTTACCTACACTAAGTGCTTGTAGGATGTAAACTGAAACATAGCCTGCAACAACAAGACCATGATTTATTGGATTTTTGTAAGCAAATTGCAACATGCTGAATCCTTTTCTACTACTTCACAAATTTGCAAAATTGGTAAATCGAAAAGGATAAAAAAACGTTTGCTTAGTGATTAGTTTATATATATATATGGTGAATTTAATCAAATTTCAAAAAAATCCCCAAACATGTTGGAAAATGAGACTAAATGACCAGGGGGTTCCATAGAATTCTTGGCGATCCATGAATGTTTTAAAATCTAGTCCCGTTGATCACACAACAATTCAATAAAAAATAAACGTTGAGATTGGAGATCCGATGGCTATTCGCATGGGAAAAATTATTTTTTGTGGAATTTTAAGGTGAAACGTGGGCATTGCCATGCTTGTAAAAATAGCCAAATTCATATTCCAAAATTCCTACTATTCACCTAATTATGAATATTCGCTGCTAATTTTTTCCCTGAATGAAAAGGAAAAATGACTGTCATTTTCTTTCCCCGATTATATACTATTCCAAAAGAAGATTCATAAAATTTTAAAATGTACTGTTGGAGTGAGCTACATCTCTGACATATGTAAAGATATAAAAAATACCAGGAAAATGAGAGACAAAAGAAATAAAAATAAAATAAATTAATGAGAATTATTATCATAGACAGACCTTGCTGAAAATGCCAATTTGAATGAACTTGACATGTTTGGAAACAAACACAATATACCCCCACACTTACATGGTATTGCAATTCAATTCATAAACAAAAATAATAAGTCTCAACAAGATGACCACACCCATTTAATTTAAATGGTCCAAACTATACATAGTCCCCAAAATAACTTTAGCATAACAATAGACCACTATAAATAGCATTCCTTGAAGCAACCATTGCATATGGTGTTTCAAATAAGTACAAGCACTAAAAAATCCTACCCGATTCATTACATAAGGACTACACTTCAATTTTTATTATTGCACAAATACAATCCACTTTTTGTTATTTCCCTCATAGGAATTGATGCATTTAATATACATGCATACAATATTCATAAATAACCCTCAAAGTTCCAATAAAATAAATACAACAGTTAAAAGGACAATAGCTAACAATATATCAATAAGATAAGAAATCTACTACATACATCCTCATCGATGAGATGAGATTCATAGGGCCAATGATATTGCTAAATATAGAGAATTGATTACACATGAGGCATTCCCCTATAAGAAAACATTCTTCTTTGATGGGATATCTATAAAGCTAATAGGAAATCTAGTGCATCTATAACATATTATGGATAAACCTATATATGCATCATATCCAAATTCCAAAACCTTATGGGAACAATTTACTATAGTCACATTCAAATATTTTTTTGTCAACAAGGCAACACTCCAACTCAAATTCATATTTTCCAAGCATTATGAAAAATATATAGTGAAAAACCAATAAAAAATTATTGGGAAGTATTGATGCACCACACTAACAAATTACTAAAAAAAATGAACAGAAAGATTTTGACCACTCAATAGACATATTCTCTACAAATAAATCCTCCAATTACACTTAGTGTTCTAGTGTGAACACAAATAAACTCAAACATCAATCATGATGATGACCAACTCCACAAGGAACTCTTGTTATGCATAGGCCAACAAATCATACTAACATCAAAATTATTCATTCATGTAAGCCTTAGAGACATGTCTCTTAGAGAGGTCATAGATAGTGTTTATCCACTTGGCTTTGAATTGATGGACTTACCTATGTATGTCGTAGTATGGATTGATAATTGCATTGGTCCAACATGAGAGTAAAATGACTCAAAAAAGATATCTATAATACCTTTATCACTAGGTAACAATAGACAAACACCATTATCCATGTCATGGGCAGTTACTAAACATAAATGCCAAGGGCTAACACTTGATAAAATAATAATTGATATTGGTAAAATAGAAAGACAATGATCGACATTTATAACTATACATAGAGTTAGATCAATTGAGGGGCTTCATATAGACCCAAAACTCTCCTTTGAACGATACTCAAAGATGAAAAACAATCCATACACAATTATAAAATTGAAAGAATCTTTCCCACAATTACTCTCATTCTAACAAATTCAAGTATGCAATTCTCAATCTATCATTTTCCAAATAACATTTCAATTTATTCTTTTCAATCTCCCCTTCATGATATAACATTTACAAAACATCCATTCATAACTAATTTGTGATATATAGATGGATACTCAACAACCATAAACCAATACGACAAGAGATTTGTCCTTGGCGATATTATTTTTTCTTTCATTTGTTTACATTCATTAGTATAATTAAACTAGTTTCTCATGAGTTACAATATATAATGTTAGAATCAAAGAAAGTATATACATTCATATTTTTTTGTTTGATATTCTATTCTATTGTGTAGGATACAACCAGACATACATAGAGCTTATTCTAGTGTCATCTAACTAAAAGAACTATATATGAGGATTGAATTCAACCCAAAATTGATGATGGTATACCTTATCAACTTGTATACACATATATACATAGATATATATTTATATATACACATACATACATTGACATAGACATAGACATATACACAAATATAAACTTACACAATTTAAAAAATCACTAAATAATGAAACTCTTAATATAAGACAAATAAAACAAATAAGGAATAAACATACTATTAAATTTTAAATACACAATTTAAAAAGATCACTAAATATGTTAAGAGTAAAACTCTTAACATAAGACGAATAAAGCAAATAATGAATAAACATACTATTAAATTTTACAAACAATTTATTTCATTACATTGTTTTTTATTGAAGTAGAAAATATGTATATGCTGCCACACAATGTATGGCCCTGTTAGAGAAACACTAGTAAAAAGCATGGTAGATCAAGGTACTACTAGTGAAAGAACAGTTATTTAAACTATTTCTTAGAAGTTCAGCTAACAAGAAGCACCAATTGCGTTATCCCTGATCTCCATATAGGAGTCACCAAAACACTTGGCTAGGGTTTCGCTATCCACGTAACCTTTGGTGCCTATCACTTGGATTCTCACACTGCCCATGTAGCTCACTACCGTCAAAAAAAGAGTCTGCAAGACACACAAATCTTTATGTATAAAAATTCTTTTCTGCAGCAAAAAATACATGCAATTTCAAGGAACAGTTTTTGTGCACCTGAGGCAAACCGGATACAGAGAAAAATAAGCTTTTAACCGGAGTTTGATTTATGGCTATCTTGTCCATCGGGCCAACCATATTCGATATTGACAACGTCGTATTTGCGAGGGTGTTATAGAAGCATGCAGCAGACGCCTGCCATACACAATCATGTTAAATTTTAGTAGTTAACTATTATTTATTGGAGAACAGCATTTTGGATTTGAAATTGTGCAGAGTTTTTCAATCAATACGTTTCTTATCTCATGGAGAATATGTAGTAAACGAATAAATTAATATACCTGTCGGCCTAACAAACCCAGTAGTCTACTAGTAACAAACACTTCTAGTGACATTTTCTTCTTATCTATGATTTGCTTTGCTTTTCGAACAAAATCTAATGGACTCTCCATATCCACAACGGGCATCGGGATTTGTAACAGCCCAAACCGATTTCCCCATGGTGCTGCACTGTTAGGTTTCAGCATTTCTTCTATGTTCTGCAAAGCTCGGAAAACAATTTTAGATATGATATGATACACTGCTCTAAACTAAACGTAAATAAATGGCAGATAGATATTGTGGAACCTTCAGTCCGGACATTGCTCTGGTGTTCATCGGGACAAGCCCCGTGACTCTTAAATTCGCCATTTTCAGTGCATTTGGTGGTAGTTTATGCTCTTCTGCAGTAATACAAATAATCCTTTCGTTATGATCCATCGGATATCATACTGAAAACTAAAAATAACTTTATAAATAGTTGAAAGTTAGAACACAGTAATTATCGTCCAACCATGAGAAAGAGTAATCTTCAAGTATTTTTGAAAACCGTAGAATATCACCCCCATAACCACATCATTTACCGTCTGCAAAAAATATGTTAACGACGCATGTCAGGCTTTAAATGCAAGTTCTTAATAGCTAGGAACTGAGAGGATTATTAAAAATATAGCAGAGAGATAGAAAATGTTACTCCTCCAACAGAATTCTTTATTGTTCTGATTTCCTCCAACGGGAAGGTGACGGAGGACATGACTTTTGGCAGCATCTCAATGCCAGGAGGCCCCCGGGTAGGCATCTTACTATCTTCCATCCATCTCATTCTCAGCAAGCTGATAACGAAATCAGAAATAGTGTACCACATTACAAGCACCAGCATAAACAGTCCATGCAATATCCCATAGAAAAAACCAGGGAAACCCCATGAACCGTATGAACTAGTTGTTTTCCTGGGAAGAGATTTGGATGAAGGAAAGGTGAGTTGAAGATTAGGATTGTCTGCTCTTGTGACGCAGCAAAACACCAAAGACATGAGGGAAGTGCCATCTCCTAAGGAATGATGCATGTTTACAATCAATGTGGCTCTTGCCGAGCTGGTATTGTAGTTGAGAAAGTGGAACTCCCACAGAGGGCGACATTTCTGAAGAGGGGTGAGGTGTATATTACAGATATACTCATTCACAAACTCATCGTAGTCATTTTGGCCAGGGGGAAACTCTGGAACAAACACGTGATCGTCAATGTTTACATCAATTTTCTCCCAGTGCAGCACTCCATGCTTATCCTCCGTCTGCCATCAAACCAGAAAAACCAAGCTTCATAATAAAAAAAATAAAGTTACATTATGTATCAGTAATAATAGCATAACTAGAAGCTACGTACCATAAAACGTTATTTTGAAAAGGAGAGAGATAATTTAATGTATGGGAAAAAATAATGAGTAGTTGAAGGATATGAAAAAGAGAAAGCTCTATTACGTGAAGTCAGTTGGAGGAAACAATCACTTGAACACAAAGATTTGAAGAATCACAAAAAGGGCGTAGAGGTAGGAGTTGCTTGCTCCTATTTTTTTCTAAGGTGGAGGGAGGCAATGTGAGACATCTTAGACTACCTTTTGAAAAAATAAGTTGGCGGTAAGTGGTTGTGACTTCAAATTCTTAAAACATCTATAAATGTAATATCCATGTCATTCTTTTTCACCAATGTCAATAGTTTCACATTTCCTTTTAACTAGAAGTTACATACCATTAAACAGCAAAATCGCGGGTTGCATGGCAAAAGTATATCGCGGATGACTTTCTTGGTGCTGCACACATCCATGGGTTTTTCCAACTCAAATATGGCTTGAACGGATACTGAAAGCAAGGAAGTACTGAAAGTCTGCCCAAGGGGACTCACTGGCTCTTTATCTTTTATGAACTTAGCTTCAACATTAAGGTCCATTGATTCCAAAAACTTCAAACACTACAATATCATACAAAGTTCAGTCGTTTAATGCTAAAAAAACTTAGTTGTGTAATGTTTCTATGAAAGTGGATTTATAAGCTTTGCTGATCGTCTTTTACAGTTGCATTAAATTTGAAATGAAGAGAATAAATGCATAGCAGCATAGGTCAAAGTTTTGTTTACATGGACACGTAACTTCTGCAACATGAAGAGCGGTGGAATTCATGGCTTATGTTGAATTGGTGAATACTGTACGAGATTCAAATTTATTAGCAGCTTGATATGGGCATGTGACCATTGAGATAGTATCGCTCCACATTTCCAAATGACAATTGTTTTCAGACGGAAGAAGTACGAGTTCATGGATTTGGACCGTTGATCTACGAATTGCCATGTCTTCACCAGAAAAGTTGTTCCACTTTCATTTATTTTCTCCGGCATCGTGAATGGTTACACTTCAAACGACCCACGCTTCTTTGACCTTGAGTGGAGATGACATCATAGGTAAGTACAGTTTGGCCCCTATTTTGTGGGTGTTTTTATTCTATGTATATATGGATAGCTGCTTAGGGGATGGTAGTTGTATTTTTGGACTTTACTTGTAAAATACTATAATACTAAAATTTGAATGATTGATAAGTTTTAAATTCAAATACAAAAGCCGGACATATTTATGATTGATAAGTTTTAAATTTCTTTACACACTATAATAAATAGATTGCGACTTATAGAGAGTACTTAGACAAAATTAGAGATAATTTGTTTCAAGTATTGGAGCAAACTCCAAGATGATGCATCTTTAAATATTTTATTTTTGTATTATAATATATTTTAAACATGTATATGCACATCAAGGGCTCATCAAGTTTTCCTCCACTTTTCATGCCATCTATTTTTATATACGAAGTACCTATCAAGGACTTGTCCAATTTCCCTCCACTTCCCATGTCATTTCTTCTTATAACTCAGGGACCTCTAATTACTATCAATGAATGTAAGGCTCAAAAAATTCAAACTGCAATGCATTTAATCATAATCCATTTTTATTTTAATTTAAAGAATTCAAAGAACCAAGAGATTCAAAACTGAAGTCAAATTTGGCCATTGGATTATAATATTAAAAATCTAGATCCATGCTTCAAATAAAAAGTTGTCCCACTGACATTGAATGGAGATGACCCTTGCTTCTTTGGTGTTGGGTATTCATTCATAGAATAAATAAATAAATGAACGGATGTTTAAGGAAGATGCGCTATTATTTGCGCATTACCTAATAGTAGTGAGGATAGTTATATTTTTACACTCTACTTGTAAAATATTAAAATACTATAATTTTGATTAAAAAATCTAATACATGTACTTAAAATCTTTAGATATGTACAACCATACATTATTTTTAAAATTAAATTAGATTAAAAAAGACATCATTTTATATACTGAGGAGTAAATTTGAAATGAGGAGAATATTTGCATACCAGCATAGGTTAAAGTTTTCTTTAGTTGACACATGATTTCTACAATAGTAAAAAATAATGGAATGAATGGCTTAGTTTGAATTGGTGATTCATGTACGCAAGTTAATTTATGAGAAATAGAGATATCCAATTGTACCAGATTCAATTGTATTAGCAGGTTGATATGGGCATGTGACCGTTGATGAAACACCCATAAATTTCCCACTCGAAAACCCAATAATTAGTTAGGAAAATTTATGGAATGTTTTTTTTGATTAAACGGGTTGCAACGGTTAACCTCCAACTAGATTTAATTATTTCACGATTAATAAATCCTTTAGTTTAATTGACAATTAATTATTAATATTTTAATTCAATCATTTCAGCTTAAATCCCCTTCCAAGATTCCCGTTAATTTTCATTAATTAACCCTTATGAACCATTAGTTAAGATACCCCTGTTACAAAATTATTTAATTCATCCTTATAGTTCTAAAATCATTTATTTACTTAATACCCTAAGGCTAAGGTCTAACCTACCCTAACCCTAATGATTAAATTCAATAAATTTTAATCCCTATAAGAAATATTGTTTAGTTGTCTTTGTATAAATTTAATTTAATTAATTTCAAAAGTCAAGTCCCTTGCAAAAGTCATTTAACTAAGGAAATAAAGGTCACCCCTTAAACCTAACATCCTAACACCCCTTTAGTGGCCCCATTCACAAGTTACACATACATTTAATTTAAAATAGATTCCCACCAAAATATCCCCACCTAACATTTGTAGGATTGATTCCTAATCATTAGATGGATTCATTTAGATCCATTGGATCTTAGGTATTCAATCTAACCCTAACCATCCTTATGAAGTGCTCTTATTCATTTATTTTACCCTATTTTCTTATTTTCATTTTGCAGCTTTGAGTTAAGAAGGAGAATGGAGCACATGGAAGGTTGCTCAAGCTCAAGGATGATTAGACACATTTTTTGTTGCTTATTTCATTTGTAACCCTCTCCTAGGGTTTGTTCATATTATTATTTGTTATTGTATATTTTATTTTCATTTTTCCTCTTTGGGTATGGGCATTTTTGCCCCATTTTTAGATCTGGTTTAAATGATGATATATACACAAATAGTTTGTGTGTGTGTGTGTGTGTGTGTGTGTGTGTGTGTGTGTGTGTGTGTGTGTGTGTGTGTGTGTGTGTGTGTGTGTGTGATTAATATTTATTTATTTATTTTTATTTTATTATTTTTTGTGTGTAAAAGGAGGGTTTTAGAAGGTATTTACAAAACATACATTTTATACAACCCAAAAATTCCCACACACACACACACACACACACACACACACACACACACAGTGAAAGCCTCACATTGATGCATGTTAAATGCGAATACAAGGTCGGCCGCAATATACATATAAGTACTTTTTCGTCAAAGAGAGTAGGGTTTAAATTATACACTGGTTGGCTGTGGGTTTACAAAATACACAAGCCACGGGTTTATAGATGGGTTGGGGGTGGATTCGTTGGCCTCCCTCCTGCCCCCCAAACTAATAACTTGTTCTAAAGACTGAAACAGAAAGGCCGCCAGATATCCTAAAACAATGCCAAAAACAAGCGGCCAGTTGGCCTTAAGGAGAAGGCCAAATTTTCACCGATTAATATTTATTTATTTATTTATATTCTATTATTAATTATTATACTATATATATATATATATATATTTATATAATTATATATATGTATAAATATACATTTACCATTGCACCTTTTTTTCTAAAAAGATTTAAACAGTCACTTACGATAATTTATTTAGTGAGTTTATATATAGGCAAGATGATAATAAAATTTCTATCTATTTATTTATAGGTGAAATAGAGAAATTAATCACTTTTCTTATCCAATCCCAAAAGAATCAATGAAGATAAAATATTCATTGTTTAAAACACCAAATGTCTATTTCCCCTTTTCTTATAATTTAGTATGAGATTTAACTATAGTTTCGACATTTCAAAATGCTCACTTTTATAATACAATATACACTTTTCTTACATACATACATACATACATACATACATACATACATACATTACCATACATACATACATACATACATATATATATATTAATAAATGACATCCATTTCAAGCAAACAAGTATATTTCCATGCAAGAAAATTAATATTTTAAAAAGAAACTGAATACATTTTTGAGGAAAATATTTAAGTTGAATATAAACTTAGATTGAGAGAGCTTCATTTTCATTTCCAAAACCATTTCAAGGTCCTTACTTCATCTAAATAATATAAGACTTGATAGTTTCATTTTACAACAACTAACCTATTTTAAATACAAGTTTTCATTCAATACACTCTTGGCAAAGTATACAAGTTGAAGGGATTATCATAGTAACAAATACAATTTCTTTTGCCTACTTTCTAAATTTACATACATTTTGAAATCTTAATACAAATCCACCTTTCACAACACATTTACAAGAAGTTGAAACCTTTAAAATGCAAGTTACAAGCCCTCCAATTAAGTGGAGACAACATGAAAAATATTTTACAAAGTAGGATATCTCTCCTTGTCTTCTTCCAATGCAACAAAGTCCATCACATCACTTGAACTCCATCATTTTCTCTAAAATCTAAACACAACAACAAAATAGGGGAGTAGGCAACACTCCTCACCTAACCAATAATCAAATGAGAAGGAGAATCCTTCTTCCTCATTGGTCCTCGAGCCTCAACAATGAAGAAATAAGGGGTATAAGACAACCAAGGCAACTTTACATGGCTTTCACAATCAACATTCAAAAAAAATTTCAACACAATAAGCACAATACCAAATCGCAACAAACATGCATGTTTCTCAAGAACAAAGGCTCAATACTCAATCCAAGAGAGAGAAAATAAACATGGAGATCTACTTATGCCTCCTAAAGGGGTTGAGTGCCCACCTTAAAGCATCCAAGAAACTTAATCACATACCAACAAGACTCCTCCCTAAAAAAACTCTTATGTCTCCCTCAATAAAACATGCAATATAAGTAAACATTTCATTTATCTACAAGTTGGGACACCCCAACCCAACTCCATCCCAAGATACACAATAATACTCTTATGCATCCCTTCAAAATATCCCCATTTCCATTTTCTCCTACACAACCTAAAGGTAATTCTATCCCCAAATCCAAAACATACAACAATCATCCATTTAAAATCATTTGCACAACAAAATACATGGGTGAAGTCCATTCCTTTCTATTGGAAGAGTATCCAATCCAAAAGCACAAGATCCAAGCCTTTCTAAGTCCAAAAAAAGCACAAGCCAACTCCAAAGCTTCAAACAAGCACTCAAAAAAAAACTCCTCCAAACATGTGAGAGTCCCAATAAAACATGTAACTCCAAAATCATCAAACAAACTTGAATAAATAGAAAAGAGAGGAGAGAGAGGTGATGTGGCTCTATGTAGGATGCCACATCATTCCTCCTCCACTCCACATCATATATTTAAACTAAAAACCCAAAGCTCAATAAATTGGTGGTTGATGAAATGACAATCGTCTTACACACACCAGCTCAAACCCACACCTAAAAAGGACAAAATTAAAAATCTCATGTAATAAAGTGCAATAAATAACACCTTTTACCTTACAAATCACATAATGATGTCTATTTTTTGACCCCTTAACCCATAGGGATAGTTAGTAGGTGAAATTAAGAGGCCTCCAAAAATGGCCCTTAAGCCCAAATATGAATTTGACAAGCAAGATTGAGTACACAACACTTAAAAGTAATAAAATATTTGTTAGAGTAGATATTTACCTTAGCTCATGTTTACCTAAGTAATTTATTTACCTTTATCATATTTATCCTCACCCACTTATGTGTGTGGGTATTTATTTTATCTTATTTAGATATTAGAGGTACCCATTAAAATCCTTAGCCCTTAGTCATATGGTATGATCGTATGAGGGCTTAAAGCTTGTGATTCCTACTTAGTAGGTGCTTAACTCCAGCCCCCTTTCATTTTATTTGTGTGGTGAAGAAAAGAGTATTTTATTTTGTTTTAGTGGCAACTAAAATAAATAGCAGAGCATACACTTGTAAAACTTGTATCTTTTGATTGACAACTCGGATTTGAGTTCCATTTTTTGCAGAAGTGTTTGTTTTTTCATGATATTTCTATTGGAAATATTTATTTTGAGAATCACACTATTATTATAAAGTGCGATATTGTACCGCACACTCATTATAAAGTGCTAAATTTTTTTTTTTTGGGGGGGGGGGGCTCTTGTTGCATTGCTTGGTTCTTGCATTTATTTTGGTAATTTTTTGAGAATGACGTCTACTTTTGCATTAGATCATGTTGAGCCATTAACAAAACATAATTACCACACATGGAAACCAATAATGGAAACAATAATTAAGCGGAAATGATTATGGGATTTAACTTCTTCAATAGAACTAATGTTCACTAGAGAATATGAGAAATTTTAGTACCAGTGAAAATTTTACGAGTGCATGGGTTTGATAGTAACTTATGTAAGTGATGGTATTTTGTTTCATTTAGAAAAATGTGAATCTCCTTTCAAAATATGGGATAAATTATAATATTTATTTGGTAAGGTGGATCATATGAGATCCATGCAACTTGAAATTGAGACCACCTCTCTTAAACCTAAATATTTTCCAACAATTATAGACTATCTTACCAAGTTCAAGCATTTGTTGAACACAATTGAAGGAGAGTGCAAGAGATAAGAAATATGAAGAGTGTGTTTACTTGATTCTATCTAAGTTGAGAGGACCATTCCAAATTTTTTCTTCTACCTTTTTCTCTAGCATGGATGCCTTAGGTGACACATTCAAAATGCCTAACTTAGAATTTTTTTGTGAAATACTTATTAGGGAAGAATCCAAATTGTCTCACTTTAAGTCTTCCACCTCTCAAAAGGCATTAGTTGTATCTAATCCTAAGGGAAAGGGAAAACCAAAAATTAAAACCAAATCCACCCATTCTCCATATCAAAGTGCTCCTAAACCCAAAGAAAACAACTCTAAACCAAAGTAGTCTTCTAAATCCAAGAATAAGTCTAGCCTTTCATGTTCTTTTTGTGGGGGTATTGGTCATGAAGAACATATGTGTTATACACGAATGCAAGCCTTAGATGATACAATCTAGAAACAAAAAATTTACATCTCCACTCCACATCCTTCTAATCAACATGGAAAGACACTTAATGTTATTGGGAGATCTCACCCACTACTTGTAGATAGTTTGGTTATTGATTCTGGTACTTCTCATCACATGAATTCTTCCAAGGAGTCTTTTGTTTCTCTAGGTTTGAGTTATACTTCCAAAATTGAGGTTGGAGATTCTTCCTTTTATTCTATTGAAGGAAAAGGTGTTATACACCTTGATGGTGGTAGTATCCAAGATGTACTGTATGTTCCCAACATCACCACAAATTTTTGTTATGTATATCAAATTTGACATTCTATTCAAGGAAAAACAATGACTTTTACACCACATGGAGCAAAAGTACAAACTTTGTTGGAGCCTCATTCACTTGTTGCTCAAGGTATTGTTGATCATAGTTCTAGATTATATGACTTTGAGGGTTTTGATGACACTTCCTCTATAGGGATAGGATAGGTTTCTCATGCAGATTCAGAGAGTAAGCTTTAGCATGAGAGATTTGGACATCTCAATTACAAATATTTGAAGGAGTTGAGAACTAATGGTATAGTTGATGGTATTCCTAGAGTTTCTTGTCTCAAGGGATTTTTATCTAGCTATGCATTAGGGAAACAAAACCAAGATCCATTTCCTAAGAATTTGTCTAAGAGAGATTCTTCACCACTTGAGCTTGTGCATAATGACTTGATGCTTTTTCCTACCCCCTCTTTTAATAGAGATAAGTATGCACTTACCTTTATTGATAATTTCTCGAGGCGTAATTGGGTTTATTTTATTAAGTAAAAAAGTGATGTTTTTTCACGCTTCAAAGTCTTCAAGGCTTTGGTCGAGAAACAATCTTCTAGTTGTATAAAGAACCTTCGTATTGATAATGGGAGGGAGTACTTCAGCAATGATTTTTCTGAATTTTTGACAACTCAAAGAATTATTCACCAACATTATGTTCCTCATACTCCATAACATAATGGATTAGAAGAATAGAAATTTGAAGGAAATGGCTAACTATATGATGTATTCTAGAGATTTACCTCCTATTTACTAGGCAGAAGTAGTTAACTATGCTAACTACATTAAGAATCACACACCACACAAAGCACTTGAGCATTTGACTCTAGAGGAAGATTGGTCTAACACTAAGCCAAATGTCTCATTTTTCTGAGTCTTAGGGAGCCATGCTTGGGCCTTTATGCCAAAGAAGAAAAGGAAATCCTTGGATAAGAAGAGAAAACCCTTGATCTTTATAGGGTATTGTGAGGACATGAGAGCTTATCAACTTTTAGATCATGATACTCATGATGTTCTTTTTTGAACACATGTTCTATTTGATGAGTGCTTTACTCCTCGTGATTCTTCATCTTCTTCCATGCCTCCTTCTTCATCTCATCTTGAGGATCCTTTATTTGAGGAGGTTGACGAGGAGGTTATAGATGTTGTTTAGGGTCCTATTCTCATTGGTGTTGTCACTATGCCTAAGTGGGCTCGTACTACAGTTTCTGAGGCAAAACCTTTCATATAGGATATTCCACACACTAGGCATCTGTTAAAGAAAAATCATAGGACCCCTAAATGAGTTCTACAAGTTTGCTTTTCTAAGGTAGAGTCATTTGGTCGCTCAAGGTGTGGGACCTTACAAAATGGGAAAGCTCTCCATATTGAAGGCTGGTTCCTTATTCCTCTGTTTAGGTGCATACGTAGAAATTTTGTAGAGGACCTGTTCTTTATCCTAATCTAAACTTTACCAAGGAGACGTGGATAGAAGGAATATAAAAATTAAAAAAAAGCTAAACTACGAGGTGATGCACCAAAGGAATGATGAACACTTATTTTGCTAATAGACATAAACCAACAAAATGCATACAATAAACAAGCATAGATAGCCATATATATAATGGGAGATTGGATGAAAGAAAAAGAGACAAGAAAGGATCTAAAACTGATCACAGAAGTATTTTATTGCTCTGTAGATTGATATAGTCCATTAAAAAGTAGCCAAGAGGTAGAAATGTAATGCAATTTTTGATGGAAGGCCTGAACCCCACAAATCCCTTTGTTAAGAGGAGAAGGGAGCCTACAAAACAAAAAATCTCCAAACCTTTACAATGAATCTTGCCCCCGTATTTATAGATTCAGCCTGAAATAAGAAGAGAGAGAGTAAAGCGTGAAAAGAAGGTTGAAGCTCAACCACTACTGTTAATGCCTCTGATGAAATATCTCCCCAAATCCATCTTACTGCATCAATCCATGGTTCAGCACCTTGAAGGAAGAGGAAACGATGAAAAAGATCAAATCTGATTTGGTTATTGAGGCAAGAAGATCTTGCATTAAAAGCCTGAAGATGTTTCCTCTAATTTCCTTTAGCTAACCTCCTCAAAAAATTAAAGTTTTAGACCTCCAAGGCGTAGGTAAGGCTGAGATATTTCCAACAGCATCATATTTGCAATATTTCGAGCCTTGAGTAGAAAGATATGCCCCTTTGAAGTTTGTATCGGGTCCGTACAGGAGGGTAGGAAAATAAATTGAAAAATGGGTCCCCTTGAATCAGCGCCATAGTGACACTTGGCATTCTCTGCTTACACCTTTATACTTAGACAATTTTGAAGCATTTTATGTCCACATTTTGACTCTGTTTCTTTCTATGTGGGGTAGTGGTCGATCCAAAATTTGGCATGGGGGTGAAATATGGATAACAATTTGGTGACTCATAGGGGTATCTGCCTGCTAGATGAAAAGACCAATTGCCTTGTTGTATCCATTGGGCATGGAGTATGAGAAAGATGGTCCAATACTAATTTTTCCTCTAATTCATGAGCCTGACTGCTTGCACTCCCAATTTTCATAAGAAGTCTCGAAATGAAGGTTTTTGAAAGTAGGAAATTGTTTTAACCCAGGGCTTCATCTGTCTCTCTGAATGGACTGCACAAAAGCCACAAAAAAACACCACATTATATACAAAATTTGAAATCATACATGCTCCAAATGGAACATGCAGAGCGTGCAAAACACTTGGGATAAAAACAATTTACACTATAACAAGACAATGTGTATAAGCACTTAAAGGAAAAAGAAAACTAAACTAATATGTACAGGGTGAGAACTCCCCTTTTAGTAACAGTGCTTAAGATAGATCCCATTTACTGGAATCTGCAACTCTTCACCCTATAATGTAGAAAATTGGAAAGCATTGCTACTTTTACATCTTGTGATCATATAGGGGCCACTCCAAATGGCATCAAATTTGGAATGCCTTCCTGGTTTTGCTTGATCTACATCCCATTTCAAAACCAGGTTTCCTTCCTAGAAGGTCCTTGCTTTTGTCTTCTTGTCAAAGCATTTCTTGATTGAAGCCCAATTTTTCTCTATTTCTTAGAGAGCCTGCTCTCTGGTTTCTTCTAATTCTATCAGCTCCGCATACCTGTCCTCCATTGGTCCAAATTCAGACATCTCTAGTTACTTCACGAGCTCCAATGTTGGCCACTCAAGTGATATAGGCAACACTGCCTCTTTCCCATAGATAAGCTTGAATGGAGATCTTCCTGTAGATCTCTTGGGCATTATTCTATCAACCCATAAGGAAATTTTGAGATTTGTGTGCCAGGTCCTCTGATTCTCATCAAGAGTTCTTCTGATGATCTTTAGCAGGTTTTTGTTTGTGGACTCAGCCTAGCCATTACCTTGAGGGTAATATTTTGATGAAGTACTCAAATAAGTCCCATTGTTAACATCCCATCATGTGATTTTGGAACCTATGAATACTAATGTATTGTCTGATATGATGGTGGCTGGAACTCCGAATTTGGTCACTATCCCTTCATAGAAATCCAAGATATTAGAATCATTTGCTTCCTTGAGTGCCACTGCCTCGGTCCATTTGGTGAAATAATTTATTTCTATCAGGATCCATTTGTGACCTTGTCTTGAGTTTGGATTTATGACTCTAATGAAGTCCAATCCCCATTATATGAAAGGTTGGTCTATTGAGATTGGGTGCAATGGATGTGCTACTAGTCTTTCCTTGCCTTTGAATAATTTGCACAATTCTTGCACCTTTTGATTAATGTATAGCAGTCACTAAACACTCTGGGACAATAATATCATGCTTTCATAATTTTGAGTGTCGTCACTCTTAGAGAAAAACGGCCTCCATCTACTTTAACGTGAAATTCTTGTAGCACTCTCTCCACCTGATCTGTCCCTATGCATCTCAGTAGAATGCTATTGATGTCCCTCTTGAACAAGACACCATCAATAAGAGCATATGGGATGGCTTGTATCCTAAAATGCCTTATTTTTTCTTTACTCATCCCATGAGAACACATTCCTTTTCAAAGGAAGTGCACCATATCTTGGGTCTAACAAGGAGCAAGTACATAATCTCTCCCTTCTTCTTAATCTTCTTGTAGAATAAGAATAACCTCCTTTTCATTGTCTATTTCATCTTGTTGACTTAAGGCTAGTTTTTCACACAACCCCTTCCCATGGACCAGCTTGGTGACCTTGATCTCAATGTCATATTCCATGACATGAGTGATCCATCCTGCATGATTTTCATTTAGGTCCTTACTGAGAAGGAATTCCTTAACTCCCGCATGGGAGACCAATAGTTGGATCTTGTTGTTTGAAACCAAATGCTTAAACTTCTTCAATCCTCTGATCATCACTAGGACCTGCTTCTCAATGAAGGAGTACCTCACCTCATAATCTTCCAGAATTTGACTGAAGAAAGTAATTATCTGTTCTGTACTCTCTTTATTATGCTACACCAATATTGCAGAAATTATGTCATGGCCACCAAAGGCATACATCATGAATTCTTTGGGAAAATCTGGGTTCATAAGAGTTAGGGCTTGTGATATGGCTTCTTTGATAGCCTCAAAACTTGATTTTCCTTCAGCTGTCCACCTGAATGTTAAGATCTTCTTCAACATCAACGTTATTGGCCTAACAAGGGTAGCAAAGTTTGGAACAAACCTACGGACAAAATTGAATTTTCCTAAGAAGATTTGAAGAGCATTCTTGTGACTTGGCAATGACAATGCTCTTATTTCTTGAACTCTTTCCGGGTCAATTTTCAATCCTTCCTTTGATACAATATGGCCTAGAAGCTTGCCTTCATGGGCTAAGAATATCATTTTTTGGGGTTCAGTGACACCCCAAAAATCCTGCATCATTGGAACACCTGCCTCATATGGGAAAGGTGGTCTGCTACATTCTTGGAAAACACTGTAATTTCATCCAAATAGATAAACACTATTTTGTTGATCAGCCCCTTGAATGCCATATCCATTGCCCTTTGAAAATTGGCTCCGATGTTGGATAATCCAAATGGCATTTTCTTGTATGTATAGGTGCCCCATTTGGTGGTGAAAGTTGTTTTAAATTGATCATCTTATTTCACCATGATCTAGTTATACCCTGAGTAGCCATATAGGAGGGAGAACCTTTCTGACCTAGACACTACTTGCAAGATCTACTCCATTAAAGGGAGTGGGTAGTGATCTTTGAGGGAGGCTCTGTTCAAATCTCTAAAGTCAACACACAACTTGATTTCTCCATTTTTATTTCTGACTGGGACCAAATTTGCAACCCAACTTGAGTGTTTGATTGGAAATATGATATTCATCTCTATCAGCTTGTTCAACTCCTTCATCAGAGGCTCAATAAGTGGGTTGGCTAGTCTCTTCTTCTGCCTGATGGGCTAAGTAGTTGGATCCAGTTTGATTGTGTGTTGTGCCAGCTTTGGATTTAACCCTCTTAGGTCTTCGTGACTCCAAGAAAATACATCAATAAATTCTTGGCAAAGTTGTATGAATTCATACCTTTCTTGCTCGGTGGCCACCTTGCCAATTTGAAGTGTTTTGTCTTCTCCAACTAGGATTGAATCTGAATATTCTCCTTTGATCTGAATGTTAGCCTTCTCCTTTCTGAACTGATCATTAGGATTGAAAATGGATTCTAGTGTCACTAAGCCTTTGGGAAGCTTGTTTGTATGCAGCTGTACTATCTGATTCACATACTGCTGCTCTAGTCTTCTCTGGTTTATAGTTGAGAATTCAACTACTTCTTGTAGAAAGTTAATGATTTGTTGATCATTCTCAAACACCTGCTAGCATGTATTATTATCTGGCACTGCTATCCTCACAACCACATGGATATGTGGCTATTCTCTATCTCTTTTGATGCTGTCAACCACATCAAATGTTACCGCAACTGCTGCAAGTCTATCAACAGCTTCATTCTCCTTCATGGGTATGGACACAATACTAAAGGCCTCAAAATCCTCCATGAGATCCCATATCCTACTCTTTTAGTTCTTGAGCAGGTCATTTTCGACAACATTAAGTCCTTTGACCTGATTGGCAACCAGTTCATTGTCACCAAACACTTACAAGTTATTGTTCCCCAGCTTCTTTGCCAAATGAAGACCAGGAACTAAAGCCTCATATTCAACGGTGTTATTTGAGCAAGCAAATTGGAATCTAAATGCTGAATAATATCTCATACCTCTAGGGGACATAATCATGGCTCCTCCTCCAGCTCCCTGTCTACTCCTTGAGCCATCAAAGAACAATTTCCATACCTCATTTTCATCCTTATAATCTAGCTTGATTAGGTCAGGAAGAGGATGATTCTCTTCATGTAGATAGTAGACACCCAGTTCAGATTCCTCCATCTTCTTATAGGGGTCAAAAGCATGTTTTTTGTTGGCCCACTCATCTAGGGTCAATTCTAGGATATATCCCACCTTGGTATCTATTTCATTAGTGCTTAGGAGTTCTTCTTGATTAAAAGCTGAGTAGTTGGCATTGATTGGGCTAGGCACATAGGATTCAATATGATAATTATCAATATATTCAGATATGATTGTGGCCTTCACTCCATACCTTATCCGTAGACAGGTAGCCTCCAATTTTGGCAGTGAAGTCTCTAGACAGACACAAAGCAAAATGTGGTGGCAAGTCTATGATTGACACATTTTGAAAAATAGTCACATTAGGGCAAGCATGTAGAGTGAGACTCAGATCCTTGATGATTCCCATAAAATTCATCGCTGTCCCATCTAATTGGACTACTCCTCTAGAGATGACCTCATATTGGAGACCCAACTGATCAGCTATTTGTTTGGGCATCACATAACTACTGGCCCCAGAATCAATCATACAATTATGCACTAATTTGTCTCCAATAATCAGTGAGACATAGAAGGGAGGAGGTCTCAGGTTTTTACCTTGTTGTTCTCCATGGTTCCTCCCAAGATGAACTGCATTGGCAAGCACTCTTTCTTGCTGGTTAGGGGGTTGATTTGAACTTGACCAATTCTGCATGGCAGTCTGCAACAGATCCCTCTACCCTGGAATGGCTAGTGACTCCCATAGTGAAATGTTCACACTTTTCCTTTTCATCTGCTCAATAATATTGAATGAGCTATCCTTTTTCTACCCCTTCCCAAACACATTTCTTTCTTGCACATGGGTTGTTACAAGCGGTGTCTGATTGGATTTGGAAGGTGGCTTGGATTGGTTATGTATGTTTGGAGTTGCACTTGGAACACCAGGACCTTGTGGAGTGATGGAAGATTGAGGCTCACCTGAATTCAGTGGCCAGCCCTCTCCAATACTTCTCTTTTTGGACTGTGTATTGAAAGATACACTTTGAGAAGGGAACTGATTCATCCCACATAAGTCTTCGACCTTCCAGTTGACAAGCATAGTCTCATTTGGGGGGCCACCCTGTTGAGCTCTTTGTTGCTGATCTTCCTCTTGGCCAGGTTCTTGTGGCACCATACTAGTTTGCACCATCAAGGCCTGATTTAGAGTGCCATTAAAGCATGTTGATTGGTTATGTGGCTGATTGCATGGAAAACACCAATCATATTCATGTGCCATATTGTTCTATTCTGGGACCAATGCTCTTGCTATTAAAGTTTTGTTAGGATCATACATCCTGAAAGGTCTAGCGGCTTGGGGCTATCCTTGGTTCTGTCTCTGGTTTATAGTATGAGGTGGTGGCCTATTCTATTGATACTAGGGTCTAGCTTGATATTGAGCCTGGGGCTAGTATGGCCTGGAACTCTGAGCTTGTTGTCCTTTGATGGTCACTAGCCCATTTCCAAAGTTTTGAAGTTACTTCATCACTTCTTGAATCTCTTTAGAGGTATTAGATGATGAAGTGAAAGGTTTAGTTGATCTTTGACTCCTGGGGGTGGGTATAGGAGCTAACGTAGGCACTTGGCTAGTATCTGGGCTTCCTAACTCAGGGTACAGAAGCATGGATGGCCTATGAGGGATTTTTTCATCTTGAATCAAACGGTTCTCAGCCCCTATGGAGAGGCTATAGGTTATAGGTAATGTAGTGCTCCCCATTGAATAAATCATCAGAGAAATATCAGAATTTAAAGCCCTAAGAAAGTATAAGAAGGCACCTTCATTAGTGGGCTTTATTGCTATTGGAATCCTATCCCAAGTCCACTGGAATATGAGGTTGAAGTCTGTCAGCTCCTCATTCGGGGATCTCTTGATTGTTGTTAGTTGCTCTAACAAATAAAATTTATAACCTTTTCCCCCAAACTGATTGTGAAGAGCCATGCACAGCTAGTTCTAGTTCTAGATAGAGCCCGCTTCAAGACTCTTGAACCATTGTGAAGCTTTCCCTTTGAATGAAGAGGTGATTAGATTGACTACAATGTCCATCTCATGGATCTCGTGGATTGTACAAACATTTGTAATATCTTGGACATGGTCTCCAGGAGAAGTTTTTTCCCCCAGTGAAATATGGGATGCTCTTTAATGCTGCAATTAGAACTGAGTTTTGTGCATTCAAGGAGAGTGAACTACTACCGGTGAAGTTGACATATGGATTTGGTTATGCCATTCTGATTGGCCTAGGAATCCTTGCAGACTGAAAGAAAGGCATTGCAGGTGGAGGTGTTGACAAGGTCCTGCTTGGTGGAGATGGAGACCTCTGAACTCTTCTCCCTCTCCTTTCTCTGACTGGGGATAGACACAAGTATTCAAATATACATTATTTCCTTACTCTAGACCGGGGTTTTCTCATGAATCTCCCAATCTTGGGCTGCTGGAACCAGTAGATTTGTTTCTTTTGGAGTCACAAGATGTACAGTTTTAAGGTTTCTTAAAATCCAGAATCACAACGAGTGTACATCAATCCCTACTATAATAAGATGGAGACTTCTTAGTCCTACCGGGTGTGCCAAAATTGTTAATGCAAAATCATAGCACCCCCAAATGAGTTCTATAGGTGTTCTTTTCTAAGGTAGAGTCATTTGGTGTGATTGCGTAACATTGAGCTTTCCCCAAGGTATGGGACCTTGCAAAATGGGAAAGCTCTCCATATTGAAGGCTGGTTCCTTATTCCTCTGTTTAGGTGCATACGTAGAAATTTTGTAGAGAACATGTTCTTAATCCTAATCTAAACTTTACCAAGGAGACATGGATAGAAGGAATACATAAATTAAAACAAATCTAAATTATGAGGTGATGCACCAAAGGAATGATGAACACTTATTTTTCTAATAGACACAAACCAACAAAATTCAGACAATAAACAAACACAAATAGCCATATATATAATGGGAGATCAGATGAAAGAAAAAGAGATAAGAAAGGATCTAAAATTGATCACAAACATGTTTTATTACTCTGTAGATTGAAATAGTCCATTACAAAGTAGCCAAGAGGTAGAAACGTAATGCAATTTTTGATGGAAGGCCTGAGCCCCACAAATCTCTTTGTTAAGAGGAGAAGGGAGCCTACAAAACAAAGAATGTCCAAACTGTTACAATGAATCTTTCCTGTATTTATAAATTCATCCTAAAATAAGAAGAGAGAGAATTGGGAAAAGCAGGTTGAAGCTCAACCACCGCTGTTAATGCCTTTGATGAAATCTCTCCCCAAATCCATCTTAATGCATCAATCCTTGGTTCAACGCCTTGAAGGAAGAGGAAATGATGAAACCAATCAAATATGATTTGGTTGTTGAGGTAAGAAGATCTTGCATTGAAAGCCCGAAACGTTTCCTCCAATTTCTTTTACCTAATCTCCTAAAAATAATTAAAGTTTTAGACCTCCATGGTGTAGGTAAGGCTGAGATCTTTCTGACGACATCAGATTTGTAATATTTTGAGCCCTGAGGTGAAAGATATGCCCCTTTGAAGTTTGTATCGGGTCCACACAGGAGGACAGGAAAACAACTTGAAAAATGGGTCCCCTTGAATCAGCACCATACTGACACTTGGCATTCTCCACTTACACCTTTATACTTAGCCAATTTTGGAGCCTTTTCTATCTACCTTTTGACTCTGTTTCTTTTTATGCGGGGTCGTGGTCGATCCAATATTTGGCACGGGGGTGAAATATGGATAACAACATCATCACGGGAATTCTACTGAATCTGGAATTTTTTGTTAGGTAGTTTCTGAGGATCCACAGTCTTTTTCAAAGGCTAATGAGATATAAGAGTGGGATGATGCAATGACAATTGAGTATTCTTATTTGATGAAGAATCATACTTGGGATTTGGTATGTCTTCATAAATGAAGAAAGATGTTTAGGTGTAAGTGGGTATACCAAACCAAATATGTAGCTGATGGGTCCATTGACAAGTATAAGGCTCATCTTGTTGCAAAGGGTTTTTAACAAGTTGAAGGTATTGATTACTATGAGACTTTTGCACCTGTTTCCAAGATGGATTCTGTACACCTTGTACTTGCCATTACTACATCACAGGGGTGGCCCATATACCATATGGACATGAAGAGTGCCTTCTTACATGAAGATTTACAAGAGGAAATGTATATGGAGAAGCCTGCTATTTTTTTCAGGGTTTTCTCTTGTTTGTAGACTTTGAAGGTCTCTCTATGGTCTCAAACATGCTCCTTAGGATTGGTATGAGAAGATGGATGTTTTTCTTCTATCTATTGGTTTTGTTCATTGCCACTCTGATCATATAGTATATCTACAACACGTTGTTGCGGATATTATGATACTTGTATTGTATGTTGATGATTAGTTACTTACTGACAATTCTTCTTCACACATTCAGACTATTCAGAGGGATCTTTCTACATAGTTTGACATGATAGATCTTAGGTTAATGCATTATTTCCTTGGTTTGCAGATTTCTCAAATAGATTCAGGGATTCATTTAAGTCAACAAAAGTACACCCATGATCTTCTTCAACACTTTGATATGGATGATTGCAAGCCAAGTCCATCTCCTTTTCAGTTCGGAGTTACTCTTACTTCCACATGTACCACAAAAATTTTTGATCCTACATTGTATAGGCAGTTAGTTTGGAGTCTCATGTACTTGAACCATACTCACCCTGATATTTCATTTTTAGAAGAGCATGTATCTTAGTTTTCACATTCTCCTCATAGTAGTCACTGACAAGATGCTAAAAGGATTTTGCGCTATTTGCAGGTCACTTCCCACTTTGGCCTACACTACACTAGGGATTCTACTCAGTTGGCTTGGTATACATATTCAAATTGGGCAGGTTATATTGATGACAAACATTCCACTTCTAGCTATCTTTTTTTTCTTAGTTCTTCTCCAGTTTCTTGGGTGTGAAAAAAAGGCTATTGCAGTTTCATCTTCAGAGGCAGAGTGTAGGGCAGCAGTTACAATGAGTCAATAGATTCTTTGGCTTCAACAATTATTGACAAAGTTTGGATTCCCATAGGATTATCTGACTATACTTTGGTGTGACAACCAGAGTGTAAGTCACATTTCTCACAACCCTATTGAGCACCAGCAAACCAAACATATTGATATACACATACACTTCATTCGTCAGCACATTTAAGATGGAGTTCTTTGTTTGGAGTACATTCCAACTCAGCAGCAAGTTGCGGACATATTTATGAAGCCTTTTACATCACCTCACTACCTTGTGTTGCATGGAATGCTTGGGGTTTTAAAAGTTGTTCATGGGGGGTGTTCGTGAGAACATCTTCCTTCTTATTCTTCTTTATCTTTCCTTCTAGCAGAATTCTTTCCATTTTTTGGTTCGATATTTCTTCATGGATATATTGTACATGAGTACGTCATCAGGCCTAGTTTTCGGGATTCATACTGTGGACATGCCATTTCTATTTTGGCCCCTAAATTCACTTGAAGGGGGTGTTAGCATAGTTTTTTAGCTTAGCTCATGTTCACCTAGATGTTAGGAAATAAGGGATAAAATATGTGGAACAATCCGTGATAGAATCACAACAGTAGAAACTAATATGCAGAAAATATTACAAATATGAAATAAAAGTGTAAAATAAAAAGAACACAACACAAAGAGACAATATTCAACGTGGTTCACCCAATTTGGGCTACGTCCACTAAGAATCACTTGCTCAGATTTTATTACAAGAAACGACTCTCTCAATATAATACCCAGATATGTTTGGAGCTATGCTCAACAAACTCTACAAAATTCACAATCGAATTCACACACATCTACAATATTACATCATCCCTACCATAGAAGTAGACAAATACTTAAGTAGTTTTATAATACCATGGGTATCAAAACCATGGGCCAAAATTGTCCGATAACCTATGGGTCAAAAAATACCACCCATATGTGAAGAACATGTTTCCCAAAATATCAAGCACGTTTTTTGAGGCCAATTTTTTTTTCTCAGGGCCTGTGCTCCCGAACCCCCGCTTGGGGGCTGGCTCGGCCCCGAACCCTAATGAGACAACTATGTAAAGTGTATAGTACTCTTAGGGTATAGTCTTCAACACTTTCACACATGAAAATAGGCTCCACAACCTAACACTATTTAAGTTATTTACCTTTATTGTATTTATCCTCACCCACTTATATGTGTGGATATTTATTTTATCTTATTTAGATATTAGCAGAGATTATGTAGTTGTTAGGTATAATTCTTTCCTTGATCTATGGTATTGACTAGATCCTTGATGACTAGTTCTTCCCTAAATCTATGGACTTGACTAGTTCTTTCCTTGATTTATGGTTTGATCTATGACCTTGACTAGTTCTTAGATTGTTATTCCTTTGCTATATAAAAAAGGCCCATTCTCATTGTATTTCATTGAGTTCCATAATATATATGATATTGTTGCTTATTTGTTTGCAAAGGTTTTGGTTAAGTTATTCTGGAAAATTACTTTCATCTTATTGATCATGGTGTTTGATTAGCATCTGAGTTCTTGGCTTGGTACGATGTGGTTATCGTTCCTTTTAATCCTTTCAAATTCAACATAAATCTAGGACCATCTACCAATATTAAATACTCCCTTTGGTCGCATATCAAATTACAATAATTAATCAACTTAAATGGAGCAATTTAACTAACAACAATAAAGGTGACTCACGATACTAAAATAATTCAAATACTCACAAAATAAATAAAACAAAAAGGGAAACAACACATTTACCCAAGGTCACATTTGAAGCCACCCCCCAATGGGGACCTCCTAACAATCTATCAACAACAAACAACATACAAATACACAATTTGCCAAGGTGACCTGTTGCCAATACCCCAAATTTCTTCACTGTGTTGTGGATGGGTCTATGTCGAAACATTAACAACTAGAGAATATCAAATCCAAAACATGAAAATACGGATCTAACAATCCCCCAAAAAATCTACAGTAGTAGAAGTATAAACAAGAATAATCACAATCACACAAAATTACACACACATAACACAACATGTACCGTGGTTCACCTAATGTGGGCTATGTCCACCAAAGATAGAGATCTCATATATAATATAACAAGAGATTACAAACAAAATCTTCTGCACAAGAGTACACGTATCTCTTTTAGAGTATCTCCTCCTCTAGATATATAACCATATCTTCATGAGTATAATAAACCATGCCTCCATACCACCGCCTGTGTCTCCTCTACATCTCTAACGTGATCTACCTTAGTGCAATACAACTGTGCCTCTAAAACACCACCAGATCTCACTTACCTGAAGCTACCCTACATATGCCGCTGTGTAACCAAGCTCTCACTGTACTGTGAATATGCAAACAAGACCTCTAGAAGGGTCTACCAATGTGTAACCGTAACCATGCACCAAGAAATAAGTCTCTCCATCATCACTGCATCAACTTGTCTAAACATGAAGATAACTTCCTCTACAATACTAAATTCCTATGGATCAACAATACATCACGATCTCATGGATCTGTAATACAAGATATCACAACATGTGTATCTACAAGAATGATTAATAACAAGATTTGACAACAACTTGTGGATCTAACAAGAAGAAACACTAAGTGCTTTGCATACTATGCAAGCCATTACACAAGACTAAATATCACAAAGGAAATACAGTAGAAGATAATACCATCTTCTCCCTAATAGTGTACCTGCACTTTCCTTCTATTCAGATTCTCTCCATGAAAGCTCATGTCTTCATGCAATCTACTTTTTATTCTTCTTCTTCATCATCCATTCAACCAAGGATTATGTCCTTCTTCTCATATCTTTCTTCCAACACCTATAACCCTGGTTTTCTAGCTTTATAAGCTTAGAAAAACTTAGGGTACACTATCCATGTAATTGTATCCTTTAAATCAGCTTTAAAAAGAAAGATATATTAAATCCCATGACTTATAAATAAAAAACTCCCACTTAGGTAACTGATGATCAAAGAACACTTGACAAAAAGCACACAAGAAGTCCATGCAGGGAAAGTGAGTCATATTCAAAGGTGCACGAATGGATAGGGAGAACACGCGCGTGGAACAAAAGTTCAGTTTTCAGGACTTAGCCGTTTTCACTCATAAAGGTCTATTTTTAGAGATGGCATGTAGAGCACACAAACGAGGCAGAGACATGTGTGCCACACATTGGCTATTTTTGGAGGATTGGATATGAAGCACTTTGCATGGACACAAGCCGGAAATAGATCTGCTACTGTCAGTTAGCTAGTAGTAGTCTATTGTTAGCACACTTGCATGTGTGGCTAGTTTTGTAAAGGCGCATGGCTAAGAATAGCATGCGACCTATTTTTGGAATGGATAAGTGGTGAAGGGAAAGTCCCCACCCTTATATATATGTAGTAAACTATGTAATAGAGGGGGATATAGAGACATATAAAGAGAGGTATATACATAGTTAAATCTGCTACGTGCATAGTACTGATATTGTAATGAAGCTTTTGTAAACTTAGTGCATTGAATATAATGGAGGATATTGGCTGAATCTAAGTGTTAGTTCTATGTGTATCTGAATCTAGTATGTTTTTGATCTCATCATGGTTAGTACTTAATTCTACTTTTCCTTAGATATAGATCTGGTATGCTCTGTAGAATGATGAGTTAGTAATAGAACTATATATGTTAAGTCTCCATCATGCTAACATCCTGCAACAACAACCCTAAAGAGGGACCTGGTACCTTTATTTGCTTCGGGTGAGTGCTCAGTCTAGGCTGAGTGATGTGCCAACATGCATAGGGTTTTATTGGGTTTGTATCACTGAATTCTAGGTTGCATCATTGGTTCCATTGCTGGGACCTCTTTTTCAGTTGTTTTCAGGATGGTTCGTAATGAAGACATACCAGTTGACCTTAGCAAGTATTGAAGAATGGATACACGATCTGGAAGAAGAATACACATGGCGGTTCAACACTGGATCTGAGTTTAATGCACACACTTGGGTGGAACAGAATCTGTATGACAATTTATATGAGAGATTTTTTGTTATCTTTCTAGTAGAATTATACGAGTGGCTGATTGCTTATGCATCTAAATGGAATTGGAGGTATCACACACTTGTCTGGATGCAGGAAGAATTCCAGGCCCTTTATGATGCTGATCTGATTTGGACTCGAGTTGTGGATACATGGTTTCATGGTGTCTTGAACAATTATATCTTGGAATACTCAATTTCCACTTATTCGTGTCCAGAGGTAGCTGAATTCCAGTTCTTACGACATCCACGGGGAGCTTACCTACAAGGCATTCCATTGGCAATCAAGATCCTGATGGTAACTTTGAATCTAGAGAGTAAACCGATGGCTAACTAAACCCCACCATGCATGGGGGCAGGAACAGGATTGGTGAAAGATGGCAGACCTAGCGGCAGAAAGGAAAAGAGAGGAAAGGTGGCTTAAGTATAATGAGGCATGTGAGAGGGAGATAGAGAAGCAATGTACCATTGTAGAAAGTATGGCATTGAGGAGAGAGATGGCTCATGAAGGATTTGAAGCTCACGTAGAAGACGTAGAGCCAGAGCATCAGGAACTCCCCCATCTTGGAAAGCATGACAGGGATCCCCCCTCAGCCTCACAATGAAGCACACTAGCAGAGACTACCTGGGCCACGGGCACACATCTGAATCCACCTGGTAACCTAGCCCTTGCACTTGGTTTTCCAGTATCTAGTATGACAAGTAATCAACAAGCAAGTGTGGGAAGTAAGAGAGAAAGCACATCAATGGCAGGGTAGATGGATTCATTGTTATTTGGAGGTGTGTTTTCAGGTGCATCATCCACACAGAATATGAGCGCACCGAATGTTGGATTCACTTCTGGAAGTGGAACTACTTCACAGACCGTAGGGGTTTAGTATAGTACTACTGTCAGAGCACAGGGGAGTATGTCTACAGGACCTATTCTAGCTACAGGATCAGGAGGCATGGGAAGTTCTTGTTCAGGTGGATCTGGAGGTTTTGGAGGTAGGGGAAACACTAGAGGTTCTGGATCAGGTGGGCAAGGTCCACACCAACCCCAGAATATTTATATGGAAATGTCTCTTCATCTTCTAGAGTATAGGGGCATAGAAGATGCTGTTGAACATGTGCATATGTGTGAAATATTGTGGTGTGCAAAAGGAATCACAACTTCTGAGCATAAGGCAAGCCAATTTGCTACTATGTTACAAGGGCATGTGCATAGCTGGTACAGAAAGTTTGACCCTGATCAGACTTGCGTGGATTATGCAGCATTGAAGGATGCATTCTTAAAAGAGTTTTATATCCCTAAATTTGAGCAGAAGAGTATAAGTGCACTCAAGGATATTAAGCAAGGCACTACTGAGAGTGTGCACGAGTATGATGCCCATTTTAAAATGCTTATGTCTAAACTTTCCTATGATATTCACGCAAGCCAGCATGCATAATGGTTTTTTGGGGGATTGATTACACCATTTAGGAGGGTGCTGTCACATAAGACATATACTGATTTGTGTAAGGCATTGGAAGCAACCCTACGTGCTGAGGTAGTTGGGAGTATTGACACTGGCGTTAGCCCATTCTTAGAGGCACAAATTGCAGCTATGGAAAAACAACTAGAGAAATTATCAGTGAATTCAGCCCATGAAACATGCTCAGGAATTTGGTGTACAGATTGTGAAGTAGAGGGTCACACAAAGGATAGTTTTCCTCATAGAACAATACGCTCATTGCTGATGGATTGTGAGATATGCCACTTAAACCATGATGCTAGCCACTACCCATTATTACAACGCGTGATAAGGAAGAACGTTTCAAGCTACTGTAAAATCTGCAGGTCCACAACTCATGACACAGAGGACTGTCGGCTGATTGGACAGATCCATGATGCTATAGATATTGGTGTACGACAGACATGAGTTTCAGATAACTCTAAGGGAAAGAATGAGCATCAGGACCGGGAGCACAATCAGGCACACTATGATCAGAATGAGGGGCATTTTGAAGGCAGTTGTGGTAGAGGTCGAGGATACCACGGTGGATTCAGAGGACGAGGCCGTGGTGGTGGAAGAAGTGAGTTCCCTCACAGAACATGTTATACATGTGGATCTCCTGACCACTATAGGCATGAGTGTCCTTAGAATACTACATGTTATTTCTGTGGAAAGAACCATAGCTATGAAGAGTGCCCAGACTTATAAGAGCATCTGAGTCAGCAACATAAACAAGAAAACAAGGGCACATCAATGGTTAGGATACAATGCGCTGTGGACAATCAATGGATGCCCAAAATGGAAGAAGATTCCAAGGCACTACAAGTGAGGATCACAACCCACGCTGAGGCAACATGTGCTAGGGAGGCATTACAACAGAAACCTACCATCACTAAAGATGAGGTTCTTCATGCATGGTACCTAGATCCTTCCTATCAGAAGGAGGTTTATCAGGATACCATGGAAGTTCTAAGGAATCTTCAGGGTGAGATACAATATTTAAAGGAGTAGAAGAAAGCATCAGAGATGGTCCAAACTGATATAGATGACTTGAGAGAAGTGTGCAAAATGTTGCGCCAGGAGAACATCATTCCACTATTAGGGAGTTGGTTAAAAGGGAACACTCCACGCGCAAGTACTGAGACCAGATGGACAGATCCTACATGCAAATCTCCCTCCTCATAGCCTGGATTATGACAAGGAAATCACTCTGAATGTTGTTGTGGATGGGTGGCTGTTGAGTAATATACTGATTGATACAGGTGTGGAAGTCAATGTTCTTACCTTGGATGCATGGGTACAAATGGGGAGACCCCCATTGAAGCCATCCTCTAATGTATTATTCATGGCTAATCAGACTAAGGCCACTCCCATAGGAGTTTTAAAAGATGCATCCATTACCATACAAGGAGCCAAGTTCACTGGAGACTTTGAAGTTTTAGCGCTGGCAGAATCAGATAGCTTCCCAGCTCTATTAGGGCATCCTTGGTGCTATGCAAATAATGTTGATCTTTGGTTCAACAAGGGCTATATATCAGTTTTGAAAATAAAGAGGAAAGGGTCATTATCCCTTTAACAGATGGAAAGTCTCCGCCCTATGTTGAGCCCTTAAGTGAAGAATATTTGAATAGGATTTATGTACGCGCTATCTCAGATCTAGAGATGATTGAACCAACCAAAGAAGGACTAATTCAGTGGGAGGATGCACAGTCTATTAGTGATACTACAAGTGTTGCTTGTGATAATTGGGCTCACAACACTTATGAGTTGGTAGGGCATGAAGTAAAGAGCATATTCCCTCGAGGCACAAAACCATGTTATGTCAGGAGGATAGGTAACAACTCGGTACCTTGTTACACAGGAGAAGGGGATCCCATGGTATTCCTGCATGCCATGGAAGAAAAATGGATAGACCCACTGGAGAGGAGAAATATGCTAGCATATACACTACGTGGGACAACAACACACTGGTGGGTGGTCCACAGGGATAATCTTGTCGGATGGAATGAAATTGGGATTGCTCTTACTACTAGGTTCTTTAGGAGCAATGCACCTACTCAAATCTGTATTTATCACGGTAATCAACCTGTTCAACACCATGTTCAGAAGTGTGAGAGACTCTAGACAGAAGGGCAGGAAGCTTTACCACCTTCACTATGGGTGCACCAGTTTTATTCCACTTTACAAGGTTGCACGCGTGCTTGGTATGTATATGCAGAACTCCATAGAGAAACTGGAAATTGGCAGAATTTAATTGTAGGAATGACCCAGACATTTGACTTCTTCTCTACAAAACCTCTGGTAGAAGAAGCATTGAAAGTTATCAAGTGCTTAACTATGGGGGATAGTGCCAAGGCTGAAGAACTCCTTCAGAGTTATTAGATAAAGAAGACTCAGGAGCGTGTCTTGATAATGAACCAGAGGCCGATGCAACATTACTTCAATGTGCTTGCCTTGAGAAAGAGAAAGGAAAAATGGTCTACCTAGTGGATGATGAAGAAGTAGATAATCTGGATGTAAACCATTCAACAGGAAGGCGTGAGGTATTGGATAGTGTGGATAGGACCACTCATGCCTATCATGAACCTATGAAGACAAAGCGGGTGAATATTGGAATAGATACTGAGCCTAAGGAAGCCATAATTGGAGACTATTGGTCAGACTCTGAAGTGGCAAAAATCATAGAGTTACTAAGGGACTACCAGGACCTATTTCCTAGGGGGTACCATGAACTTAAAGGCATGCATGAATCATTAGGGGAGATGAAGATAAAGCTTAAAGAGGGTGCGCACCCAGTTAGAAAGAGGCCTTACAGAATGAACCCCAATTTGTGTGAAAAGGTCAAAGAAGAGATTGATAACATGTTGAAGTCTAGAATTATCAAGCCCCTTGATGAGTCAGAATGGGTTAGTCCAATGGTGATCAGTATCAAGAAGGATGGACAGATTAGAATATGCATGGACTATAGGGAGCTGAATGTTGCATGTGTAACAGATCCATTCCCTACGCCATTCACTGAGGAAATACTAGAAGGAGTTGCAGGGCGTGCAAAATCTATTCGTTTACAGATGGGTTCTCTGGGTATCATCAGGTTAGGATTGCCTAGGAGGATCAAGAGAAGACTACATTTACTACTGAATGGGGTAGCTTCACCTATATTGTAATGCCCTTTGGTCTGAAAAATGCACCTGTTGTATTTTTGTGCATAGTTGTCCAAGCGTTCAAGGAATTTATTCACAACTTCTTACAGGTATATTTAGACGATTGGATGGTGTATGGATTAGTTAAGGACCACTGTGACAATCTGCACTTAATGTTTGAATGGTGTAGGTAGTTGAGTATCTCTTTGAACATCAAGAAGTGTATATTTGCTACACCATTTGGGATACTTTTAGGACACATAATCTGTAAGGAGGGTTTGTTGGTTGATCCAACAAAGGTTGCAGTCATTATAGGCCTAGGGGAGCCTACCAGTCAAAGTGAGGTGCATGCAGATTTTTGGGACATACAAGATATTACAGAAATTTTTATCAAAGGCTATGCCAAAGTTTCCACACCCTTAGAAGAGTTACTGAAAGGGAAAGGTACGTTCTACTGGGGAGAACAACAACAATGCATTCGAGACATTGAAGGAGAAACTTACTACCACACCTATTCTACATTTTCCTTCATGGGAAAAACCATTTCATGTACATGTTGACACCTCTGGCATGGCCATTGGCATGGTGTTGGCTCAACCTAGAGAAGGTATTGTAGATCATCCTATCTATTTTGCTAGTAGAAAGCTGACTCCTGCATAACAAAATTACACAACTACAGAGCGCAAAGCTTTGTCAATGATCTATGCATTGCATAAATTTTGCCAGTACCTACTAGCTACACCATTTGTATTTTATACAGATCACATGGCATTGAAGTATTTGGTAAATAAGCTTGTTTTACAAGGGCACATATGTCGATGGGTGCTCTTATTTCAAGATTTTTATTTCACAGTTGTGGTAAAACTAGGAAAAATTAATTCTATGGACTAGACCATTTATCAAGAATACAGTAAGGAGAAGAAGCACAGGCAATTGAGGATACCATGCCAGATGCACAGTTATACAGGTTACAACGCACACCATCAGAACTAGAGGACATTGTTGTCTTTCTACACACAAGGATGGCACCAGAAGGAATGAAATCCTTGGAGAAGAAACAACTTGCTATACGCACTACACCTTATATGTTAATTAGTGGTGACTTGTACAAAATGGGCCGGGATGAAGTATTGCACCGTTGTGTATTGGAACATGAGCACATGAGCATTATGGAAGAAGCTCATGGTGGAATTGCAGGAGGCCACTATGCAGGTGATGCCACAACGCACAAGATTCTACTCATTGGATTATGGTGGGAGACCCTCTATAAAGATTGTAAGGAATTTTGTAAGGCATGTGATCATTGTCAACATCTTGGAAGACCAGGTCAATGAGATGAAATGCCTCTGAGACCTATTGCTAGCGCAGAACCATTTGAGAAATGGGCTATAGATTTTGTGGGTCCTATTTCACCAGCTACGCGCAGAACTGGATCACGCTACATTATAACTTGCACAGACTATCTGACAAGGTGGGCAGAAGCAACACCTACCAAGGACTATACAATGGCTACAACAGCTCAGTTTCTATGGGAACATATTATTACAAGGTATGGATGTCCTTTGAGTTTGACCAGTGATAGGGGCACACATTTTCTTAATGAGACAATCAAAATTTTATTGGATGAGTTCATGATTGCACACCATAAGACTACACCCTATCATCCTCAGGAAAATGGAACTGCTGAGGCTTTCAACAAAATTTTGGGCCACACATTGACAAAAATATGTGATATTGGAAGAAAGGATTGGGATGATAAAGTATCTGCAGTACTTTGGGCATATAGAACAACATATAAAAGGTTGAACAAAGCCACACCATTTCAGTTAGTGTTTGGTGCAGAAGTGATTCTTCCTATGGAATTTATGTTACCTTCTTTACGTATTGTGCATGCTGGAGGTCTAGCTGATGAGAAAGCTTTAGAAGAATGGATTGAAAAGATAATTCAGCTGGATGAGTGATGAGCCATAGCACGTTGGAGTTAGAAGCAAGAAAAGGCCAGGCAGAAAGCATGGCATGACAGAAACATAAGGGATAAGAAGTTTGAGATTGGACAAATGGTGATTCTCTATGACTCTAAGTTCTTGCACCATCCAGAAAAACTTAAGGTACATTGGTTGGGACCGTATGTTATCACTTACATCCTTGAAACAGGTGCTTTGGTTAGAAGCACTTGATGGAACATGGCTACCCAGTTACTTCAACGGGAGTAGGTTGAAGCCCTACTATAAATAAGTCTTCTTGGTGTTTGTAATAAGGTAGTATTTCCATTTAGATTAGGTTTTCAATTATGTATTTCCTTAATGTGTTTCCTTCTTTGTTGCTATGCTTTTTCAATTTAGTTGGTGTGTTGTGAAATAAGCGCGCTTGCGCGCATGAAGCTAATTACTATATGAAGCATGTTTATGCACAGAGGACTGCACATAATTTTAGTGTGGGGTGGTTGTCGATATCTAGGTACAAGATTGTGGGAATTGAAAGGTGAAAGGAATAAGCTGCTATGGGTGCTCTTCAATTCAAAGGATTGCCTCTAAAAAGTGACCAAAGATAGAGATGAATGAAGGGACAGTATAACACGAGGTAAGCAGAGGCCATAACAACTACCAGTAGAAGGTGTAGTGATGAGGTACTCAGGTGCAAGGAAGCATGCTGAAGATAAGTCTGTGACCAAAGGGTAGGAAGGCACACTAGAAGGTTATAGCTGAGGTGTGAAGATGTAACACGTGGAAAGGATGGAATTGGTCAATTAATGAGAGGATATTTGGTAGGTGAAGGAGCAATGAATGCATCAAAAATTTGAAAATCTATATAAGGATGGGATGTGAATTCATTTTTACCATTGCGATTAAGAGTATTTGAAAAAGAGCTAAGTGTGAAGAGCTGAGTGATCGAATTGAGGTGTGAGAGGTGTGTAACCAGTCATGACAAAGAGATCTGTGTGCAAAAAGAGCTTGTGTCCCCGGTGGTGAAGGGTTTGAGCAAAGCAAGGTGACAAAGAGGAGTAAGGGCACATAATTTCACCTAGGGCATGCTGAATCGAGCTAGGGTTTGATTCACACATTGTAGAATTCAAGAGGCAAGGATCTACAAAGGATTGCAAGGTAGAAATGGCACCCAAGAAAGTAGTTGCAGCAGGAGTGAAGGGAAAGAAGAAGGTGTTTGAAGAAGAAGAGGAGATGGCTCCCGAAAGAAATTTTTTAGAAATGCAATATCCAGAGAGGGTTATCATCAGCCAAGAGTGGGATTCTCACATAAGGAAAAGTAAGGTGAGTGAGTACAATCACCGTACCATAGAGAATAAGAAGGAGCTTGATGCCTTGCTGAACACAAAGACAAATAAACGCACATGAGAAGACATGCCAGTGTATGATGATGCTGGTGAGAAGCTCTTAAAGAAGATTGGAGTTTACCAGCTATATGAACTCCCTTACTTTGGAAATATGAGCCCTTGTACCAGTGGCTCATGAGCAGAGTGCACGAAGATTTTTTCTACTTTGCAGGATGCAGAGCCAGAATTTCAGCCACTGCTCATCTCCACTTTAACGGGGTTGAAAGGCACAGGAGAAAATTTGAGAGATGATTTAATGGACAAAGCCACAATATTGGAGACCAAAAAGGAGTTGGGGTACATGAAGGGTCTACATTGCATGAACATTGGTAAACTAAAGAAGTATCCAGTGGTGAAAGCAGCCACACATCTTGTTACAAAGCTAAATGACCAGGAAAGGTGGTCACAAGTGAACACCATGTGGCTGCACATTGCCAAAAAGATGTCTGAAGGGGTAGTCTACAACATTTCATGGTATATTGTAGAAACTATCATTGAGGAAGCACGTGCACAGGAGGAAAGATCAGCTTTGGAGCTATTCTATTATCACTGGTGTTCATGGAGATCGGAGTACCTGATGGACCGAAGGAGAAGATATGGGAGTATCCCATGGAGCACAAGTCACCTACAGAATGCTTCAAAAAGTACTTGTGTGAGGGATCCATGACATAACAGGTCAAGAAAAGGGCTGAGAAATGGTATGATAGGCTCCACATGGCCTTTGAAGAAGAATGGTGCATCCCCAAGGACTTGCCTTCGGTGGTTGGAAAGGTAGTTCAGTTCACTGTATACCAGCATTTTTGTATAGCATGCAGTTCACCATGAAGGATGGAGCATGGAGCCCTTGGTGTAAGTTACCATATGCCTTCACAACAAGGTACTTCCAGGCATCAGTACACAGGTTCTCAGATGTGCGGTGACTAACATTCAATGCGGATAAGGTAGATTGTGACTACCACACACTAAGGAAGAAATATGTGTATCCAGGGTGGGGTGCATATATTGAAAGGCTCATTTTAGATGTATTGAGCATTAAACCAATAAGTTTGGTTGTGGGAGATATTGGAGCAGCATTGGTGTATCTCCAACTGAAGCCCAAGATGGAGAATAACAAGTATGTGGAAGATGAGTTCGCACTTCCAGCACCACCAAAGGGAAAGCATACGATGGAGAACATCCCAGTGCCTAAGCCCACAGAGCCAATTGAAGTGGAGGATGAGGAGGATGAGTGCAAGGATAGTGGTGGTTTGGAGCATAGAGGTAGAAGACATCCTATGAACAAGGATGAAGCTGAGCATGCCACTACACCACCTCAACCACAAGAGGGGGATGATGAGGAATTGGATGCAGTCCAAGGAGAGCACATAATTTAAGTGGGTGTTCAGGAGAACAAGGACTCAAGGTGCTACTCCATAAATAGTGTGCAAATCACCCAGACTCTCTCCATAGAAAGAGACAACCACACAAAGGAGAAGGAAACTGAAGTTGAATGAGGAGGTGGAAGAGTCAGAGGAAAGCACACCTAATTCTCCTACACCTCTAGAGAATGTGGAAGATCAGATAGATGAAGAGATGAAGGAAGGAGAAGAGGAGGAAAAGGGAACCAATGAGACAACTACAGAGACTACTGCAAGTCATGGAAACACAAGTCCCAAATCTGGAAGCTCAAGTTCCTAAGCAACCTTGGTCTAGAAGAACAAGTGGAGAGCACATTCCACTAGCCATGGGTTATGCAGAGGACGCAGGTAAAATTTTCCATGCCCATTTCCAGAGCACACTGTCACAAAAGGAATTATATGGCTGGGAATTAATGGATGAAGATATGGCTACAGTGCACACAAGGAAGCAATTATCATGGTCCATGCACACACACATGGATGAGCCATATTTTGATGTATGTGAGGAGTCATGCATATCACGGAGGTTGAAAAAGACACCTCAGGCTAGACACATGACAGTAAAGCCTACTGTCATGTCAGATGAACAGGTGAGCAATGCATTGGTGAAAGTCTCAACAGAGGTGGTGAGGTGGAATATGGACAAGGATGCCACAATTAGGGTGCTCAGGGAAGAGATTAAAACTAAGGATGGGGAAATAGCACCTAACGCAGGAGAGAGACTTAGCGCAGAAAAAGAACACTGTATTTATCAGCATCACAGAGGAAATTGGTGATAATGTCATAAGAGCTAGGCCACACTTGGAGCCAAAGGTACCACAGACATTTCCTTCAGCAATACACTATGTAGGAAAGTTGGTGGACCTAGTGCTTGAAGATGAGCCTCTGCACATGCCAGCACCAAAGGATCCAACACAAGAGGTAGAATGAGAGAAGGCTTCAGTGATGTGGAAGATTGCATCCTATGAAGGACTACTGCAAGCATTGTAAGAAGAATTGAAGAAAGCAGACCAAGCCTTGAACATCTGCACAGCTCTAGAGGTGCTCATCAACATAAAAACCCTAGGAGGAGAACAATGAGGTCCATAAAGTGATGAAGGATGAAACATTGAGTTGCGTAAAAATATTATCAATGATTAAACAGAAGAGCAAGGCCCTAGCAACAACACAAGAACCACACAAGACTCGGATAGAAGAGCTTGGGAAGCTCATTGCACAGAAGATGGATTTACTAGAGGGGAGGATGACTGCAATGTCCAACATTGTGTTGGTCTTGCAAAATGAAAAAGGGGAGATTGTGAGGGATGAATTGGAGTCCATTGCTGTGGACATTCCAGAAAAAGTAGAGGAAGCACTCATTGAGTGGCAGACCTTGGAGGCTGAAATAAAATAGGAATATCCTGAATTAGTTGTTTAGACTGAAGAAGAGACTGCAGAGTAAAAACATTCTTTCATACATTCTTTCCATTCTTTCCATTCTTCTATTCTTTACTTCATTTTTTGGAGATGACCATTTTCGAGGCAACAATGAAATTAGTGTGGGGTAATGTTGATCAAAGAACACTTGACAAAAAAATCACACAAGAAGTCCACACGGGGAAGTGAGTCATATTCAAAGGCATGAATGAATAGGGAGAACACGCGCACAGAACAGAAGTTCAGCTTTTCAGGACTTAGCCATTTTCACTCATAAAGGTCTATTTTTAGAGATGGCATGCAGAGCACACAAACGAGGTAGAGACGTGCATGCCACACATTGGCTATTTTTGGAGGATTGGATATGAAGCACTTTGCATGGACACAGGCCAGAAATAGATCTGCTACTGTCAGTTAGCTAGTAGTAGTCTATTGTTAGCACTTGCATGTGTGGCTAGTTTTGTAAAGGCGTGTGGCTAAGAATAGCATGCGACCTATTTTTGGAATGGATAAGCGGTGAAGGGAAAGTCCCCACCCTTATAAATATGTAGTAAACTGTGTAATAGAGAGATATAGAGACATACAGAGAGGAGCTATATACAGAGTTATGTTGTTACGCGCATGCTACTGTTATTGTAATGAAGCTTCTGTATACTTACTGCATTGAATATAATGGAGGATATTGGCTGAATCTAAGTGTTAGTTTTTGTGTGTATCTGAATCTAGTATGTTTTTTATCTCATCATGGTTAGTACTTAATTATGATTTTCCTTAGATATAGATCTGGTATGCTCTGTAGAATGATGAGCTAGTAATAGAACTATATATGTTAAGTCTCCATCATGCTAACATCCTGCTACAACAACCCTAAAGAGGGACCTGGTACCTTTACGTGCTTCGGGTGAGCACTCAATCTAGGCTGAGTGATGTGCCAACACGCATAGGGTTTCATTGGGTTTGTATCACTGAATTCTAGGCTACATCAATAACCTGAGTACCTCACATCAATAACACCAGGAAGATCCATCCATAATCTCAAACCAAGAAGATAATATCAATGTGCTCATGTGCCCAACACTGTAGTAAAAACCCAACAGCTGATCCCATGACACGCTTATGGGAAATCGAAGATCCCACTAACTCTTTGCAAGTCTGAGCCAGTACCAATTGTAGGTAGCCCACTCAAAAAATATACAACCTAGCTCCATCATCTCCGCAACTAATACCTATCATCATCTAAGGGAGCCTGCCAGAGCTCCCACTAAATACTAGAATACTAATCTTCAATTGCAACCATAGAAATACCCATACAATCATCCATGGTCTCTATCCACTAATGAAACTCGTCTCTCCCAGACGAGTCATATTAGAATATCTGAAAGTAATCAACAAGCTCTTGATGAGTATCTAACATCCCGAGAATCCCCTCTACCTACAATCAGTGGGTGATCATTCCATAAACCTACATAAATCAAGAATCCTGTAGACTGCAATATGCATAGCCTACCCTGCATAAACAACTGGAATGTCCAATACAATAATCTGTATGATAGCATCATCCCATGGAGTAACATAGTGATCTCCCCTATAGGAAATGCCAACATAACCTATTCATGCTGGAAGGGTTCCATGATGCAAATCTAACATCTACATCAGTCATCAGACTCACAACAATCTATGGATCCACCTATACAGACTCTCCATGCTACTAAACCATCCATATTATAGGTTCTTCAGAAGCTCCCAAGTCTATCATCAGACTATACTCCAAAGCTGAATATGAATCTTGTGCTCATTAATGATCAGAGGAATAAACGATCTAAGATGGCCAAACTATGCCACTAATCCCACCTGCAAAATACAAACATACTAAACAAATCATCAAAATACTCTGCAAAATCAACCAAGTTGAACGCAAAACAAGAGGCACCATTTAAAAATGGTACATAAATCACTCTTGTCAAAACTATGACCAATACTAACCACGGTTTCATAATGCATAACCTCAGTCAATACTTGAATAAAAACGGTTTCACCAAAATGACTAACCAAAGTTAACCCTTCAAAATACAAATTGTTCTCTGTAACTAGGTGAATTTCGTCGACAATTTCACCCTTCAATCGCTATTGATTAGATGAATCATCTAGAAATCCCTAGCTAAAACAAACTTCAGGGCTTATGTGTGCCCTAAGGACAGCATCCAGGAACCACCAAAATCACATGTATAAATGACATTCAAAAAGTAATGAAAATGAAAAGGACCTGTAAAACACTGGTTACCCTCCAAAACCAACTATGGGCTTCATGCTACTCTGAACTCGTAGGAGGCTCATCTCACTCCACATGTGCATCACTTATCTAATCCTGTAATGCCAACAACCATGTTTTGCTCACACTCTAACATGAATTCACATACATATTCCTTTAAAACCAAGCTTGAATTGCTAATGTGGTAGTGAGAAACAAAACTAGAATTTGAAAGTTACAATAAAATTGATTCCCTTTTCATGCGATGTAATCACTGACGATTGCATTACATCACACAAGTTTGGAATTTTTGTGACCTGTTTGAATCAGGCCTTTTTGTCTACATTGCCTTATGTAATCAACCATATCACTTTTCACCCTTTTTTACTAGTGTGCTAATCATGAATTTTCATTGATTTTCTTAGCCTTAGAATAACCTTTGACCAACACCAATATAGTCAAACATCAGGATTTAAATATATGCACACTATCCAGAGACATAATATCACTTTGGCCCCCATCTCTTGGTTTTAAAACATGAATCATACAGATTTTACCTAACTCAAGAGTCATCACATTCACTAGGTGTAGCTAATTCCTTTGGCCACTTTGTCAATCTAATTCTCCAATACTTGGTATTGTACCCCCTTTTTGCCATGTACACTATGTGCAAGCAACTCATTCCTCCAAACTAGGAAACAAAACACATCTGGTGTCTCACTGATTGTGCTATAATAGAACCCTATACCAATGAGTTACCAAAAAGACTGGCCATGATCATCCCTTAGATCGACCAAAATTAGTTGACCAATATCGCCTATCCTTTATGATTGACCTCATGTACGACAAACCGATGTCAATGACTGCTGTTTACGAACGCAACTGCACACAAATTAGAATAAATCACCACACTAGGTCCCTACTTAGACCGAAGATTAATAGTTGAGATGACGTGAGTTATTTTAAGAAGCATCTAAGTCTAATACAATTAACAATATAATCTAAATCCATGCAATAAATAGCATCAAGATGAACCTCACATCTCACCCTCACTACTTCACCATGCTAACTCAGACTACATCTTCAAATGAGTTGATGTACATAATTGACCTATTTACTGGAATTCCCACCTCCGTTCTATACTAATTCCTCTCTACCAAAGCCCATCACTAACTAATTTGTCACCAAGGATGCGAGTATTTGCTCCATCTCTCTATCTTAGATCTGTATTTTAAAATCCATCCATGTGCTGAGTTGGAAATGAGAAGAACTACAAATCACCGCTGTTGGAACCATACTTCTGTAACTAAGATTTCCTGAAATCTGACCGTCAATGCTTGTGCCTCCATTGAACTAAGTGACATCTCAACATACAAGACACATTCCATTTCATATCTCCATCTTCTTGGGGTATGTGATTTTTGTGTGTTATAGACTAAAATTTTTTATTTCTCAGGCCACTGATCAACATGTAACCAATCACGATCACCTTGTAACAAACCATGCTCACCCTGCTGATGCCGGTAGTCACCTAATCGATGTCAATAACAGAATTCTCCATCAAAATTGACTCGTTATATCATCCCACTCTCAGATTGAATCTCAATCCTGCTGATTGTTCACATCTGTTAAAACAAACCATGATCTCATACACCTAGTAGTAAACCACTAACAATATACTGAATAAAAACCTTACTCTGAAATAACAAAGCTAACCAAGCTTTGATACCAGTTGTTGGGGATGGGTATATGAAAAAAATTATGTAACTATAGAATATCAAATCCAAAACATACAAATACGGATCTAACAATCCCCACAAAATCTACAACCGTGGAAGTATAAACAAAACTAATCCAAATCACACAAAAGTACACAAAAATAACACAACATGTACCATGGTTCACCCAATGTGGGCTATGTCCACCAAAGATAGAGATCTCATATATATAATATAACAATAAATTACAAACCAAATCTTCTGCACAAGAGTATATGTGTCTGTACAAGAGTATCTCCTCCTTGAGATTTACAACTGGATCTTCTTGAGTACACTAAACCATGCCTCCATACCACCACTTATGTCTCCTCCAGATCTCTAACTTGATATACCTGAGTGCACTACAAGTGTGCCTCTAAAACACAAGCATATCTCACATACCTGAAGCTACCCTACATTTGCCACTGTGCAACCAAGCTCTCATTGTACTATGAATCTGCAAACACGACATCTAGAAGCGTCTACCAATGTGAAACCATAACTAGGCACAAAGAAATAAGTCTCTCCATCATCACTGCATCAACTTGTGCAAACATGAAGACACCTTCCTCTACAATACTAGATTCTTATGGATCAAAAATACATCATGATCTCATGGATATGTAATACAAGATCTCACAACATGTGGATATACAAGAATGAGTAATAACAAGATCTCACAAAAACCTGTGGATCTAACAAGAAGAAACACTAAGTGCTTTGCATACTATGCAATCCATTATATGAGACTAAATAATACAAAGGAAATATAGTAGAATATAATACCATCTTCTCATCAACAATGTACATGTACTTTCCTTATGTTCAGCTTCTCTCCATAAAAGCTCATGTCTTCATGCAATCTACTTTTTCTTCTTCTTCTTCATCCTTTCAACCTAAGATTACGCTCTTCTTCTCATCTCTTTCTTCCAACACCTCTAACCCTAGTTTTCTAGATTATATAAGTTTAGAAAAACTTAGGGTACAATAGACATGTAATTACATCCTTTAAATCATATTTAAAAAGAAAGCTATATTAAATCTTGTGACTTATAAATAAAACACTCCCGCACAGGTAACCAATTCCAGTCACTGTGTAACCCAATCACTTTGTAATGCATGCTCCAGTGAAGATATTTAGCTCCACAACCTAACACATTGTTGGTCTCCTATTCCCTTTTGTTTGTTGTGTTACAAATTCCTGCAAAAATCAAAATAATACTTTTCCGGCCTCTTGGCCATATTAATGACATCAAGACAATAAGATACATATATACATATAAATTCACATAATCAAATATCATAACTAAATCATCACTAAAATCAAGTAATTCACTAGTAGTTCACAATTTCAAATATTTTGATTCTATCAATTCATCAATTAGCAATAAGATCACAAGGCTAACTAAATTGTCTAACAAAATCTGTAATCCAAAATCCAATGAGTTAGTACATATATAAAGTAGTAACTCTAGATCACTATCAAATACTGGTACATGTCAATCCATTCATGTAATCCATCATATAAGTCACATCTTGTCAAAATTATAAAAAATCCATACTGTCTAACAAATAGGCTAATCAAATATATTAATGTCCATCTATCAATGTCTAAAGATCAAATATGATAAATATGTCTATGGCTCTAATCCAAAGTATGTAGAAATCATAGTAAGATCAATGTTGAAGAGGAGTGGGCACTACAATCGAGATATCCACCTGTACCAGATTAAAAAAAGTTGTCCCACTTTTAATTATTTTCTCCAGCATAATGAATTTTTACACTTCACACAACCCATGCTTCTTTGACATTGAGTGGAGCATAGTCAAGTACATTTTATCCCCTATCTTGTTAGTGTGTTTATTCCATGTAACTATAGATGGTTGTTTAAGGGAGACAATTATGTGGGTAGTTGGTTGTACTTATGAATTTTACTTGCAAAATATTAAAAATACTAAAATATGAATAAACAAATCTTATACATGCATCACTCTCGCAAAAGTAAAAATATTGTTTAAAGTAAAATAGAGTAAATAAGACTTGCTTCATTTAATATATTAAAGGGTAAATGTATTCAATCCAAATACAAAAGCTAAACATACCCATCATATCTATGGCATGTAACTTTTAATAATTTTAAAATCCCTTTACACACTATAATAAATAGATTTACAATTTTTATAAAGTAATTTCTTATACAAAATTAAAGATAACTAGTCTCAAGCATTGGGGCAAACTCCAATACAATACAACTATAATATTTTATTTTTTAATTATATGTTTTTTTAAACATGTATATGCATGTTAAAGACTCGTCAATTTTCCCTCCACTTTCCATGCTATCTAATTTTATAATTGAATTACATATCAAAGACTTGTCTAATTTCTCTCCACTTTCCATGCCATCTACTCTTATAAATGAGATACCTGCAATTACTATGGACCATTATAGGGCTCAAGAAATTCAAACTGTGATGCATTTATCATATTCCAAAAACTCGAAGAATTAAAAGAACCAAGAAATTCAAAACTGAAATCAAATTTGGCCATTGGATTATTATTATTCTTGAAATCTAGATCCACACTGATCAATGTCAACCAACCAGAAAAAAACACAACGATCAAACATTAACAAATATTCTATCCATCTTATTTATTATGTTAATTTTTTGGCTGAGCTAATTTTTTATTTAGTTGTTCTCTATGTGACAAGTACCACTTTAGCTTCAAATTTTTACATTGATCCAAAGTTCAAGTCTTTTTAAATTCAAAACTATCACATTCAACTCAGTATACATATGCATACTATATTCAAGTGTATTTTCCATATAATTATTGCACAATTGTGTAAATTCATTATGATTTTTTAAATTTCTCTTGCTCTATAGTTCTTAAAATTGTTCCAATGTTCCATAAATTTATTTATTTTTTCTTCTTTACATTATAAACATTTATAATGTTGCTATGAAAATAAATATTTATCTTGCAAAAATTTGAGTCATTTTACAAAACCAAAAAGAAAATGACACATGATGAGGATCCTTAATACCCCATTCTCTATAATCCATGTCAAATAACAAAATTTATGAAACATTGTGGTAATTTTTCATTAAAAACAACAAGAAGCTATTTCATTTTGGAATGCTTACAAAACACCAAACTTTATGAGTTGATTGAGGAGAACCATCTTCATTTTCCATAAATTTGAAGCAACATGTTTGAATGTAAGGGTGCGAATTAGTGAATAAACACAAATACTATGAGTTATTTCAGTTTTTTCTATGCTATTACAAGTTTGTATTCAATATCTAAATGACACTTCTGATTCTTCATATAAATTCCATATCCACGATCAACACACTTAAATTTTTTTTATCACTTGTGTCTATGTTAGTTCGAACAACAGTCTTTTTCCTAAAGAAGGTGCCACTAATTTAATAAAATATAAATTAAATCTAATTGTAGAGCAAGTGATATGATAAAATACAGTAGATAGACAAATGTTAAGCACTCAATAAATAAAAAACTATAAGTAAATAGGAGAAATATATGACTTAGCTGAATCATGCGCAATCTAGAACTCATCTAGGTAGTGTAAAGTGTTGTACAAGGTTGAAAAAGTGTCACAACAACTATCTGTAAAATATGGAACTTGAGAATGATGGCAGACATGAGAGCCCGATGTTGGAAAGAGGTGCCTTGGCATTGGTGATTGTTCCTAGGTGTTGGTGACTACGTAGAAGCTTATAATCTTCTTACTTTTGTGTCGCTAGGGGTTCACTGCCACTTTCTGTTAGTCACCTGATATTCACTCGTTGATCACAGAGGGTACCTATAACATTAAAAAAAACCCTAGCTACTTACACAAGCTCACAAACACATCAAATTGGAATGAAAAATGCAATTTGTGAAGTTGGAAAAACCCCGACGGTCACTTGATGAGTGAACTTATGACCAAGTGTTGCACTATATTCTAGAATCCATGTAGTTCTTTATGCTTGTGTGTGAAATAGTGTGCTTAGGTTTCCCTCATGGAAATGATGCCAAGATAGTGGTATTGTAGTAAGAAAATATCTAAATGGGTGATATGGAATTAAGAACCTCCCCTTTCTGTACAATGTATGCATCCCAAAAATGCATTCCCCTTGATGATAGTGATAGTATGCAGATGTGATTTCCCCTTAGAATTTCCATATAGAATAATAGAGTGTATGTCGTGTATATATATATGGATATCTTATTTGAATTTCAACACTAGTAACACAAAAAGATGAATATGATCTTGGGATAAGGATAAGAAAACTAGAAAGACCGACCATAAATTTCAAAAATAAGTAACACCAGGAATAAAAAGGATAGGAGCACCTAGAATGGACATAGGCGCCTGGGTGCTAGTGTCTAGAATGGGTGCTAATGTCTTGAGATAAATGAAGAAAAATGTGAAAAGACTGACATATAGGGATCCCTGTGACCTAACCAAAATTGCGTATAGAAATGAAGTATGTGAGATAGAAAGATAATTTAAACAATCAAAACAAGCAAATGGACAAAGGATTGTGTCACCAGTGAATACTTTTCTTACTTAAGATCCATGCATATAATAACATACTTGACGACATAGTAAAATATTAGTATGTGCATGATTTTTTATTTGCTTTTACTCCACATTTATGTTATTTGAATGAAATTCAACCGGTGTAAAGGAAGTAAGGAACATACCTGTATAGAGTCCAGAGAAGCCATGTTGCAAAATGCTTGTAGAATGTAGAAATTTGTAGTGTGGTGAACTATGGATCAGTGCTTTGATCCATGTGGCATAAGTGGAGACAAAAAACTATCAGAAGGAGAAATTAGAGAAATAGTTGAAATGATTTAGATATTTTAGAGATTTTGAATTATTGCCAAAGGAGATAGAAGAGGTAAGGAGTGATCAATTCCTAGAAGATGTGAAAATACTGACAGATAGGGATCCCTGTGACCTGACCATAAGTGAGTACATAAATGACATATGTGAGAGAGAAAGACAATATAAAGAATCAAATAAAGTAGATGGACAAACGACTGTGTAACCAGTGAATAATTTTCTTACTTAAGATCCATACATATGTTATCGATTTAATATACCTTGAGAAGAAGACTTTGAATAAATCTTCACACGGAAGATCTCTACATCTTGAAAATTATCCAAGTCCTGAAGATCTGAAAATTCAGACTTCATACTTTACAAATTTTCCATTTTAGAGTTTAATTGGCTTGAATTTGAAATTGTGTTTTTCAAGTTCTAGAGTCTGAAACCCCCAAAGTCCAAAATTTCAGAATTTCGAGCTTTCAGGTTTCCTAACTGTAGGTCAAGATTTTTAGAAAATTCCCTTCAGACTTCTAAAGTCTGAAAGTCTAAAATTTCAAACTTTTGGGATTTCAGGTTTCGAAACTCTAGGTTGTGCTTTTTGGAAAATTTGTTTCAGACTTCTAAAGTCTGAAAGTCCAAAATGTTGGACTTTCAGGCTTTCGTGTTTTAGAACTATCCTGATAATTTTTGAGTTAATTACTTTTGGACTTCTAAAATTCAAAAGTCTGAAAGTATGAAATTTCAAATATTCGGGCTTTCAGGTTTCACAACTCCCCTGATCGTTTTGAGGTTTTTTCACTTTTGGACTTCCAAAGTCCGAAAGTCTGAAATTTTTGATTTTTGAGCTTTCAGGTTTCAGAACTCTCCTGACCATTTTGAGGTTTTTTCAACTCTTCCAGAATTTCACAATTTTCATCTCTTGATCTCTAAAGTATGAATCCTCGGAATTACGAAGTTTCAGTAATTTCAGACTTTTGGGTTTCAGACTTTCAGAGTCCTTCACAGATTTAATTTCCTACCTAATTTTGTACGATTTGAAATTTCACAATTAATATTGTGTTTTTTCTATTTAAATTGCATTTTTTCTATTTAAATTGCATTTTCACCTGACACTTTGCTCTAACAGCCCAATTTTTACTGTATCTTGTACTTTTTGACATCATTCTCAAGGTATTTTTATTTTGGTCATTTTCTTTTTAGTTTAACATCTTTTTTTTTTCTTCCTCATTTTTTTTCCTTTGTTCCTCCTCTGCATACCTTGGGAAATGAAAATATCATTGCCTGCCATGTTTCCATGATTTAATTTTCTACAGGAACTCAGATTTTGCAAAGATCCTCTCGAGTTCTTCCAATTCTCCCTCTCAACACCTCTTGTTTCTTCATAATTCAGAGATTGGCATTTTTATAGAAATCTCTTTTCAGGAATTAGGCTTTGGTCGTTCAACGCTTCTCATTTTTTAGGAATTGTGCCATTTAGACTTCGAAGTTCTCTTTTTCAGGATTTCAGAGGTCCCTACTTTAGAGTTCTCTTTTTCAGGAATTCAGACTTCTCTGTTTCAGAGGTTTTTACTTTAGGTTTTCAGAACCTGTCACTTTGGGCTTCTCCAATTCAGGTTTTTGGAGGTTTCCACTGTCATTTCAGACTTCTCCACTTCGGGTTTCTAATTTTTAGGTTTTCAGAGGTTGGATATTTTCAGGTTTTTCATACTTATCTTCTTCTTTGGCATTTTAGAACTTAAAATTTGATGTCTAATTATACATCTGAGGGAAAGGAAAAGATGAAATATTCATTCCTCGGGGTTGCTTCTCACTCTTTCTTATCTTTTGACCTAGGGAACATAGGAGACACCAATCTCGAAAAAATTAATTTTCCAGACTTCTAGGCAAGGGTGAAGGCCCTAAATAAGAAATCTTGGATGCATGCCATATATGATATTGGGCTTACTCTTGCTACTGGTTTTTCCTCACGTCCATGTATTTCCCAGAGTTTGTTTTATCTGCTGCAGTAACCCACTTCGATGAAGAATATATGACACTTAAAGATTTCGATGGCAATAGTTGTAATCCACATTGGATCCAAATTTATTTGAATATTTTCTCAAACTCCCTAATGTCAAAGATTATGCCACAATTTAACTATATTCAGCTGGTGGAACATTGGGATCAAAGAAGCGTATTTTTACACGAGGGTCATGTTGAAAACCTATTTGGCCAAGAGTGTTGCCAAATTACCAAAGACCATGTATCGGTCAAACTTCAATCAAGAGGTTAGTGACATTATTGTGCTACTAAGAAGAGTCTCAGGTCTTCCCTCCGTAAATTAATTTTAGGAGTGAATGTTCTTATATATCACTACCATCAAGAACAATAAGGAATTTATCATATGGGGGGATCATATCAGTAGCTCCATTTGCTATCAGTTTGAGTAGAGTACATTCTTCAAAGATTTTCTATATGACATCCTTCCTGGTTTATTCTGTAGATACTATGGGATAATTCTCTGAGGTTGAAATACTAAAGGTATTTGAATCACCTCTGAAATCTATGATTTATATCCTCATCTCACACTAGATGAGGGAAACAAGCACTTCCACAGGATCAATAATACCTTATTTGATATTACTCTCTACCGTTTCGATAAGGATTTGTATAATCAGAGGATTTCTAAAGAATCCTTTAAGGAATCGTGCATGAGTGGCGAGCTATTTACCTTCAGTGCCCCAAATTTACCTAAATTCAGATCCACTGGCTTCATAGGTGCTCCCAGAAAGCTTCCGAGATGTCCCACTGACAAGTGGGTATTGTTAGAATTGGTTTGGCAATTGCTAGATTACCATAAGATCCAGAATAAAAGGCACAAAGTGGGAATGTAATTCCATATTTCAATTGGCAGATACACTTGCCCAAATATTTACAAGGCTAAGAATGTAGATGCAAAAATGGCAGAGGTAACCTTGCAGACTTTCCATCCATGGACCAATTTTAACTATTGGGGTAAATTCAATGAAACAGGTCGGTCCAATTCCCATGTGCCACAGTTGGAAGACATCTGGATTCATTTTTGGGATGAATTCATCATCTGACAAAGAGACTATGAAAGGATAACTTTGGATGAGGTTCAGAAATTTGGAATAGCCGATGTCCCAAAAGACATGCAAGATGATGACGAGGTTTTGGATGTAGTATATAAAAATAATAATATTGCCAATCAACCATTGTCATGGATTGATTGGTATGTGGAAGAATGTTACAACAAAAAGGAGAGGGTGGGGCCCATTCTATAGAGAACTTACAGTTGGTTGGTTACCTTGGGAATCTCACCCAAGGGGTTAGAGCAACCTACAAATACAAAATCCCCATCAACCATGAGCCAATCAACACCCACAAAGGGAAAAATGTCGACCCAAAAGAATCATACAATTCCAAAAAATATTTCATTTGTTGTTGGGAGCTCATCTCTCTCTAAGGCTCTTGTTCCCAAAGTCATGCCTCCTACAACACCTATGATAGAAATAGTTGAAGTAAGTGATTCTCCAAGTGTCCCACAAGACCCATCATTTCCTTTTTCTCTTCCATTTTCACTTCTTACATTAGTTCCTTCTACTTCTACAATCATTTCTTCTTTCCCATCTCCTTCTATGGCCTAAGTATTCTCTTCCCTTCCAGTTCTCTTAGCAGGAGAAACTATTGGGTCACCCATTTCTACTTCACTTCTCCTAACACTTTCATTTCCTTCCATGTCATCTCCTAACATCATTATATCAACTCCTATGGCTGTCCTCACATCCACCCCATCCATTACTACCACTACCATTCAAATGCCAACTAATGTTTTTGGTACTTTTGTTGTGACTAATGTTTTAGGTACTAGATTTACTATCCCATCCTCATCAACATCAGCCATTCTAGAATGGTTGTTTTGGCAGACTCCAAAGCAAAAGAAGAAGATACCTCTAGGGGATTTAATAGATCTAAGCATATTGGAGTATACACCAAAGAGACAGGCCAAGAGGCCAAATATTGTTTCTAGCATGACAATAAATCCATCTGGGGAACGAGTTGTAGAGGTTTCTACTCCCATTGAGGGAAAAACTAAGGAAACAATTACAGCTACAGATTATCATATTTCTAGATTTTCACTGGGAAAAGCCACTCATGAAGGAGCTAAACAAGATGTACACACTGCTCTTAGAAATATGATAAGGATAAAGCTTCTAAGGATGAGCTTAAGGCCAAGGTTGAGTAGCTCACTACATTGCTACAAAAATTAACAAAGCCAACTCCGTCTATTGAAGTCTCAACTACTATAGCTATGATAGTTTCATCTACCATTGATGACATTTCTTATCACAAGATTGAGAAGATAGGCCAGAAAGGGAGATCGGTAGATGGATGGATGGAACGTATACTACAAGAATCTAACCCTTTAATTAAAGAGGCTCTAGAAATATATAATGATTTGCAGGTTGGAAAAACTACTATTTACAAAATGGATGAAGCTTTTTCAGAGGACAATAACAACCTGAATTTGAATTTGGCAACATGGAGTGAAATCAGGGAAGATGATTTAGATCTAATCCTTCAGGAGCATGTAATTGATGATGTTGTAAATTTGTTCCGAATATCAAAAGGCCATGGAATTTCGGTGTCATGTGCTGCAAGATTTAATTAAGAAGTTGGATGATAAAGGAGTGGAAATTACAAATGCTTTGAATGACATATCAGAGAAATTTGATATTGTTAATTGTAAATTCTTCAACGAAAACATTGATTCTCTTCCAGAGGAGTAGATCAAGAAGAATTTCAAGGATTTGGTGAAGTGTAATGATGAAGTTACCAAAACTTTCGGCAGTGAATATTTTGACATGTTGGTTTGATGCCAAAATTTCACAGGAATGTTGAAGAAAGTTATGAGTAAACTTAGAATATTTCCAGCTAAGATCATGAGGGGAATCGAGACAGTATATGTAGTAAATCACTACGCATGTGGGCTATGGGGATGAGAAAATTCAAGGAATCATTAAACTGATTCATTGAATATAAACATTGAATGGTTGCGTGGGAGTAAACACAAAAAAAACCTGTAGAAGAAGAAGGCATTGGAGAACCAGGCCAAAGCTGAGCAGCCATGAAAGGACAGATCCAAGCTCTGGATCAGTCAAAGTTGCAAGGTTGATTGAGTCAAACCCTTGCAACAAATTTGCTATTTTCATGGGAGCATGTTCCCTTAAATTAATGACATTTCTATTATTAGTAAAATGTTAGTTGAAGGCCCATTTGTAATGGCTCAACCTAAAGAACTTATAAATAGTTAGGTATATGGAGTCATTTTGGAGATCATATATTTGGGTGAAGTTTCTCTTCAAGCTTGGAAGAGTGCTTCAGAGATTTAAAAACCTTTTAATTATATTTAGAGCGATATCTTACCTTTAAGAACCTAATTTATTGTGTTATATGGTTAATTGGTATATGCTTTGTGAATATATGATTCCTTAGTATAGATGATTAGCTTGCCTTTATTTCAGATTATCTTGTTTCATGTTATGGAAAAGTGATATAACCATCTTTTATGTCAGTTGTGGAAAGGGTGTTTTCCTTCTATTATTAAAAGTTATATTATTGTTAGCCATAATCAGTGAAATGAATGTTTGACATGTGCATGTGTTTTATCCTCGTGGTTAGTTAACTATGTGTTCAATCAAATTTGGTCTCTCTATTATGTATGATTCAAGTTTTAACAAAGGAACATGTGCTTCTAGTTTGTGGTATTTTGTACCCTTTCTAAGTTACAATAGGTGAAGGTGATTAACTTTGCAGGCATCCTACTCACATTAACCCTTCTTGAGGTTAAAATATCCCTTTATTTGGTGCATCACCATCCCTAGTGTAGTTTCCCTTTTGTAAAACTCTTTCCCTAAAACCCATGACAATGTTAGCATAGGACTAGATAGCCATTTTATGAAACTAGGAGTAGTGCAACACTTAGTTTAGGAATAGAAAGTCGACCTTCTCTGGAGGTTCACCTCAAGCCCAAGTCCCACATAGCTTGAGAGGTGATCCCATGTGTCCCAATCACACCAAACATGAATTGCTTCACAGTCTTGCCATTCAGGGGCTGCAGTGATTTGGCGCAACAATTTTTGGCACTCCCGGTGGGACAGAGTTGGTACTTCTCTTCTCACTTGCACAAGTCAAAGTACCTGGTGACTCTATATCTCTAGATTTCAAATCTTAGTGTGTTAACCTATGCAAAGTATTTAGACAAGAGCCTCTCCAAAGCAAGGAAACTATCAGCATATCGAACTTTCTTTGTCTCCTCTAAAGATAAGGAAAAGAGGTGTTTCAACATCACCAGTTACATCTCTACCTCGTAGGGGTTATTTGACTCCTTTGTATGGAAGGTTTACTCCACCAAGGAGCAATCAACCTCTTACTGCTATGGCATGAGATCAATTTTTCCCCCGTTCAATGCAAGAAACCCTCTTCTATCGGCTCAACGTGATCCTATACCTATTGCGGCACTCAAAAGTTTACCATTTTATACAGGGGAAACTCACATCACTCCAGTTGAACACATTCTTGACGTAGCTAAATTTTTTTCCGTACATAACATCATGGAGGATAATGTTGCTGTCAGACTTCTGGCCACTTCTTTCAAAGGAAAATCACTTCAATGGTTCCGAGGGTTAAGTGTTGGAAGTATAACCACTTGGGATGAGTTAGGGGAAAATATATGTAATCAATTTGAAGACAAGAGTGATAACCTATCAATTTTGGAGAAACTCACTACCATGAAGAGATCTCCTTAAAAATACATGAGTGATTTCAACTTCTGATTCCATAGGACCTGGAATAGGATTCCGACACTCATAAATCCTTCTTCACATAATGCATTCTTATACTATTTGCGAGCCCTGAATAGTGATGTAGCAGTTATGATCCATTCCATGAGAGGGGCTACAGTACTTGATGCCTATGACATAGCCATAAGAGTAGAAAATTCCTTGATTTAGGCTAGAAAGATAGCTCCATAACCGCCAATGCCATTATTTCTAGACCTTACGAATAATCAATCTCTAATCAAACAGCTCAATCTACCCTTGCATCTTCAAATGATTTATTTGAAGTTAAGTCACTTCTGTAAACTTTTGGAAATGAGCTTGTTGTACTCAAAAGGAAATAGTTTCAATATAATCGTCCATACTAGCCACAAAATCTGTAGTATTAGGCTAGTGGTTCTCCCTTTCAAGGGAATAATTAGTCACAAAATCAAGCTACAAATCAAGCTGCGAATGTCAAGCCTTTGAACTTCTAGAACCCTTATGCTTCCTGTTCATTCAGAGGCATACTATCGGTCCAAAATAACCTCATTCAAGATTATGAATGGTGCTATCCTTTTTCTTAATCCCATAATAAAAATATTTTTCCCAATGGAGTTCTTGGCCAAGCCCTTATGGTTCAAAGTGCATCTCCCCCTTATAAGCTAACAGATAACACATCTACACAAGAAACAACAGATCAACCAAAGGCACCTGAGGAAATCACTTTGCTAAACTGGCAAGCAGAATATTTTTGTGGGTTGAATACAAATTACTCATCAGTGGCAGAAAACAATCGTTCTAAGAAGAGAGCAATGGAACCTCAAAATTCCAAAGCTGATGAAACGTCTATTTCACAAACTTAAGCACAAGTATCAACTGATAAAGGTATAGGAAATAAATCACCAGAAGTATCCACCGATCAGTCTACAAAGAAAGATGGAACTTCAAGTAGCACTGTGCCCAATAAGCATTTCCCAAAAGAAGAATCTAACGCCCAAAAAGGTATTATAAAAGTTGGGGAAATTCCATTTAGTATTATGGAGCAAATGAGAAGACAAATTTGAGCATCACGATGTGGGATGCACTCTCAATTCCTTCTCAGAGGAACTTATTACGGGAGGCTTTGAAAAGTTTTGGTACTACCAATATATCATCAGGTTAGGAAGCATCAATAACAACCAACTTGTGTCAACTAGAAATGAAAGTGATTTGTAAGGCCAAAAAACCACCACCATTTTATATCTCTCTGATCATTGACGATCATTTGTATGATCGATTCTGGAGCCAGTAGTTCCATGATGCCCAAGAAAATTTTAGATGTATTGGGAATCCCATATACTCTAATCTCAAAAGGAGTTGTATAGTTAGATGGTACTACGGTCCAAACGGTTGGAGTTATCAAAGGACTTCAACTTACCATCCATGCATGCCCAAGTTTCTCATTCACACAAGACATATCAGTCATTGATTTTCCTCCCCTCTTCACCATCTTCCTATCACGAGATTTCACTACCAAGATGGGTAGTTATCTATCAGCTGATTGGTCACATATTATTCTCAGGACTCGATACGGAACCAAAGTGACTATAAGGGAGGAACCAATTTGTCATAATCATGTAGAACCCTACACCGCTAGTCCTATACATGGGAATTACACCATCAGAGATTCAAAAGGAGGAAGATGTTGATCATGAACTAACTACTATTTTTGAAGAAGTCCCCAATAATGTGCTAGATGAAGTAAGTGGAGATCATTAGTACGATCCCTACGCTGATGCGTTGGCCGAAGAAGAAGTTGGTTTGCTACTTTTAGAAGAAACATGGTTGGGTACTATTAACCAAAATAAGCTCCCTCCTATTTTGGGTTAACTTACTCCCTTTTTGTGCCTCAGTAAAAATTTTACAAAGTTCACGCACTCAAGGATTTTTGGAAAATACTCCATCAGATAGAGAATTTATTCCCCTTTCCAGAAAGGTAAAGAGCTCTTTCTAACTACTTGTATATTTTGAGTTATGGCTCGACAGAGTTAGAAGGTAAAATTTTCCCAAGGTGGACTTGCAGGGCTTGGGAGAGATGTTTGCCAAGGAATCTCAGACTGGTGGGGAATTAGAGGAAAAAGTGAAAATTTTCCCTTTTGTCAAAAAGGTGAAAATTAAGTGCTGAGTTGGCACATCAAAAAGCTAATGTGGGCCGGTGGACCTTCAAAGGAAAATGAGATTTTTTGACTTTTTGTCAAAAAGTGTAAAATGAAAAAAAAGGAACCCCTACCTCTGCCGACCCCAGTGGATGCCACATCATCAGAGGATTTGCGGGAGAAAAGTTCAAAATTTGCCCGAGTTGTTTTTTTGTCGAAAACGTTAAGGAAAAACTCAGAAGGCCATATCTTTTGATCCAGAGCTCTATTTTTGACGTTCTTGGAACCAATGGAAAGATCTAAATATTCTCTTCATCATGGAGTATTTGATTTTGGATTTTGGTAAATATTTGGGGGAGAAATTTTCAAAACATGTTTTGGCATGGAAAAGACAAAAACGAATTCCAACCACAATATTTAATTAAGTATGGGTCATTTTCTTTGGTCTGCGAAGTAGATACATGGAATTATGAGATTTTGCATTGAGCCCATCAATAGAGGAAGAATTAAAACAAATTTTGAAAATTGGTTGGAGTAGATCCCATGTTTTTTCCTCTCTTCTCACATTTTTTTCTATAAAATGTAAACATAGGCACATAATTAGTTGTTGTTCATTTTTCTTCTCTGCCTCCCCCTTCTTTTCTTCCCCAGGGTTGAAAATGGAGTTTAAACCTCCTCCCCTACTCTGTAATGGCATTTTTTTCCTCTTGTCCATGAAATGGTGCAGTGTGTAAATATGGAGCAATAAAAATGTGTATTTGTGATGCATTTGTCCATCATTTGCTCATTTTATTGCATCTTCTTGCCTCTCTTCATTACAGGGTATCTGTGCATGTTTTGAATGTTCATTCTCTGATCTAGGAGCTGTGTTCATGGGGTTTTGGAAAATTTTATGTGTGAATCTGATCTATGGTCTGTGATGCTTCTATCCATCCTTTCCATTGCTCACCTCTCTTTGTTCCATGATAGTTTAGTAGATGATCAACACTTTCCTTCTCTGGTGTATTTCTGTTTTAGTGTAGGCTCTATTTTTTCTTGTTTTCTTTGTCTCCTTGTCTATTTGGAATTTAGATTAGGATTAGATTAGCTTTCCTGCACTGGAATAGCTTATGGCAGGTAGTTTAGGAAGAAGAACCTGCCTTCTCTAGAGAGCTTTCCCACTTTTGTAAGGTCCCACACCTTGGGGAAAGTTAAATGTTATGCAATCACACCAGATGATTTTTCCTTAGAAAATCAGATCCATAACTCATTTGGGGGTGCTGTGATTTCACACTAACATTTTTCGCATGTCCGGTGGGACATTGGGGTTAGATATTTCATCTTCTCTTAGTGTCTCAGTAAAAACAACAAAACTTACACCACCGTGCGCCACTAAAATTTTTGACACACCTGGTGGGACATGTCTGAAGCACCTTACCACTTCACTTCATCAGGTTTGATATGCTCTTTGTAACACCCACTATTTCTGACACACAAGACTACCTAGAAAAACATAGGATAATTTTTTTTGACTTGCTTGACACATAACACGACACAACATGCCATTACCAAGGTTACAACTAACTCTATGAACAACTTGATACAAGGATGACCACAAGGGTAGCAAGGAAACAATCAACACCCACCAAGGATAGTGCACTTTTCTCACTGATAAGACACCACAAAAGGACCAACCCATAATACCTAGTTACAGTTCAAGACACTCAAGGACAAGATCCTTTAAGGTTAAGTCTTCACTAAAATAGTCTTTCAAGACCTTACTTCGTGGTCTAGATGATTCGTGTTATGATTCATACAATTCTTCTTATAGGGTTAGGTTTCTTTTCTTTTATTCTATTAAGGTCTATCCTAGGATCATCTCTAATATGAAAATTACTTGTTTAATTTATTTACAAAACCAGGAGGTATTCAATTCCATCAGGCTCTCTATCTGAACCCACATTACTGAGACTTGTTTCATACTTCCTTTGCATAAGGAAGAAAGCATAAGTTCAAAAGAAGTAGAGTATTGTTTAGGTTCAGAACCATAATCTTCTTTGTTCAAGGATTAACATTTTAACATTACCAAGGAGGATCAACATGAGTCAAGGAAAGTGTTAACAAACACAACTCAAAAATAAATGAGTTTCAGGGTCTCATTGCTTATTAACATGCCTTTTATGAGGCTAAAAATTTATCAATATTAGTTAAAAGTTCCATTTATAATTTGCTTGATTAAGTTTGACAAAGGAAAACAATTCACATTTCGAACGGTAGAGAGAGATTTAAGGGTTCCTTAATAAATTTCCTCCTACTTATACAACCTTATTATCTTCCAGAAACTAATCATTAGTTTCACCATAATACCATATAAGAATTCACTAGAAAGGATAATGTTGATTTGTTTAGTTTTGGGGGGAGGGAACACAAGGTATATATATATATATATATATATATATTTATTATAAAGGATAGTTTCCTCTTTGGTCAATTAAGGCTCAATTGTTATCAAGAAGATAATAACTACATTATCTCTCTCTCTTTTATTTATAAATTTATAAGCATTACTAACCCACTTTAATATGCCTAGGTTTACACTTATGCCAAGACCTTGGAGCTATTACACAAAGTTTTAACTAGAAGATAAGTTTATCATTACCCTATTTGTGAAACTAAATATGGGTACACATTTTAACCAACACGAAGAACAATCCCACTTGTGGTGAAGGATCCTAAAGAACTTGACTTGCAAAAAAAGGGGTAACAATATTGGTCGAACCCAAGATGAGCTATCTTTCAAATTTGTTATAATACAAATAATTTCTCAAACAAAGTTGTGATCTAGTTATATAGCTTACAATATTATTTACATGCTCCGCTTTTAGACACAAGTGATAACATTACCCATTGTACAAACTGGGCCCATCGAAATTTCCAAACAAACAAAAACTTAGAGGCTCTTAGCAAAATAAAGTGCATATGAACAAACGAGCTTTTAAGAAACACCGAAGCAACTCCCCCTTTTCTACCCATGAAGGCCATCTACACAATTATATCCTGAGTTAGTTCACAAGAACTGAGCATGATAAGCACTACACATATGAATAGTATGCTACCATTAACAATATCATAAAATGAATCTTTTGTGGATTGAAAAAGAGCTAAGCTCTAAACCTCTACTACTTCTTTACTCATGCTAGAAGCTTTAGTATTTTCACATAAGAATAAATCCATAAAAAGAAAATTGGTTATGAACATTGTTCCTAAAACACCCAAAAGTCTATCCATCATTCTAGTAGGGGTCAATGACCCAATGAGATTGAAACAAAGTGGTGATTGTATTGGGATGTAAACCATGTAATCGTATGTATTACATGATTGAAACCCCAATACTCAAACATCAATCGAATTTTTCCTTAAATAAGCCATATGATCTAACATATTTAAAGTTACAACTTCCACATCATTTATCTAACCACTATTTACTACTTTCAAAAATAATTTCACAACATTACAATACTAAACTATTTGAAATTAACATATGAAGTAAGTACTAAATGGGAGAATTTCAATTAACATTTGATTATCTTACCATAGCATGCAGAATAGTTATCGTGTATGATAAAAGAAGTATCCAATATCTAGTTAGTCAAAAAGTCCAATTTAAATCAATTCTCAAATCTTACTAAGTCTATCTTTGATATCGTTCCACTAATTTCAAAACAACTCATCAATGATACTAATATCAGACAATGTGGCTCCATATGAACCAACCACAACCCAACTAAAGTTTGACTAACACCACAAAGTTTTCTACTACCTCATCACGTCATGGAAAAAAAAGGTGATAGGATTTCCAAAGGAATACAGAGCCCTTATCTCAGGAACACGGTTTAAAAATCAAGCTCATTAATGATCTATCAAGCACATTGGACATGAAATTTCAACTACTACCTTACCAAGGTTGTACCTTTTTTTGATGCTATGATGAGTCAACTCAATACAAAACTCTTAAATAAGTCTAACTCAACAGTAATAACAACATAACAAACATGATAATAACCAAAATATCGTAAACACAAGGGTTTTCTAAAGCCTTCTCAGATAGACCCGCCTAGTTTTCAAAAAGACAGATACCTTCGTTAAAGTTTCTCTTACTAACATTTAACGTTATAGGCAAATCAATTTAATTACCATTACCCAAATTTCAATAGATTCTAAGCAAACTATCCAAGGAGTCAGTATAAAGATGTTATACAAAAATAACTTAGTCATATCTCCTTCAACAGATAACCAACTATTCTAAGTTTCCTTAAATTTAGTCAAATACCCTCACTTTAGTCAAAATACCTTAACCAACCAATACACCATTCTTTTAACAAAAATAAAAAAATAAAAAAATGAAGCTCTTTCCCTTATGGAAATCCAGGTAAACAAACATGTTTACAGTACTCATAAGCTCGAACCCTAACAAGAATTAAGAAAAACAACATGCAAATAAATTGTAATATCCAGACAAGGGAAGAGGACAATAACAAAGTTTTTTTACTTTCCCCAAAAATCCATATGCATAAAAAATGAAACCACGAAAACCTAGTTCATCGGTCAGTTAGAAATATCCACATTACATAAATATTGCTTCGATCAAACACAACCTAGACTCATTCAACTTGACTAAGGGTAGGGAATTTCACTTGGATATACGTAACCACAAGTTTAGGGAAATTTCCACATATGGGTAACAATTCATTTTCAAGATAAAAAGAAACATATATAATGGATTAGAATAACAATGCAACAATATATAATTTTTTTTGCATAAGATAAAATCAATTCATAAAATCATCATTAGAGGTTAAACTACTAGAAAAGGGGGGGGGGAAGGGACCGAAGGAAGACATTCAGGGTTAAAAAAACTACAAAACAAACATTGTACTCCAAACAAATGCCATTTCAGTAAACAAACACTTCGTTTCATGATAAGGTAAAAAAATAGCATAAGAATCAGATGAGTAGAAGATATCATGCCTGTTTTTATTTTTATGCTTCCACAAGGTGCTTACATGCCTCACATACCTGCAACAGTAACACCAGGTGAAGTTCCACCGAGAGCAAGTTTTCTGGGCACCCACACATTTCTCATGACCATGTTCTTAGTATAGCCACGTCTTTTGCTACGTTGACAAGGAGTATGTTGCAAGGTAGATGGAAGACTTATTCTAAAGTAGTATTGGCTTGCAAAAATGGCACATCATCCACATAACCCAACATAAATCCCTCCACCACAATCATGCTACCAGGTAAGACTCATCCAACTACCAATATAAATTCAGAGCATGATATTAATAAAATAACAATTGTAAGCAAGTGGCAAGATCCCTGTTTTGGTGTCTCTTTCTCCCTTGCTTGTCAGGTGTCCAACTTCATTCACTTCTATGTTGAGCATAGGAAGGGAGTGTGCAACAAGAGAAGAAGGCTCTGAACCAATCCAACATAGCCAGAACTAGGAAGAGTAGGCCACAAGAACAACCTAGGAAATATCCCCATGTGTGCAGCCAGAAAGGAAGACAAAAAATAGAGTTTCTTTCCTTTATTCTTTTTTTTATCCCCAAATTCGTGAGTCAAAGTGTACAACAAAATAACAGTGTAAAAAGGCATGAGGTCACTCACATTTATGAAGTTTTAAGGTCTCAAAAACCACTCCTTATACCAATCTTCACAAATGGAGCTCACGCGGCCAGGGAAGACTAGGTAAAGGCAGACAACAAGGATTTAGGTAGATTTAGCAAATCAAATAATAAAAGAAGGAAAGTGCAGCCACCCATAAGGTAAAACCTACACACCTAGCATTAAGGAGGTTTAAATGAGGTGGCCATCAAATCCACCCACCTCTAGCCAACCAAGGAAATGAAATTAATCAATTAAGATTTCCATCCCCCTCCCCTCATGCCAAACATGGTAAAAATAAAATATCAAAAGAGAGGCAAGGTCAGTGGGAGGGCACATTAAATCAATGTTAAACTTTTTTTTGCAATTAAGACAATCCCAAGCATGAAGGGTTGATTGGTCAAGGTGGGAAGCGGTGGTTGAAGATGTAATAAAATAAATAAATGTGAATACCTCTCCCACACCATGGCGCCACCAACAAACAAGCCTTTCCTCAATAGCGCAAACAAGACTCGGGCACAAGAGCAATCGACATTAAAATAAAATAGTTTAAAGGTATTAAAACCAATGATCGTCAATTGACAATTTAAATTATAATATTATTATTAACATTATTTTAATGATTTTACTACTAAAAAAACTAGTAATCATGTTAATGATGACAACTAGGAAAGCACGAAGAAGCGAGAACAAGATTTTCCTTTAATAGGGTAATCATATAGGATGCTACAAGGTCCACAGATGGAGGTGTCGACTATGACTCGAGGAGGCAAGAAGGAGAGGGAGGGTGTAAAATCTTCACTGTGACAAAGACAGAGTCAACTAACCGTCAATGGGAGCGCAAACACAACCTTCCCATGCTTAGCAGCAGGGTCATTGGGTCAAGCACTGGGGTAACATCGAATGGGGAATTACATTCTCCTCCCCTTAAGAAAGCATTGGCCTCGATGCGATCTAAAATAGAGGGACAAAAAATGGTAAGCAACAAGTAACAGATGAGGGAAAAGGTACACCCTATGGTTAAGATTTCAGATGCTAAAACACAACCATGGGGTGGCCTTGGGAACATTTGGTAGGATTTTAACTTTCAAGGTTCTGTGAAGATTGGTAGTTCTCTCTTATTCATTATTTCATTAGTCTCTTTCCATTATCATTATTTATAGTTTTGGTTCTTTTAAAATTGCATTTTTGTAGAGTTTTAGTGTATTCGTTCTTGTGGGTGTCCAACATGAACTACTAATACAACACCCTACAGGGGTCATACAAGACACTACAGATTCAAAAATATACAAGTACATACTTCAAGACGGCACCACAACATAATAGATTAAAAAATTCATGGTAGGGAACATGTATGGACCACATAACATAGTACCTATCACACAACTATGACTGACAAATAACGCTCGAACAAAAGTTTACTACAATAACCTGAAATTTCCACAGTCTCATAAATGAAGTTTTTTTTTTTTCACATAACTCTTAAAATAGGTACATGTACATAGGGTCAACAAAGACATCAACGCCATATCACAACATCACACACAAAACCAACTAACATGAATAGCACATATATCATAACACCATAACCAAAACATCATACAAAATTGCATACTTCCTAAAGCATTAGTCACACACACCAATCTCTTATGCCTCCCTCAAAGAGGCTAATTGTCACCATGGCCCAAGACACATAGAGTTTGAATGCTCCAAACCTAAGTGACATAGTAACACATGGTTCAACAACCTGCTAGTTACCTGTAACTCCTTGGGGCATACCCCCATACAATGAAGCCGGTCCATAGGTCCAACCATTCAATGGTGCATCCCATGACCCTATTCCACACATCATGACAATAGAACTAGCATAACAATCCGATCCAAATGCCAAGTGGCAAAGTACAAGACTTGGGTAAGGCGATAAAATTTAAAAAAAGATCCATAACCAAGCAAACGAATGGCCAAATAGCCATAGTTAGTGAAAAAATCCTTGTGTTAGTACCATAAACCAATGGAATGCCCAAAAATGTAAAACATGGAAATTAAGAAAATTGTTGGTCCTTGCAGAAATAAATTAAAAAGTTCAATTTTTGAATAAAATACACATATAATAATGTCACATTACGATAACTGTGTGGCCTTATCTAGCCACCAGGGGGGGTACTCAATGAGTTGCTAGCACTCAGAACATCGAGCCTCATCTTGCAAAATAAAATAGCAATAGTACAATAGTCATCATCTCTATCATAATCATTCCGCCACCACTTCGACAAGGATAAACACAGTCATAGCTATGCGAAGGTTGAATCCATAAAACAACCACATAAGGAGAGAGGGAGGAGCACATGGCACTATATACTAAGTCTAAGGTTGGATCTAGTGATTGGTCAACCATACATCTTTCTTCACTCCAGACATACACTTTTACTGATTTCCTTTAGGGCCGGTTAGTGCAAGGTTCACAACATAATATGTAACTACATCACTAACACAATGGTGGTACACACAGAATTACCATAATGTCTTACGTATGGTACATATATAGGGTAGATCACAATTATACATTCACTGGGTGCAATACATCACTTTACCACATTATACACCCAAAGTGTAATCACAATACAATAGGGTTCATACACTCACCGTATGCCTCCAAATCACGACATGAATCATTACATATTACGCAAATCATACATACGACAAACATAGTAAATAACATCACAACGTAACATTAATTTGCTACATAATACGGTGATACACACATTTCTTCAAAACATGGTAAAAACATCAAGATACAACTCAATTAACTTTACATCAATCTTGTCATACAATACATTGACACACCTACATGTCACAATATGCCACAATGCCCCAACACTTTGTCATCCACAATAGTATTCTTTTAACACACCACAAGAAGTACTTCACTTGTGAACTCTTCATATAATTCCACAAGAAGGAAAGAAAATACTCCCATCCCCAACACATCAACATGATAATAAATACACACTAAGTGACATACACATCATGTGCATTCACAATACCACAATTACGACATGGATCAGATCACACTTAAACCACATTACTCTTCCAATATCAACCACCAACATGCAACACCATCATGTAATATAATCATAACTCCAAAATGGCCCAGAGGTTCGAGAGCATGAACCTTCACTACCAATTGTAACACCCACTATTTATGACACACGAGACTACCTAGAAAAACACAGGATACTTTTTTTTTTGACTTGCTTGACACATAACATGACACAACATGCTGTTACCAAGGTTACAACTAACTCTATGAACAACTTGATACAAGGATGACCATAAGGGCAGCAAGGAAACACTCAACACCCACCAAGGATAGTGCAATTTTCTCGCTGACAAGACACCACAAAAGGACCAACTCATAATACCTGGTTACAATTATAGACACTCAACGAAAAGATCTTTTAAGGTTAAGTATTCACTAAAATAGTCTTTCAAGACCTTACTTCATGGTCCAGATGATTCGTGTTATGATTCATACAATTATTCTTGTAAGGTTAGGTTTCTTTTATTTTATTCTATAAAGGTCTATCCTAGGATCATCTCTAATATGACAATTACTTGTTTAATTTGTTTACAAAACTAGGAGGTAATCGATTCCACCAAGCTCTCTATCTGAACCCACATTACTGAGACTTGTTTCATATTCCCTTTGCATAAGGAAGCAATGATAAGTTCAAAAGAAGTAGAGTATTGTTTAGGTTCAGAACCATAATCTTCTTTGTTCAAGGATTAACATTTTAACATTACCAAGGAGGATCACCATGAGTCAAGGAAAGTGTTAACGGAAACAACTCAAATACAAATGAGCTTCAGGGTCTCATTGCTTATTAACCCCCCTTTTATGAGGCTAACAATTTATCAAGATTAGTTAAAATTTCCATTTATACTTTGCTTGATTAAGTTTGACAAAGGAAAATAATTCACATTTCGAGCGGTAGAGAGAGATTGAAGGGTTCCTTAATAAATTTCCTCCTACTTATACAACTTTATTATCTTCCAGAAACTAATCATTGATTTCACCATAAGACCATATAAGAATTCACTATAAAGGATAATGTTGATTTGTTTAGTTTGGGGGGGGGGGGAACACAAGGTATATATATATATATATATATATATATATATATATATATATATATATATATATATATATATTTATTATAAAGGATAGTTTCCTCTTTGGTCAATTAAGGCTCAATTGTTATCAAGAAGATAATAACTACATTATCTCTCTCTCTTTTATTTATAAATTTATAAGCATTACTAACCCACTTTAATATGCCTAGGTTTACACTTATGCCAAGACCTAGGGGGAGCTATTACACAAAGTTTTAACTAGAAGATAAGTTTATCATTACCCTATTTGTGAAACTAAATATGGGTACACATTTTAACCAACACGAAGAACAATCCCACTTGTGGTGAAGGATCCTAAAGAACTTGACTTGCAAAAAAAGGGGTAACAATATTGGTCAAACCCAAGCTGAGCTATCTTTCAAATTTGTTATAATACAACTAATTTCTCAAACAAAGTTGTGATCTAGTTATATAGCTTACAATATTATTTACATGCTCCGCTTTTAGACACAAGTGATAACATTACCCATTGTACAAACTGGGCCCATCGAAATTTCCAAACAAACAAAAACTTAGAGGCTCTTAGCAAAATAAAGTGCATATGAACAAACGAGCTTTTAAGAAACACCGAAGCAACTCCCCCTTTTCTACCCATGAAGGCCATCTACACAATTATATCCTGAGTCAGTTCACGAGAACTGAGCATGATAAGGACTACACATATGAATAGTATGCTACCATTAACAATATCATAAAATGAATCTTTTGTGGATTGAAAAAGAGCTAAGCTCTAAACCTCTACTACTTCTTTACTCATGCTAGAAGCTTTAGTATTTTGACATAAGAATAAATCCATAAAAAGCAAAGTGGTTTTGAAAATTGTTCCTAAAACACCCAAAAGTCTAACCATCTTTCTAGTAGGGGTCAATGACGCAATGAGATTGAAACAAAGTGGTGAGTGTATTGGGATGTTAACCATGTAATTATATGTATTAAATTATTGAAAACCCAATACTCAAACATCAATCGACTTTTTCCTTAAATAATCCATATGATCTAATATATTTAAAATTAGAACTTCCACATCATATATCTAACCACTATTTACTACTTTCAAAAATAATTTCACAACATTACAATACTAAAAGGGAAAATTTCAATTAACATTTGATTATCTTACCATGGCATATAGAATAGTTATCATGTATGATAAAAGAAGTATCCAATATCCAGTTAGTCAAACAGTCAAATTTAAACCAATGCTGAAATCTTACTAAGTCTATCTTCAATATCATTCCACTAAGTTCAAAACAACTCATCAATGGTACTAATATTGGACAATGTGGCTCCATATGAACCAACCACAACCCAACTAAAGTTGGACTAACACCACAAAGTTTTCTACTACCTCATCATGTCACAGAAAAAAAGGTGATAGGATTTCCAAAGGAATACAGAGCCCTTATCTCAGGAACACAGTTTAAAAATCAAGCTCATTAATGATCTATCAAGCACATTGGACATGAAGCTTCAACTACTACCTTACCAAGGCTGTGCCTTTTTTTGATGCTATGATGAGTCAACTCAATACACAACTCTTAAAGACGTCTAACTCAACAGTAATAACAACAGAAAAAACATGATAATAACCAAAATCTCGCAAACACAAGGGTTTTCTAAAGCCTTCTCAAATAGATCCGCCTAGTTTTCCAAAAGATCGATACCTCCGTTAAAGTTTCTCTTACTAACATTTAATGTTACAGGCAAATCAATATAATTACCGTCACCCAAATATCAATAGATTCTAAGTAAACCATCCACGGACTCAATATAAAGATGTTATATGAAAAAAACTTAGTCATATATCCTTCAACAGATAACCAACTATTCTAAGTTTCCTTAAATTTAGTCAAATACCCTCACTTTAGTCAAAATACCTTAACCAACCGATACACCATTCTTTTAACAACAATAAAAAAATAAAAAATGAAGCTATTTCCCTTATGGAAATCCATGTAAATAAACATGGTCACAATACTCATAAGCTCGAACCCCAACAAGAATTAAGACAAACAACATGCAAATCAACTGTAACATCCAGACAAGGGAAGAGGACAATAACGAAGTTTTTTTACTATCCCCAAAAATCCATACACATAAAAAATGAAACCATGAAAACCTAGTTCACTGGTTAGTTAGACATATCCACATTACCCAAATATTGCTTCGATTAAACACAATCTGAACTCATTCAATTTGACTAAGGGTAGGGAATTTCACTTGGCTGTACGTAACCATAAGTTTGGGGCAATTTCCACATATGGGTAATAATTCATTTTCAAGATAAAAAGAAACATATATAATGGATTAGAATGCCAATGCAACAATATAAATTTTTTTTTGCATAAGATAAAATTGATTCATAAAATCATCATTAGAGGTTAAACTACTATAAAAGAGGGGGGGGGGGGGGGGGGGAAGGGACTGGAGGAAGGCATTTAGGGTAAAAAAAACAAAACTGCAAAACAAACATTTCACTCCAAGAAAATGCCATTTCATTAAAAAAAACACTTCGTTTCATGATAAAGTTAAAAAATAGCATAAGAATCAGATGAGTAGAAGATATCATGCTTGTTTTTATTTTTACGCTTACATAAGGTGCTTACATGCCTCATAGGCCTGCAACAATAACAACAGGAAAAGTTCCACCGACAGAAATTTTGCTGGACGCCCACACATTTCTCACGACCATGTTCTTGGCACAACCACGTCTTTTGCTGCACAGACACAGAGTTTATTGCAAGGTAGAGGGAAGAATTATTCCAAAGTAGCATTGGCTTGCAAAAATGGCGCATCATCCATAGAACCTAACATAAATCCCTCTACCACACTCATGCTTCTAGGTAAGGCACATCCAACTACCAATACAAATTCAGAGCATGATATTAATAAAGAAATAGTTGCAAGCAAGCGACCAGATCCCTGTTTTGGCATCTCTTTCTCCCTTACATGCTTGGCGTCCAAATTCATTCACTTCTATGTTGAGCACAGGAAGGGAGTGTGCAACAAGACCAAAAGGCTCTGAACCAGTCCAACACAACTAGAAATAGGAAGAGTAGGCCACAAGAACAACCTGGGAAATATCCCCATGTGTGCGGCTAGAAAGGAAGACAAAAAACTAGAGTTCACTGGTCAGTTAGACATATCCACATTACCCAAATATTGCTTCGATCAAACACAACTTGAACTCATTCAATTTGACTAAGGGTAGGGAATTTCACTTGGCTATACGTAACCATAAGTTTAGGGCAATTTCCACATATGGGTAACAATTCATTTTCAAGATAAAAAGAAACATATATAATGGATTAGAATAATAATGCAACAATATATAAAAAAAATTGCATAAGATATAATCAATTCATAAAATCATCATTAGAGGTTAAACTACTATTAAAGGGGGGGGGGGGGGAGGGGAAGGGACTGGAGGAAGGCATTCAGGGTAAAAAAAAAACAACTACAAAATAAATATTGCACTCCAAGCAAATGCCATTTCAGTAAAAAAAAACACTTCATTTCATGATAAGGTAAAAAAATAGCATAACAATCAGATGAGTAGAAGATATCATGCTTGTTTTTATTTTTATGCTTCCACAAGGTGCTTACATGCCTTACATGCCTGCAACAGTAATATCAGGTGAAGTTCCACCGAGAGCAAGTTTGCTGGGCACCCACACATTTCTCATGACCATGTTCTTGGCACAACCACGTCTTTTTCTATACAGACAAGGAGTATGTTGCAAGGTAGATGGAATAATTTTTCTAAAGTAGCAATGGCTTGTAAAAATGGCAAGCCAAATTCGTGAGTCAAAGTGTACAACAAAATAACAGTGCAGAAAGGCAGGAGGTCACTCACATTTATGAAGTTTTAAGGTCTCAACAACCACTCCTTATACTGATATTCACAAATGGAGCTCACACGGCTAGGGAAGACTAGGTAAAGGTAGACAATAAGGATTTAGATAGATTTAGAAAATCAAATAATAAAAGAAGGAAAGTGCGGCCACCCATAAGGTAAGACCTACACACCTAGCATTAAGGAGGTTTAATTGAGGTGGCCATCAAATCCACCCACCTCCAGCCAACCAAGGAAATGAAATTAATCAATTAAGATATCCATCCCCCTCCCCTCATGTCAAGCATGGTAAAAATAAAATATCAAAAGAGAGGCAAGGTCGGTGGGAGGGCACATTAAATCCACGTTAAATTTTAGTTTGCAATTAAAACAATCCCAAGCACAAAGGGTTAATCGGTCAAGGCGGAAAGTGGTGGTTGAAGACTTAATAAAATAAATAAACGTGAACACCTCTCCCACACCATGGCGCCACCAACAAACAAACCTTTCCTCAATAGCGCAAACGAGACTCGGGCATGAGAGCAATCAACATTAAAATAAAATAGTTTAAAGGTATTAAAACCAATGATCATTAATCGAAAATTTAAATTATAATATTATTATTAACATTATTTTAATGATTTTACTACTAAAAAATTATTAATCATGTTAATGACGACAACCAGGCAAACACGAAGAAGCGAGAATAAGATTTTCCTTTAATAGGGTAATCATACAATACACTACAATGTCCATAGTTGGAGGTGCCGACTACGACTCAAGGAGGCAAGAAGGAGAGGGAGGGTGTAAAATATTCATTGCGACAAAGATGGAGTCAACTAACTGTCAACGGGAGCACAAACACAACCTTCCCATGCTTAGCAATAGGGTCGTCGGGTCAAGCATTAGGGTAACATCGAATGAGGCATTACACTCTTGGTGAAGATTTCAGCCTTTGGAGGCACTTTCAAGCAGATCTGGCGACTCCATCTGGTCAACAACCCATCTTCTAATTTACAGACCTTCTTCCCATCCATTTACACCCATTATTTCTTCCATCTCCTTCATCTTCTTCAATCCCATGAAGTTGTGCAATCATGACTTATTCCCACCATGGGATTCTCATTTGCAGCAACAAAACTATTTCCTTCAATCCCCAAAGTTTCAAAATCCTCCTCCAAATCATTTTATAAGCCCCATTATCTCGAAAATGCATACAACCCCATTTTTTCTAACCAAAATGTTTATGAAGAATAAATTTATGCAGATGATGGTGGAAAATCCTTGGTTGAAGCTGATTTCGAGAGGTAGATGCAAAAGATTGAGATGGACATGATGCTGCTCAGAGTCAAGTGCTCCATAATGGCAGTTGAAGTTGGCTACAAGGCCCCTTGTCCATGGGTTGGCCATATACCCGGTTGGTTTAGTGCCTAACAAAAGTTACATCTCATCACTGAGATGTTGCCCTAGATTACAGAGCGGGAGGAAGGAATGGAGGCTCAAGATTCTAGTGTGCATTCCATCCCTTCTACGTCTATCCTCCCATTTTCTTCCAAGTTCCCTCTGCCTAGATATACCATAAATGAACAACCCCCTACCAACGTGCCCTCCCCAGCCAATGTCATCATGTTCGATGACTGTAGGATAGTTGAAGAATGGCGTGACTCATAGGAATCCAATTGGGAAGAGGAAATCATATGGGTGCATGTTCTAGATGAAAATAAGTTAACTCCAGAGGGCATGGTTCTGGAGGAGAACCATACAGTTTTAGAGGCAAAAAGTGTAGAGAAAGCCATATAAGAACCTTCAGTTCTTCCTCCCACTTCCTCCCCTTCAAACTCTAATGTTGAAGAAGATTTTGAGCATTCAAAATTCATGTTTGAAGATGAGGGGAACCATGGTTAATAAATTTAAGATTCATAGGACACCATGGAGGAGGTCGAACACATGTAGAAGGAGCCCGAGGAGGTAGATTATCTATTTGACTTGGAGGATTGTCTTGATGGAGAGGAGCCTGAGGAGATCACATCATTTTCTCCTCCATCATCTTACTTCTAAGAACATGAGTCTTATTCCATGGAGGAGATCATCCAAGGACAACAACCTACATCTCACAACGACCCTTATGATCCAAGGTTGGATGATCTTAATCTTCCATGTTCTTCTCTGGAGGAGGAAGGAAACAACGAAGACCCCATCTCTCCCACACCATCCACTCAAGAAGGTCCGCAGGAAGATTCCATTCTTCAAGTTAAAATTTAGAGTAATAGGCACATCCATTGGATCAGACCATGCCCATTCAGGTACTTGGCATCATTGGAGCCAAGGGAGAAGCCAAAACTAGTCATGCCCACTACAGGGCATGAGGATGAGCTACAAAGTACCAAGGATCAACTGCCATACCTATTCAATCTAAATGTAGAGCAACTAAAAGAGGTATTGGATTTGTCTTCAGTTGATACTTTGGACATTTAGGTTGAAGATTAGCTTGTATTTAGTTTTTCACTCATCCAACCAGCTATGTTCAGTGCCAAATCAGTTGCATGGCTGCCATTTTTGAGGAAGGGAAGCTATTTCTCCCTGCCAATTATAGGTTTTGTTTGAGTTACCTTTGCTCTTGGTTAGAGTAGTGTAGGTAGGTTTTTTTTTGAGTAGAAGAAGTGATTTTGCACACTCAACATGTTCCATTTGGAGCATGTATGATTTTCCATTTATATATAGTTTTTGGTGTTGTTGTATTGCTCTTGCATAGTCCATTTTAGTTGGCTTTTAGTGAAGATCAACTCCAATTTTCAGTGGGTTACCAAGTGATTCAGAGGTCATATTTTCAGAGTTAGATCAAATAATTGGTTATCAAGGTTGAATCCATGCCCAATGGATGCAACTAAGGCCACTGATTGTTCATCTAGCAGGTAGATGAACCCTATGAGTCACCAAAGTTGTTAAGAAAAATAAGCTCCCTCTTATTTTGGGTTTACTTACTCCCTTTTTGTGCCTCAGTGCAAATTTCACAAAATTTAGGCACTCAAGGATTTTTGGAAAATACTCCATCATATAGAGAATTTCTTCCCCTTTTCAGAAAGGTAAAGATTTCTTTCTAACTCCTTGTATTTTTTGAGTTATGGCTCGACAAAGTTAGAAGAGAAAATTTGCCCAAGGCAAACCTGCAGGGCTTGGGAGAGATGTTTTCCAAGGAATCTCAGACCGGCAGGGAATCGGAGGAAAAATTGGAAATTTTCCCTTTTTGTCAAAAAGGCAAAAATTAAGTACTGAGTTGGCACATCGAAAAGCTAATGCGGGCCGGCGAACCTTCAGAGGCAAATGAGATTTTTTTGAATTTTTGTCAAAAAGTGTAAAATGGAAAAAAAGGAACCCCCTACCTCTACCGACCCCAGTGGATGCCACGTCATTAGAGGATTTTTGGGAGAAAAGTTCAAAATTTGCTCGAGGTGTTTTTTTTACTGAAAATGTTAAGGAAAAACTCAAAAGGCCATATCTTTTGATCCAGAGCATCTATTTTTGACATTCTTGGTACCAATGGAAATATCTGAAGATTTCTCCCCTGTACAAAATCATTGGAGTCTTTTATTTTTGATTTTGTATAAATATTTGGAGGAGAAATTTGTAAAACACCTTTTGGCGTGGACAAGACAAAGGCTTCAAACCAGTTGGCTAACCACCAAGATTTAAGTGAAGTATGCCAAGTGTCATTTTTACGTTGATTCAAGGTTTGTGAAGTAGATACATGGAATCTAAATGATCTTTTGCCATCAAGTGCCGTATGTCAACTAGAGGAAGAATTAAAACACATTTTGAAAAGTGGTGGGAACAAACTCCCATGTTTTTTCCTCTCTTCTCACATTGTTATCTATAAAATGGATAAATAGAGGCACATAATTAGTGGTTCGTTCATTTTTCTTCTCTAGGAAAAATTCCCTTCTTTTAGGCCCCAGTCAATGCCAAGCGGGGAATCAGAGGAAAGGGAACCTCCTAAATTACGGACCCGTAATGACCAATTTTTTACCTTTAATCTGGCTGAAATGTGTGCACTAACCAATTCTGGAGCCCATTTTTCAAACATGTTTTTGTGATGCATTTGTCCAGACCTTGTACTCACTTTGTATTGGAATCTCTATTCGCCTCAAGGCTTCAAAATATCACGGTATCTGTGCATGTTTTGAATGTTCATCAGCCTCACCTACGCCATGGAGGTCTAAGACTTCAATGTGAGGAGGTTTAGGTAAATGAAATGGAGGAAACTTCTTTGGGCCTTCAATGTAGGATCCATCTAATCTCAACAACCATATCTGTGATTCAATTTGTTGTCCATCCATTTCCTCTTACTTTCAAGGCACTCAAATCATTGAATCCATGGTAGTTTAATAGATGATAAAAAAATTTGGGGCTTCTCTGGTGTATCAAAAACATTAATAGTATTGATAGAGCTTCTACCCACTTTTCTTGTTTTATTTCTCTCCTTCTTCTCCTAGGGTCGAATGTGGAGATTAGGATAAGCCTCCTAGCTTGGCTTTGTACTGACATAGCTTATGGCAGGTTGCCCATTAATGGAAGTACTGTGAACCAACCTTCTCTGGAGCAGCTAAAATCCCAGTTTTGTGAAGTGTTTTTTCCAAACCTTGGCTCATTTTGTTAAATGTTATCGCCTCTCACCATCACAAGGTGATACTATGTCATAGAAAAGATAGATCCATAACTACAGGTTTGGGGAGCTATGCTATTAAGGGGTTTGCTAATAGTGTTCTATGTGCAAATTTATCCTTGGTCTGTGATAGGTCTGAATCCATCCTCTACCATTACACTTCATCAGGTTTGATGTGCACTTTTAAGCACAGTCTGGCGACTGTGATCTAGTCAACAACCCATTTCTCTGAGTTGCTATCACCTTTGTAGTGTCCCATCTATTTCCACCCATTATTTTCATGCTCTCTCTCTCTCTCTCATCTCTCTCTCCTTGGTCCCATGGAATTGTTAGATTAGAAATAGATGACTTGCATTTCCCACCATAGAAGTAGTTCTCATTGCTAGGATTAGCAACATGAACCATTTCCATCCATCCCCATGGAGTTTCAAAATCCTCCTCCAAATCAATTTTATAAGTCCCACAGCTATCCCGGAAATGCATACAACCTATTTTGCAAATCTACACCAAAATGATTCAACCTTAGAAGAAGTAGGTTTATAGCAGATGATTTGGGAGTGCTGAAAATCCTTTCACAAAGCCAATTTTGAGCATGCCCAGATGCCACAGGATCTGAAGCACCTGGACCACTGATGCAGCTTCATCAGGTTTAATGTGCTCCATAATGGTGAGCTACAGTTGGCCTTTGGAGGCCCCTTGTCCATGGGTCATCCCTAGCGACTCCAGGCTGGTCAGTGCCCAACATAAGCTACATCTCATCACTGAAATGTTGCTCTAGACCCTTACCATCCAGTGGGTCCAAGGAATTGAGGCTCAAAATTCTAGCGTGCCTTGCATCTCGTTCTTTTTCGTCCCATCCTCCCATGAGGTTGTCTAATCCAAGACTTCATTCCCTTCATGGACCTCACACTTGTACCATAAATGAATAGCCCCCTACCAACGTGCTTCCTCAACTCCAGCCAAAGTCATCATGTATAGATCAGACTGTATGACCAGTATGAATAATGGCGTGACTGATCAGTGTCAAAACTAGTTCAACTTTGGAATTTTATCAAAAATCACAGGGGATGCATATCGCTGTTGTTTACTTATGCTATTAGAAAATAACATATTCTAGCTAGTGAAGATTCAATTACTATTGTGGCTTAGACATGGTTCAGTTAAGGGGCATAGTATGAATGAAGGCATAATGAGATAAGTTCATAACACCAACAATTTTATCATGAAAAGGCCCTTTTCCAATGGGGGACATTACAGCTCTCAGTTGGGAAGGGCTAGACTGCTCTTTCTTCCCACTTCTATTGGCCAATTTGCATCAATAGTTACTGAGGAGATTTAGGCCTATGAACTAAGTGTCAGAGAAGCCTTGATCAATATCTCAATCACTTCACTTTCAGTTACTTGCTAATTCTCTGTCTCAACACTCCTTTCTAGCAACACCATCTCAATTTCCAGCACTAAGATTTCCATGCTTCCCATTGTATGCTGCCCCATGCTTCGATGATATTCTACACTTCTACAATCCCCTAGTATTCCATAGCCTTTCTAAGTTCTCCTACCCTATGCACTTCCAGAACAGGGATCCCCTCATGAAGGAGACAGAGAAATTCCACATCCTTTCCCACCATTCAGAAAATTGTTCATTTTTGATTTTAGTTTTCTATCCATAATGGCTAGGACCACCTCCCTGCGTAGACTGATTGTCCTATGACCACCACCCTGGCTAGGTGGCGGTCCCGTTTCTTAAAAGATAGAACCTCCATTTCATTGTTTTCCTTCTGATAAGAAATAACTGACATATCTGATGAGTTGGGCTGTTAAATTAGAGTTTATTTCAGATCCCCTTGATGGATCAAGTGACTCAGATGACTTCGAGGTTAGGAGGAGGAAGTCATACGGGTGCCTGATTTTAGATGAAAATTAGTTAGCTCCAGTAGGGCATGGTTCTGGAGGAGAACCATATGGTTTTAGAGTCAACAAGGGTAGGAGTAAGAAAAATATAAGAACCTTCAGTTCTTCCTCCCACTTCATTCCGTTCAAACTCTAATGTCAAAGAATATTTTGAGCTTTCAAACTTCATGTTTGAGAGGTGAGGGGAACCATGGCGAAAAAATTATAGATCAAGAAGGACACCATGGAGGAGGTCGAACACACGCAACAGGAGCAACGAGGAGGTAGATTATGCCTGTCTAGACTTGGAAGATTTCTTTAATGAAGAGGATCCTGAGGAGATAACATCATTTTTTCCTCCATATTCAACCTTCCAAGCACACAAAACTACTACCATGAAGGAGAACATCCAAGGAAAACAACCTGCATCTCACAACGACCCTCTGGAACCAAGGTTGGAAGATCTTGATCTTCCATGTTCTTCAAAGGAGGAGAAAGAGAAAAATCAGGAGGATGTCATCATCTCCCTCACACCATCCACTCAAGAAGGTCTACAGGAAGACTCCATTCTTGGAGTTGAAATTCAGAGTAACAGGCACATCCATCAGATCAGACTGTGCTCAATCAGGTACTTGGCTTCATTAGAGCCAAGGGAGAAGCCAAAAATAGTCATGCCCACTCCAGGGCATGAGGATGAGCTAAAAAGTACCAAGGATCAGCTGCCATACCTCTTCAATCCAAATGCAGAGCAACTAAAAGAGGTATTGAATTTTTCTTCAGTTGATACTTTGGTCATTTGGGTGGAAGATCAGCTTGTAGTTAGTTTTTCACTCATCCAACCAGCCATGTTCAGTGCCAAATCAATTGCATGGCTGCCATTTTTGAGGAAGGGAAACTATTTATCCCTGCTAGTTGTAGGTTTTGTTTGAGTTCCCTTTGCTCTTGGTTAGAGTAGAGTAGGAGTAGACTTTGTTTCCAGAAGAAGAAGTGCTTATGCACACTCTGCATGTCTCATTTGAGGCATGTATGATTTGGTCTCTGTATATAAGTTGTTTTCGTATTGCTTCAAAGGTTCATAAAGCTAGGCTCTTCAGTATTCGTAGCAAGGAAACTCATAGTTACCTGTAATAGTTTCCATATTCAAAGAAAACAAATGCAAAGCAAATAAATTCATTTCAAAATAGTCCATTTTAGGGACATATGAAAGCCCTAGAGTTAAAACAATTTTCTACTCTCATAAATTCCAATATTTCCTTATGAAAATTGAGAGTGCAGACTCAGGGTCAGACAAAACATAGAAAAGGCATACACTCAGGCTCACAGTGGCTCATGGATCAAATCTTTAAAAGTTAAGATAAGTTTCATGTTTATCAGGCATAATCCATGCCCAATGGATGCTTCAAGGCCACTGGTCTCTTCATCTAGTAGGAAGATGTCCTTGTGAGTCACCAAATTGTTATCCATATTTTTCCCATGTGCCAAATATTGGATCGACCACGATCCTGAATAAGAGGAAATAGAGTCAAAAGGTGGACAAAAAAGGCTTCAAAATTGGCTAAGTATAAAGGTATAAGCAGAGAATGCCAAGTGTTAGTATGGTGCTGATTCAAGGGGTGAATAGAGAAAAGGTTTCTAAATGAGTGCAAGACTGCCACGTGTCCTAGGGGAAAGTAGACCGTCGGGGAAAAAGTTGGTTCTTTGCCCCTTGTTATCTCAAAAGGGATCAAAGTTGCAAAATGGCCTGCAACTCCGCCCAAGGAAAAAGTCAGCATTTGGGCCCAAGTCAAAGCCAAGCAGGGAATTAGAGGAAAGGGAAAAATATAAATTACAGATGAGCAAGACCGATTTTTTGTTCTAATCCGGCTGCACGTGTCCCAAACCAAAAGGAGGCCCATTTTTCAAACTGTTTTCCCCGTCCATTCGTACGGACCTGATACAAACTTTGAAAGGGCATATATTTTGACTAAGGGCTTGAAATATCATGAATATAACACCATTAGAAAGATCTCAGCCTCACCTAAACCGTGGAGGTCTGAGACTTTAATTTGAGGAGGTTAGGTAAAGGAAAATGGAGGAAACATCTTCAGGCCTTCAATGCAGGATCCATCTATCTCAACAAATAGATCGGATTCGATCTGTTTCCACCATTTCCTCTTCTTTCAAGGCACGAATCAAGGAATCATGCAATAAAGATGGATTTGGGGCATATTTTATCAGAAGCATTAACAGCAGTGGTTGAGCTTCAACCCACTTTTCCCACCCCCCTCTCTCTTTCTTCTCTAGGGTCGAATGTGGAGTTTAAGCCTCCTCCCTTGGCTTTGTAATGACATTTTATTACCTCTTTCCCATCAATGGTGTACTGTGTGAACTCCTGGAGCAATAAAATATGTTTCGTGATGCGTTTTGTCCATCCTTTGCTCATTTTGTTGTCTCTTCTCGCCTCTCACCATTACAGGGTATACTATGCATATCTCTGATGTCCATTACAGGTTTTGGGAGCTATGTTTAAGGGGTTTGAAATGGTGTTCTATGTGAAATTTATCCTTGGTATATGATACATCTATCCATCCTCTCCATTACTCACCTCTCTCCATTTCAGGTAGTTGGGTTTGTGATCAACATTTCCCTTTTCTTGGTGCTATCACCTATGTAGTGTAGGATTTCTTTATTTTCATGCTCTCTCTCCTTGGTCCCTTGGAATTGTTAGATTAGGAGTAGATAGTAACATTTCCTTCCTTAGAATTAGTTTAGTGCTAGGATTAGGAAGAGGAACCAACCTTCTCTGGAGGATCATTCTAATTTGCAAGTCCCACAACTTGGGGAATGATTCAATGTTATGTAAATCACACCAAATGAGTCTGCCTTAGAAAAGTAGATTTTTAGAGCTCATTTGGGGGTGCTGTGATTTCACACTAATAGTACCAATGGAAATATATGAAGATTCTCTTCATCATGGAGTCTTCGATTTTGGATTTTTGTAAAGATTTGGGGGAGAAATTTACAAAACACGTTTTGGAGTGGAAAAGACAAAAACTAGTTCCAACCACCAGATTTAATGAAGTATGGGTCATTTTCTTTGGTTTGCGAAGTAGATACGTGGAATTATGAGATTTTTCATCAAGCCCATCAATAAAGGAAGAATTAAAACACATTTTGAAAAGTGTTTGGAGTAGATCCCGTGTTTTTTCCTGTCTTCTCTCGTTTTTTCTATAAAATGTAAACAGAGGCACATAATTAGTGGTTGTTCATTTTTATTCTTTGCCTCCCCCTTATTTTCTTCCCCAAGGGTTGAAAATGGAGTTTGAACCTCCTCCCCTGCTCTGTAATGGCCTTTTTTACCTCTTTCCTGTGAAATGGTGCACTGTGTAAATCTAGAGAAATAAAAACATGTTTTTGTGATGTATTTGTCCATCCTTTGCTTGTTTTATTGGATCTTCATTGCAGGGTATATGTGCATGTTTTGAATGTTCATTTGTAGATCTAGGAGTTGTGTTCATGGGGTTTTGGAACATTTTCTGTGTGAATCTGATCTATGGTCTGTGATGCTACTGTCCATCCTTTCCATTGCTCACCTCTCTTTGTTCCATGGCAGTTTAGTAGATGATCAACACTTTCCTTCTCTGGTGTATCACCGTTTTAGTGTAGGCTCTATTTTTTCTTTTTTTCTTTTAGGATTAGATTAGCTTTTCTGCACTGGAATAGCTTGTGGCAGGTATTTTAGGAAGAGGAACCAACCTTCTCTGGAGAGCTTTCCCACTTTTGCAAGGTCCCACACATTGGGGAAAGTTAAATGTTATGCAATCACACCAGATGATTCTACCTTAGAAAATCAGATCCATAACTCATTTGGGGGTGCTGTGATTTCACACTAACAGGTACCTATTGTATTCATGAAGAAGATACAATCATACCACAACTTGTCAAAATACCAAGTGGTTTGGAAGGACTATGGAAGTTATTCTTTGATGGATCAAGAAGTAAGAATGGATCTGGTGCTAGTGTTATGTTAATTTCTCCAGAGGGAGATAAATACACCTCATCTTTTCGGTTTTAGTTTAGTTGTACTAATAATGTTTCTGAATATGAGGCGCTCATATAAGGAATTCAACTAGCTCAAAAGAGGGGCATCAAATGCTTGACGGTCTTTGGTGATAGTGAATTGGTTATGCATCAAGTAATAGTCTGCAGTGCATCAAAAAATGATCTATTGAGATCGTATAAGAATTAGGTTTAGGACTTGATAGAAGATTTCAAAGATTTTGGAATTCATGCAATTCCTAGAAAGTAAAATCAGGATGCCGATAGGTTGGCTACCACTGGCTCACAGTATGATATACCTGTAGACATTATGAAGGAAGGGTAGCATATGATCAAAATGGTGGTTTGTCCCATGGTCCTGGATAACGTAAATAGCTGGCAGGTGTTTGATAATGACCAACAAATTGTCCTCTTCCTACAACAAGAAACAAAGCTCACTGCCAAACACCAGGATAAACTTCAAAACTTTGTAGGTGATCAAATTATACAATTGAAAGGAAACAAGATGCCAAAAGGCCTAGTTACCTTGAATCCATATTCAATTTAGATGACTAAGCCAAATGACAGAGCATGAATATGGTGGTCAAGGAAGACGATTTTGAAGAAGTTGAGGTCCCAAGCGAATTTTTTTAAAAAATTGGTAAGGTATGAATTTCTCAAGAGAAGAAAGATTTCATTGAGTTATGTCAAGAATATCATGATATTTTTGTGTGGAGCTACAAAGATCTATGTGGTTTCGATCCTGGCCTAGCTCAACACACCATTGAGTTGGATCTAAATTCTAAGTCAGTTCATCAAAAAAAGAGGCCAATTAATCCTAAAATTGAGCCACTAATGAGGAGGGAGATAACCAAGCTTATTGAGTCCTGCATAAGTTTTCCCATCAAGCATTCCTCGTGGGTAGCCAATATGGTGCCAGTGAGGAAAAATAACCGAGAGATTCGACTATGCGTGGAATTCATGGATTTGAACCATGCCTCGTTAAAAGATCACTACCCTCTTCAATCAATGGAGAAAATCCTCCAAACAGTGGTGGGGGCCCAAAGGTTTTCTTTTTTTGATGGATATTCAGGATACAATCAAATTCTGGTCCAAGAATCTGATCAATTTAAAACAACTTTTACTAGTAAGTGGGGCACATATGCGTACAATAAAATGCCATTTGGGTTGTCTAATGCAGGAGCTACATTCCAAAGAACCATGGACATATAATTCAAAGGAATAATCAATGATATCATCTTGGTTTACCTCGATGATATAAATGTATAATCCAAGAATGCCAAAGATCATATCTCGCATCTAAGAGAAGTTTTCCGAAGATGCTGAGAGTTTAAGGTCTCACTGAATCCTAAGAAGTGCATTTTTACAGTCCAAGAAGAAAAATTATTGGGACATGTCATTTCATCAGAAGGAATATCCATTGACCCTTCCAAGATTCATTCAATTATGTCCTTATCTCTCCCAAGCCATAAGAAAGGTCTCAAGAGTTTCCTGAGAACCATAAATTTCGTGCGGAGATTCATTCCTCAATTCACAACATTGGCTAAATCACTCACAACTATGCTGAAAAAGAACATTCCATTCTCTTGGACAAAGGAAGGTAGGGAAATATTTATGGCTATCAAAATGGCCATTTCCCAAGCTCCCACATTGGTAAATCCCAGGTTTGACACATATTTCATTCTCTATGCTTTCATAGGACATGAAAGTATTTTAGGGATTCTCACCCAAAAAAATGACAATATGATGGAACAACCAATTACCTTCTTCAATCAATCCCTCAAGGAATATGAGCTCAAATATTCCTTCATTGAGAAATAGGTCTTTATAGTCATTCGAGCCTTGAAAACATTTAGGCACATGTTGTCCAATAAAAAAATTCACCTGATGGTTTCTCATCCTGGTGTCAAGGAGTTTTTGATGAACAAAGAGATGAATGAGAAATACGCTGGATGGATCACGAAAGTAATGGAGTATGATGTAAAAATTAAAGTCACTAAACTTGTTAGAGGAAAAGGATTATGTCAGTAGCTGGCTACAGACTTAGAAAACAAAGATGTGGAAGATGCTATGCTCTTGAATGCTGACGAGGGTGATGAGCAAGCTGATTGGTTAACAAAACTACAAAATTTCCTCCTCTCTGGGGCATATCCTTCAAATATGGAAAAATTCCAAGGACACATTTTAAATCTCTAGACTATTCCATACCTGGTCAATAATGTTCTTTTTTGAAAGGACTTGAACATTGTTCTTCTACACTGCATCAAATTGGAGAAAGTGAATAAGATATTTGAATAATTCCACAACGACCTATCTGGGGGGCATTACTCTACTCGTACAACATCCAAAAAAATTATGTGAAATGGTTATTATTGGCTAGATTTATTCAAAGATTCTCATCTCTGGGTAAGGAAATGTAAGGAATGCACCCTTTTTGCAGGTAAACAGAAGTTGACAACCCTTCCCCCTACATCCTATTCAAGTGGATCAACCTTTCATCCAATGTGGGATAGATTTCATTGGGGTGATCAACCCTTCCCCCTGCATCCTAGGCAGTAGCGTTGAAAGAAAGTAAGGAAAAGGTAGTCCTTGATTTTCTTGAAAACATAATGACAAGATTTTGTATTCCATTAACTGTTATCTCTGACAACACAATGGATTTTATTGGTTTGAAGTTGAGTGAATGGGTGGTTAAGAATGGGGTCTACCTCAAGACTTCATCTGATTACTATCCACAGGGGAACGGGTTGGCTGAATCAAGCAAAAGGAATATCATAAGAATCATCAAACACATGATGGAGGCTAATGAAAAGATTTGCATACACAACTCAAGACTAATTTATGAGCAGATTGAATCACACCTAAAAGAGCAATTGGAATTTCACCTTTTATGCTTGTATATGGGAGGGAGTAAAATCTCCCACTCTCCTTAGAATTACCTTCTTTAGAGTTGTCTCATCAACTTGAAGTTATGGAAAATGACTCCTTAACAACAAGCTTTGCTGAACTCATGTAGCTGGAAGAAGTTCAAGACATGGCTATGAAAGCTTTAAGCCAACATTAGGCTCAAGTTAAGAAATCCTTTGACAAGAAAGATTCTGATAGGCATTTTAAAGAAGGAGATTTGGTTATCAAGTGGGATGAAGACAAATCCAAACCAGACATGCATGCCAAGTTTGATGCTCTCTGGAGTGGACCATATATTATCTCAAGTTGCAAAGAGGTGAATTATTTTTGTCTAACTAGACTCAATGGAGAGGAATTTCCCATTCACGTGAATGGGATACATCTCAAAGCTTGCTTGTGAGATGGTTTCACCCATGTACAATTTATTTGTCTTTTCCTCCAAGTGCTTTGCACATTGTTTTGTTTTCATTTTTTTAATTTTCTTTTGGTTCCTCCTGAACATAGTTCCCTTCCAAGACTCTTTTTTCCCAATGATTTGTATAAGGCTGCTGATCTAAAAGCTTATCCAGAAAGCATTCCATGGAGGTTGCAAAAAATGTTACCAATTTAATATACCTTAAGAAGCAGACTTTGAAATCAATCAGACAATTTTTAAAGAAATCTTCACATGGAAGATCTCTGCATCTTGAAAATTCTCCAAGTCCCAAAGATCCAAAAATTCAAAATTTAGACTTCAAGGATTTTACCTTTCGGAGTTTAATTGGCTTGAATTTGAAATTGTGTTTTTCAAGTTCCGAAGTCTGAAACCCCAAAAGTCTAAAATTTTGGACTTTTGGGCTTTCGGGTTCTGGAACTCTAGGTCATGATTTTTAGAAAATTCCCTTTGGACTTCTCTAGTCTGAAAGTTCAAAATTTTAGACTTTCAAGCTTTCGGGTTTAAGAACTCTAGGTCATGATTTTTAGAAAATTCCCTTCAGACTTTTGAAGTCCAAAAGTTTGAAATTTCAGACTTTTGGGCTTTCAGGTTTCAAAACTCTAGGTCACGTGTTTTGGAAAATTTCTTTTAGACTTTCAGGCTTTCAAGTTTTGGAACTCTCCCAATCATTTTTGAGTAAATTACTTTCGGACTTCCAAATTCTGAAAGTCTGAAACTTTGGAATTTCAGGCTTTCAGGTTTTGGAACTCTCCTGACCGTTTTGAAGTTTTTCACTTTTGGAATTCTGAAGTCCGAAAGTCTGAAATTTTGGACTTTTGGGTTTCAGAATTCTCCCATCACCATTTCACAATTTTCATCTCTTGATCTTCGAAGTCTGAATCCCCAAAATTCTAAAGTTTCAAAATTTCAAAATTTCAGGTTTCAGACTTTCAGAGTCCTTTACACATTTAATTTCCTACCTACTTTCATACAAATTGGAATTTCACCATTAATATCAAGTTTTTCCTATTTAAATCATATTTTCACCTGACACTTTGCTCTGACAACCTGATATTTAATGTATCTTGTAATTTTTGACCTCATTCTCAAGGTATTTTTATTTTTCTCATTTTCTTTTTGGTTTAAGATCTTTTATTTTGTTTCCTCCTTGTTTGTTTTCTTTGTTCCTCCTCTGCATACCTTGGGAAATGAAAAAATAATTGCCCATCATGTTTCCAAGATTTAATTTTATACATACAATTAGAGTTTGCAAAGATCCTCTTGAGTTCTCCAATTCGTCCTCTCAACACCTCTTGTTTTTTAGAGTTTGGAGATCGACATTTTCAGAGAAATATCTCTTTCAGAATTCAGAGCTTTGGTTGTTCACTTCTTCTCATTTTTCAGGAATTGTGCCATTAATAATTCAGGTTTCTCTTTCTCGGGATTTCGGAATTCCCTACTTCGGAGTTTTCCTTTTCTGGATTTCGACTTTTCCGTTTCGGAGGTTTTCACTTCGGATTTTTAGAGGTTTCCACTTCAGGTTTTCAAAGTTGGAACTTTGGGTTTTCAGAGGTTTCCACTTCAGTTTTTCAGAGGTCTCCACTTTGGGTTTTCAAAACCTATCATTTCAGACTTCTCCAATTTGGGTTTTTGAAGGTTGGAGATTTTTGGCTTTCAAAATTCTTCAAAATTTTAGAACTCGAAAATTTATGTCTACTTCTACATCCAAGGGTAGGGAAAGAATGAAGTATTAATTTCTTGGAGTTTATCCTCACTCTTACTTGTTTTCCAACGTGGGGAATATAGGGGACACTGACCTTAGATAACTTGATTTTCCAGACTGCTGGGTAAGGGTAAAGGCCCGAAATAAGAAATCCTAGATGCAAGCCATATATGACAGTGGGATTGCTCTTGTTTCTAGTTTTCCCACATCCATGCATTGCCCAAAATTTGTTTTGGCTGTAGCAACCCACTATGATGAAGAATCTATGACAGTTAAAGACGTCGATGAAAAAGTTGTGATCTGCCTGGACCCAGATTTATTTGAAGATTTTCTCAAGCTCCTTAACATTGAAGATTACACCACAATTTCACTAGAGTCAATGGTGGAACATTGGGACAAAGAAGCGGAGTTGTGCACAAGGTTCATGTTGAAAACCTATCTAGCCAAGAGCATTGCCAAATTTAAAAAAACCATGTATTAGTCAGACTTCATTCAAGAGGTTAGTGACCTTATTATACTACTAAGAAGTGTCTCAGGTATTCCCTCTATGAAGGAATTTTAGGGATGGATGTTCTTATATATCACTACCATCAAGAAGAATAAGGAATTTATCAGATGGGGGAGCATATCAGTAGCTCCATTTGTTATCAGTTAAGTGGAGTGCATTCTTCAAAGAGTTTCTATATGACATCCTTCTTGGTTTATGCCGCAGATGCTATGGGAGACTTCACTGAGTCGAATACTAAGGGTATTAAAAGAACCTCTCAAATCTATGATTTCTATCCTCAGCTCACGCTGGACAAGGGAAACAGGTACTTTTGTAGGATCAATGATGCCTTCTTTGTTGTTAATCTCTACCGTTTTGATAAGGAGTAGTATAATCAGAAGATTTATGACGAAGCCTTCAAGGAAGTGCATGAGTGGGGAGCTATCTACCTTCAGTTCCCCACATTTACTTACATTCAAATTCTTGGCTTTGTAGGTGCTCCCAACAAGCTGCCAAGATGTCCCACCAACAAATAGGTTCTACTAGAATTTGTCTGACAACTGCTGGACTACCATAAGATCCAAAACAAATGACACAAAGTTGTGATCCACCTAGACCCAGATTTCTTTGAAGATTTTCTCAAGCTCCCAGACATTGAATTTTACACCAAAATTTCACTAGAGTCAGGGGTGGAACATTGGGAAAAATAAGCGGAGTTGTGCACAAGTGACATGTTGAAAACATATCTGGCCAAGAGCGTTGCCAAATTACCAAAGACCATGTATCGGTTAGACTTCATTCAAGAGGTTAGTGACCTTATTGTGATACTAAGCAGAGTCTTAGGTCTTCCCTCTATGAAGGAGTTTCAGGAGTGGATGTTCTTATATATCGCTACCATCATGAAGAATAAGGAATTTATCATATGGAGGGAGCATATCAGTAGCTCCATTTTCTTTCACTTAAGTAGAGTGCATTCTTCAAAGAGTTTATATATGACATCCTTCTTGGTTTATGCCATAGCTACTATGGGAGACTTCACCGGGTCTAATACTAAGGGTATTCGAAGCACCTCTCAAATCTATGATTTCTATCCTTAGCTCACACTGGACGAGGGAAATAGACACTTTTGCAGGATCAACGATGCCTTCTTCATTGTTATTCTCTACCATTTCGATAAGGAGTTGTATAATCAAAGGATTTATGACGAAGGCTGTAAGGAAGTGCATGAGTGGGGAGGTATCTACCTTTAGTTACCCACATTTACTTACATTCGGATTCCTGGCTTTGTAGGTGCTCCCAGCAAGCTGCCAAGATGTCCCACCAACAAATGGGTTTTATTAGAATTGGTTCGACAACTGCTAGACTACCATAAGATCCAGAATAAATGACACAAAGTGGGAATGTAATTCCATATTTCAATTGGTAGATACACTTGCCCAAATATTTACAAGGCTAAGAATGTAGATGTAGAAATGACATAGGTAACCTTGAGGACTTTCCATCCATAGACCAATTTTGACTATTGGGGTAAATTTAGTAAAATAGGTTGGTCCAGTTCCCATGTGCCCCAATTGTAAGACATTTGGATTCATTTTCAAAATGAATTCATCATCCAAAAAAGAGACAATGAAAGGCTAACTTTAGATGAGGTTTGGAAATTTAGAATAGCCGATGTCCCAAAAGACATGCAAGATGATGATGAGGTTTTGGATGTAGTATATAAAAATGGTAATATTGCCAATGAACCATTGCCATGGATTGATTACTATGTAGAAGAATGTTACAACAAAAAGGAGAGAGTGAGACCCATTCTGTAGAGAACTTACAGTTGGTTGGTTACCTTGGGAATCTCACCCAAGGGGTTAGAACAACCTACAAATACAAAAGCCTCATCAACCATAAGCCAATAAAAAATAAAAAAGGGGAAAAGGTCAACCCAAAAGACCCATACAGTTCCAAAAAATATTTCATTCATTGTTGGGAGCTCATCTATCTCCAAGGCTCCTGTTTCCAAGGTCATGCCTCCTATAACACCTGTGATAGAAATTGTTTAAGTCAGTGATTCTCCCAGTATTCCACTAGACCCATCATTTCCTTTTTCTCTTCCATTGTCACTTTCTACATCAGTTCCTTCCACTTCCACAATCATTTCCTCTTTCCCATCTCCTTCTATAGACCAAGTATTCTCATCCCTTCCAATTCTCTCAACTAGAGAAACTATTGGGTCACCAATTTCTACTTCACTTCCCCTAACACTTCCATTTCCTTCCATCTCATCCCCTAATATTATTGTATCAACTCATATGGCAATCCTCACATCTACCCCATCCATTACTACCACTACCATTCAAATTCTAATTGATGTTACTGGTGCTTTTGTTATAACTAATGTTTCAGGTAATGGATCCATTATTCCATCCTCATTAGCATCAACCATTCCAAAATGGTTATTTTGGTAGAATCCAAAGTAAAAGAAGAAAGTGCCTCTGGGGGATGTAATAGATCTAAGTATATTGAAGCATGCACCAAAAATACATGCCAAGAGGCTAAATATTATTTCTAGCATGATAGGAAATCAATATGAGGAACAAGTTGTAGAGGTTGCTACTCCCGTTGAGTGAAAAACTAAGGAAACAATTACAATTGCAGATTATCATATTTCTATATTTTCACTAGGAAAAACCACTCACGAAGGAGCTAAACAAGTGTGCACACTACTCTTGGAAATCTACTTAAGAAATATGATAAGGATAAAGCTTAAGGCCAAGGTTGAGTATCTCACTATATTATTATGAAAAGTAACAAAGATAACTCTGTCTATTGAAGTCTTAACTACTACGGATATGACATTTTCATCTACCATTGATGAAATTTCTTATCATGAGATTGAGAAGATAGGCTAGAAAGGGAGATCGATAGATGGATGGATGGAACGCATACTGCAAGAAGCTAACCCTTTAATTAAAGAGTCTAGAAATATATAATGATTTACAGGTTGGAAAAACTACTATTTGTAAAATAGATGAAGATTTTTCGAAGGATAATAACAACTTGAATTTGAATTTGGCAACCTAGAGTGAAATCAGGGAGGAAGATTTAGATTTACTCCTTTAGGAGGATGTAATCGATGATGTTGTAAAGTTGTTTGAATATCAAAAGACAATGGAATTCCAGTGTCAGGTGCTATAAGATTTAATTAAGAAGTTGGACGATAAACGAGTGGAAATTATAGATTCTTTGAATGACATATTAGAGGAATTTGATATTGTCAAATATAAATTCTTCAATGAAAAACATCGATGCTCTTCCAGAGGAGCAGATCAAGAAGAATTTTAAGGATTTGGTGAAGTGTGATGATGAAGTTACCAAAAATTTTGGTAGTGAATCTATTGACAGGTTGGTTTTATGCCAAAATTTCACAGGAAGGTTGAAGAAAGTTGTGATTAAAATTAGAAGAGTTCCAGCCAAGATCATGAGGGAAATTGAGATAGCAGATGTAGTAAATCACTATGCATATGGGCCAGGAGATGAGGAAATTATGGGAATCATTAAGCGTTTCATGGAATATAAACATCGAATGGCTGTGTGGGAGGAAACATTAAAAAAAATTGTAGAAGGAGAGGGCATTGCAGAACCAAGCCAAAGCTGAGCGGCCATGAAAGGACAGATCCAGGCTCTGGATCGGTCAAAGTTGTAGGGTTGATTGAGTCAAGCCCTTGCAATTTTTTTTCTATTTTTGTGGGGTATGTTTTCTTAAATTAATGACATTTCTATTATTAGTATAATGTTAGTTGAAGGCCCAGGTGTAATGGCTCAGCCTAAATAACTTATAAATAGTTAGGTATATGGAGTCATTGGGGGGATCATATTTTTGGGTGAAGTTTCTCTTCAAGCTTGGAAGAGTGCTTCCGAGCTTTTAAAACCTTTTAATTATATTTAGAGCGATATCTTTCCTTGAAGAACCTGATTTATTGTGCTAAATGGTTGATTGGTATATGCTTTGTGAATGTATGATTCCTTAGTATAGATGATTAGCTTGCCTTTATTTTAGATTATCTTGTTTCATGTTATGGAAAAGTGATATAACCATATTTTATGTCAGTTGTGGAAAGAGTGTTTTCCTTATGTTATTAAAAGTTATATTATCGTTAGCCATAATGAGTGAAATGAATGTTTGACATGTGGATGTGTTTTATCCTTGTGGTTAGTTAACTGTGTTCAATCAAATTTGGTCTCTCTATTCTGTATAATTCAAGTTTTAACAATGGAACATGTGCTTATGGTTTGTGGTATTTTGTACCCTTTCTAAGTGGCAATAGGTGAGGGTGATTAACGATGTAGGCATCCTACTCAAATTAACCCTTCTTTAGATTAAAATATCCCTTTATTTAGTGCATCACCATCCCTAGTGTAGTTTTCATTGTAAAAAAATCTTTCCCTAAAACCGATGAAAATGTTAACATAGGACTAGATAGCCATTTTATGAAACTAGGTGTAGTACAAAACTTAGTTTAGGAAGAGGGATCCGACCTTCTCCGGAGGTTCACCTCAAATCCAAGTCCCACAGCTTGAGAGATGATCCCATATGTCCCAATCACACCGAACGTCTTGTTCACATTTTGGCCATTTGGAGGGTGCAGTTGTTTGACGATAACAACATATAACAACATACTTAACAACGTAAAAAATTAGTATGTGCATGATTTTGTGTTTATATTTTCCCCCCTTCATGTTATTTGAATGAAATTTAAGTAGTGTAAAGGAAGAAAGGAACATACATGTATAGATTCTGGAGAAGCCATGTTGCAAAGTACGTGTATAATGTATAAACTTGTAGTGTTACAAACCATGGATCAATGCTTTAACCCATGTGGCATAATTGGAGACAACAACCATCATAAGGCACACTTGAATAAATAGTTGAAATGATTCAAGGATATTTTAGATATTTTGAATTGTTTCCAAAGGATATTGAAGAGGTAAGGAGTGGTTAATTCTCAACCTGATTTTGTTTGTAAATAGGAGTATTTGGGTATCCTACGGCCAAAGGAAGAGTATTGGGGAGATAGGTTTAATTTTACTTTCCATTCATGATTGCATCCCCAAAAGTCGCAACCATTATAGATGGATAGAGTTAAAATTTAGTTTTGACTGAAAAAGTGTTTGTTTTGATGAAGAACCCATATAGGAGAAGCATAGGAAAGGAAATGAAGTCTCATTTCCCCCACTCCTACGCTAATGGGTGTTCCAATTTGAATAATGCAAGATGGCTTCCAAGTTAGGTCATCTGTAAGCGATAATAATTTAATGTAGCTCTCAAGTTACGTCATCTAGGAAATATAGTAAAGTATGCTTATTTGTACTGATTAATTTATTTGTTTTGAATTTATGGACACAAAATCACGTACCTCGGTACATTTATAGGTCCTAAAATCATACTAGCATATATATGATTCCTAAACAAGAAAAATAGTAATTGATAACTATCTTTGGCCTATTATATTTTGTCTCTTGTTTTCTATTTGGTCTTACATACCCTACAACCTAGTCATAATTTAACTTATTTATATTTTATGACTTTGGACACCAACGCCCAGTCAAGACAAAAATTCCTAGGCACTCCTATCCCCTATGGGATCCCCTGACCCTTTCTCACCTTAATTAATCCTTTTGGTTCTCTTTTATCTTTTGGGAAATTTTTCCACTTATGGGTCGGCCTTCCATTTTTCAATTACAAAATTCAAACAAGAGAATCATATAGATACATAGTTATGTGTTTAAAATCAAGGACCAAGCATTAAGAATTACTATCATAACCTAAGCCTGAATGCAAAAGGAATCTAAAGAACTCTAAGACATCCATCTAGAATCCACTTAAGAGACAAGGGCTTCCTCAAATATGCATACAAAACATAGGAAGGGGAAACTCATTATATTGCATCCACACAGTCTACTAAATTGTTACATTCTAGCTACAAGGTCCAATATCAAGTACAACTTGCACAAGGGAATCCTAGGGAGTAATTTATACACACAATCAAAAGAAATACATGGATTCTAAGATGTAGTGAAACAATTGGTTGTAATTTCACTCTTGGGGTGATTGCCGGGGTCAATTTGACTCCCCATAATGGATTTTTCTTTTTGGGTTTGATGTGGCTTGTGGAATTGTGCAGGTGAAATATTATTTTGTAGGTTAGAGGTACCCTTGACAACAATTATGTTAATATAAAGTGATTAACATAGAACAACAATGAAGACCTTGCGATATACCAGAAAGCAGGTCTCGAGCTCCTGTGTAGTTGTAGTCATAAAATCATGTACTTATTATAACATTAATACCGCTGGGTATGTTATTTTATATATGGATCTTACGTAGTAAAAGTATTCACCAGTGCCCCATCCTTTAGTCTTGTTGCTAGTTAGTTAGGCGTCATTTCTATTTTTCTAGTTCACTCGTCACTTGTCATTCTAGTTTAAGGCATATTTTAGGGTGTCTTAGGTGTCATAATTTTCTTAGTTATCATCTCTAGCTATATGCTGGGGCACCTACGGTTGCACTGGGATGACCCAGTTTGTGATTTTAGGTGCCCATGTTGTTGTAGTTTGTGGTCCTAATTTATTGGTTCGAGGTTGGTCTTAATGGTTACCACGTGCATTCCCCTAGGTCATAGTCGGCAGTTTTGGTTCATTAGTGTCAAAATTTAAACAAAATTTCCCTATATAAACATAACATACTCACTACATTATGGGTGGATATCTTAATATCTAGGGCAACTATCTACTAAGGTAAGGGACTGCATTTGGGCATCTTTGACATCTGCATCCCACAAGCATAAGGGGAAAGGGTTGTACTCTTTCTATTCCATCCACCATTTTGCATTTTATATCTAGTTATTGCCCCTTACTACCGCGCCATTCACACTAGGGCATCCTAGGCATAAAATTACACACACACACATAAAACTACATTGGGTTTGAAATGTAGTGCAATGCTTAGTCGTAAGACCACTAGTTTCACAGTTGAGGTCAGTATGAACTATTCATATGCATTTTTGTTTTTTAGGAATTGATGCTTTGGATAGGGTTTTACAGGTAAATCTTCGTGTGACATCTATAGTGACATAGGTGACATTATTGCGACACCTGTGTGAAAGGAGAAAAGGTATTACAAAGATATTGCGACACTGCCAAATTTAAGTTTTGAGCTTTTCTACAGTCTACAACGCCTAGATTATAGACTAGGGCATCCCAGTATCCTCCCAGGCACCCTAGTACAAACAAATATTTAGTTTTTTCCCTTCCCTAGGCCACTCAGTCACAACATGCTTAGTTCACATACCAGTTTGCTACAGTCCAACACGCATTAAGGTAAGTCATTTAAAGGTTAGTAACATATCCCTCTTAGTTTTATTATTTTGATATATTCAAATACTAAAAAAATATATTTAGGTCTTGCATTTCGATTTAGCATATAGTTTCTACTTATATTAACTCATAAAATAGCTATAAAACCCTCTTTTTAGTTAATTAGTAGTCACTAGTTCCCAGAAGTGGTCTCTAGTGCCCAAGCACCCTTAACTTGTCCTAGGCACCTATGTCCAACCACATTTCTACACTTCTGAATTTATACTAAGAATTTAAGACACTCTACCTAACCTGTTCAACACTTTTCTTGGTCAAGGTCAGTTTTAGATCGAGCGTGAATCAACTAAGTCTTCTTATCTCGTCTTCTTGCTTAGGGTTTCATATTTAAATCTTAGCTTGTTTGTGTATTTTATATATTTCATAATTTATACATCACTTGGTTTAGTAGTGACTGTGTAATATTTAAACTTAACTCAAATTAAATCAAATCCCTCTCATATTAAAGGAATCTATAATCAAAGATAGTAGAAGAAAGGTCTTTCCTTGGAGTGTGTCAAACTAGAAAACATTCCTGGATGTGAAACAAGGTTGGTGGTAGAGGAAACATTGAATTGTAGAGATGTGGAAAGGATCTTTGACCATCCATTAGCCAACAAGAAAAAAATTCTAGTAACATGCGTGGGAATATAGCTAGTGGCCTACATGTAGGAGATCAGGAGATATGTGGAGGCAGAGGAAATGCTCAAGCAACAACAACTAACCTAAGAGAAACCTATGAAGACCAAATGACCTACAACATAAGAAGACAAGGGGAACATTTAAGTAGAATCTTGTAATGACCTAAAAAAGGAGATACTTGGCGTGTAAATTCATGAGGAATTTTTTTGAAAATAAGTATTTGGAATTTTTAGTTAAAGAGGCTTCAATTGGAGAATTTTTTTAGTATAAACTACAACTTCATTTTTTCATCAAATCTGTTATAAAGCTACAAGATCAAAACATATTCCTGTAGAATGCGAGAAACTAGTCATTAAGGTAAGGAATATGATCCTGTACAACAATATGAGTACATGAAAATATGAGTACTCCATATAATATTTCACCACTATCCTTAAATACTCCCAAATTTCTAACATATGTTGCCTTTGGATAACCACTCATACCGAATCTTCCACTTCCCATATCTATTTTTGAATGTGGGATTGTATTCCAAACTCAGACTTCTCCTCCCCACTTCATTGTACTGATTTTTGGTAGAATGTTTGGTTCATATCTTGCAGGTAAGTAACATACCGGTTTGGAGCCCAAAAATACAACCCATGCTGGATCCTTTCTTCTTTCCTAAACAAAAAAGAAAAAAAAAATCAATAAGATTAAATATAACTTTTAACATTCTTTATACCACATGGAACCTTATGGCTATTAAACTTACATATTGTATAGATATATCTAGTTCTACTTGCTTTGATTTGTCTCTGGATACAGATATTTGTGATAATGGTTAGCTCGGATAAAGTGCAAAAACATTTTCCATTACCAACCCTGGGCACATTAAATCATAACAACCTGTCATGTTAAGAGAATTGTCCTACAATTACACCAAAAATAATAAATTATATCACCTCAGTAGCCATGGAACATGAATCATGTATGTATGTTAATTACTCGGGGTACAATTTTCATCCTTACCGTCCAAGTCACATAAAATCTCATCTTTGCATTTCCATAGAGAAAATTGGAAAGCTACATTGATCCTGTGATATTTTCAAATTATAGTCACATGTAGGAATTAGTTGTAAAATTGACAACTACAACATAAGATACACCAATATTTGAAAATTAAAAAAATGAAAATACTAAAATAATTACTTAAACACTATTTATTCAATAATTCCGTACTACCCAATGCATACAATCTCACATAAGACTAACCTTAAAACCATTACATGAAAATAATATTACAACTACATTGATTAGTAGTTAAATGTACGATTTTGGGGATATTTAACTATTTATTTATTATTATTATTTTAATTGTTTCTCATTCTTGTGTATTATTTTTTCTCTTCATTTTATAATTATTATTTTTTAAAATTCTTTTTTTATTGAACATTTTTTCTATTTCAAGTGTATTTGTTAATGCATCAAATTTTCTTTAAACTTACCTCTATAAGATATAATTTGTTTATTTATCTAAATGGTCACATGGACAAGTTATTTTGTGAGTGCATCAATAAAATGCTTAGGTTGAATTCAATTTCCTATAATTATTATAAATATTTTAAATTGTCAAAAATAATATCTTAATTTTTTTATAATAAAAACAACATCTGCCTATCTACACCTTTTTTTATTGCCTCAATATTTTTTATACTAAATAATTCTAAATAATGATCAAATAAATATCAAATTTAAAGTCCAAAATAAAATATTTATAAAAACATAAAAAATAAATTGACCATTCATCAAAAAAATAGGGTTTGCATGCTGACATTATTAACCATATGTGATCAAAGTAACAACACAATAAACACAATCAAAAACTAGGTTTTGCGTTTGATTTAGTAATATTAAGTGAAAATTAACTATTGAATTTTTAGTATTCCTCTTTTGGGCCTGGAATACCTATTTATTGATAACTATATCTCTCTATTTGTTAACATAAACTTGACATTTGATATAATTTTTTTGAAAATTATTATGTAAAAAAGTTAATACACACTTACTTACGAGCTAACTTCTATTGTCTGAAGTCCTTGATTACTATATTCAACCCCAATCTGTATAAATCCACTAGATCTTTGATCTTTGGGATCCAAGGTCGGCTACCATACATTCAACACCCCACTAGCTCTCTCCACATCTCCTCCACTATATGTAAGGCTTGCAATGACATTATTGACAATAAAATATCAGGACACAATATTTAACACATTCGAATTCAATATTCACGAAAAATATCCAATTAAAAAAAGTAAGTATTGATCAGAATAATGGTGCCACCACTATTGAAAACCCATTATCAAAATCATTGTTAATGGTGGAAAACTTAGACACAGACCCAACTCTCTAACATGTTCATGCTTAATCTCCTTCACATGGAGAGTTCCCTCTGGGCAACCCTTCATTGAAGAGTATTTCAGTTTTCAATCCCTTCCATTCTTTTTAAAATATCTGTGCACTCATAAATACCATAATATATAGTACATTAAGGAAAATCTACGTTAAAAAAAATTATTTCAAAGTCTATGAATCAAATAAGACTGAGTCACACATTATTGAGCCCGTTGATTTTGTGAGTATTGAGGGATATGATCCTCATGCTTGATACACAATATGGTGTCTTCATTCTCATGTTGCAAAAAAATTTGAACATAAATGATTCCATAAAAATATTATGCAACAATTTTACAAATTAAAAGAAAAATCTTCTCAAAGTATAAACAACTATGTGGAACAATATTACATTGGTTATTTACCAATTTTTGGGGTGGATTTATCATTGACTGGTTAACTCATACTTGTGCACAACCGGAGGATTGATATAATTGACATACTCCTCGATGGTCATCTTGTGCAATAGGGATTGATAATGATGTTTGTTTAGGGTTTTGTGGGTCTTTCTTTCATTGTTGATTATCAACAACACCTGACATACTGCAACGAACTTGATGCGATAAATAACGAGTGTTTCAGACCACCTTTCGAACCTATGAAATTTAGTTCTAGACCTTTTAGACAAACTGGTGCGCCCATTTTATAGACTAGAGCATCCTTGGGTACCCTAGTCCATCTACATGCACTCTAGTCCAGTTGAGTAGCTCAAATCTCTCCATTTCGGGGCTTCTACACATTCATTCATGCTTCATGTTTCTCTAGCCACCTCTGTGACACGGTCCCACAAGCTCATCAAATTAGCTAAGTCATTTCCATACTTCTCTTACATACTAGTGTTTTTACTTTCATTAGATTAGTTTCTTGGGTCATTTATATATTCATTTATTGCATTCATTTACTGTATTTATATGTTTTTCTAGATTAGATTAGCTATTTTTAGTTTTTACATTTTAGTTAATCATTTTGGTGAACCCAAACTTATCATTCATGCTTATAGGATCCTTATTTATACATAATCCTAGAGTTTACTCATCATGAACATCTTTATTCAAACTTATCTACAAAATCACCCTGATTGTATCAATAAGATTAGAAATATACTTGGATACCAATTACATTCCTCCTCATACTTAGCCCAAATATGTATACCATAAGTTTACTTCAGCTTTATCCCTTAATGAGGATCAAATAAATTTTATAGCAGATGATCTACCTTCTCCAATGATACTACAACATGATTCTTCCTTGTATATCCAAGTGTGTATTAACAAATTCAGAGTCAAAAACACTTTATTTGACAATGGGTCTGGCCTTAACATTGGTAACATCACTTTCCTTCAACATATAGGAATTTTAAAAACATCTGTAGCTCCTTCATCCATCTCTATTCATGGCTTTTATAACATTCCCAAGTGTGTCTTAGGCATTGTTCACTTACCTGTCACTATTGGTCCATGTACAAATAATATTCCGTGTCACATCATGCCTAATAAACTTAAGTATAATATTCTTCTTGGGATACCTTGGATCCATGCTATGCACGCCATCCCCTCTAAATGACATGCATGGCTGGAATTCCTTCAACAAGGCACTATTTACGATGCATCAGTTGATCTATCACCTTTTGAATACTATAACTTTGTTCAACAAACTACCGACATTCCCACTTCCTTTGATATTACTCAGGACTTTTCAAGGTTTGGGTTAAGGTATGAATATTTCTGCCACTTTGGCTTCACTGGTACATAGGTAGAACTTTGGGACCTCTCTGCATGGTCACATGAATTCGTGCTTTGGTACCAATCTCCTTCTATGTCTCCTACGGATACTTATACCACTTTTCATGTTACTTCAGTTTCATTAGTGCATCCAGAACTAATTAAGAATTATGCATGTAATTTTTGGGATGCCCTCGATACTTTCACTACTGATAACATGCTTCTTTATTTCATGGTTGAATATGATCATCTTCCCTATTTTCATCTTAAGAGGCATCATCCTTTATCTCTCAAAAATATGACTTACCTTGCAGAATCTATTGTCACCACTAAAAATGTTAATCTACCTGACACTATTTCTAGTAATATGTATATTGAATATTGTTCAACCTTTATCAATGAAGAAACAATACAATATAACTTGGGAACATCTAAAAATCCACAAAAAGTTTTATTAGCCACTTCTCTGACCCTTACTGAACAAAAATATATCAAGAAAGTTCTTCATGATTTCTTGAATATTTTTTCATGGGATTATAGTGGTAGGCTGAGAATTGATACATCCATCACAATGCATAATATTTTCCTTAATCCGGGTACCAAGCCTATCCAACAGTAAATTCGTTAAGATGCACCATGAGGTAGAACTCTTTGTCAAAGAAGAAATTCAGAAGCTTATAGATGCAAATTTTATTCATACTATCAACTATCCTAAATGGGTATCTAATATCATCCCGATCATGAAACCTAGATGGTCAAGTTTTGTTATTGTACTAATTTTAATGATTTAAACAAAATTTTCCCTAAGGATAGTTTTCCTTTGCCATGCATTGACACTATTGTTGACAATACAACCAACTATTATATCATTTCTTTCATGGATGGCTTTGCGGGTTACAATCAAATCAAGATCAACCTGGCTGACCAAGAAAAAAGATCCTTCACCATGCCATGTGGTATATTTTACTATACAGTCATGCCCTTTGGCCTTAAATATTCTAGGGCTACTTATCAATGGGAAATGACACATATATTCTATGAATACAATCAAAATATCATTGAAGATTATGTAGATGACATCCTGATAAAATCGAGGAAACAATCTAACCATGAGAAGGATCTATGAATTATATTTAAATGATTGCGACAATATCGTGTGCATTTGAATCTTAAATAATGAATTTTTGGGATAAAAACATGTAAAATTATTAGATATATTATCTCCCAACGTGGTATTGAGATTAATCCTAACAAAATAAAAGAAATCATCGATATTCCTCCACCCAAGAATTTATATAAATTATGATCATTACAAGGTAAAATTCAAGCTATTGGGCGATTCATAACACGAATTTCTGATAGGACCTAACCTTTCACATGAATCATCAAGAAACATACCAATTTGTTTTGGGATGACCAATATCAACAAGAATTTGACGATATCAAAGCCTACTTGTTAAATTCACATGTTCTAGTTCCTCCCTTAGCAGATCAACCTTTATTGTTGTATATCTCTGCTATGTTTTATGCATTAGGAACTTTATTTGCACAACATGATGATTCTCAATGTGAAAGAGCCATATATTATATCAGTCATACTCTACTCTCTTATGAATGTAACTATAGCTACATTGAAAAATTATGCCTCGGTCTTGTCTTCGTTGGAGACAACTTGCAGCATTACCTCCTTAACAATGAGGTACATATTATAACAAAGGTCAAACCATTACGTTACCTACTATCCAACACATATATATCAAGTTCATTTTAGCACGTTAGGTCAGGATCCTAACCAAATTCGATTTTAAGTTCATATCGCAAAAATAAATCAAAGGACATGTTATCAATGATAAATTAGCTGTGACACCCCTCTCATATGTATTGCCCTTTTCCAATTCCTTTTTGGACAATTTCACTACATTTAATATTGAACCACATACTTGGACAATATAATTTGTTAGAATTTCATTGTCAATCTGGAATTAGAGCTGGGATAGCCTTCATTACCCCACACAATGACCCACTCCCCTTTTTGTAACGATTAGGGATTTCTTTTAAAAATAATGTTGTTAAGTATGAAAATCTCATTTGAGGCTTTGTTACCACTCAAATGCTTCCCATTCGCAACTTATGCATATGCAACGATTCTCAATTATTCATCAATCAGGTCAATGATACATATAATACAAAGGAGGAGAATCTCATTCCATACAACATCCTTGTAAAGGATCTTTTAGCTAATTTTGAGTCCTACTCCATTACTACTATTCCTCACAAGGATAATCATCATGTAGATGCTATGGTTAGTTCCACGTTTCTCATCCCATAAGACATCATCGACGAAAAATATAATTTAGTAATTACATAGTTATGAAACCCCTCTATCTCTGCGTTACCTCTTACAACTTGCGCCATAACACATAGTCAAGATAACTTTGAATGGTTCACACCTATCTATAACTATTTATACAAGCAAACTATCCTTGACACTATATAACCTTATGAATGCTGTCGATTTCATCGTGAGGATACTTATTATGTTATCGTTAGGACAAAATTATTCAAACATTTAATTGATGGTCACTTTGTATATTTCCTTTCAATTGATGTCATTTCCACTGCCATCTCATATATTCATGACAATATATGTGGTGTTCATTTCTCGGGAAAATATATGTCATATAAGCTTTTACGCCAAAGATATTATTATCTTATGAAGGAATAATATTTCCTCGAATATGCTACTTGTTGCGAAAAATGCCAAAAACATGGTAATCTCCATCATGCACCTACATATGACCTCCAGCCCATTGCACCTACTTGGGTCTTTCTCCATTTGGATATTTTATCTCATTGGTATGATCATCATGAATCTGTTGATGGTCATAAATTCATCATTACCACTACCGAGTACTTTACTAAGTGGTTCAAAGCAGATCCCCCATGAACGATCACTGATATAAACATTCTTAACTTTATCACAACAAATATTATCACACATTTTTTTGTGCCTTCTGCTATAATCACTGATATTGGATATTCCTTTAAAAGTTCTGTGCCAAATAAAAAATAAAGCAATCATTCTCTACTCCTTATGATCCACAAGGCAATGGCCAAGTGGAGGCCACCAAAAAAACCATTGTCAAAATAGTAAACAAGACCGTTGATTCTAGTGGTACCTATTGGGATAAGAACATATTATACACTCTATAGGCCTATTGTACTAATGTTCATACACCTGCTAACGCCACCCCTTTTTCCTTGGTTTATGGTACTGAAGTTGTTATACCACTTGAGCTTGAAATACCATCCTTGCGGATGTCTCTTAAATGCATATTTAAGGACAATGAATACCATGAAAATCGTTTACATGAATTAGAAATGTTAGACTTGTGTCATGTCCAAGCACTCAAAAATATCCGCACATATCAATCTCACATTTCACACACACATAATCGAAAAACCCATTCTTGAGAGTTTAATATCAATGACCTATTCTTAAAAGAGAATAAAAAGAATACCAACATTGAGGCACCTCTCAAAGGAAAATTTAAGCTCAATTGGCCTGGCCCATACATTATCAGTGATAAACTTGGTGGTAGAGTTTATCGCCTTTCGACCCTTTTAGGTAAATCATTCAAAAATCTACTCAACATAATGCATATTAAGAAATATTATGCTTAGACTAGTGTGTTCAATGAAAAGTTGAAAAAGCTATGAAGATGGGGTAAGAAAACTTTAGAATCCCCAAAATATTTAAGCAAACTAGTCAATGGACCATCTGATAAGAAATAAGCAAGGATTGCATACATTAAAATTGAAATAAACAAGCAACCTAGCATATCTAGTTATCCTCTATTCTTGAAATATTTTAGAAATGAACCTAGGTGGATTCTAAGGAATCAGTTTATGATTTATGAGAATGAGATCTCACCATTAATGGCTTCTAGGCCAATGGTTCTTCCCATTTACTTAATGCTTGTGTGTGTAGTGTAATGGATTATCAATAGCTCAATAAAACAAATGAAATAAGCTCTAAACCCTAAGAAAAATGCTATAGTTTGTGTTAGAAAGGAGGAGTGTTCTTAGAAATGGTCTAGGGGTAGTGGGCTATTTATAGTTTTCCAAGTTCAGAAATGGGAGAATTTTGTGCATGTGGGATAAAAGAAAAATCCAAAAAGCACATTAATGAGTCCAAGTAAGATTTGACTAGGCTTAGAAGAGGTTAATCATGGTTTAGGGTAATTAACCTAGGTCTAGGCTAATTAATCTTGTTTAGAGAGGAATTAGAGTTTTGAGAGGTCTAATCAATCTAATGAAATGGATTGATAGTCTAGGAAGCTAGTGTAAGTAGTATAGAAGGGAATGAGAATATGATTTAGTCAATAAGAGGATATATTATCCTGTTTAATTGATTACAATAGAAATATGACCAAAATAATGTCATAAGGGGGGAGTTAGATAGGTATAATTGACGAGGTATAGTCAAATTTTCAGGAAGGAGAATAGTTAGTGCAATATTAGGAATAATGGTGATTTGATCAAACTACAAGTGTCTACATTTTCCCCTCTTTGAGGTGACGTGCACGACATTACTTCAAATAAAGTAGACAAACATAAATGAGTAATTTTTTTTTTGAAGGGGTAGAAAAAACTTAGTAGGATGAAGGATGCCCCCTCGAGTGTCAATGGGGTGATGGAGGAACTCGATCAATGATCAAAAAGAGAATAGAACAAAGAAAAGTGTGAAGAGAAGACGAGAAAAACAACAAGAAAAGGGGATATTGAGCTATCCACAAACCAGTGCTTATAGAAACAATTTGTAATCATTATTTTTCTTAAAATCCTCATCATTGGTCCTTATTAAAATGTAATCATATGATGGAAGCGTAAAACGACATGAAAATCCAAGATAAAAACAACTTTCCATTGCTAAAATAACACATTCAACCATTTCTCGATGACATACTCTTGTGCTTTGGTTCACACATGAATGTCAAGAAATTACTACACATTAGCCCCACACACTGCACCATAGGCATTACACATTGCATTTTATCACACATCGCCAGTCATACATCATCTAGTCTACATTTTTATAATTATACATCATATATTATACTAGTATTCCTCACATATGAGTCTAACTTTACATCATCCTACATACTACATTACTAGTCTATCTACATACCTACTTACATTACACATTATACATTCTACACCTCTAGCATCGAATTCTAATCTCCACATATTTACATATTCTACTCATCACATGGTTTTTTATTCTCATCATACATAGTACATTGTGTTATACACACTTCATTCACAATCCTATGATGAAATTTAGTTCCTCAGTCCATACTCGACTGTCGAGGCTTTACAAATCAAATGAACCTTATCTTCATCATATGCTTATCATTCCATCTTTCCTCATGTGAAATTCCTAGGATAGTGACACATGTTATAGGATAAATTATCACTTACTCTATTGTCTCGTAGTGGTATACATTTTAGGCTACAACACCCATCCCTACTATTCATCTTGTAGTGACACAAGCTATAGGATAAATCCTCACTTATTCTATTCATCTTGTAGAGATATAAGATTTATGATAAATCATCACTCCTAATATTCATCATGTCATGATATATGCTTAGGCTATAAGGTTCATTCACATCTCCTCTATATGTTGTATATCATTGCCCCACATATACACTCATCACAACACATTAGACCACAACACATTCTTCGGCCATTTCCCGATGATGTGTTCTCTTCTATGGTTCATTCTTGACTGATTGTGGGGGAAAAAAAAATTAACCTCATTACATACACTGGCTTGACTATTGTGGGGGAAAAAAAAATTAACCTCATTACATACACTTCCATTCACCGGAGGGGAATGTGGATCATATCATTACATCTTGCATTCCATTTCATCCATCCATGACATATTGAATATTATGGTTGTTTTTACTCTTTCTTAATTTTTCTTGTTCATGGTCACTTTATTACGCATGCTAGTTATATTTCTTGTATGTCATTTATCTTTACCATACACACATGTGTGTTCATGCATTTGTTTAGTGTGATCACAGATACAAATATTTTACATGTAATACAAATGTTCACCTTATACCCTTCCTACACTGGTCACTGGGGGCATCCACATTTGTCTCTCATAGGTGCTATTTTTTCATTATGTACTTAGAACTTTACATTACTCATTTATACACACTTTTGACATACTAGTTTTTTTTATAACATGCTAATGGGTGCTTCATGTGTAACATTTTTTATGCAAGGATATTTGCTTCCATATTTATTTCTTACATTGTCTTCTTTTACTTGTTTTTATATGCGAGATTTTCCCTATGTTTGGTATGAACATTTGTTTGTAATTTTTGGACATGATGGCCTTACGTGTCTTGCAACTTCGAGAGTGATGTCCCATGTTTTCAGCCCACTTTGTGTGGCCTACTTTTTCTTCTTGCATTTTTACATTACTACTTTTCTTGGTAGCTTATACAATGTATGCATAGCGTACACTTGTCCTTTTACATGCATTCTTATTTGAACTAACACTTGTATTTGACTAGCCTTCTTATTTGTGCATGCCTTGGTTTCTACCTAGAGCATTCCCTTCCGCTTGTAGGGTAGAGTTTCAAAGTTCATGTGGTTGGTCCTATTTTTGGGTCACATTCTCCTATTAGCGACATCACATGCACCCCCAAAGAGGGGGGCATCATTTGGGGTGTTAAAACCTACACAACATATTTACACTGATTCAGTTCAATGCACTTTCTTCCCTTTGCATTTTGGGTTACATACAACAAGTGAGTTCAGACCAGTCCATGAACTCTGTACACAATAGATTTTATAGGAAATGCTTGTCCTTAGCATTTAGGGGAGCAATTAATGGTTGTAGGATATAAGGAAATTCCTCTCGATACTTCTTCTATCACCCAAAAAACCAGGATGTACAAAATATCTTCATACAAATTTAGGGAATCAATTAAAGGTTGGAGGATACAACAAAATTCCTCCATGTACTTCTTCAGCCTATGGCATCGGATCGTCCAAAAAACCCTGGCAATACAGGATACCCTTCTACACTCTCTTTCTTAACATGGATGTGCACATGTACAATTTACATTTTTTATTTGCATACTTTACATTTACATGCTTTTACAAACATGCACATGCGTCTTTTACATTGTGTTTATACACATACATACATATATACTTGACTGCTTGATCATTTTCTCCTTGTAAGTATGACCGTATGAGAAACACGTAGTCAAATGGGGGAAACAAAAACAACGACAAAAACAATGATGATGTCTGAAATAACACTTCGTGGCATCACACACCATACTAACCATGCAGGTACATTACACACATAAAAAAAACACATGCATTTCCACCCTAGGTTCACTCTCATCACTTTTTTGTGCTTTCCATCTTTAGTTTCCATGATCCATCATCTTCTTTTCATTCCACGCTTTTGTCTAGTCCTTTGGCACACTTTCTACTGCATTTTACATGGACATCAGTTATTCACTTCTATCTACTTTATGTTATTGAGTGTTCCACTCACCAACATAAAGTGGGGGAAAATGTAGTCAATAAATAATGCACTTTGGGTTATATCTAGTCCCAGTCTCATAATAGTATTTAGAGGGTTTTTGAGCAAAGAAATTATTAATTAACCCCCGTGTCTTGGACATTTTTATTTTATTTCTATCATCATTCCCAACCTCCAACGCACACATTTCCAGTCAATTTTCATCATTTCCTACCATTTTAACTTTTACTGGGGCACCCAAGGTAGTAATGAGGTGCCCCAGGGCGCCCTTGTCCCACCATGGGCACCCCAATATTTTAAAAACTTTCTAGACACTTTTTTGGCACTTTGTATCCATTTTAGCTTCTCATATTTTTGGTGGTCAACCATTTCAGGGTTAATTACAAAATTAGATCAAGAGAAACCTATAAATATAAAGTTATGGCACCGCAATGAGGAACCAATCACTAGTCACTACTATCATCCACCTAGAGTTGCATCCATCTATAGCATTTGGAGATCATTTGCATCCACATAGCTCCATTAAAAAGGGACAACACTCATTTATCTGCATCATACAAGAATAGGAGGGGATTCTATTATATTCCATCCACTATTCTATTAATTTTTTTCTACACATTTTTAGCTCGTTACATCACAAAGTGCGATTGACACAAGAGCAACCAAGGGAATTTTTCACACACATAGAAACATAACTAGATTTTGGTCTGGAGTGTAGTACAGTGCTTAGTTAGTAAGTCCACCATTGTGGCAGCTAAGGTTAGTCTTACCCTATCATATACATTTATCTTTTTTTACAGATTGATGCTTGTTTAGGTTTTTATAGGTATTTCTTTCATTGTTGACTATCAGTGACACTTGACGAAGTGTAGTGAACTTGATGTGACAAATACTGATGGTTTCAAACCACCTACCCATCATGTGAAATTCAGTTCTAGAAATTTTTCACAGAATGGGCTTCTCATTTTACAGACTGGAGCACCCCCAGGCACCCCAGTCTCTCTCCAGGCACTCCAGTTGAGATTAGTAGCTCATATCTCTCCATTTCATGGATTCTACACAGTCGTTTCTACTTCCTGTTTCTCTAGTCACCTTTGGGACATAGTCTCACAAGTTGATTGAATCAACTAAATCATTTCCATACTTCTCTTGTAAACTTGAGTTTTTAATTTCATTAGATTAGTTGTCTGGGTCATTTATATATTCGTATACCAAGTGTTATACTACATCGCAGAATCCATGTAGTTATGGTGTGTGTGTGTGTGTGTGTGAATTATGTCCTAGGATTCCCTAGTGTAAATTTCACTTGATAGTGGGCTACATATAGAATGTAGCAATGTATATCATGTGTGGATGAAATAATGAATTTCTACTTCCTATGTTGTGTATGTAAAGTTGATGCAGTACCTTGTCTCTTGTATAGATGCTAGATGGATGATTTGAAGTGTTTTAGGTTCCTTTGGATGTAAGCTTAGGTGATGATAGTAGATGCTTAGTGCTTGGTCCTTTATTTTGAACACATGACTATGTAGTTATATTATTCCCTTGTTTGAATTTTGTAATTGAAAATTGGAAGGTTGACCCATTAGTGAAAAATCTGCCCAAATGATAAAAGAGATCCAAAAGAATCGAGTAAGGTGAGAGAGGATCAAGGGTGTCTAGAGGGGAAAGGGGTACTTAGGCACTCATTTCCTTACTAGAAATTAGTGTCTGGATCCATAAAAGATAAATAAATAAAACACCCACTAGGATGTAGGGTGTCTAAGGCCAAATAGAAAATAAGAAACATAGAAAAGAGGTGAAGGACAATCATCAATTGTCAGTCTTCTAACTTAGGAATCAGATGAATGCTAGTATGCATTTAGGACCTATAAATGTACCCAAATGCATGATTTTATGTCTACATGACCCTATTTACACTTTTTTAAGTTGTCGCACCTACCCAGATCACTTCTTGTTCATTCAGAAATAAGCTAAGTCATTCTACCTCCTCCTCTTGCTTAGGGTTTCATAGTTTATATGTTATTTTTCTTATTTCATTACAATATTGGATAATTTGTACATCATTTGTTATAATAGTTACTCTAATATTAGATTTAATTCTATTTTAATTAAATAATTTAGTGAATCCCACTTCTCCAACCCTACCTTCTAAAAATGCATCAAAATATACCCCTTTCTTCTGAATTCATGGATCAATCTTTTTATTCCTCTTATACTCCAACCAAGTTTTCTGGCATGGCTTCCACCATTGAGAATTTCATGTGGGTCCGTACCAAACACCCTCCCCTCTTTGTTACTCAAATACCTGATCCTACTATCAATATAGTCATCACTCACTGCACTCATCCTCTCACAACTTTACTTGTATCTATCCCACTGACTAGTACTTCTATATTTCCCACCACTACCGCTAAAGGCTATGACATCATTGGATAGATTAATAATATACTAGAAAAAAATCTCTTTATGATATCTTACACAATGCACTCAATTTCCATCATACATTAGAGGTCTCCCTCCACTCCATTCACATTGAAAATAATAATTTTCATGTTTCCTTTTGTCATCTCATCCAATCCTACAAAAATATACCATGTGCCATATGTTTCATTGATGAGGATATCCCTCCTTCGGCTGTTAGTAATCCTTTTACACCTTTTCTTATCACCTCTACTATTGGCCCCATTTGTATCAAACGTGTATTCATTGACAATGAATCCATTATAAATTTATGCTTTCTATCCCTTCTCAGGAAAATGTAATTTTTTTATAATCTAATCAATAAATCCTCTACTTTTATTAATAGATATGACTCTATGGACCTACAGTTGTTCCTACTATGTTCTTTGTCATTGATGCCTTATTTTAGTTTAATTGATTACTTGGAAGACCATGGATCCATATCATGCATTTTTTTCCCTCTATAATTCATAGGTGCATTAAATTCTTACATGATGGCTATCAAGATACCATTACTTCTAATCCTACTCGATTAAAGTATTTCCGCATATACCCGAGCACCGTCATGCCCTTTTCTCCATCACAGCCTATTCCATATCATAATATCAACACATATGGTGTTTTTCAATCTAGTGCCCCTCCTTCCTCTTCCACCTCCACTTGCATTCCATCCATTCATACACACAGTAATGATTTCCTATCCCCAACCATGTCTACCCCCATGGCTACCACTTCTGCATCTGCCATGAATCTTCTAAATGCTACATCTGACTCCTCCCCTACAAATATTCTTGGAAATGTTATTCAACAAGATAATGTTAGTACTAATGATTTTGATGATGAGGTTGATGATGTAGAGCTTAATGATGACACCTTGCACAATATTAAATTTAATCATGTTGAAGAAGATGAATCCTACTTCCATGACAATTTTTCTTTTTATTGGTCCTAGTGAATATCAATTCAAGAAACCTCCTCCTACTAATTCCATGAAACCTTTGTAAGGGACTGTTCATACATTGGACAGCATACCACCTCCTACATCTCCCCCTATTTAATTTTCACCACAACTTGACCAGTTTAGATGCACTATTTTTATACGTGACTCTTATTGTCCTCACATTCCGTTTGACCCTAATTTTTGTATCATTTTTTCATGCATGCTGACATAGCCCAACTAGGATTCAAGCTTTCTAATCTCCTCCATCTACCCAATATCCTCACCTTTATCATGGACATGTACTTGTGACTACTTCTTATGCCCTTTGCATCTTACATTTGTCAGCCTTCCATGGACGTACTACCCACCCCTCTCCAAGAACATTTGCACATTCATGTATTGACTACATTAGTGGAAATATGGATTCTAATCATATTGATATATCATTTCTCATGTCTTTTGGCCACATCCCTATCTGTAATGATTAATTCCTTAGCTATACTCAAAATATCACTTGCTGATATGCATATGATTTTCCGCAACCTCCTTTTATTGATGAAGAATATGCTATGGGCATGTAAAATTTATGCCATAACGGATATTTATTTGATCAACTTCACACCATCTCTTACCAAGTCTCTAACCAAATCCAATCATCTATGATCTCAAGACTAATGATCTCTTATATGATTTTAGTTGATCCTTATTCCTTTGCATACTTGGGGGGCATCACTCTTTCTTCCCTCCCACAGTTTGAGAACTATCATTTGTCTTTAATCTCCAATACTACATGTTAAGCTTCGTGCTTTACATCTAGTACTTATTACCTCTCATACATACTTTAATACACATATTGTATCATCATTACCCTATGACACACTATAGTTCTATGGTTCATACTCGAATGTTGAGGGTCTATTTTTGAAGTGAACCTTAACTCATCCACAGTTCACACTCTGTGCTTCACGTTACATATTTCTAGAATCTATTCTCACACAAACCATTTCCTGACGTGACGTACTTTTGTTCTATGGTTTATTATTGACCATTGAGGGGGTTTCTATAAATTAAACCCATCTCACTCACATCCACTTGGGGGCACACTACTCCTACCATATTCACACTTTGTATATTACATTATCACACTCATACATCATTTTCATATCTTGGTTTCATTTAATCTTGTTAGCTTATTTTATTTACATGTTACACTTTGTTTTCCACGGTAGACAAATTCTTAGTATTGCATCATCTATATATATATAAAAATACGTATTCACTTGGTATTTTGAGGTGAATTCAGATATCTTACAATATTTTACATGCTGCAATGATGCTTGGGACTATACTTGTCACCAGTCCCATCGAAAGTCCTGGGGGCATTTACATTCACTAGTTTCACCATCTGCAAACTTCAGGTGCTATCATTACATTCTTCACAACTTTTCATTACTAGAACTTAATTTTCCTTGATATATACATGATTTGACATACTTTTAATCTTTCTAATATGCTAACGGGTGATTTATGTGTAGAATTTTCCTTGTAGGACTTTATACAACCATGGTTATTTGATACATTTTACCTGTTTTTTTTTCTATTATAAGCCATTGTTTACGGGATATGACCTATATCTTGTTTGATCATTGTATTCTTCCAGTTGCTTTGGCCCTAATTTTCTTGTGACATTATGAGTGATGCCCCATGTCTTAAACCCAGTTTTCGCAATCTATCTTGTCTTACTAATTTCTTGTTACATTTTCTTCTTTTAAATGTTAGCTACTTTTTCTACTAACAATTATTACTAGCCCAAATTTTAACATGTTCCATATTTTCTACCATGTAAATCCCCTACCATTTGTAGGTATTTACTTTAGATTAGTCTCTGGTCCTCTCCTTTGGACTGTATTATCCTAAAATCATTGCATGCACACAAAGCGAGGGGGTATATATTGGGTGAACAAATCACACCTACATTAGATTAGATCTATAGTATAGATTTACATAGTACAAAATGATCACAAGAACATAGTAATAGAATGGTCCAAAATCAGCGTTGGGTAAGAATCATAGAGTAGACACCAACACTCAGAATGAGAAATTAGTGCCTAGGTGCTTCTGTCCTCCCCTAGGAGATAATGTCTTGGGGGTATATATAGATAATTTATCATTATATCACAGTCTAGAGAAGTTCACAAAGCAATTCTAAAGTTATATGACTTGGCCTCCAATTATAAAGTGTATTCTATCTCCTATAACCAATTTCAATCAATAAAATTCAGAACAAATCAATAGAATCAAAACTAAATTGGGACATATCATCGGTAATGGTGCTTATTGGGAAGATTCATAGAAGGAGAGTAATACTAGACCTCTCTCCCCAAAACTTTCTCATTGGTTTGAGAGGTCCCAAAAAAATTACATTTAGCACGAGAAATAAAAAAAACTTGCTCTTGATGTGAAATCTCCCAATAAACTCACACTTGGCGTGACATCGCTAAAAAAACTCGCTTTTAGCATGAGATCACCCAAAAAACTTGAATTCAACATTCAAATCATCATTCTCTACAAGACAGGTAAAATTTCTACCTTTTACTGATGTATGTATCAGGTACACACTTTCCCTTTATACACTTTTACACAATTTTTACATATTTTACTCAAACTTTTCATATACAGGACTTTGACTACTCTTTTGATCTTCTTTTATAGGTTCGTCTCTAATAAAAAACAAGGATCAACACACATTTAGTGAGAAGCAGCTCCCACAACATGCCACAACACATTCGATTCACCCCTAGAGTCTATCTCCATTTATCAGTCTCTATGCTTCATTTTTCAATCACATCACACTACACTTTTCCACTCAACACGTTATTTTCCACACTCTCGACATGATTTAAAAGTTAGGATATTGTATCTACTTTATGTTATTGAGTATTATCTCAACAAAATAAAGTGGGGGAAAATGTAGACATAAAATCATACACTTGATTATATTTCTAGGTCCTTAAAGTACACTAGCATTTACATAATTCCTAAGGCAAAAAACTAGTGATTGACAACTATCTTTGGCCTCTTTTCTTCATCTCTTGTTTTTTATTTGGTATTCACACTCTACAACCCAGTCAGAGATTTATTTATTAAGATTTCATTTCTTTAGACACTAGCACTCAGTCAGGACAACATTTCCCAGGTGCTCATGTCCCTCCTGGGTGCCCCTAACCCTTTTTTACCTTATTCACTCTTTTTGAGTATTCTTTAACTTTTGGGAATCATTTTTACTTATGGGTCATCCTTCAATTTTTCAAATGTGAAATTCAATCAAGGGAATAATATAAATACATATTTATGTGTTCAAAATCAAGTACCAATCACTAAGCATTACTATCATCACATAAGCTTTCATACAAAGGCACCAAAGCACTTCAAGAGCATCCATAAATCATCCATTCAAGGAAAACTAGATACATACTTTTGCATACACAACATAAGAGAGGGGAAGTTCATTCTATTCCATCCACACATGTTATACATTATTACATTCTATATCTAGCCTACTATCATTTGTACAACTTACACAAGGACATCCTAGGGCATCATTTCTACATAAACACAGAATTATATGGATTTTGAGATGTAGTGCAGTAATTAGTCATAATTTCACTCTATCAAGTGACCACTGGGGTTAGTATTACTCCCCATTCGGTATATTTCTTTTTTAGGTTTGATGTGGTTTATGGGTATGTGCAGGTGAGATTATTTCTTGCAGGTTAATGATACCTTTGACAATCAAGGAGTGAATATCAGGTGATAAATCGGGAACAAAAGAAAATACCTTGAAATAAGGTCATGAGCTATTACACATTCACTGATTCCTAAAAGTAGTCATCAATGACCAAATGCCCTTGCCCTACTACTGGCACCCCTGTCCGGCCTTGTTTGTGAGTTCTAGGTTTTATAGTGACTAGTGACAACCCTGTTTACACTGTGTTCAACTGTCACACCTACCTAGATTGCTTCTTGTTCATTCAGAAATTAGCTAAGTCATTCTACGCCCTCCTCTTTCTTAGGGTTTCATACTTTATATGTTATTGTTCTTATGTCATTACTTTATTTTAGAAATTTTAAATCATTTGCTACAATATTTACTCTTAAATTAGATTACTATCATCACATAAGCTTTCATACAAAGGCACCAAAGCAATTCAAGAGCATCCATTTTATTCTATTTTTATTAAATCAATTCCTTGAGTCTTTGAGTAAATATTTTAGTAAGTAGTAAATCATTATAATCATAATATAAGAAAATCACATAAAATCTATAATTTATTGTTCACAATCACTTTTTCTATCATAGATAGGAAGCATAGGAGACACAAAAATAATAAGAGAAGGATAAGAATTAACTTATGGTGAAAGTGAGTTGTGAAGTAACTAAATAAACTCCATGAAATTAGAAGATAAAGAGGCGCCTTGCTACAATTGCATTATTAGAACTTAGAATTAGTGAATAATATTCTACGAGATTATGCAATAGTAGAGGTATTGAAAATTATATTAGTGTATACAATAGATGTAGGAATAGAAGAACATATCGACATAGATAGCGTAACACTAATAAGTAGGATATGGGTTTCCCTCAAAGATATATGCACAATGGATGTATCAATAGTAGAAGTAGCTTTAGTGTATCATGTCAGATGAGGTAAAAAAATATTTACTACTCATTAAATGTTTTATCATGAGCAATATTATAAGTAATGAGTACCTTGATAATTAGATCAAGATGATGGGGATGAGGATTAATGTCCTACAAAAATATATAAAATAATTTAACTTGATCATGATCCACATTATTAAGATCATCATTTGAAATAATTATGTAGACATCTAAAATGTCGACTTAATTAATTACGATTAATTTGTCTTGTAAATATCTTAACATCATCATTATCTAATTAATCCCTTTCCTACAAAATACCACATATACCCTTTATCCTAATTAATTTAATCATTTATCTAATATATATCCATTATCTCACCATTAATCCCTTTAATTCATTATTATATTACAGTATCCCACCTTAATCCTTATTATCATTTTCTAGTAACTTAATATTCCTACACCTACCTACCCACCTACTCTACACCTACCCTACAACTAGCCTCTTCATGCAATCACATCATTAAATCCTAATTAAACCTAAACTAATAAATACAACTTCCTCTATTTCTAAAATCTTTTAATAAATCCCACTTTCTAATTCTAGAATTAATCATACCTCCTCTATTTCTAGAATCCTTTCTAAATTTCTAATCTTCTTCATTGAATTGTAGATTCAATGGATATTTCTTCATAATTATAGCATTTCCTAATTCTGGAATTTATCCCACCTCCTCTATTTCTCAAACCTTCTAATTATAGAATCCTCTCTAACTTTCCACTCTTCTCCATTAAATTTGAAATTCAATCGATATTTCTCCATAACTGTACAATTTTCTAATTATAAAATTAATCCCAGCTCCTCAATTTCTAGAAGCTTCTAATTTTAGAAGCCTCTCTAACTTTATACTCTTGTTTATTGAATTTTAAATTCAACGAATATGTCTCAATAATACTAGAATTTTATAATTATAGAATTATCTATATTCTTCTACCTGTTTATTCAATACTAACCATTGATCTTCCATCTACTTGGAAAGATATTATCCTTCCATTTATTCTTCCAAAAACTATAAATTGACATTCCACCATCCATGGGTACTAAAAATCTTGAAAAATCCTTGACAGATACATAATCTCAAGAAATCCATAAAAAATATCTACCATTTTATAAATCATTCACAATATTCAGTTGATCATTAATACAATATATAATCCATTAATATTTCCTCAAGCATCAATCAATATAACCAAATCTAAAGGAGGTGCTTCCCAAGTAGCTACTCAAATTTGAAGAAATCAAAACATCCTTGAGAAATACAATACAATAAAAGAGTAGTATTACATTTTATTGGTAACTGCAAGTATTTAATTTCTTCCCATTCACATCTCTTACTCAAAATGAGGTATTGTTGAAACGATTATCATAGAAAAGTAATTTTTTTGTTATCTTATACTCACCACTAATATTTTACATATTTAAATTTCTGACGCCCACTATGGCGCCTCATCTTGAAGACCCAATCACATAATTTTTATTATTTAATGTTATTATCTTGCATCTATTTTCCTGCATCACATTTCCTATGTGTTATGCATCGTTACTTGTTTATCTCAAATGTGGAACCATGTATGCTCACCTCTCGTGTTCTAGGACGATATTGAGGATCAAAAGTGTTTGGGATTCCATTTTATTTTATATGAGCACCATGATGTGGAAGCAAAATCCAAGCACTTTCCATATTCGTAGGAGAATCATGACCATGGGCTTCACTTCCATGCACATAGATACAAACCATGTTCTAGAAGGGTATATAGATTCCTTTAGAGTTATCACTATTGGATAATCAATTGTTTGTTTTAACATCTACGTGAAGTGAGGGGATTCCACAACCCAATACCTAGGCCTTATATTTAGGCCCCATGTATAACATAAGTTATATCAGGAACTCCATTAGTGAGCATATACATATTAGACTAGGAAAATTTTTGGCCACAATGAAACTATAGTTCAAGGAGGATGCACTCCCCAAAATTACTCGCTAGCCGACCACATTCACACACAAGTGGAGATCTAGTTCGACACCATCGTCAGTGTATGGTATTGAAATCAGGATATGGATTTATTTCAACCCCACTTGAATAGTTAGGGTGTGTGTTTCATGTTCTTCTTGTTTAACCATCCTATCACCTTAAACTTTTAATCAATCAAACATCATCATAATTAACCATCCTTAATAAAAAAATCCCATTACAAATATAATTACCATCATTAATCAACTAACCTAATCCAAATATAATCCTGCAAACATCCTATTAAACCATGGCCTTTGATCCTCAATCCCCATCCTCTCCAAACCAACATCCAAACCCCAACCTCTTTTCTAAATCCATCAAATAATCTATCTCATCATCCCCCACACAAAAAAGTTAACCATATCGCTTTGATGATGAAATACAACACACAATCCAATGCCTTAATAAACAAATATTAAATCTTACATCCTACCTATACTAATCCGCTCCTCACCATCCTAATCAACAATACCATGTTGATCCTAACATCCTGAAAACCATACAAAAAATTTATCAACAAATATTTTATCTTAAATAATGTATCAACCAATCACCTCCTAAGCCATCATCTCCCAATTAAATCCATCCATGATTTTACCTTTCTAAGATCCCTAGCCCTCATCCCATTGACTTCTTATTTGAGGAAACCAAATCATCTCAATCCATAACCTGACATAATCAACATAAAACATTATCCCCACAAGACAATTTCATCAATTTTTACAACGTCACTAACTTTGACATGGACCAAGTGGACCTCCTTTATGAATCTCATGACCAATCCCAAACCCACACAACCACCCAAAATTCTAACATCCAAATATCCTATCTATCATCATTACCTACACCTTCCTCCCATAAAAACTCATGTGGATAATCCACCACCATCCAAAATCTCAACCCCGAAATAAAATCATCTTAAAACCTATAATCAAGTCCTATTCACATATCCACAATAATCCTAAAAAACTAACCCAAAATTATCATCCATCCTCATCATCTTGATAATCCTAATATGATCTATTTTTTTTTTAATCCTAGATAGTACCACATCCCCTAATCCACCATTTAATGCAACCTCTAAGCGTATTTCATCTCCTCCATCACCTATGCCAAATCATATCAAAACTATCTTATCCACCAATTCTAAATCATCTAATGTGGCTCCTATGCCACCCTCATCCTCTTCATCCCCACATGATCCTATCTTACCTACTTCATTACCTAAACCTAAAGCTATAATATCCTCTAATCCTAATTCAAATCCACCATCCCCCAATCCTAAAACATCTAACGTGACTCCTAAGTCACCAAATCTTAAACCAAAAAAATCCAATACCAAACCTCTCCCCACCCCATATGCTACCCAATATAATGAGTCTCTTATGCTACCTTCATCTAATTCATCCCCTAAATTGACCAAATATAATGTGGTTCCTATACCACACCCATCTCCCAAATCTCCTTCATCCCTAACATCATCCAAATCTAATGTGACCCCTATATCAAACCCATACCCTTTATATAAATATACCCCATCCCCTTTCTCTACATATACTTATCCCAAACAATCTAAACCTAAGCCAAAACCATCTACTTCAATACCACATACTCCAACCAATCAAAAATCAACCAAATATACTTCATCATCCAAGCCCAAACCATCCAGTTAGGCCCCCATGCCTAATCCATCCCATTAATTTTCTAATCCAAAACAATGTAATCCAACTCATAAATACAAATCAACCAACACATCTCATAATCCACCCAATTATGCACCTTTACTTCCTACTCCCCTAAAACCATTTAACCCAAATCACTTCACTCCTTTAGGAGAATCCTTGACCACCATATTCCATTGTCAAAAAAAATTCAACATGATCATCCATACCTGAATCAAATCACATAATAAAAACCTTCACAAACCATCTTGGTCTCAGGGATACTATTATTATGACATCCATTGTACTCATGGACATTTGACCAATCGTTGCATGTAATTTATATTTTATGTCTTGACCTCATTAACAAAGGTCTTCTTGTCCTTGTACCTATTTATCCACTCCTTTCCATTCCAATACTCTCCCTAACCATCACCAACCATCCAAATCCCACTCATCATACAAACATTGTCAGCCATCCAAATCTTATTGTACATCTAAACATCCCTCATCTACAAAAAACTGAAACACATCTCACCTCCCATCCTTTGTTAAGCCTACACTCTTAGTGGATGACAAAATTACAACCCCCAAGTCTCATGATGAGCACATGGTATCCTCTTCCACATACACTTCATAGCTTATATCTATAAATATGTTCACTAATATGAAATATCATGACAAAGACATAGGAATACATGAAATAGGAATTTGTGAACCCATCTTCCTTCATAAAAATCCAAGTCATTTAGGTTTAGGGTATAAAACTAAGACTAACAAAGTCCTTCCCACTATTCCATCATAACCCATTTCTACCACTCCTCATGTTTATCCAATCATCCCAACCGCTAAACCTAATCTCTTGACATGACATAATAAGTCTTTAACATGATCATGTGGATCACCTTTACCTTTGTGTTTATCGAACTTTAGACATTTGAAATGACGAGGGAAAGTGTTCTTAACATTTTTTTGTAAAGGGGATATGGTCATAATTCTTTGGATTGATACCTTTTCTATTACCCACATTACTTTCTTACAACATGTTAAGGGTGTTCTTCATTGACTACCATTCTTGATCGAATATTTTTCCTCAAGTAGGTGATATGAGCATATACACACGATTATCCTTGAATTTTTTAATTCTTTTATTATCAGTATATAACTCATGATGTGTAGATTTTGGTTTCTCATTTTGAGGAGGCTTTATGTAATGCTCTTGATACATAGCTCTAAGATTTTCTTCATGTGGAGTTTTAAATACTTCTGGGTTTGATGGACATGAGAATCTAAACTCACCAATTGGTGATTAAGAGTTTGCAATTGTTGTTGTACCGTGACCTCATCATTTGGGTTTTCTTCATGAGTTTCACAAGGAGGTGATTTTTTCATGGTATTCAAGTTCAATGTTTCCATCACAGTTAACCTTAACGAAAGGTATATGACAACCATCTCTTTGTCTAAAAGGATCTTCTTTGTCATTCCTTTGGCTAGAATTAGAAGAAAATCCATGGTTTAACATTTCATCAATGGTTCTAGGAGGATGTTATAACTCTTCATATCCATGAACCATGTGCATGAGAAGAGAGTGATCAAATGTAGGTGGAAGCTTTTCCCCCAATTATATACCATGCACTAGGACTTCATTTCTATTTTGAAAGAAGAAAATGTCTATGTGGGTGGGATTAAGTTCAAAGTCATTTCGAGGAGAGTTCTCCTCATCACCACTATTATCAACCATGGTATAATATCCAAAAAAAGGGTTCAATTTATCATTTATAAAAGGATTTGATCCTAATTTTTTGTGCCCCATTCTAGTAATAGGATGAATAATAGGTAATGTTTTGCTAAGGGTAACAAATCTATATAAATATTATAAGTACCATAGGAAACATTGATTAGTGTGATGACTATAAAATGGTCACAAGGAATATCCAATGAATAATGGAAAATAATTCAAAGAATCAAGGAATAAAAAAGGGTACTAAGTTGTACGATGACTATCACCAAGGATAAACAAGCAATTTCCAGATAGTACTCCCATGACAAGAGTAACTACTCCCCATGTCTCAAATGTGGTTTTGTTTAAAAATAAAAACAAAATGTAAACACTTAAATTGATTTTAGGATAAAAAGACTTAAGTATCAAAATGATGTTTAATCGATTCCAAAACAAGGTATACTCAAACTTTTTCAAAGAGAAATAATGTTGAAGTCTTTGAAAATGGAATTTATAGATGTGGGCAACATAACAATACAACTTGTATATGTTAATCAATCCTTGAATAAAAACAAGATATTAGTATCAAAGTAGTATTTACATAATGTAAATAACGTAACAATGACACTTTTCAAAACTCAAGGCAGTGTTTTGATATAAATAAGGTATAAGTATTAAAAAAAATTTATATCACACGAGAAGCGTAACAATACAATCTAGAGACTTAGATCACATTTTCAAAATAAAATAAGAAGTAAGTATGAAAATTTCATTTAGATGATGTGAGAAATGTAACAACTCAAGAGGAAATCAATGATGTGACACCTTAGATACAATTAGAGTCTTTCCATGGGTATCAAGACAAATGTTTATGAAAATATGAATGCGTACCAAAATACTTTCAACAATCACTATCATAGTTGCAATAAGGAAGGATGTAAGTGGGTGTAAAAGCGATGGAAAATATTTTGGCAAACACTTTGTATGTATGTTTTCTTTTTGTTAAAAAATGGCTATAGGAAAATAATTAAATAGACCAAGTGGTGATGAAAAATATTTGGCGTAACTTTTACAAAGTTTCACGCTCTCTTATGACAAGTTAGAAACTAGGAAAAAGTGATTGTTTGTAAGTTTCGTGATGAATTTCATGTGGTTCTAAATTTAATCGACTCTCCAATTTTTTCAAATAATAAGATTTTGACTTTAAGAAAGTCATTGCTTTGTGAAAAATCTTTAGAACACGATGGATAAAGTCAAGTTAGCCTCAATTCCAAATCGTTTCTTAGGATTTTTTTCTCAAACTCATTAATTCTTACCTACTTGAGTGGTACGTATTTATATTAAACTAGAAAATGGACCATTACCCTACAATCAAATTAATGAAAGAGGCCTTATACGGGTTATTTTAAGCTTTTCTCATAAGGCTTTTCAACTATTCAAGTGGGTAAGGGGGCACTTCCTGCTTTGTCCACCATTTTGCTCAAGAAGTGGAATACTTTGGGGTTCCTGTAGTGATCCCCACAATGAGTTTTGTGGATTATGTGAAGATACTTCCCAGAGTTAAAAGTAGACACTCTATAGCTCTTTATCCAAACTTGCAAATATAGTGATTTGAATAAAGTGGTGTATTTTTAATCTTATATTAAGAATTTGGTTTAGTACACCATTGAAAACCTGCAACATCCATGTAATTAGTATTTGTTTAGATCCATTTTCTTTGACAAGAGAGTATGGTCCTACACTCAATAGTTTATAGTTTTCCAAAAGATCTACAATATTATGAAAGAGGATTAAATGTATTTTTTGGTTCTCAAGATCATCTAAGGACACAAAATAAGAGCATACACAACAATTAACCCAACTAGATAACAATGAAAATATTTTAAAACATAGATCTAAAAAAATCTTTGTACAAGGTTCATCCAAATTAATCCAAATGTTTATAAAATGAAAACTAAAGTTTCTTTTGATTCTCAAGATCACACAATGGTGCAAGAGGATAACATACAAAAACTTTATCTTAACTCATATAAATTAAAATAATTTAAATCAAGGGATCATAGAAATGCTTTATAAAAGGTTCATTCCCTTAAGCAAAAAAATGAATAATGAAATTTGTCACTTTATCTACATGTTAGAAAATGAAGACTAAAGTTGGTTCTGATTCTCAAGATCACACAATAGTGCAAGAGAGTAGAATATGATTTTTTTAATCCAAAATCATACAAAGCATGGAAAAAAGATACTCATCAAAGTATTATACATGTTAGAAAATTTACCTAAATAAAAAAACTATAAGAACAAAAGTTAGAAACCATAAAAAATGACAGAAAATGTCAAAATTCAAAATTGGAAAACCCTAAAAACCTATCCAAAAATTGATATAGAAGGATACCACAAGCCTATGAAAAAAAACGTGAGCCTGTGAAAAAAACTTTGGGCATATTAAAAAAATTGTAGGTATATTAAAAAACTTGCAAGCCAGTCGACAAAACCACAAGCCGGTAAAAGAGAAGTAAAAAAAATACAATTCCAACACCCAAAAGATGCTACCACAAGGTTATGATAGAGAACCAAAAATTAGTGTAACACAAACATAGGTTGAGAGACACCCTCGCGAGGTAGTATAATAGTAACACGTGCAATACACAGAGGAGAAAAATACTATATATCACTACTACAGGCTGAGAGATGGTACCGTAAGCCTCTTTAACAAAACCACAAGCCTTTGAATGAAACCATGTGCCTTTGAATGAAATTGTAAGACTTTTGACACAGATGCAGGGGTTTTAACAAAAACAAAAATTTCCTGTAGCTCATCAAAAATACAAAATTTTGATAAAAATAATGTCAAAAAGATCAAAACTTTACAAATTTACTCCAATTTTGGCAGCACCTCACCACCCTTATACCTACAAAGAGCATAAAAATCATACAAAATTAAAAAAACTAGTTAATAAACATGAAATCTATCTAAAAAAAACTTAAAAGAGGGTTAATAAACTAAAAAAATGAAACTAATCTACAAAAATTAAAATTAACTATAAGAGACAATGGAGTATGTCCCACTAGGCATGCAAAATGTATCCTAACTAAACTAACTAAGCTAATTCCATGAAACTAACACCAAGTAGCTTTAAAGAAAATTTAATCTACTAAGAACATCAAGATAAAATATTAAAGGAATTAGCTATTCTATTGCATAAACATGAATGAAATCACCTAATGCTAACCATTCCTACTATTTTATGCATGACTACTTCTAAGCATGAGCCTTTTTAGATCAATGAGCAATCAAAGTTATGGTTAAATCTCCATAGAGAGGGAAGGATCTCACCAAGAAATGGCTATAAGGCCATACTTAGATCTTCCTTTCTACTCAACATTGAGAGAATACATGCAAGGATGAAGTAGCTATTTCTAAACAATGCAGAATACCTTTATCTTATACCTATAGTTTCCACTATTCAAAGTGTGGTGTGGTGTGTGAGGGAAATACTAGGTTTATTATAGACCTTTCCAATTTGGAGAATCATGAATCCTAGTACATGTGGGATAAATAATTATTGATATGCATTTCTAGCTTCCTGTCTAGATGAGTGTATGAGTAATCAAGAAACACTAAACAGTGTCAAGTATACAAGGGCTTAGTACCTTGGAGATGACGATGGATGATATAGGCACAAAGTGGATATCGAACTCCTCAGTATGATCCCAAAAAACCTGTAGCTCACATACACTAGAAAAATAATCATTAGAGATTTTATGCGGGGACTTCTTGACAAAGCAGATCCGGGAAGCGTTAACTCCCTCGGTGACTGTCAACACCCCATACGATAAGAATAATAATACAATAGCATCCAAAATAGATAACATACAAATTGATAAACAAAAGAATATGGATGGTACCGGTGTGTAGACATAATTAGTGATATGATGCGTGCAACATGAATCTCCTCATATGAACCCAAATAACAAGCAGAATGCTATGGAAATTTCATGTGCTATCACCCAGATAGAATAATAATGATATTATAAAATGACTAAAATCTCACAGCATTCACCTAAATTTTCTAAATTTTTCTTCCTCCCAAATATGGGGAAAAACCCATATTTATAACTTAGATATAAGGTTAGATTGAGGTTAACAAGTAACCGGGGTTAAGTAAAGTAACTTGAGTTAAGAGACCTGATGTGATCATGTGGGGACCATACCTTGAATTATTAGATGGAGTGGGGAGCATGATTGACATAGTGGATGAAATAAAAGATTGCATTTAAAAAAAAGGTCTCGGATGGGTGTATTAATACCCATGGATTAAATAATTTGAGGGAGATGATGATTATATCAAAAAGTTGAATTATCAAACGGGTCTACATGGAGCCCATTTGATAATTAATTAAGAAAATGGATAGGATTTTATTTAACTTAAGAGAAAGAGATACGAGAATAGAAACAATGTGAATGTTAGATGACTAAGGGACGCTATACTCAAAAATAGGAGTCTACATTTTCCCCTTTTTGAAATAGCAAGCCATGAGATAAAAACAAAAAGGGTTAGATGAAATATGCGTCTGAGGATGGATGAAGACATGACCAAAGGCATTATGCCTCAGACAAAAAAAATGATCGCAATAAATAAAAAAGTATGGCGGTGACTCTAATATCACATCAGTAAAGGATAATTGTGGTCTCAACGGAGACAGAAAACAACATTCTACAGACCATTGAGTGGGTGAAGACCACTGCAGTATGGATGTAAACCAAGATGACCAATGGGTCATAAGAAAATATCAAAATATGTACAACTGAATGTGAAAGATATGTGCAATCCTTTGTTTGCAAGGAATCATGTGAAAAATTATGCATCCACAAAAGGGACATGAATGAAGATAATGATGCCCCAACATAGGGCACGTGAAGGACACAAAGTGAGTGATATGTGTTGACAAGTATATGGATGAAAAGATTCCCTGACATAAGACATAAATGGAATAATCATAAATGTGAACAAGATGAGCAGATATGATAGAAATCTGAGATAAAATGCTCTAAATGTGTGATAAATATGACGGTAATCATGTTTCATAAGAAAAATTCATAAGTGTTAGAAAATTAGAAGATAAAGCAATCCTACTTGTTTGGTAAGTAGGATAAGAAGTCAAGATACTTTTGTGACAAAACAAAGGCAGAGAAAATATTCATGGAAGAGTACAAAATCAGATAGATGTTGGCCGTTATGGTATCTTCCAAGACAAAAATGTCCCAGGAAGATGGGATGAAAGATGTGGATGATAAATGATAGAGATAAGAGAAAGCAGACATGGTCGGGGTAGAAAAGACATGGTGGAGGAGATAGATCAAATAGTAGAGAAGGACGATAAGAGAGGTGAGAAGATAGATGAAGACACAAAAGCGAGAGAGAGTGACATTCAATAAGAGGGTAGTGGAAAAAGATAAGGGGGACATAAATAGGTAAGGTATGAGGGACCTAGAGAAAAAGAAAATAGAGAAAGTGAGGAGGAGAAGAAGGGAAGGAGGAAGTCTAAACAAGAAGAAGATGAGGTGAGAAGGAAAAAGAGATTAGAAGGGAAGGTGGCATAATTTAGCATAGGCATATTTATTGCATTTTATTGCATTGTCTTTTATTTAATAATGTGCAACATGTGCACTCTAGTCTAGTGACTTGCATTCAATATTGTTATGTTGGATAACATTCAATATTGGTATTAGTAGTAATTACATGTGCATGTGAGATGGGTCTTATCATCTCGTAGTTGGTGCCTGATAGGGTGTCATGTCTATCCATATGAGGCTGTCTAATATCTATAAATATTACAGCTCTTGCATTGTTATGTAATCTGATTTCATGATCAATAATATTTGTGAGGCTTCCGTCCCTCTTTGGTCATTGCAATCTTATTCTATTCTATCATTTGGTATCAAAGCTATACCATTATTATCATTTGGTATCAGAGCAGGTTCTATCCAAGCAAGGTTGAAGAGGAGCACTATTGGAGAGGATCCATTGGAGAAGAAGATCTGCATCAAAGGAGAGCCATTGAAGCATCCTGCAGCCTCCATTCCTTCCAAGCATCCCTCAACTAAAATTTGACCTATCCACTTATTTGGAAGGTAAATTTTTTTTTATTAGTCATTGGCATAGCCAATTGATCCAACATATTGGTGGAATATTTCAGATTTGGAGATCTTTAAAAAAATAAAAAGATCTTGAAAAAAAAAAAAGATTTGTGAAAAAAAAAAAAGATCTTAAAAAAAAAGGAGAGAGATCTTGAAAAAAAAATTGCAGATCTAAAAAAAAAAAAAAGATCAGATCTAAAAAAAAAAATCAGATCTGAAAGTGGAGGTGTGAAGAATTCGGGAGCAAAGGTTGAAGCAGTCCCGTCAACAAAATTCCAGCAGATAGCTCTTAGAAAAAAGGACATAACTTTTTCATACAATGTCAGATTGATGTGACATTTTTTTTTTTCTGGAAAGATAAGAAGGAGGCTGCACAACTTTTCAGTTTACATCATCTTCAGATTCGGCATCTACATATGACAAAAAGTCTGTACAAGTCAGATCATTTTTTCTGAAAAAAAAAATCAGATCTAGCTGGTAAATTGGTAAGATCTCAAAAACTAAGATTCCGATTCTTCTGAAATTTTGTGGGTTTCAAGAAAAATATTGTATGATGCTGCTGTCAAAATTTTAGAAAAACCCAGATCACGGTTTGTGAGAAAAAGTGAAAACAATATTCAGATTGTTTGTTTGGATCTTGGGAACAAACAGGTCAGCGGTTCAATTCCCACTCTCTCCATATTTTTTATTAAATTATTTTTTTTAGAAAATTTGGAGAAATTACTAAATTTTGGGAGATTTCTAAATTTAGAAGCTCACCAAACACATTTAGAGCCACCGCTAAATTTAGCGGAAAAACACCTATTGGGGGGTAAAAAATATTTTTGGCCTAAATTGTGTATTTTGTGATTCTAGACCCTTTTTTCTAAAGAGGGGGGACACAAAAAACTTCATTTTGATGTAATTTTGGAGCATTTTGTACTAATCTTGGTGCATAAAGTGAAAAAAAAAGTGCAAATTTTTTATTTTATGTTTGGTTCTATCACACGAGATCTTTGATCTCATAGCAGCGTTCGGTATATACAGTGCCTCTGGGAAGCACTTACGGGTGATGCCGTCATGACTACTACTGCACTTAATGCCTAACATAGCTACCTAAACATTGTCTGGGCATCGACCCTATAAAATTGACGGGGAGTAATAAGGACACAATACACACACATTTGAGCCCTCCCATCCATTTGTGCTTGCACAAACCCCTCTTCGTATTGTCTACGTACCACGTACTAAATTCTTTCACGTGTGTTAACACCTCTTTCCATACTGACGGGTATATTGAAAGGGTGATCTTCTTCCACGTACCGATGGGTATATTGGAAGGGAGCGTATATAGAAAGGTTTGGTATATCGGCCTGACGGTATATTGAGAGGGAGACCATAAACCTGGAGTGATAAGAGCCTTACCCTTTGTCAGAAATTTAGAGTTTCAGAAATTCAGATTGTAGAAATGGGTGCACAAGCACCAAAGTTCTTCTTGCCAGATTCACAACTGCTTAGAGGAGACAACTATGCTGCATGGAAACTGAAGATCAAGATGTTACTTGAGTTTGAAGACCTATGGACAGTTGTAGATGGAAAAACAACAAGATCACTTGATGATGGAAGACAACAAGTTCAATTTGATAGGGCCAATCAAAAGGCCAAGTTGATCATCTTGTTTAGCGTAACAGACGATGTGCAACCCCACATTAGAGATGCCACATCGGCCAAGGATGCATGGGATAAGTTGAGCACAGTCTATGAGGAAAAGAACAAGAATGCCATCCTCAACCTACTATCACAACTGCATACTCTCAAGTTCAAGCACAATGAGAAGGTTGAAGTTTTTTTGAGACGAGTTGCTACTTTGAGGGCATCTCTATTGGCATTGGGAAAAGAGATAAGTGATGAAGACCTCATACCAATTGTGTTGCGAGCACTTCCTCCTTCCTACAGAATCTTTGTGACAACTATCAATATGAGTGAACACACAGTCACCTTTGAGAAGTTGGTCAATCTACTCCAACAAGAAGAGGCAATGAACAACAAAGATCATGAAGATGAGCAAGCACTATCTTCCAATCATAAAGGAAAGGGGAAATTTCAGTCCAATCACAAGAAGTCCCAACAAAATCAAAGTCAACGAGACAACACCAAGAAGTGTCCCATTTGCAATAGAGGGGGACATGACATCAAAGATTGCTGGTACAATTCCTACAAAAAGGGTTCATCAAGCAATTCAAAACCCAATAACCATCAGGGTAATAATAATTCAAATAAAGGGAAGTCCAACAACAACAACAATCAAGGGTAGAAAAATGGTAATTGGCAAAGAAAACCCAAACAACAAGGGTACATTTCCGAACATGAGGATGATTCAGATGAAGGACACCACATGTATTCTGCTCAATTTGATGAAGAAACCAAGTCCACACAAGATATCTGGTATGTTGACTCGGGTGCAACTCGACACATGACTGAACACAAGGATTGGTTCTACACACTACGTGACTCACCTAACAAGAACCATGTGTCATTAGGTGATGACTCATCATACAGTGTCAAGGGGATTGGAAACATTTCACTACCTCTTGGAAAGCATGACTGCAAAATCACAGATGTATTGTATGTACCTGGGTTGACCAAGAATTTTCTATCAGTTAGTCAACTCCTTGATCACAACTTGAAGTTGGATTTTGACAGTAATAATGGAGAAAAAGTGTGCTTGATAAGAGATAAGTCAAGAGGTTCCAAGATTGTAGCAAGAGCCTCCAATGTGGGACGCATGTTCCAACTTGATTTTTTCCACAAGGATGATCAAGCTCTAGTGGCCAAAGACACACAATCTGTAGAACTATGGCATCGCAGATATGGTCACATCAGTTTTGGCTATCTCCAAACACTTCAAAAGGGAAACATGGTGAAAGGATTGCCTACACTCAAGCACAACACTGACAAGTGTCACAATTGCCTAGCTAGAAAGCAACATAGAGTACCCTTCCAGAAGAACACATATAGAGCTAAGGGAAAGCTTGATTTGGTGCACACCGATCTTTGTGGGCCCATGCAACCAAGTCATTCTGGATGTCAATACTTCATGCTTTGTGTTGATGACTACTCAAGAAAGATGTGGATATATTGTCTAAGAAACAAGAGTCAAGCCTTTGAGACATTTCAGAAGTTCAAAGCACTTGTTGAGAATGAAGTTGGTCATAAGATCAAAACTCTCCGCTCAGATCGAGGGGGGGAATTCACAAGCAATGAGTTCAAGACTTACCTGGAAGCTCATGGGATTCGTCGACAAATGCCTCCTACTCACACACCACAACAGAATGGTATAGTTGAGAGAAGGAATCGTACTATCATGGAAATGGTGCGATGTATGATTGATGACTCAGGTTTAACAAAGACATTTTGGGCAGAAGCTACAAGAACTGCAGTCTATTTGTTGAACAGAGTGCCCACAGTAGCTCTTGAAGGAGTGACACCTCAAGAAGCATGGTCAAATCGGAAACCATCAATTGCACACCTAAGAGTATTTGGGTGTAAAGCTAGCATGCACATACCCAAGAAGAACAGGAACAAGTTGGATATGAAAGCTGAGAAACTGATATTCATTGGATACAGTGAAGAAGCACTTGGGTACAGATTATGGGATCCGAAAGCAAAGAAAGTATACACAAGTAGGGATGTTGAGTTCTTTGAGAAGAAACAAGCAGATGCTCCACTCAACGACTCAACAAACATGCAGAATACACCTCTTGTGAAGATAGAATTTGATGTTCCCACTGAAGATGACAGTGATGAATTGGATGATGGTGAAAACTTGGATCCACCACAAGCCAATGGAACAGCTAAGAAGTTACCTAAATGGTATACTCAATTAATAAGAGATGCGAATTTGGATGAAGAACCTAGCACATCATCCAATCCTAGACCTAGAACTCGCAGTCAAGCTTGTGAAGAGGTCAATTATGCCCTAATGAGTAGAGTTGTTGAAACAGTTGAGCCATATACAGTTTAGGAAGCCCTACAATCAAAAGCTTGGAAAGATGCCATGGATTCAGAGTATCAGTCAGTGATGAAGAACAACACATGGCAACTTGTTGACCTTCCACCAGGGAAGAAACCCATTGGATGCAGATGGATATTCAATACTAAGTACAAGAAGAACGACAACTTCTTCTTGACAGGATATTCAGATTCAGATCATGCAGGAAACATGGATGATAGGAAGTCAACATCAGGCTTCATCTTCTTTATGGGATCTGGACCAATATCATGGGGAAGCAAGAAACAAAACTTTGTTTCTCGCTCTTCTACAGAAGTAGAGTATCGAGCTGCAGGTGAAGCTGTTTGTGAAGCAATATGGCTACGCCGAATACTGGAAGGAATTGGTCTACCACAATAGAAATCTACTCCAGTATATGTTGATAATGAAGGAGTTCTGAAGCTTGTTCGCAATCTAGTATTTCATGAGAGAACCAAGCATATTGAAGTACAGGTTCATTTCATATGTGAGCATGTCTTGAAGCACAACATACAGCTCCAGTTCTGTCCTACAGCTGAACAGAAGGTAGATGTTTTCACTAAGTCACTTGCACGTGACAAATTCACACTGTTCCGAGAGTTCCTCTCCACTTCATTGGAAACTATGCAAAATTAAGGGGGGGAATGTTAGCATAATTTAGCATAGGCATATTTATTGCATTTTATTGCATTGTCTTTTATTTAATAATGTGCAACATGTGCACTCTAGTCTAGTGACTTGCATTCAATATTGTTATGTTGGATAACATTCAATATTGGTATTAGTAGTAATTACATGTGCATGTGAGATGGGTCTTATCATCTCGTAGTTGGTGCCTGATAGGGTGTCATGTCTATCCATATGAGGCTGTCTAATATCTATAAATATTACAGCTCTTGCATTGTTATGTAATCTGATTTCATGATCAATAATATTTGTGAGGCTTCTCCCTCTTTGGTCATTGCAATCTTATTCTATTCTATCATTTGGTATCAAAGCTATACCATTATAAAATGAAAGGAATTGAATATGAAACGAAACGTATGGAAATGCATGTGGATGGTGGGATGATTAAAAATATGGGAAAATGCTGGTGAGTCAAGTTATCAATCGAGAAATATGACTAAAGTGTGAGGAGGAGAGGAGATGAAGATGATACAAATGAAATGAAAGAAAATCATGGGTAGGAAGGAGGAGAGGACAACAAAGAAATTGATGCAAAGGTAGTATGTGATGAACACAATAGAGATATTGAAAAAGGTGAAGGGAAGATGAAAAGGCAATACCAATGGAGGGATGTTAGGAGAAATCCTCCGATAATGATTAGAGGGCACAAAAAAAGGAAGAGAAAATGGAGGAGGTAAAAAAGAGTGAACCGGTATTAGTATAATGGGGAGAAACTAGTTTTAGGAGAAGTCCACTGATATTTCTTAGAGCAAGAATGGAACCTAATGATGACATAATGTTATATGAGCAATAATAATGATGAGTAAATGTGGTGATAGATATGGGGAAGTATTCTAGAAAATGTACTAGAAAGAATAAAGAAAGGAGGGCTAACGATATGTAAGAAGATAAAGGTGAGGAGAGAATGCAAAGGATGAGGATGTGGATGAAGATGACAAAAGTAAATATAAAGGAACAAGACATAGTAAGAGAGGGTATGAAGTAGTTAAGTTGGATTTTAAATGAGGGATGATGGAGATGATATTTGAGGAAGTTTGAGATATTTTGTGTGAGGAAAAAGAGAAGGGAAGAGGATGTGTTTGTGGGGAATGAAGAAAAAATACGGATGATGGGAATATGAAGGAATGAGGAAAGGCAAGAAGACAAATCATTCTTAAGAGAGACTCTTAAGTAAGATCACCATGCCATAGGAATGGTTAAGTAGGATCGTTAAGCCGAAAGAAGAATGAAAGGGAAATGGAACAATAAAATAGATGGTAGTAAAAGGATATTAAGAGAAAAACACAAAAATAATGGCCTGGGTGTATGACAAGTGAAGTATCGAACAAACAATAGAGGACAAAGTGGCTGAGAAGAGCAGTGAAGAATGAGATGAGGTGAATTTTAGGAGAAAATTGGGTTGATAAAAAGGGCTAGGAGGAAGGAATGTTCAAAAAACATGATCATGAATGATACCTTGTCTAAAATGAAAGGTCTACTTCGAATAGGGTTTCTGTGCTACGTGGGGAGTGATGCAGATGTGCCAAGCTGAGGATGAAAGTTATGTGAGGATGAAGAATATTATGTTAATGCTGGATGATAAACAAAAATAAGAGTGATGAAAAAGAAAATTGGTGGGTGATTATATAGAAGAAAAGGATGATGCGAAAGAATGGATGGAGGAAGATAACATTGGTCATTGTAGAGGATGAGAAGTTGTCGGATAATGAATGCTAATTGAGAGATAATATCAAGTAGAATTCAAAAAATGCAACGGAGATCAAGTAGAATTCCCAAACCGAGTAGTGTATTAAAGAGAGTGTGTAGAAACAGTAACATTCTTCATAGATTTGTGGAGGATATTGATGGGGGACATCCTTAAAAAAAATACGGATGCAGATTTAATGATATAAAATTTGATTATAATTATAATAAAATATGATTTTGATGAGATGGGTGTCACATAACCATAACAAGGGCCATGTAAGAAAGTTACGATTTTAACCAAATAAGAGTTAAACAAGAAAATGTACTACTCAAAGCATTGCACTTGCAGCCGATAGCAGGTGTTAGTACATAACTAATGAGATTTGATTATATCACAAGACCAAGAGGAAGATATGAATGAATATTCTCATAATCTTAATGTCGACATGATGAGGGATTCGAGATGTAACATGTAAGTGGGAAGAAGGTTCTCCAAAGGTGGTGTTCCTTAAGTCTATGCCTCAGTTCTAGGAAAGGAAAAGAACAATAATAGAAGAAAGCTGATCAATGCAGGAAGCTTTCTGAATGCCATAACAGCAAAATATCCATCCTTCGAGGGTATGGTCTACTATATATACAACATAGATAGTGAGGATGATAGTCATCCGTCAAGGGATCAGTCTATTTTAATACATAACGTAGATGAAAAGAATAATATAATAGCCGTCCTTAAAGGGATCGATTTATTTCTTTTGATTTTGATTTGATTTTTAATTTGTAAATGTATCTCTTTTTTTCCTTTTTTGGATGAACAACTATCCTTTAAGGGATCAGTCTATTTTTGGATAACTTTTGAATTTTTTTTTGCATGTATGGATGTTAGCTTTACATGGGGGAGAGCTGGGGATATCAAAGTAAACCACTTAGGAGGGGATAATGATGGTATAGGAGACACCCCAATACCCTTTACATGGCTGTAATAGGAGAATGAGAAGGTAATGGATGTAATGATTATGGGATTCTCACCGAATGGGAGAACTTATCCATATTGAAAATGTTGTAAGTAGAAATGTTGTACTTATATTCAAGGTCATATCAAAGTAGTGACGGTAGACCACATAATTCATATCATTACCATGATAGATGGAAGTGGATAATGGCAGAGACATGGTCTAAAGATAAGACTATACTCATAAATGTGTGTACTAACAATAGAATGGCCATAAGTGCAATGCATTAAGAGGTTCAATCTTTGGTTTACCATCAGGAGAGGCTAAATGATAAGCCCCAGACCCATACTTATATGTGATAATATATGGTCCAATCCAGTTGGGAGCAAATTTTACCCATTGGCTTCTTTCTAAGGTAGTGACATTTTAATTTTCTTTTAGAACTAGGTCACCTATTTTAAAATCATGCTCTTTGATGTGTTTATTACAAACACGTTGGATACGATCTTGATAGACATGATGGTGCTCAAAAGTAAGAAGGTGTTGCTCGTCTAATAACTCAAATTGCATTAGATGTTCTTGGTGATAATATTCATCAGAAATGAAGTTGCAAAGAGACACACATAAACATGGAATTTGGACTGCAAGGGGAAGAATGGCCTCAGATCCGTATACTAGAGAAAATAGAGTAGCTCCTGTGGAAGAGTGAGTGATAGTGCGATAGGCCCACTGAGCAAAGGGAAGTTGGAGATGCCAATTTCGTCCTGCTCGATCAAGATTTTTAGCCAAGATATTTCGAAGAGTTTTATTAGTAACCTCAGCTTGGCCATTAGCTTGAGGATAATACGGAGAAGAAAAGGTAAGTTGGATCTTAAATGTATCATCGATCTTTTTAAGGTCCTTGTTTTTAAAGGACTTTCCATTGTCCATAATAAGTTTATGAGGAATGCCAAAGTGGAAAATGATATGTTGATATATAAAATTAATGATTGGGCTAGATTTATTAGAGGTGAGTGGGATTTCCTCCACCCATTTAGTGAAATAATCAGTAGCAGTGATGATAAAATAATGTTGTTGTGATGACCGGGGATTTATTAGACCAATAAGATCAACTCCCCACTGGGAAAAGGGCTATAAATCTTGGGTAGGCTGTAAAGCCTGACTAGGAATATGAATAAGATTAGAGTGTTGTTGACATCTTACACACTTCTTGACATATTCACAACAATCATGATTTAGAGAAGGCCAATAATAGCCAAGATGAAGATCACATTTGGAAATAGATAATCCACTGAAATTCCCACCAAAAATACCATCATGTACTTCTTAGATAGCTCTAGAGGCTTCATGGGATTGAAGGCATCAAAGAAGGATACCATCAAACCCCGTGCTTGTAAAGCATACTACAAAGTATAACATAACGAGTAGCACATTGGATAAAATATCTCTTAGCATTTTTAGAAAGATCAAGGGGAGTAATGGATTTGGATAAATAATAAAAAATTTGTGAATACGAGAGGTTTGACAAATTATATTCGACTAGATGAATCTGAGATATGTCATAGAATGGTTGTCTACGATGATGTATAATAACTGAAATCTTGGACGCTTGCATTGTCCAAGGGATAAGGGTCATAAGAGATGCCATTATATCAAAAAAATGATTGGTCAAACGCGAGACATATTGAATAGTGTAAGAATTGAAGGATTTAAAAAGATGATGAGAAATATTATGATATTGTTGTAAAATATCATTTCTACATTGATACTCTCCAATGACCTACTTTATTATTAGTTCAGAATCACCAAAAATGTCAAGGATATGAACGCTTAGAAATATAGCAGTTTCTAGTCCTAGGATAAGGGCTTCGTATTCTACCATATTGTTTGTACACTCAAAATCTAATTTAAAATCTAAGGAGATTGGAGAATCCTCAGGAGGAATAAGAACAACTCCTGCCTGTCCGCCTTGTTGGCATTTAGAACCATCGAAGAAAAGAGTCATTTTAAGGGGATCATGATAAAATTGATTGATTGATTCATTTAGGAAATCATTAGGAGTCTGTGTATTGGAAAGAGGGGCCTCAACTAACTGATCCGCAATATCTTGACCCTTAATTCCCTTTTGAGGAATGAATTCCAGGTCGAGCTCAGCCATGAGAAGGAGCCATCAGGTGATACGATCATTTTGATATGGTTTAGAATGCATCACTTTAAGGGGTTGAAACTTAGTAACAATATAGGTTTTATGATTAAGAGGATAGTGTCGAAGTTTTGATATAACAAAGAAGATATCGCAACATAATTTCTCCATTTCAAAGCATCATGTTTCACAATCAAGGAGAGTACGACTGATATAATAAATGGCATGTTCGTATCCCTGATTATCACAGTGTGCTAACATATCTCCTAGAGCATGATTAGTTATAGAAACATATAAATAGAAGGGTTCTCCTTCACATCCTTACTTCAATCTCCTTCAAAATCCTTTTGATAGTTTTGATCCCAATCAAAGGTTATGTCTTTTCAAAGAAGGTGATGAAAGGGCTGGCAGTGATTAGAAAGTTATGATATGAAGTGAAAAACAGATTGAAGTCAACCTTAAAGACTACAAAGTTGCTTGAGATTGGAAGGAGGCATTTCAAGAATTGCTTTGATTTTTGTGGGGTCAACCTCAATGCCTCTGATAGAGACGATGAATCGAAGGAGTTTTCCAGTAAGAACTCCAAAAACACACTTCACCATATTGAGGCAAAGGGAGAAACAAATGAGACACTCAAAAAGTATCTTAAGAACTGAGAGATGGTCACATTTATGTTTAGATTTTGCTAAGAGGTCATCAACATAGTCCTCTATGATTTGATGTAAGAGGTCATGAAAGATATACATCATGGCTCGTTGATATGTAGCCCCAACATTCTTTAAACCAAAAGGCATGCCACAATAACAAAAGGTACCCCATAGGGTGATAAAAGATGTCATGTGCTAATCTTCAGGTGCAATCAAAATTTCATTATAACCAGAAAAACTGTCCATTAAAGAGATCATCTCATGTCCCACTATAATATCTACAAGTTGGTCAATACTTGGAAGAGGGAAATCATCTTTAGGACATACGAGGTAAAGATCTCGAAAATCAGTACATATACAAAGCTTTCCAGACAATTTTGCAATGGGTACAATGTTTGAAACCCATTGGGGATAATCAATGGGGATAATGAAGTTGGTAGATAGGAGACATTGTAATTCTTCTTTCACAAGAAGAGCAACTCGAGGATGGATTTGACGAAGATTCTAACTGGTTTAACATTGGGGATAACAACGGTGTTGTGGACAATGATGGAGGGGTCAAGACTTGGCATGTCTAAATATGACCATGCAAATGCTTGGCTATGTTTGGACAAAAATGACGTGAAGGCTTCGAGCTCTTGAGGTGTCAAAGAATGACCTATTTTAAGGATGTGGTGTTCTCGAGGTTGCTCCAATAGTAATGTTGATAGTGAATTAATTTAGGAGATTGGATTTTTTCTAGCGGATGATTTTTTTGATCTTGAGAACCTTAAGCTCCCAAGTAGGAGAGAGTGGAAGTGTCATCATTGCATTGAAGAATGTCTATGATAAGGGAATCTTCCTCTACCAGCTCTAGATATTTAAGGGGAAAATTAAATAGGTTTCATTTTTGGCTTGGTAAGTTACCAGTTTGAGAAAAATGGTGGAAATAAAAAAAAAAGTAAGGGGGAATAGGAAACCATATCATCTTGATCTAGATCTGTGAGATAATTGGATGGAGAAAAATCATTATCTGAGCTGGGAAGGATAGTTAGAAGGAGATGAGTTATTATTTGAATTATATAGGATAGTCGAATCGGAGGAAGAAGTATGTTTTGAATCGGTAATATATTCAGATGGAGAAGAAATGGATGAATTAATATGAATGGGAGAAGATGCATATGTGCCAGGAGGGTGTATGGTGGGATCATTGTAGTCCCAAACCAATTTTTTGGCATGATTCATGGGCTTGGGAAGATATATTACCATGAGGGCTCTGATCATAGCATGCCCCAAACCAAACCCCTTCCATGCAAAACAATAGAGGTATGTGTGAGCGAAATATGGTTTACTAAGAAATCCGAAATTACATTGTATATCGTTTGGCATGAAAACTGATTTTCAGTGTGAGAAGAAGGTTGATCAAGGCCGCTATATACTAAATTGGTTTTGAGGGAAGGAGGAAAAAATGAGAAAATTTCCCCAACATTCAATTGATACATAAGGGATTTATCAGGGCAACCGAGGCGATTAGGAGAAGGAAGGGTATTGAGAGTGAGGAAGTTGATATTCCCCTAAAGAAATATTTTGCATTATAGTATTAGAAGAATCCATATGAGGTAAGGTAGATGGAAGTACAGAAGAACTAATGGATGCATTAAGAGAAAAATTGGTATTAGGAACAAGGATATCTTTAGGTTTGTAGATCATGCAACATGCCTTATAAGGTGGGATCTCAGTTAGAAGAGCATAAGTAGTCCCTTCATGTTCATACTTAATACAAAGATGAAGAGTAGATGGAACGCAATGCATAGCGTGAATCCCAAGGATGTCCTAGTAAAAGATTATATTGGAATTCTCCTTCAATGATGTAGAAAAGTTTGTGGAGTTTATGGCCGACACGGATAGGAAGAACAACCATTCCTAATGGGGGAGTGACAACATCGTTAAAACCGTGAAGAACGGGAGGAGACTTGGCAACAATGGTATTGGGCAATTTAAGTTGATTGAAGGTATGAGAAGAAATGATATTAATACTGGCACCATTGTCAATCATAGTTCGATGGACGTAGGTGTCATCAATATAGACTGTGATGAATAATGGTATATCATGTTCTTCTTGTGGTATCCTAGGGATTTTTGAACTTTCAAATGATACGGTAGCAGATGTTGTGAAGGCATGAGCTAAAGCCGTGAAAGGTTGGGACTCATCGGAGGATACCGGGATCTGTTTCAAGACCTCTATAAGAGCTTGTTTATGATGTGGAGAGATTTGAATAAGCTCTTAGAGTGACATTTTGACAAGGGCCTAGTGAAGTTGTTTAATAATGGTATGTTCAATGGGGGAAGGATTTGGGGCGACCAGAATAGATACCTTGGCTTTAGAAGAAGATGAAGGTGTTGCTGCGGGATGATTGGTAGGAGTAGCGATGACAACGTTTGATCATGGTGGAGGTGCAGAGGTAGCAAGATCCTTATGAGGAGGGATAACGACATAAGTCTTAGGGGCAGACGGTGAGGCGGAGTCAGAGTTATATGGCTTTGAATGGGTGGTTATCCAAACAACATTTATTACTAGAGGAGGACGATCCTTAGGATCATCCTCTTTTGATAATATGTTGGTGGCATTGTTGGTTATATATTTATTTGGTAGTGGAATACTGACATGATTTCTTAATGAAAAGGGTGGTCGAGATGTTTGAACAGATACATGTTGGGATGTGGAAGTTGATAGAGGAGATGGTAGAATTGATATTTCATCGTTAATATTTTTATCGACAAAATGATGCACAATGGCTTGGAGAGCTTTTCAATGTTCAGTGTCATGTCCAAGGGCACGGTGAAATGTGCAAACAAGATTGGAGTTAAACCAGGAAGGCCTTGGTGCATTTGGATCAAAAAATTTAATTGGTGGTAAAGTGATGGTTGAGGCTTGGAGTAGTTGGTGAAACATAGTGGTATAATAACCTGGTGTTATCAACGGAGAACTTTTGAATGATGCATGGGAAGGTGGTGATGTAATAATGGCTTTAGACATTGTTTATGATTTGGAAAGGGGAGATGAATGTGCTTGATGGGGGATTGTAGTGGAAGACACAGATGCCTTTGAATTTGCTTTAAGATATTGGTTGGAAAAGGGTGGTTGTATTGTTCTAGTAGTAGTATGTGTTGTTTGTGAAGGGAAGGTTCCTAAAATGGAAGAGAAAGATGAGGGGTGTGGTCCTAAAATAGAAGGAGATGATGTGGTTTCCAGGGAGATTCTATCGGGAATAGTGAGGTCTATTTTTGGACGAGAATGTGAAGGAGAACGCTTGGGAAATGGGGGGCCTAGTTCTTGTATACGAATGTGGATTTTTAGAGGGAATGACCAGAATATCTATAGGAGGAACTGGAGATATTGAAGTGGGTATTTGTGGGGACTGCGTCGATGTGTGAGTATCTAATGGTACAGAAGAAATGGGACAATAATTTGAAATTAAGGAATGTTGGAATGTTTTCCAAAAATCATCAAGTAATGACATGGTTGTGGAAGAGGAAGATGAGATATATGATTGTAAAATAGTAGATGTAGAAGGTGTTGGTAGAAGTGTAGAAAGAGGGATTGGAAGAGAAGATAAGGATAATATAACAGGTAGAGGTGGGATAATTTTTGATAAGGTGATTGGGTTTAACGGAGTAGATGTAAGGGGTAGTGACACATAGAAGTGATATTTGCATATGAGGAGGGGGTGGTAGGTGTTGAGATAGATGTGAGTATAGGAAAGGGTATAGACGTGGGCATGGATGTAACTAATGTTGATGCGTTTGTGGATGTAGATAAGGTATCAAAGGGGACTGGTGTAATGGTTGATGAAGAAGGTAAACTTGTGGGGGAAACTGGAATTTTATCTCTGATGTGGATAGTGTTTATGGTGTGGGTACTAGGGGTTTGAGATACAGAAGTAGGAGCAGTCTGGTTTATGGACGTGTGGGTGTATGATTCGGAAATGGTTGTTTAAAAATATCTAAAGGTTGATTGGATGAGGCATTCGGGTTATCCACTTGAATTTCTCCCTAATCGATGAGTCTTTGGACATAATCCTTGAACATCTGACATTTTTCTATGTCATTTCCTTAGACTTGATGATACTTGCAATAGTGATCCTCTCAATACCACACAGATCGTGGCCTACATTCGTTAACAGGTTGGATAGGCGGTAGTGTGATCAAGTGTGTTGTTATCAATTTGTCAAAGAAGACACTGTATGATTCTCCTAAGGGAGTATAATTGGGCATTGGTCATGTGAAATCATTAGTTGAGTTACTATGGTATATGTCACGGTACGAGATGATCTAACAACGAGGGCACTTGGCAGTTTTCTTTAATTTATCATTTGATATGGATGGTTTGACAAATTTGGTTTTTTGGCTTATTGGTCTTTAATTTTAAATGCCCCTATTCTAAGGCACGTATATCAAGCTTGCGGGCCATGGTAAAAGCCTCTTCAAAAGTGTGAAATGATTGGATTTGCAAGGTTGGGGAAATATGCTTAGTGCAAGAGCACACGAAAATCTCAATGAGATCAATTTGAGGTAGTGGAAAAGATAATTGATTTATCATATTGTGCCATCATGCGACGAAATATGTGATGGATTCATCTTTGAATTGGCGGATAGTATACCAGGTCATTGATTGTTATTTTATGCGCAATATTAATGGAGAAATTCTCAAGAAATAATTATACAAGCTAGGAAAAAGAAAATATGGATTACTGGGGAATATTATTGTACCACTCTAAGGTAGGACCCAGCCAAATACATGGGGAAAGTACGAATCATCAAGTCTTGGTCGTGCGCATTGAGATAAAACGTGTATGTTTAAATGCTCTGAGATGTTTTTGAGGGTCCTCCTTGCTGTTAAACTTGGTGAACTTCATGAAATTCCCAGTGTGGAGGATATGGTTTCGTGGGCATAGATGGATGGATGGGTTCATTACATATATGTTCATAAGACAATGTGACTTTGGAACCCTAGCGTAGCAGCCTTTAGGTTGACTAACCAACCTATCAAGATTTTCATGGGGTCATTAGGAAATGCCTGTTGAGAAGTGAAAGGTGGTGGTTGGATTTGCACGTATGTGTAGGTATCTGAGGGACTTGGTATGGGTGAGTGTAAGCTATGTGTGATGGTTGAGGTGGTTGTTGATAGAATGTGTGTTGGTGAGAAACAAGGGCATGGTATGATTGTTGAGATTGTGCAGGTTGTGAAAGTAACTGTTGAGTGGGGATGTGAGTATATGCGGGTTGATAGACTGGAAATGAAACTGTATGTTGTAAAGGTATGGTAGGAGGAAGTTGAGAAGTGAGGGTATAGACTTGTGATGTAGAAGGAATTTGTTGTTTAGATAAGGGATTTGACACATGGGATGGTTGAATGAAGGTACCAGTAACCATCAAAGTTGTTGTAGTGGTAGGGATGTCAGTAACAATAGTTGTGTTGAAGTGAGGAAGATTGGGTGGAATGGACGTGACTACCTAGGTGGTCTGGTGTGCCGATGGGTTGGTGGAGGATGACACAAAATCATGTAAGGCCATGGATTGAGGAATTTCAAAACTAGTATTATAAGGATAGACCTCCTGAAGCGGTGGGGCATCTAGAGGGAGGTGTATGTATCTTCTTAAAATATATTCTTGAAGGGCCACAGGGTTGGCATAAAGAATATGTCTGAATTCTGGGTCCCTAAGAGGGATGAATGAAATACCAATAGGCTCTGATCTAACAGAGGGTGGAGTTGCTAGCCTAGATGGGATGGAATGTTGGTCCAATGCCGTAGTGTGAGTGAAAGGTATTGAATGAGGTATATTAGTGAGAGAATGGGTGCCTGTGAGTGAGATAGGAAGAAACATGGATGATGAAGTTGTTAATGTAGTGATTGATTGGGACAAAACACTATGTGTGGTGAGGTTGTGTTCCATCTTTTTAGCAGTGGATCAAGTGATTACGAGCATAAAAAGGAAATTGATATTATATCAACAAACAAGTAAGGAAAACAACTTTTTTAATCAAGAACGTGTGTAAAGGAAAAAAATAAAATGGCTGAAAGAGGACCTAGAAGAAGGTAAACTATGTTTGGTTTTAGGTAATTTATGGCCGGGAAATTTCTAAAATGGTTCTGTTGGGTGATAAAATCCCAATCAATGAACCAGGTGCAAGGAATGTTTCAATGTGTTGATTAATTTGTGAAATTTTAGGCAGCGTGTGATGTAAATAATTAAACCCCTAGTTACACTATGTGAGCAGGCAGAATGTACAAGTTCATTTTAATCCAAAATCAAAATATGAAATTCGATGCTGACAATCATCCAAAATACCGACAATACCATGTAGAAAAGAGAAAATAGGAAAAAATGTAGAATACATGTATATCGCTTTTCCTTTTTATCTGATAGTAAGTTGAGCCAAGTGTAAGCTTTAAACAATTTGGAAAGCACCTTTTTTTATATCCAGGTAAACTATGTTTGAAAGCACTAATCGGTGATCGAGAACGTCCAAGGATCTTATGACTGCATATGAGGTTGACAAGAGACGATTCACGATGTGGTTTGAGTTTAAGATTTTATCTTTGACAACGTAATCCTGTAAAAGCAAATATAAAAATTAGTGGATATGACCCAAAAGAGATAAAAAGAATAAATAAATTAGAATAAACAAATTGTTAGGATTAGTCAAATATAAATTGAATTAGACACTAAACAATGCAATGACTATTATTAAGTGATAAAATAAATGATGATCTAATGATAAAAGTAGTGCGAATCATAATACAAAATGATAGACACGACACTGTGATAATCATACACTATATAAATGACAAACCCATTTTAGACTTTATAAAAATGAACAATAAATGAATAAGGTAATAATTAAGCTTTGAGATGATAAACAATGCTATCAAAACCAATGTGAATATGCGTTTATTTATTTAACAGTGCATCAAAGTCTAAATAAATTTCATAAACAAATGTTTATTAACAAAATAAAATATATTTGAACGTCCGATGTCAATAGATGACACAATGAAAAAAAATGTCTAATCGATGGGACGGGATACTCCAGAGTTGGTCCTACTGCACATGGATATAGATTTTTTTTATGCGTATGATGGCTAAGTTACTAGAAATGGTAAGCCAATTATTATAAGGAGACTATGAAGTTAATTCTATTCGCAATACTACTTATCAAAGCACTCTTTATAGATATGTTCTAACAAATTGTAAGCCAATAACTATAAATAGACGGTAAAATTAAATTTTATTGACATTATTTATCACAAGCACCATTTACAAACGTGATCTGAATAATTGTCGATTAATTTGTATAAAATTTAAAGCTTGTGTGGATTTGAAACTATGTTAGGAACAAGTGAAAGCATTCAACGTCAGAAATTTAATGAATCGACCACAATGGAGCCAATTTGAAAAAGAAATCTTTTTATTGTTGAACCTTACTTCAATGTCGAACGGTATTATCTATCCACTGCATGTTTTACAAAATTATAAACCAATAGCTAGATTTTTAGTGGCATTGCTTATTAAGGGTGCCGTGTATCAATTATTCTAAAGAGACTTTATAGTCGCTACCTTCAAATTTGGTTGAGTATGCACACGTAAAATGAGAAATGATACATGGACCTAGTGCTTATATAATGAAAATCATAAAAATGTAAACGGGAAAGGAAATGTTATGATATGTAACTCTAAGGGTCAACGTGAGGTTGTGGGGACTTAGACGGAGGAGAGAGGTGGATGGAAGGGTGAACCGAATGACTTAGTTGGTGCAAATGTCGAAGGAAGATGGGAGATCAGGAGTAGGTAAAGTCTAGAGAGTGTGGGTTGAACAACAAGCCAGGTGTTCAGTCAAGGATATCCGTGAGGAGGAAGGAAGAAATTAGTGAAATGAATAAAGATGAAAGATGTGAGCTCAAGTGGAGTGGTAATCAGAGGGGTGATATGGAAGAAAGAAGCGGCAGGTCAAATAATGTGGTAAGGAGTTCATGTAGATCGAGGGGAGTGGAGAGAAGTGGTTAGCTGAGTTGGGCTACATGGGGACAAAGTGGAACAAAGTGGACGGTGGGTTAAGTCGATGGGAGTGGCTAAGTGGAAGGGTGTTGATGATTAGGTGGCTAGGGAATAGTTGGAAGATAAGTACGTGTGGGAAGATAGGAATGGATGGAATGAGTGGGCTCGGGGAGGAGACGGGTAGGTTAGTTAGGGGGAATGGAGAGTAAGATGGAGATGAGGTAGTGTAGGGTAGAGTTAAGATGAAATTATTTATTTATTTATTTACTTTTAATTAATTATTATTATTATTATGTTATTATATATACATATACATATATATATATATATTAACAAATAGCAATAATAATAAGATTTTACCTTAATTATAAACAAAATTAATAACAAACCTTTTCAAACGAGAAATTGACGTACCTTAATGACGAAATAATTGATTACCTGTACACACGACAACACCTGGATGAAGATAGTACCAAAGAGCCTACAAGCGGGTGAGTCTACAAATGAAAACTATAGAACATATATCTAGATTGACGTGATATCAGAATTACAATAATTGTTATACATACGATACCTATACAAAGTGAGCAAGCAAAAACATAACTAGAACTTGGATTTTGTCCCACTAGGTGTGCCAAATGTTGATTTGTGTTTTCATCTTCTTGTCTAGATGAGTGTACAAGTAATCAAGAAATACTAAACAATGTTGAGTATACAAGGGCTTAGCACCTTGGAGATGCTGATGGATGATACGGGTGCAAAGTGGATATCTGACTCCTCGGTATGATCCTAGCAAACCTACAGTTCACATACACTAGATAAATAATGATTAGATATTTTATGCGGGGGCTGCCTAAGAAAGTAGATTCATGAAGCGTTAACTCCCTTGGTGGCTATTAACCCCCGTGCGATAAGAATAATAATACAATAGCATCCAAAACAAATGACATACAAATTGATAAACAAAAGAACCTAGATGGTACTGGTGTGCAGAAAAAATTACTGATATGATGCATGCAACATGAATCTCATCATATGAACCCAAATCATGAGAAGAATGTCATGGAAATTCCACGTGCTATCACCTAGATAAAATAATAATAATATTATAAAATGACTAAAATCTCACAACATTCCCCTGAATTTTCTAAATTTTTCTTCCTCCCAAATATGGGGAAAAAACCCTTATTTATGACTTAGATATAAGGTTAGATTGAGGTTAACAAGTAACCAGGGTTGATTAAAGTAACTTGAGTTAAGAGACCTGATGTGATCACGTGGGGACCATGGCTTAAATTATTAGATGGATTGGGGAGCATGATTGACATAGTGGGTGAGATAAAAGATTCCATTTTTAAAAAAAGGTGTCAGATGGGTGTATTAATACCCATGGATTAAATAATTTGTGGTAGATGGTGATAATATCAAAAAGTTGAATTATCAAATGGGTCTACATGGAGCCCATTTGATAATTAATTAAGCAAATGGATAGGATTTTATTTAATTTAAGAGAAAGAGATACAAGAATGGAAACAATGTGAATGTGAGATGACTAAGAGGTGCTATACTGAAAAATAGGTATCTACAATAATAATGTGTAATTAGAATAATTAAGCTTGATTAGAAGAATTAATAAGTGATCAACCACTCATGGGAGTTTGGGGTGCTTTCATTAATCAAATATGATTAATTAATAAGCTAGGATAAGCTTAATCAATTAGAGACGATTTAGAAGGAAATAGGAATATTTGGAATGGTTGAAAGGGGGGTTTTAACCAATAATAACATTTATTGATTGAATACAAGGGTATATAAGCTTAATTAACTAATAATAGTTAATTATTTGACCGGAAGAGGATTATAAGTAACGAAGTGTCATTAATTGGCATACGAAGTGAGGTTAAGGCTAGTTAATTAAAAAAGTGTCGTTAATTATTTATAATAGGGATAAATGTTAATTAATTAGCAAGAATCACTAATTATTATAGAAACGATGGGAAAGAGGGTAATTAGTACAATTTTAGTAGTAAAAATACGTAGGGGATTTTAGGTGTCTATAGAAACAATCATTAAATGCAAAGGATTATGGGCTTTAATTTCTATAGAACAACCAATTTTCACTAGAGAATATGAGAAATTTCAATACCAATGCAAATTTGATGAGTTTATGGGTTTGATAGGAACTTATGTAATTGATAGCATTTTATTTCATTTGGAAAAATGTGGCTCTCCTATCAAAATATGGGAAAACTTGGAGGGCTTATTTAGTAAGGTGGATCATATGAGAGCCATTCAACATGAAATTGAGATCACCTCTCTTAGACATGAATATTTTCCATCAATTATAGATTATCTTACTAAGTTCAAGTATTTTTGACACAATAAAATGGGAGTGGAAGAGATAAGAAAGATGAAGAGTGTGTTTACCTAATTGTATCCAAGTTGAGAGTTCCATTCAATTGTTTTTCCTCTAACTTTTCCTCTAACATGGATTACTTAGGTGACATATTCCAAATGCCTACCTTAGAAATTTATGAAATATTTACTATAGAAGAATGCAAACAATATAACATTGAGTTTTCCACCTCTCAAAAGGAATTAGTAGCATCTAATCCTAAGTTCAAGGGAAAATAAAGGTTATTCTAAGTTTACCCCTTCTCCATTTAAAATAATTCATAAATCCAAACAAAAAACTCTAACTAAAAGAGTCTTCTAAATTGAAGAATAAGTTTATCCTTTCATTATATTTTTGTGGGGTAGTGAATATGAAGAACATAGGTGTTACAAGTGAAAGAAAGACTTAGAGGATTCACTTAAGAAAAAAAAATCTATCTCCACTCCACCTCCTTCTAATGAACATGGAAGCACACTTAATATTGTTGGGATATCTTGATAAAAAATTGTGGATAGTTGGGTTATAGATTCTAGTGCTTCTCATCACATGAATTTTTCCAAGGATTCTTTTGTATCTCTATGTTTTAGTTATTATTCCAAAATTAAGGTTGAAGATTATTAATTTTTCTGTATAGGGAAAATGTGACATACACCTTGATAGTGGAAGTATCCAAGATGCACTGTATCTTCCTAACATCACTACAAATTTACTTTCTGTGTATGAAATTTTTCATTCTCATCAAGGAAAAATAATGAATTTTACACCACACGAGGTAGAAGTATGAATCTTGGTAGATCCTCATTCACTTATTGCTAAATGTATTATTGATCATGGTTCTATACTATATCACTTTTAGGATTTTTATGAAATTTCCTCCATTGGGAAAAACTAGTTTTCTCATGTAAATTAATAGAGTAAGATTTGGCATGAGAGATTTGGAAATCTCAATTACAAATATTTGAAGGATTTGAAAACTCATGGTATGGTTAATGGTATTCCTAGATTTTTTTGGTATTGAGGGAGTTTTCCCTAGATTTTCATTAGGGAAACAACAACAAGATCCATTCCCTAAGATTTTTTCTTTGAGATCTTCTTCACCACTTGAGCTTGTGCACAGGGACTTGATGGTTTTTTCTAACATCTCTTTTAATGGAGATAAGTATGCACTTACCTTTATTGATAATTTTTATAGGAGTAGTTGGGTTTATTTTTGGCATGTGTGAGTTAGATTTGTCATTGGAATCAAAGGTGAATACCCATTAATGAAAAAGTATTATGATTGTTTATAAGATGGAATATTAAATGCTTCAGATTTAGTTCGAAGTCCGTTTTATTTTCTTTGGAGTCTGAATAATTTTCTTCAGAGATTGAAGTGATTGCTTCTGAGTCTGACCAAAGTTGGTGATTATGATATTTAATGATGGTTCTATTGATCAAGTAGATGCTGATTAAACTAAAATGGAAAATGGAGATCTAATTTAGTTTAATCTAATGCTATACAAAGTATTGAATAATAGCTAAATAAAATAATAAATGACTTAACCAAATATTAAATGAAATATGAAACCCTAGATCTGAAAATAAGGGTTAGAGAGGCCTTAATTGATTTGCAAATGAGATAGGACTGTGTCACAGTAAATACCAGATAAACATAATGCATATTCGACCACACAAGAGCTCCAAAAAGTTTAGATCTGAGATTTTTGAGCAGACTGGGGTATCAAGAGAAGGATGGGGGTAGCTAGGGCACCTTGGTATGAGATGTGGGTGCCCTAGTATTTGTATGAGGTCCAAAAACAAATTTTCCAGAGTCACTAAGTTATGCAAAGTCTTCACTTCTTGTCATGTGTATGTCACTAAACTACGTTGGATGTCACCGATAATTAGAGATGAATAGAACACCTGCAAAACCAAAATATAAGCATTGAAACCCAAAAAAATGAAATATGTATATGAAGGGTTTATACTATCCTCAATGACCACAATGGTGGACTTACTAATTGAGCGTTGCACTACATTTCAGATCTAAATGTAGTTCTAGGTGTGGGTTTTCAAATCATGCCCTAGGTACTGTTGTGTCAGTCTCACTTTGTGAATTAACGAGCAATAAATATATGTATAAATATATATAGATGGTGGATGGAATAGAATAACCTCCTCTCCTATGAAGTGTGATGTAGATGAACCATCCTTGTCCCTTGTGATGGAGCTAGATGGATGCAAATGTATCTCTACATGCCTTGGATGGATGCAACCTTAGGTGGATGATGGTATTACTTAGTGCTTGGTCCCTTATTATGGTATCATAACTATATATTTATATGGTTCTCTTATTCTAATTTAGTAATTAACCCCAAAAAGGCTGGTCACTAAAAATATGGAAAGATTAAACGGATAGAAAGTGCTAAAAGATAGAAGTAAAGTACAAAGAGGATCAGGGCACCCAGATGTGACCAAGGTGCCTGGGGTGACCCAATCCTAGATGGGTGCCAAAGTCCTAGTTAGGTGCCCCAATCAGAGATAGGGATAATGAAGAATTGTAAAAATGACTGGGAAAGTACATGCGAAAGGTTGGAAGCGATGTTATAAAGAAAAGTAAAATGGCCAAAGGACATGGGTTAATTAGTACTTTCTTCACTTAAAAACCATATAAATACTAGTATGAGACTGAGACTAAATAATACCCAAAGTGTGTGATTTTTTGTCTATATTTCCCCCCACTTTATGTTGGTGTACGGAACGCTCAGTAACATAAAGTAGATACAAATGTGTACTTGATGTCCATGTACAATGATGTAGAAATACTGCCAATGGACTTAACAAAGTGTGAAGTGACGAAAAAGATGGAGCATGGAGACTAAAGATGCAAAAGTGTAAAAAGTGATGAGAGTGAACCTAGGGTGGAAATGTGTGTGTAGCTACCAATGTGTATGGTGGATATGCATGTTATTATGTTGTGTGTGGTATTTTTGAAGTTGCTATTATTATTGTTGTTGATTTCTTTCTTCCCATATAGATGGACCCACAAAGGAGAAGAGGATCAAGTAGTCAAATAAGCATGTATATGTGTGAAAATCACATGCATATAGTAAAAATAATGTAATGGAAGTATGAAAATGAAAAAGGAACATATGCACCTGATCCGTAATGAGAGAAAAGGTTGTAGAAAAATGATATCCTATAACTATCGGTAAAATGCAAGTTTTTTGGTAAATCTCACGCCACTATGTCCAAATAAATGTATGGAGAAAGTTGTGTTATTCTCAAACCTATAACTTATTCCCTGAGAATGTATGGAGACTTATTTGTACTTCCTAGATTTTGGGCGATCCGACATTGATGGCCGAAGTAGTATAGGGAGGAAATTCCATTTTATCCTCCAACCTATAATTTCTCCCCAGAATACTAGGGACAACCTATCTTATAAATGTCACTTAGTATCGGAATTCTATAGATTGGTATGAACCCTCTTGATGTATAACCCACTATGTCAAGGGAAAAAACTAAAATATATTGGTGAGCGGTGTGTAGTGTGTAAGCCCCCCCTCTTTGGGGGTAAATGTGATGTTACGGATAGGAGGATGTGGCACTAAAAGAGAATTGACCATGTAAACTGTGACCCTAACCTATAAGGGGAAGGGAATGCACTTGGTAGAAACCAAGGCACACACAAACAAGTAGCTAGAAATAAGTGCTAGTAGGAAAAAACATGCATTTATAAAGAAAGTGTAAGCTACGCAGACAATGTAGAATCAAGAAAGTAAAATAATAATGTAAACACTCAAGAAGATAATCATAGACTACAGAAAGTGGGTTGTAAACATGGGACATCACTCATGATGTCACAAGACACTTAAGACCATAGTTGCCATATACAAAATACAAGTATGTACTCCAAAAAAGGGAAAAATCCCGTATATAATATCAACAAAGACAAACATGTACAAATAATAGATAGATATCCATGCTAGCAAGTGATCATGCAAAACAAATATTGCGCATGAAGCACCCTTTAACATGTTATAAAGATAACTAGTATGTAAAAGTGTGTATAACAAATAAAGTAGTGTGGTAAGTAGAAAATTTAACAATAACACATGTAATAGACGTATTTGGATGCCTACAGTAGCCGTTGTGGGGCTGGTAGTAGCAAAACATCCATACTACCTATAAAATACTTGTATATGCAATCATAAATAGAGAAGGAAATGAATGTACATATGCGTATGGTAAACATAATGACATACAAGATACTTATCTATCATGTGCAATAAGTGAACATGGAGAAGAAAATGCAAGCAAGGGTAAGAGAAACCAAGACATGCAACATGTTGTGGATGTATGAAATGGAATGAAAGATAGAAGATATGAGCCATGTGCCCCCTGAGTGAATGAATTTGTATGTAGTGAGGTTCATTTGGTTTCCCCCCTCGACAGTCAATAATGAACCATAAACGAGAGTTCCTCATTGGGAAATGGTCAAATTGTGTGTTGTGTTTAACACGTTGTGATGAGTTTGTATGTGTGTTGTTTACATGCTACCTAGAGATGAAGTGTCTCAGTGACCCTATAGCCGAAGCATATATCATGACAAGGTGAGTGTAGGAGTAATGATTTATCCTAGAATTTATATCACTACAACATGAATATATGGACTCGTGATGTATCCTAAAGCATATACCACAACAAGATGCTGGAGCAAGTGACCATTTAATCCTAAAACATATGTCACTAACCTAGGAACATCACATGATAAAAGCTTAAATGATGAGTGTGTGAGTATGATGATGTCCATTTGATTTTTAAACCTTTGACAATTGAGTATGGACCGATGAACTAGAGTACATCATAGGGTAGTGAGTGTAACATGTGTGAATATATGTAGTATATGTGATTATTATAGATGAATGTGCGATGTGTGAAATGTGTAAATATGTGATGTGTAGAATGTAACGCAAGTAGATAGCCTAATAGTGTGAAATACGTGTTATGTAGGATGAATAGCATGTAACACTAGACTCGTAGAAAATAGGAATGTGACACATATGTGATGGATATCAGGATGGTGTGTAAAATATGTATGATATGTAGATGTGGAGATTTCAAGACACAAGTGATGTGGAATAAATGCTAGATGTACTAGGCCAGATGTAAATTTTTTGAAGATATGTGATGTGTGATGTCAAATGTGTAATGTGTGGGGTTTATGTGTAGTATGCCCTAAGCATTTAAGTGTGAACCAAAGCAAAAGAGTGTGTCATTGGGTAAAGACGACACTAGTATGAGTGTTATGAGAATGCAATGGTATGAAGATACAATATGCATATGCTAGAAATATGCTATGTTGTGATGTGAGTTGATGATAAGTTGGGGGTTTGTGAATGTTATGCCCCCAAGTTTGTGGTGGTGAATATAGTCATGTGAAACTATCTAGAAGATCATCACTTTCATGATCAAAGGATACCGAAGTAGAATTGGAGACATGATAAGTAATAGAATGAGGTTGATTATATAAAGAACTATTACAACGTAATGTGTAAACACTCACGGCATTCTCTTCATTAGTGAAGGGTAATGGTGGATAGTCATGTGTATACTAATGAGAAAGATTCAGTTCATAAGTTGGAGATGAGTCATTACATATAGAGACACTACCAAATGACATAAGAAATGTGAGAGAAGTGTGGAATGTGTCTAAAGTACTACCAATATAGTAAATAAAATATTTCGCAAGTGTCATTGGATAAATGTGAGGAGTGCGGGAAAATATATCATCAAATGAAACATTCAAAGGCCATAAGTGGCTGTAATGTGACGGTGGCCATGATAAAGATGAGGTGAGTGAATAAGTGGTAAGATATAAATAAGTGTCAAACCAATCTGACTTAAACCCTTGAGTGTGTAAATAGTATCTGGAAAAGTACAGTCAATTGGGATGTTTTGCCAATAGGATTTGTTGATGAGAAGTGTGCATGTGAAAGGAGGTGATGAAGATGTAGAATGTGTGGAAGAAGATGAAACAATTTTGACAGTGTTGATAGATCCTTTATAAATTATCATAGCATTGGTAGGAGGGGTCTTAAACTTATATTCACATAGGCCATCAACCAATTTTTTTTTTTCAAAGTAAGATTCATTTACATCAATAGATTCAAAATTTAGTTGAACTAATGCTTCATCAGTGATTTTGATAGCATCAAATTTGTCATCATAGTCCTTAGAATTGTCTCTGTGAGCATTGTTAAGCTATATGAATTTGTCAAGTATATTACTAGGAGTAACACTAGGTGGAGGATTGGGGGTGTCTCGATAGGCACATTAGAAGTTTTCATGGGAATAGGTATGGTGGGTGAGATAATTTCCATAGTGTGAGTAGAAATAGCCAGAGTATGTGAAGTGGAAGAAGAAGGTAGCCAAGCACTAGACTAACCAATGTCATATGTGTCAAGGCTACTATATGGGATATGTTGCAAAGATGGACTAGGAATAACCATAATGGGGTATATGTGATAGTATTTGAATGGCTTGGGATAAGCAGTAATAGTGTGTTCATAGCCATCATGTAAAAACTTAACACATTAGTGGACAATAGCTGGGACTGATTGTATTCTGTGTCTTTAAGGTATGCCTAGGAATATATTGAACTGAAATGCAACATCTATAATATATAATTTGGTGAGAACAGTCTTAGTCCCAACCTAAATGTGTAATGAGATAGTCCCTAGACATCTGCGAGTGGTAGACTCATAACCTCATACAAGAGTAGAGTTATTAGAAATTATATTATCGTTAATACCCAATTGTTTTAAAAGATAATGAATGCATAGATTGGCGGCTGACCCATTATCAATGAATAATCATTTTATGTAAGTGGTTATAATGAGGATGGTAATGATAAAGGGTGCATATGGATTTATTATAGAAAAAGGTGATAAATCCTCATCAATTAAAGAAATGGCATGCAAAAAATTTCTGATAGATTGTATGAGATGTGTAAAGGCCACCGCAGAGTTTTCATTTTCTATATGAATAACACAAAGGGATGCTTCTGATGTATTATGACACTCTTGTGTATTACACAATACTTCATAAAGAGAAATCTTAGTTGGTGTATTTTTAAGTTATTCAATGATGGCATAACCCTTAGAAGTAGTATAAGGAACTGACGAAGTGATAGGTGGAGGAATAATAGTGAGTGGAACCTTAGGAGGACGTGTACATTGAGTACTAACTACATTAATATATGGGTCAACCCTAGGTGTAACAAAATGAGGGGGGTGTTGAGTACTCACTCGAATGAAATCTGTAATAGTAGTAACTATATCATAGAATTTAGTTAGTGCAAAATAAGGATAAGATGATTGAGTCATGACTTGAAAAGGAGATGACAATGTCAAAAGGAAGGGTTGGATACATTAGGTTCACCAAAATGATTAAACCAAAAGGGAAAATGGAGATCTAATATAGTTTAATATAATGCTATCCAAAGCAGTAAATAACAATTAAATAAATAAAATAAATGACCCAAGTAACTAAGCAAATGAAATATAAAACCATAGATGTCCAAACAAGTATTAGAGAGGCCTTCCTGATTCACAGATGAGACATAATTGTGTCGCAGTAGACCATATAAATATAATGTAGAAACAACCAAAAAAGATCTCCAAAAAGTGTAGATCTGATATTTGTGAGTAGACTGGGGAACTTGGAGAAGGATCGGGATGCCCGAGGCACCCTGGACATAGATATGGTCACCTTGATATGTGCAAGATCTCTAGAAAACAATTTTATAGAGTTGCTAAGTGATGTGACTTCTTCGATCCCTGTCAGATGTATATCACTAAACTATGCTGGATGTCATTGAGAATCAGATATGGAGAGAACACCTGTAAAAAACAACGCCAAGCATAAAAAACGTAAAAAAATAAAGATGCATATGAAGGAGTCAGACTGTCCTCAGTGGACACAATGGTGGAATTACTATCTAAGAATTGCACTACATTTCATACCTAAATGTAGTTCTTGGTGTGTGTGTGAAAATCATGCCTTAGGTGCTCTTGTGACAGTCACACTTTGTGATGTAACAAGCAATATTTATATGTAGAAATGTAAATAGATGGTAGATGAAATAGAATAAACTCCCCTCCTATGAAGTGTGATGCAGATTAACCAACCTCTTCCCTTGTGATGGATCTAGATGGATGTAAATGGAGCTTTAGATGCCTTGGATGGATGTAACCTTAGGTGGATGATAGTAGTGCTTAGTCCTTGGTCCCTCATTACAGTCTCATAAATTTATATTTATATGGTTGTCTTGTTCTAATTTTTTAATCAACCCTGAAAAGGATAACCACTAAAAATATGGAAAGACGAAATGGATAGAAAGTTCCCAAAAGATGGAAGTAAAGTACAAAGAGGGTCATGGCACATAGATCAGAATAGGGTGCCTCAAGCGCCCCAATCTTGGCTAGGTGCCCCAGTCATGTATAGGAATAATGTAGAATGGAAAAAATGACAGGGCAAGTACATGTAGAAGGTCAAAAGTGATGATAGAAAGAAATTAAAATGGCCAAAGGACATGGATTAATTAGTACTTTCTTCACTCAAAATCCATATGAATAGCAGTATAATACTTGGACTAAATAATACCCAAAGTGTGTGATTTGTTTTCCATAGATGTAGAGTAAGGTGGAGGAGTACATGTATACATTTAAGCATGGTTTGCAAGTGATCATCTTGATTTCTTCGGAGTCTAAACTATTTGCTTCAAAATATGAACTGATTTATTTGGCGTCTATTTTTTTTTGTGATTATGATATTATATGATGGACCTATTGATCTATTATATGTAGAGTAATGTGGAGGAGTGTAGGTTCATGGTTGAGCATGATTTGCAAGTGATAAAATATATCTATTCTAGGTGGTTGAAGGAAAAATGGAGAATGGGAGTGAGGTGTAGAGGTATATGAGCTCATGGAAGCATGAAGATATGTGATACATGTTGTCTCAAGTATGTTATGTGCTTTTGGAGATCTTGGAAGAAGAGTCATGATGTTTGACTACTTGGTCATGTTGTAAACTAGGCCTAATCCTAGTGTTTGGAAGCCTATTGGAGCATGATAATCATTTTAATTTTTCATGTATGTGTGATTAATTGAGGAAATTCATAGAGACATGATATGCTGTTTGTATCATTAAGACACATTTTAAATAGGTTTCATGTTAGTTCAATTTATTATGGCCTAGAATATGCAAATCCATAAGACCTAATCATGAAAATCAGATGGAACATGGATATGCAGAGACATTTGATACAAATTAATTATTTGATATTTTAGTAGAGAGTTTCATGGTGCTATGGTAAAAATTTCAGGTTTCCATGATGAATATTTTGTAAGATATGAGGTTTATACCAAAATACAGTTCTTAAGAGAATGTTTTTGAGCTCCATATGGGAAAGATATTCATGGATGACATGAGTAAAATTTGCATGGAACCCTGATAATTTATGGGATGATAAAACATATAGATAAGATGGTTTCATATTTGGAATAAGGTTAAATGAGGGGTCATTATTTATGAATGAGTGTTAAGAAGGTAAATTTCTTCTTGTGAGTTTAAAACCCTATGTTGAGAGAAGTAGTACAAATCTTATTTGTACTGGGCCAGAACAGATTTTTTTTAATGTGATTAGTGGAGGATGTATATAAATCCATCATATTTCTAGAAAATTATATTAGAGCATTGTGATGATTTGTGAACCCCACTTAAAAGTGAAAGTTTCTGAAGATGTTCACTTTGGGGAAAAGTTGTCCAAAGGAGGTATGAAATAAATTTCCATTGTTTTTATCTAGGGATTTTTTATATATGTCCATGGTATTTTCAGATCTTGGTTGAGGTTCTAAAGGGAAAAGTTTTCCCTATTAATAAAGACTAGTCTTTAAGTAGTTTTGAGGCAGTTCTAGAGCAGTTTTAAAGATGAACCTGGTTCAAGGCCTCCCATTTGGAGTTGGAATGAACCTTCAGGTGTTATAGAAATTATATTAATATGGATTTTCAATGGTTTGTTTTTTATCTCATGATGAGGATCTTTGATACGTCATCCAACTCAGTTTATGAAAAATAAGGTTGCTTGTTTTTAGGACATTATTGCTCTTGCGAGAAGATGGAGGTAGAAGTATCTTATTTTGAATTTTTTGATGCTTGCTATAAGTTAGAGACTGAATAGGGATGAATTTTGTATCTATTAAATGAATTTATAAGTCTTAATAGTGGCATAAAAGGTACAAACTAGTTGAGTTTCTAAAACTTCTTTTTGGGTATCTCAATTTTGTGAAGAGTAAAGTTGGTTTGGTTTGCATTGATGGATGATTCATGAGCTCTAGAAAGTGATAATGTTTTCTACAAGTCAGTTCATATTCAATGAGTAGTTACATTCCATATTATAAGTGTTTTGGTGTGGTATTTAACATGATATATGAATACTGGTTCCTTGAAACAACTCTTTGTTAAAGGATATGAACCTTCTTAGTAGAATTATGAATAATTTGATTGGTGAGAGCTATTGTGAGACCATGGTTGATGTTTTTATGTCATAGGTGACATATGTGATCTATTTGGTGGCTTGAATAATCATGATGATGATTTTTGTGGTATTTGATGATCCACGTGATGGGGGTTTTAGCCTGTTTTGGGTTGTTTGGTGTCTTGGTACATGTACGACCTACATGTGTTCATTTTATAAAATTATATGAGTTAGTTGTTATGTATGTGAGTTGTATTGGTTGAGATATTGGTATAACACAAAATTTATTTATGTTTTTGAGTTGAGAAAGGTATAAAACAAGTGTTTCGGGTTCAAATTTGAATAAGTGCAATGTGAGAGAATAGTGAAAGTGGTGCTAAGGCATGAAATTAGGACTAAAGATGTTGGAAAAATATGAATAATGTTAGAGAGCATGCATGCAAATGTATTAATCCAAATAATTCCATAAAAGAAGAAGAAAGCACAACTTGAAGGAATGAGGGTTTTAAGAAGTTTTGAAGAGATATGAGTTGAATATGTCATCTCCATTAGTTGTGGCAGGAACAATACTTAAAATATCTTCATCCAAAGGTGGTTGATTTTTTTCTTGATCATCTTAGGGGGTTTTACCCTCTTTCTTAGGTTAGTGTTTCACTAAATTTAGGGTTGGTGCTTCTTATAGGGTTTGTGCTCTATTAAACTAGGGATTGATGCTCCTTGTGGGATTTTTTTCTCACTAAATCAAGGGTTGGTGCTGTACTGAACTAGGTTTTATTGCTCCTTGTTGGATTAGTGCCTCACTAAATAAGGGTTTATGCTCCTTGTAGGGTTGGTACTCTACTCAACTATGGGTAGATGTGTCACTAGATTTGAAACATGTGTAAATAAATCTTTGTTTCAATGGGTTTTATTCCCCTTGAAGGTTTCCCACTTTTATATGGTTTTCAGGTGTTGTGTATCTTGTTTGATACTTATATGATTGAATGTTACACATCTTAATAAGCTCACATAGTTATGTATGATGAATGGAAAACTTAAATGAAAAAAGCATGGTTCTATAAATGAAGTAAAAATTGTTGTATGAATGATTCACCCATCCTCTCAGTCATTTTGCTTCAAAAAATTTGTATCAGAGTAGGTCCTTTAGGATAATTTTAGTCACTTGAAGGATATCCTATTTTAGCATAGATATGGAAGTTATTCAAGATCAATTGGAAGATAATCCTCTTATCATAATGAAGGCATGCTTGACACCCTTAGTTTTTGATATTTGGTAGAATGTTCTTGCTATGTACACTCCTATTTCCAAGTTTCCATCTGATCTGACTAATTTTAACTCCCATGAAGGAGATATAGAAGGTTCTTGTGTTAATATTGAAAAAGGTTAATTTAGAAGTGAAGGTGATGGAGATGACCTAGAAGAAGATCTTGCAGATGTTTTTTAATCTATCAACTCAAATGAATAATATTATTCATATGATGCAAGAAGTGATAACGATATATCTAATTCTGAATTTAAATATGGTATAATTAGTGACAAGTTTATGTTTATGGCCAAGAACACCATGAAGTCTACAAGTAATGTATCTATACTATTTGATGAATTTATACAATCTAAGGGTGAAGAAGAAGGATAATATTATTAAATTGAGCTAATGTATGTTCAGATTGAGTTGAAACATGTTAAGAAAAAGAAAAAGAAATTGACATCATAGGTTAAGGACTATGAGGCTGAGATCATTCTACTTTAAAATAAGTGTAGAATGGATGCAAAAGAGTTTGAGGAAACTAATAATCAGTTTAAGGAGAAACTTGATAAGAACTCACTAGATCGTAGATAAAGAAAAAGAGATTATGTCTCTAAGGGTAGAGATATCAAAGTTTAATAGCAAGTTAGAGATAATTGAGGGGTTTGAGAAAAGATCTAAGAATATAAATGATGATCTCTTGGAATGTTAGATACATGCAAGAGATAGGAGTGGTTTAGGGTTTCAGGTGAACCTTAAGGGAAAAAATATCATGCTAGAATATAATGTCTCAAGTTATGAGAATGAAGAACTAAGCATGAAGACTGAAGGAAAGAAAAAGGAGACAAATGTCAAAGAAAATATGAAGATAACACCAGTAAGGTAGCCTAATGCTTTCAGGTATAATAGATAATTTAATGGTAATCATTTTACTTGTAATGTATTTGTGCATAGAGAAAAGGAGTGTAGGAGGTATATCTAAGATGACCACCCGCGAAAGGTTAGCATGAGTAAGCAATCACAATTTTCATGAAAGAGGACATATTTCTATATTCTTCCTACATCATCCACCTAGTCAGTATTGGAAATATGAATGCTTCAAAGGAAAGAATAGTATTATAAGTTTCAAATACAATAAAGTAGGTTATATTTCTAGGTTCTGCAAGCAGGGTTCACCTAGATAGAGTTGAAGAGATGGAGATTTTCAAGGTAGGAGTCCTGTTATTTGTTTTAAGTGTAAAAAATTTGGTCACATTACAAAATATTGTAGAACCAAGATGAATATTTATAAGAAGAAGGGGGATGTAAAGTCTAAAGATGTTTAGAAAGTGAAGAAAAACTAAAGAAGACAAAAGATGATCCTAAAACGTCTTTCTCAAGTCATGATTAGTCCATTTCTCATAAAATCGTGTTTGTAATTGTAGAACCTTAAGAGTTGTTATTTGATCAAAAAGACCTTAAGGAGAATAATCGAGAAGAAAATATATAGAAGCTAGGGAATTTTATGAAGAACTTTGGTGTCTTATCCCATAAGGAAATTGATGTTATACCTTTCTAGGATAATGAATCTATCATTAGTTCCTTCATTAGGCTTCATGGAGTCATCTTTCTATTTGGTTGAACTATGCGAAGGTATGTTTGATGTTCATAAGTCAGTTTGGTCTTAGTCACTGCTAGAAATGAGTCTTGTCTTGTTGATACGATAAGTGCTTGTCTTTTGTTTGTCAAAAGGTTCATGTAATTTGGCCTATGATAGTGTGTTCTTCAAGAGAGTTGCAAATAAGTTCCAATATCAAATATGTTTGTGGAATTAGTAAGATTTTACTTGCATTATCCTATGTGGATTAACTATGAGTTTCTCTCAAAAGTTGAATGTATTATACATCTACATGTGTATGAAAAGAAGTGTCAAAGAATGCTTTGTGTAAAGTATGTTATGACATGATGAATCAAGTCAAAAGGATGAATTGGTGTGTCTAATGCTTTGTTATGCTGGTTTGAGTCAACATGTGGTCAAAGGATGGTTATTGATTCAAATTGAAATGAAAGCATGGTTTGAGGCCTCTACATTTTTTTCTAAGGTATGTCATAGGTAAGATTTGAATTAAAGAATGAGAAACTTGATATGATTGTATGGTTTAAGCAAGAAAATGAAAAATTAAAATGTTGCACGGTTCTATGATACTTGAAAAATGTTTAAGGGAAGATCATAATGATATAGTGATTAAGGATTTAAGTAGGAAGATTAATTTTTCATGGTCTTAGTTGGTATTTACAACGTTTTGAAGACTTAGGTGCTCTATTGCAGTGGAAAAATATTATCATTATGGTCTTCAATAATTTGAGTGTGTATGCTTAAGAACTCTATCAGAATGGTGAGAATATATCATCAACATGTAACATGAAAAAGAAACCAACATCTACAAATGATAAGTTTGATCTAGAAAGCACAATATAGTGTGGAAAAGGTCTAAAACATGGTATAACTAAGTTTGGATTGTTTAAAAGAATTAGTACAAGGTGGTTAAAGGTATTAAGATGATTAACATAGCTATAAGGGTCTTTAACTTAGATTTGAACCTTGAAGATGGTCTATAAAGTATGTGCAAGTGAATCAAAGTAAAATGTATGTCTTCTTGTGCAAAGAAAGTGTGTCATATTGTTTAATATTTGTCATATGTAGTATGATGGCTTGATCAGACCATTTAAATAAGGTTATATAATGTCTTTCATATCTCATACAATGATGATGTATGCTTCTAAGTCTTTCAAGTTCACGGTTCGATGTAGAAATAGAGTAGATTCTACATGAGAGCACTGAAATGGAATGCTATAGGTATGTAAGTCAAGGTGACATTAACATTGATGGTTTTTGAATATTCTAAGTTGTGCTACAAGTGATCTAAAAGTGTGTATTCATCACAAGGGTGCATAGAGGAATAAATAGAGTTGTCAAAGTAAGAATAGGTAAGCATCTAAGTAAGTACAGTCTATGCCAAGGCAATAAAGATGGGGAAATACCAAGCTAAAATTGTACTAAGGTTAGTTGAAAAAAAAAATCCACTCTTGTTCTTCTGTTAGGAGTTTTTGAGGACACAAAGGTTGTGTGTGAATGAAAATGATATGGATAAGTGAAAAATATAGTGACAGTGCTCATAAAAATACAAGGTATGTTCTCTTAGTGAAGGTATTATATATTGTAGCAAGTTTTAATTTTGTAATAGTGATGTATAGACCTGTGAATAGCCATCAAGGCACGGGGATCCTAAGTTAATTCTTGATCATGTATGAAAGGTTTCTTAAGTACTATGAAGGTAGAGTTGTAGATGGTTGTAGGTTATCTTCAAAAGAGAGTTAGTTAAGTGATTCTTGAGGACATTATAGCTAGTTATCATACCATAATGGTGTGCTACATGTTTGAAAAGGTCTCCAAGACAGGGATAGCTTGTATTAGCCTTAAATCAGGTATTAAAGGTGCTAAGAAGGTTTGTCTAGTTTTATTGGGAATCCTTGCGTATATACTTGAAAGGTAAAGGAGATTTTTAATGAATAATGTTATAAAAGAATAATAACATGTAGATAATATTTAAATGACTGAGGATTTGATTCAGGACAACGGTGATTTTATGAATCATATACAAGATATGTGGTCTTAATTTTACTTCTTTCAGTTAGAGAATGATAGTTTAATTTCAAGGGGAGCTATAAAGAGTGGATTCATGTTGTGGATAAGATTCCATGAATTTCTAAAGTTGGTTTAAATTGAATTGAAAGTTTGTTTTAGGGATTTCAGTCCTAAAGGTGGTTGGCAATCAATGTATGATAGAAATAAGAAACCTTGTGTGTTTTATTGGTTAAGATAAATCAAGGAAAAGGTAAAAATGAAGTTTCAAGCTAAAAATCTGGATTGTTAGAATTTATGAGTGAGTATATAATTCCACACAGGTATGCTACAATACTTCCAAGTTGTAAAAGAGGTCAAAAATAGAGTTTAGTGAGGTATGAAAGATTTTTCATGTTTATATGAAGACCTTGTAAATTATAAACAGGGATGTAAGCCTGGTTAATTGTATATAGAATCAATCCAATAAATTTACAATAGATAGGATGCAATTATTATAGGAACTGAACAACCATGTGTAAAAAAATGAGATGTTGTACATGTACAAAAATAATCACAATAGCTTCCAAAATACATTCAGGAAGCATAATAAATCAAACAAATAATTGTTATAACTACGTAACAATATAACCTACGATATAATATGAAAAATATGGTTATAAAACCATACAACAATATATAAACTAATTACCTTAATGAATAATTAATTACCTAAGGTAATACAATGCATAAATTAACCTAACATTCCCCCCTTAATGTTGTATTGCCTCAAGGGATGAGGAGAGGAATTCTCTAAACAAATTGAACTTGTCATGTGTAAGTGACTTTCTGAAGATATCTACTTGTTGTTCAACTATTGGAAAAAAATAAAGCTACATATTGTGCTTCAAGACATGCTCGCGTATGAAATGTACTTGCACCTCAATGTGTTTTGTTCTTTCATGAAAACATGGATTGCGAACAAGTTTGAGAACACCTTCATTGTCAACTTACAAGGTGGTTGGTTTGTCTTACGGTATTCTAATTCCTTTGAGTATGTGATGTAGCCATATCACTTCATAGACAACTTCACCTAAAGAACGATACTCAACTTCTGTGGAAGAATGAAAAATAAAGTATTTATTCTTGCTTCCCCATGATATTGGTCTAGATCATATAAAGAACACAAACCTTGAAGTGGATTTTTTGTCATCAATTTTTCCTACATGATCTGAATCCGAATATCCACAAAAGAAAATTTTTTCATTCTTCTTATATTCTAGACCAAGATCTAATGATACCTTGAGATATCTCAAGATGAACCTTGTTGCCTTACAATGACAAACTTTGGGTTCTTGCATGAACTTGGATAGATAGCTCACTGCAAAGTTGATATATGGTCTAGTGTAGGTCAGGTAAATGAGACTCCCAATCAACTGCCAATAGAGAGTGGCATTTACCGTAGGAGATGGATCTAAATGAGATAACTGTAATCAGTTCTCCATAGGTGTAGAAAATGGTGTGAAATCCATCATCCTGAATTTCTCAAGCATTTGTCTTGGTATATTTCAACTTAGAAACAAATATGTGATTATCTTTCTACCATACTTCCAATCCAAGACAATAGTGACATCAGCTCGAGATCTAACATGTCAAATGATCAATTAAGATATTTCTTCATTGCATCGATCATCCTCACTAAAATTCTAGTGATGACTAGATCGTCAACATAGAAAATGAAAATCACAATGTCCCCCCCTTGATTTTTGAGGTAAAGATTGGGATCATATGGATTTATAAAAAATCCATGTTGTACGAGATGCTCATAAATTTTGATATACCAAGTCCAGGGTGCATGTTTAAGGCCATACAAAGATTTATTGAGTCTACATACCTTTGCTTCTTGACTTGGTACAACATATCCCTTAGGTTGGGTCATGTAGACTTCTTCTTGCAAATATCTATTTAAAAAGGAACTTTTTATGTCTATCTGATGGACTTTCCAACCAAACTGTATAGCTAGAGAAAATATCATCTTGATCATTTTGATCTTAGATGTGGGAGCAATTGTCTCCTCATAGTCAATGCCTTATTTTTGTGCATACCCCTTTGCTATCAGTCTTTCTTTATACTTTTCTATGGTCCCATATGCTTTGTACTTTGTTTTGAATATCCATCTACATCCAATGGGTTTCTTCCTTGGTGGAAGATCGACAAGCTGCTAAGTGTTGTTTTTCATCATTGAGTTGTATTCAGCATCCATGACATATTTCCAAGATTTTGACTGTAGGGCTTCCTAGACTTGTAGAGGGCTCATCAGATTCAATAACTCTACTCATAAAAGGAAAGTTTACTTCTTCTCTTGCTTTACTGTGAGTCTGTGGTCCAGTGGTGGATGTATCTGGTGGAGCATCCATTCTTGCATCTCATAACATGCTAGTATACCACTTGGGCATACGCTGAACTACTCCTGTGGGTTGTGGTTTTATCTAATCATCACCATCATCCCCATCATCACTTTCATCATCTGTGGGAATATCAGATTATATTTTTACTACTATTAAAAACTCTACATCAGGTGAGTCCGGAGGAGGAGTCTCTGCTTCCTTCTTCTAAAAAAGCTCAACATCTCTGCTGGTGTAGACTTTCCTGGTCTTTGGATCCATCAATATGTACCCAAGAGTTTCTTCATTGTACCCAATGAAGATGAGTTTAGTGATTTCATATTCAAATTTATTTCTATTCTTCTTGGGTATGTGCATACTTGACTTTGTACCCAAATACTCTGAGGTGTGTAACAGATGGTTTCTTCTTTGACCATGCTTCATGTGGCGTTACTCCGTCAAGAAAACTGTGGGCACTCTATTCAAAAAATACACTGTTGTTCTGCTTTCCCACTTCTTTGTAAGTCCAGAATCATCGATCATGCATCACACCATTTCCATGATAGTATGATTTCTTCTCTCAACAACACCATTCTGTTGCAGTGTGTGTGGAGGAGGCATTTGTCGACGAATCCCATGAGCTTGTAGGTAGTATTTGAACTCATCACTATGGTGAATTCCTCCCCCCTCAATCTGAGTGGAGATATTCTGATGTGATGACCAATTTCGATTCTCAACATAGCTACTTTGAACTACAAAGATCTTGAACTATTTTACAAAAGCTTCAATTTTCTTGCGAAGATAAAAAAATCCACATTTTTCTCGAATAGTTATCAACACAAAGCATGAAGTACTAAAATTCAGAATGACTTGGTTACATTGGACCAAAAATATCAGTATGAACCAGATCAAGCTTACCATGAGCTCTAAAAGTACTCTTCTAGAATGAAGCTCTGTGTTGTTTTCCTGCTAGGAAGTGAAGACACTTGTCTGTATCCTTGTAGAGAGATGGTAATCCTTTTACCATATTGTTCTGGCGTAGTGTTTCGAGATACTTGAAACTTATGTGACCAAGTCTCTGATGCCTCAATTGTGTAGAGGTAGAATTCTTAGCCACAAGTTCCTGATCATCTCTATGGAAAAAATTAAGCTAGAACATGTGTCCCACATTAGGGGATTTTGCAACTATTTTCAAGCCTTGTGATTTTTCTCAAATTAAACATGTTTTCTTGCTGGAATGACTATAAAAGTTAATTTTCAAGTTGTGATCTAGGAGTTGATTGATTGACAGAAGATTATTAGTCAACCTAGGGACATATAGTACATTTGAAAATCTACAGTTGCATGAACCAAGGGTTAGAGAAATGTTTCCAATCCCCTGTACTGTATATGAAGAATCATCACCTAACGAAACATGGTTTTTCAAAGTTATGTCCCTCATCAAAGTAAACTAGTCTGTATGGCTGGTCATGTGCCGAATGTCTCCCGAATCAACATACCAGACATCACTAGATGATGTGGATGGTTCACTTGATCAAGTAGTGTACAAGTAGTCTTCAGTATCTGAATGTTCTTCTTGCTCAACAATATTTCCTTGCTGATGGGGTTTTCTTTTCCAGTTCCCCTTTTTCTGCCCTTGATTGTAGTTCATATGTCCCTTGTGAGATTGTTGGTGTTGAGGTCCAGAATTACTTGATGAACCTTTCTTGTATGTATTATACCAACAATCTTTCAACTCATGTCCTCTTTTGTAGATATGACATTTCTTCTTTTGTTGCTTGTCCCCTTGTTGATGCTGATTTTGGTTGACTTTTGATAGGAATTAGGTTTTCCTTTTCCTTTTCCATTTCCATTTTTGATGAGAAAAAAGAGAATGCTCCTCTTCATCATCTTTATTATACATGGTTTCCTCTTGTTGCAGTAGGTTTACCAGCTTGTCAAAACTAACTGTCGTAATCTGACAAGTTGAGTGTTGTCAAAAAAATGCGGTATGAAGAAGGGAGGGCTCTCAAAACAATGGGAATGAGAGCTTCATCTGTGACCACTTCTCCCAAGGCTAGAAGTGAAGACCTCAACTCTCCAACTCTTCTCAAGAAAGCTTCATTTTTCTCATTTTGTTTAAACTTCAATGTGTGTAACTGACTCTGTAAATTTAGTATGACATTCTTGTTTTTGGCCTCATATACCATGCTCAACTTATCCCATGCTTCTTTGGCTGTTTTGGCATCTCAAATGTGGGGTTGCACATCATCGAACACTCCAAACAAGATGATTAGCTTGGCCTTCTGATCGGATTTATCAAATTGTCTCTGTTGTGTTGTATCAGTTGTTGATCTCATTAGAGTACCATTCAAAACCATCCAAATCTCTTCAAACTTAAGTTGTTTCTTGATTTTTTTCTTTTGTGCTACATAGTTATGTCCTCTGAGTAGTTGTGAATCTGGAAGAAAGAAATTGGGGGCATTTGTGCCCATTTTACATAATCAACTGACAAAGGGTAAGGCTCTTATCACTCTAGGTATATGGTCTCCCAATCTATATAGCGTCAGTCCGATATATCGAACCTTTCTATATACATGCCCTTTCAATATACCCATCGGTACATGGAATAATCTCGCCCTTTCAATATACCCGATGGTATGTGAAAGAGGCATTAACGTACGTGAAATAATTCGATACATGGTACCAAGATAGTACTGAAAGGGGTCTGTGTGATTATTGACACTAGAATCAAATAAATATCCTCATACGTGTGTGTAACTTCACTATATACTTGGATAATTTCTCAGTTGGATTTAAGTTGTGCAATCATTCATAGATAGATGGGATGGCTCATAGTGTGTGCACTATGTCCTTATTACTCCCTGTTGATTTAAAGGGTTGATTCCCAAATGATGTTATTTCAACTATATTATGCATTAAGTGTAGTAGTAGTCACGACGAATTTACCCATAAGTGCTTCCCAGAGGCACTGTTTATACCAAACATTGTGAATGAGATCTAGGATCTTGTGAGTGTTTTAGAACCAAATTTCACTATTTTTTATTACAATTCTTTTCCAATTTTTTGAGTAGTTACAATGTTTGTGGTTGACTATGGAAACCTAAAAATTAGTACAATACACTGAAGTATACAATTACATTCAAAATTTTTGAAAAATTGAATGGCAGGCAATTTTTTTTTTTTTTCGGGGCCCTGGTGGCCTCCAAAGCCCAATACTGTTGCTGAGCAAAAAAGGTAAAAAATTAGCTCAAAATGAATTTTTACAATACCCCTCCTTTGGCAAAAATGTTCTCAGAAAAAAAATTAAGCACTATTGGGAGAAAATTTTTTTGACCCCTAATTTAGGGTTTTTCTCGCTAAATCTAATAGCCTTTAGTAGGGGATTTAGTTAGGTAACTAAGGATTTTAGCAGAAGGTTTTTCTGCTAAATGCCTTCAAAGTGGCATTTTTTCCAAATTTCACCAGCTAAATGTCAAAATGGTTTGAAAAACTCATGTTGGGGTGGGGGTCGAACCCCAAAACCTCCCACACCCAAAGCACTTCAACTATCCACACTAGGTTCATGTAGCGCTTAGGGCATGAAATGGAGGTTGAAATGTTTATAGGCAAAGAAAAAATCCACTAACCTTTAGAAAATATCGATCGTGGCAGGGAGATCCATGTGGATTTTGATCTGGATTCTCATGATTCGATTAGGGTTTTCCACTTTCTTGGCAATGAAATCCACCACTAAATGTTATTCCACCTTTTTACAATGGCCGTCACCTTATTGTTTGCAATTCTTGTGATTTATTTGATTTGATCAATCATTGTTTGTTTACTTTTCTGCAGGCAACGATAGGGGATTTCACATATTGTATTGCAGGTCTCTGTATGTTTTTTTCTATGGTGGTCATAACTGTGCAGACTGAATGGAATTTAGCTAATAGGGCTCGGTCGATGCTAGCTTTTTTTGATTGGTAGAAATGTGTTCTATAGCTTGAAATAGGGACTGACATAATGGAGTTATATGTGTTATCATTATAGGTTTTTAAAAAGATACCCATGTTTAAGGAAGGTCTGCATTTAGCTCAGTCCATGGTTAATGAAACTTAGCTCAGTGGCTAACAGGTCTACTATAACAATGGGAAATGTAATTTGTATTGCAATGGTTTGGTGTGGGTAGATCTAATTGAGCTACAAATAATTCTTAAGTTATCCTAGCCAATAAAATGTAGATATCGACATAGTTTAAGCGAACAGGTTATTGACATACTTTAGGGGCCCAATATTCTGAATGTTGGCTCTCAATCTAGGCTTGACTGTCAAATATAGACCTTTTAATCAAGTGCTCAGTTTGATGCAATGTCAATACAAACTCCACTTATGTTGTTCGAGTCTCCAAGTAATGTGGTTTGATGCCAATATTGCATCTAATCCAACTCTGAAAAATGAGCTCCATTTCAAAAGGTTAGGCTCATATAACTATGTTGAGAGGGGGCTCAGTCATGACTAGGGGCAGATCAGCTCATCCTCCAGATCAAAATGGAACAATCTTCTAGTTACAGAGACCAAACTGCACCTCTAATTTTAGAGGTAAAACAACCTGATGGGGAAAAATATTTTTTTTAAAAATTTTTCTGGGGGTATCTTTGAATCAGTATATGGCTCCTTATGGGATAAATTTTTCTTGGTGTAGGGGTAACCAATGTGCAAAAAAATTGTACATTCCAAACACCTGGAATAGAAGAGGGGGTTCTATGGGGATGCAAGGATGTCTGGGAAGTTGCTAGAGGAAACACAGGCTCTCCTGGAAAGAAAATTCTTCTCCAAGACTCTTCTCTTCCTAAAATGCAACCTCTCTTCAACCCTTCTCACAATTCTTCACAGGTCTAGATTCATACTCTGGTACCAAATGTAAATTAAGAATAGGGACAGAAGCCTGATTAATTTTATTGATGTTCAATAAAAATCAATTTACAATGGAAGAGCTACAATTCTTACAGGAATTGTATAACCATGTGTAGTTACTGAAATGAGTATTGTGTTGTACAGTGTTTCTTCACAGTGATCACAATAGCTTATAAAATTACTTCCATGAAGTAGATATTAATCAAAGAAAGGTGACTGCTTACATCCCTTGAGTGTATTAATGGTAACATATGGTGTTATATGCAATGGATTATGGTTATTTAAAATTTATTCCCAAGTGTTTAAACTAATTAAGGATTCAAAGATTATGTGGTAGTATTACCTAAGGTAATTTGGTATCAATGAATGCAAATTTCCCTTTTAAGGTTGTGTTATCTTGATCTTTGTTCTTCTACATTCTGGAAGTAATGGAAAGCATTGGTACTACTTCTTGCTATAAAATCCACCTTCACCTCATTTAACTAAGTACCATCCTACTCCTACCCTTGTAAATGACATTATCCTTTCTCATTTTACAATATTTTTTCCTGTAAATCACACATCTCCCACATATTTTAAGTGTATTTTCCATGACCTTTAGATTTTAAGATCTTCAATATTAAATACTTTAGAGTTAGTCTAAAGTTTATTATATTTTATTTGGGGTCTAAACTTTTTTTTTCGGAATTTGAACTTGTTGCTTTAAATTCTAACTAAAGTTTTTTTATTATGATATTAGAAGATGGTCCTATTGATGTGGATGTTGTAGAGTAAGGTGGAGGAATGCAAGTACAAATTTGAGTAGGGTTTGTAAGCTATCATCTAGATTTATTCGGAGTCTGAACTATTTTGTTGGGAGTATGAACAAATTGCTTCATAGTATGACCAAAGTTTGTGATTATGATATTATATGATGGTCCTATTGATTTGGAAGATGCAGAGTAAGGTGGAGTATTACAAGTACATGTTTGTGCATGGTTTACAAGTTATCATGTAGATATATTCTAGGTGCGTCAAGGAAAAATGAAGCATGGGAGTGAGGTGCATAGGTATATGATCTCATGAAAGTATACAAATGTGTGAGACATGTTTTATAAAATATGGAAGGTTCTTTTAGATAGCTTCAAAGAATATTCATGATGTTTGACTACTTGGTCATGGTGTAAACTAGGCCTAAACCTAGCATTTCAAAGCATATTGGAGCATGATAATCATTTGTAGGTATATGTGAATTATTTAAGAAATTCAAGGAGTTATGTTTTGTTGTTTTTATATTTTAGATATAGTTTGCAGATGTTTCATGTTTTGTTTCAGTGTTAGTTTATTTTGGCATGCCCTAGAATCTACAAAACCATAAGGGATACTCATGGAAATGAGATGGAACATGAAGATGTAAAAATATTTGAGATAAAGCAATGATTGGAGATGTTATAATAGGGTGTCATAGTGTTGTGGGAAAAAAATTAGGTTGTTATGATCGGGATTTGGGAATATATGAGGTTTAGACCAAAATATGGTTCTTAAGAGCATGTTTTTTAGCACAATAGTTGAAAGATTTGCTTAGATGACATGTTTAACCTTTACATGGGCCCATAAAAATTTCAATGATGATGAATCATGGAGCTAATAAGGTTTTAGAGAATTAATGAGGTTAAATGACTGATTATTCTTTATGAATGAATGTTAAGAAGGTAAATTGCTTCTTATGAGTTTGAAACCCTAGGTTAAGAGCGGTAGGAAAGATCTTATTTGTACTACGATAGAATGGATTGTTTTTGTTAATATGATTAGTGGAGGTTGTAGATAATTCCTCCATATTTCTAGAAATGTATATTAGAACATGTGATGATTTGTGGGTCCCGCTCAAATAGGTAATTTGTTGGGAAATAAGAGATAAAATATGAGGAATAATCCCTCATAGAATCGCAACAGTAGAAACTAATATGCAAAAAATATTACAGATCTTACAAAAATTGTAGAATAAAATAACACAACACAAAGAGACAGTATTTAACGTGGTTCACCCAATTTGGGCTATGTCCACTAAGAATCACTTGCTCATATTTTATTAAAAGCCACCTCTCTCTCAATACAATACCCAGATCTGTTTGGAGCTATGCTCAACAAATTCTACACAATTCACATCCAAATTCAAAACACATCTACAATGTTACTTTATACCTACCATATGCACAAAACCATATAAATAGACATCTGCTTAAGCAGTTTTACAAAACTGTGCGTATTAAAAAACCATGGGCCAAAACCGTCCCATAAACCTATGGGTCAAAATCTTGCCCATATGAGAAAAGCATGTTTCACGGTATATCGGGCACATTTTAAAAATAGGCTCCACAACCCCGACAAGACAACTGTGGAAAGTGTACAGTCTTCAACACTTTCTCACATGAAAATAGGCTCCATAACCTAACATAATTTTTTGAGGATGTTCAGTTTGGGGAAATATTTTCCAAAAGAGGTATGAAATAAATTGACATTATTTTTAGCCTAGGATTTTTTCTAGATGTCCATGATAGATTTAGATCATGGTTGACTTTATAAGGGGAAAAGTGTACCATATTTAGAAAGACTAGTCTTTATGTAGTTTTGGACAGTTTCAGAGATGGACCTAGGTAAAGGCCTCCCATTTAGATTTGGAAGGAAATGTAAGGTGTTATGGAAATTATATTCAAATTTATTTTCAATGGTGTATTTTTATCTCATGATGAGGGTATTTAATAGGTCATCCAACTCATTTTATGAAGAAGAAGGTTACTTGTTTGTATGACATTATTGCTCTTTCTAGAAGATGGAGGTAGAAATCTCTTATTTTGGTTTTGTTGATGCTTGATATCTTTTGGAGAATTAATAGAGATAAATTTTTACCTATTAAATAAATTTATAAGTATTGATAGTTAAATAAAGGGTGCAAACTAGTTGAATTTATAAAATGTCCTTCTGGGAAGCTCAGTTTGGTGAAAAGGAAAGTTGGTTTGGTTTTCATTAATGGATGTTGCATGAGCTCTATAGATCATCTATGTGATATAAAAGTCAATGTATTCCCAATGAGTGGTCACATGCAATAGTAGAGGTGTTTTGGTGTGGTCTTGAGCATGATAAGTGAATATTGGTTCCTGGAAACAATTGTTTGGTGAAGGATATGATCCTTCTTGGTAGGATTATGAATAATTTGATTAGTGAAAGATAATGTTCAACCAAAGTTGATTTTGTTATGTCATATTTGACATATGAGAGATATTTTGTGGCTTGAATAATCATGGTGATGAGGTTTTTGGTCTTTAATGATCAAGTTGATGGGGATTTGAGCTTATTTTGGGCTTGCTTGGTGTCTTGGTACATGGCCAAACTATATGGGTCCATTTTGTGAATGTAGATTAGTTGATTATGTTTTTGAGTTGTATTTATTAAGATATTAGTATAGGACTTACTTGTTTTATGTTTTTTAGTTGAGAAGCGTATAATGCAAGTGTTTTGTGTTCAAATTTGAATATGTACCGTGAGAGGGAAAAGTGTGATTTGAATGAGCAAGTGTAAGTGGTGTTAAGGCATGAAATCATAACTGAATATGTTGGAAAAAAATATGAAGAAGGTTATAGACCATGTGTGAAAGGGTATGAATCTAAATCATCCCATGAAATAAGAAGGAAGAACGAGTTGAAGGAATGAGGGTTTGAATAAGTTTTAAATACGTGTGAGTTGAATATGTTATCTTCATCAGTTGCAGTAGTAATAAAACATAAGATTACTTCATCCAAATGTGGCTTTGTTGGTTCTTGATCATATTATGGGTTTTTACCATGCTTATGGAGTTCTTGCTTCACTAAATTAGGCGTTGGTACTCCTTGTAGGTTTGGTGCTCTACTAAACTAGGGATTGATTGTAATGTGAATAATTTCCCATTGAGAAAATATTATGTTTTAAAAATTAGTGATTAATTAAAATGAAATGAATTAATTATTATGTATTCAAAAGTTATTTAATCAAGATAAAAAGACATAAAATTGAATCCTAAAGTTATTTTAGAAAGAATGAATATTATTGGAAAAAAATTAATAAATAATTAAATGCTAAAGTAGTAAATAAAAACCCCTTTAAAATAGGGTAGGGAGAAATGTACATAGGAACCCATATAAAATTAGGAGTAATAAAGAGTTAAATAATTTCTCGAACTCCTTTTTAAAAGGAGGGATTAAAATTAATAATTATGGACCCGTTATGGGTGTATGCAATTAATTGTGAATTTATTTTTATGAAAAGGTCCATTGGCTACCAAACCCACATGTAAAAGTTATTTAAACCCAAAGATGAATGGGGATTGGATATACCTATATGGAAATATTTCAAGATCCCCTTAATATATGGTGGATAAAATAAAAAGAGCTTCTCGAACACAAATGTGTTGAGAAGGGTAATTAATGGGTACTATTTGAATAATATATTAATGTTAGTAAAATAATTAATAAAAGCTATTTTGAACGGGTATGTTGGTTGAAACCTTACGTTGAAAATTATTTAAATTATGGTGCAAGGATTTAATAATCATAGGAATATGTGTGATCAAGTAATTGTTATTTCATACCGAGTGAAGGCAAGTGGTAGGCATTGAAGAGGGGCATTCTAGAGGGTTTCCTAATTGGGGTACGTAAAGTATAACCCAAGATAGTTCCTAGTTAGGACAAGAAGATTATTTGTTACATATTTCCTCCTGATAATGCGGTCATAGCTTGAGGTGTTGAATCTATGGTATCACTTAGGATTTTTCTGAGCCACACATAGTCCTCACTTAGACATAGGGATTACTTGAGCACACAAAGTCCTCCCGATTATGTTATGTTTAATCTTTGAACTATTTTTTTAAAAATTTAAAATACATTAGGAGGATTTTTATATGGTAAAATATTAGGATTATTAAATGGGAAAATTTCATATCACATTTTTGTATCAAATGCATTTATCTTATAAGGCTTGTGACATGGGTTAAAAAATTGTATATAATCTAAATAAATAAATATCAAACTTATTAAAAAAAATCTAGAATTTTTAATAAAGAGCTCAATATTAAATGATTATATAACAACAACAACAACAACAACAACAACAATAATAATAATGACTTCTTGTAGAAACATTACAATTTTTATTTTAATACTTTTTATATTAAACTTACATTTATATTTAATTGTTTTGTCTTATCTGAAAAGACATGAAAAATTCAAGTAAATTCAATTTACATAAGTTCTACTACTGGTAGACAATATTCCATGAGAATAGGAAATTGATTTAGCTCAAGTCTTATTTTTGTCTCCTAGTATTGTGTTATAAATATTTCATCTATTTTATTTGAAAATACAATTTTCTATCTCCTATACCTCTTTAAATAAAAAGTTACATAAATGTTTATAATACTAATGTTTTTAAACTCTAAAATAAGGATTAATCCTATAAACAAAATAATATATGTAACTATATTTACACTATATTAAAGGCTATCCAATAACACCTAAATATATCCATACCCACTTTCTTATGGGGTTTAATAAATCTCTTTTATTTTTTATAGTCATATGACCTAGGTATTAAAATTAAACTTACCCACTTAAAACATTAATTTTAAGGTGATGACACTCTTGATTAAGAGATGATCAAATAAACCTTAATTTTAAGGCTGACTTAACATGTTGGGAATACAGTAGAGCACAACTACGTCCTCCATTTACTATTGTAGAATGTTGTTAATTGGCTTGATTGTCATAGTGGATAGTTAAGCTTTGGTCCATATTTTCTTAAATATGGACCGAAGCTATTATATTTTGGTTAGCCGCAAAAACTTATTTTAAGTTTTCCCCTCTTTAATGCTTCCCACATTTGCATTCAAATATTTTCTATGGGAATATTTGTTCTCCACACTATAGATTATACATACGTTTTTTTTTTGCCCCCTTCTCTCCACCTTAACCATCCCTTTGACTATTGCTTGACGTAGTTAATATATTGTTAGACTATTGTTTTTACGTTGTTTATTGACGCCTAATCTGGAGTTTAGGTTGGTGTTTAGTTATGCGTCATTTAATATAGCATTTCTTTCCTATTATCTTGGCCACCATATTGTAATTAGTGTATTAGAAATGAGGGAATAAGTATTGGTGGCGTTTTTATGTGTTATTTTGCATGCATGTAAAATAATATAAATAACAGTGGACTAAAAATAATTTTTTAAATAGATAAGTGAATTAAAGTGTAAATTATATTAAATTATTTTAGGTTTAAACATTTAAATTTATGTTTTTAAGTAGAGAAATTAAACGAAGTGTTTAAAGCATGCATAAATGTTAATGTAATTCTAAAAATATTATGTCTACATTTTATATTATTAGTTAATAACCTTAAATATACAAATATAAAAGACTATAGGGAAATTGGTAATTATGTTTTAAAGTAAACTATAGGCTAAGGTTTTTTTTATTTAAAAACTATTATCAAGTATTTTTTAAAAGTTCAATGACATTATAAAAATAGAAATTGAATTTTTATTATGATCTAAATGGATAAAATTTAACTAAACTACTCTATCAAATTAAAAGGGTGTTTTTAGGAGGGAAGAAATGTAATTTGACAAATTCCCCATTGAGAAAATTGGAAAGAAATTGAATAAAGAATTAAATGTTAAAGTAATAAATAAAGACCCCTTTAAAATAGGGTGGGGAGGTATATTGAACTTCTTTAAAATGGGGAGGAATAAAGAGTAAAATAAGTTCTCAAACTCCTTTTTAAAAGGGGGGATTAAAATTAATAATTATGGACTTGTTATGAGTGTATGCAATTAATTGAATTTATTTTTATGAAAAGGTGTGTAGGTTACCAAACCCACCCCGTAAAATTTATTTAAACTGAAGATGAATGGGGATTGGATATACCTATATGGACCCACCCTGTGAAATTTATTTAAACCCAAGATGAATGGGTATTGGATATACCTATATGGAAATATTCTAAGTATTTAAAGACCCCTTTAATGGTGGATAAAATAAAAAGAATTTCTACAACACAAATGCGTTGAGAAGGGTAATTAATTGTTACTATTTGAATAATATATTAATATTTGTAAAGTAATTAGTAAAAATTGTTTAATACTCATAGGAATTTGTGTGATCAAGTAATTGTTATTTGATAATGAGTGAACGCAAGTGGTGGGCATTGGAGAGGGGCATTCTAGAGTGGTGTCCTATTTGGGGTACGTAAACTATAACCCAAGACAGTTCCTGGTTAGGGAAAGAGGATTATTTGTTACATATTTTATCCTGATAATAATATCATAGCTTGAGGTGTTGAATCTCTTGTATCACTTAGGATTTTCTTGAGCCACACATAGTCCTGACCTAGGCATGTATATCTAAAGTATCTAATAGGGATTACTTGAGGCACATAGATTCCTTCCCATTGTGTTATGTTTAATATTTTAACTATTGTTTTTTTTTGGTTGAAAATACATTAGGCGGATTTTTATATAGTAAAATATTATGATTATTAAATGGAAAATAGTCATATCACACTGGTGTTCCTTGTGGGTTGGCACCTCACTAAATCAGGGTTTGGTTCTCGTTGTAGGGTTGGTGCTCTACTAAATTAGGGTTTTGTTCTCCTTGTGGGGTTGGTGCCTCACTAAATTAGGGGTTGGTGTTCCTTTTAGGGTTGGTGCAATACTAAACTAGGGGTTGGTTCTCCTTGTGGGGGTAATGCCTCACTAAATTTGAAACATGGCTAAATACAATTTTGCTTCAGTGGGTTTTCATGTTGCATATGGTGTTCATGTGTTTGGTATCTTGTTGCATATTTTAATAAGATCACATGGTTATGTATGATGAATGGACAAATCAAACGATTAAAGCATGGTTTTGTAAATGAAGTAAAAATTATTATATGAATTATTCACTGCCTAATCATTTTTCTTCTAATATTATTTATCAAGTAAAAAAGTGATGTTTTTCACACTTCAAAGTCTTTAAGGCTTTGTTCGAGAAAGAATCTTCTAGTTGCAAAAATAACCTTTGTAATGATAATGTGGGGGAGTTCTTAGGATTTTTTTTTTCTAATTTTTTGGCAACTCATGCGATTATTCATGAAAATTCTATTCCACATGCTTAACAACATAATGGCTTAAAAAAGTGGAATATTTTTTTTGAAGGAAATTACTAACTACATGATGTATTCTAGATATTTTCCTCTTATATATTGGACATAATAAGTTAATTGTGTTAACTACATTATTAATACCACACCACATAAATCCCTTAAGCATTTGACTCCAGAGGAACCTTGCTCCAAAACTAAGTCCAATGTCTCATTTTTTTGAGTCTTTCGGAGTCATGATTGGGCCTTTGTACAAAATAAGAAAAGGAAATCCTTGGATTAGAAGAGAACCCTTGATATTCGTAAGGTATTATAGGGACATGAGGTCTTATCAAATTTTGAATCCTGATACTCATGAGGTATTTTTTCGAATACATATTCAGTTTGATGAGCGCTTCTCTCCTTGTGATTCTTCATCTTCTTTGATGCCTACTTTCTTTTCTTTATCTCATGTTGAGGATCCATTGTTTAGGAGGTTATGGATATCGATGAGGATCTTATTATCACTTATTTTTTCACTATGCCTAAGTGGTCTAATAGTATAAATTTTGAGGCAACACCTTTCATATAGGATCTTACACCCACTAGGCATCATTATGCACATTCTATAGGTTCTAAACTTTTGTGTCAAGCAATTTCTAAGGATCCACAATATTTTTCACCGGATCATGGGATACTAGAGTGAGTTGATGAGATGGAAGCTGAGCATTCTTCTTTGATGAATAATTTAACACTTGGTATATGGTATCTCTTCCTAGAGGAATAAATATGGTTAGGTGTAAGTGGGTATACTAGAGTAAATATAGATCTGATGGGTCCATTTACAAGTATAGTATCATCTTGTTGCAAAGGATTTATCAAAAATTTAAGGTGTTGAATAGTCTAAGAATTTTTGACCTGCTGCTAAGATGGATTATGTACACCTTATGCTTGATATTGGTGCCTTGCAGTGGTGGCACGTATACCATATAGATGTGAAGAGTGCCTTCTTACATGGATATTTACAGGAGGAAATATGCATGGAGAGACCTTATGATTTAATAATGGATATTCATTTATTTTTAGACTATGAATGACTCTTTATGATCTCAAAAAGGCCTCTCGGGAGTAGTATGAGAAGATGGATTCTTTTGTTCTCTCTGCTATTTTTTTTGCTATAACTCCGATCCTATAATACATCTCCAATATGTTGGCAAGGATATTGTGATACTTTTCTTATATGTTGATGATTTTCTACTTATTGTAACATGTGTTTTCCACATTCATACTATTCAAAGGGCTATTTCCACATAATTTGACATGATACATCTCGGGTTATTGTCTTATTTCCTTGGTTTATAGATTTCTCATACTTATTCAGGGATTCATTTGAGTCTAAAAAATTACACCCATGATCTTCTGGAGTATTTTGATATTGATTATCACAATTCAAGTCCATATCCTTTCCATTATGTAGTTACTCTTACTTCCACTTGTACCTCTCCACTTTGTGATCCTACATTGTATAGGTAGTAGGTTGGAAATATCATGTACTTGATCCATACTTGCCCAATTTATTCATTTGTAGTAGATCTTGTATCTCTATTTTCACATTCTCCTCATAGTAGTCAGTAGAAATATGTTAAACGGATTTTACGGTATTTTTAGGGAATTTCCCATGTTACACTACACTACACTAGGGGTTCTATTCAGCTAGTTTGATATACAGATTCAATGTGGATAGTTTATATTGGTGACAAGTGTTCTACTTTTGGATACCTTTTTTTCTTGGTTTTTCTCCACTTGCTTGGGCATGCAAAACTTAATTGGTTATTACACTTTCAACCTTAGAGGTAGAGTATAGGGAAGTAGTTACAATGAGTTATCAATTTTTTGATTCGACAGTTATAAACATAGTTTGGATTTCAATATGATTCAATGACTATACTTCTCTGTGAAAACTAAAGTGAAATTAAAATCTCTTACAACCCTATTGAGAACCATCAGACAAAGAAAATTGAGATTCACATACACGTCATTCATTAGAACATTCAAGATGAAGTTCTTTTCTTATAGTGCATTCTGACTGAACAATAGGTTGCTAACATATTTACAAATCCTTTTACATCACCTTGCTAACTTGCGTTGCACAGAATTATTAGGGTTTCAAAAGTTGTTCTTGGGGGGGTATTTGTGAGAACATATTCCTTCTTCTTTCTCTTTCCTTATAGTAGGATTATTTCTTATGTTTGGTTTGGGATTTTTTCATGGATATATTGTATGGAGTAACTAATCAGGCCTTTTTTCCTAGAATGATACTGTGGATATGCCACTTTTATTTTGGTCCCCTAGCTTCACTTGAACATGAGATAAGGTAAACAACCTATTCTATGCAAGCATCAAGTTTTATGCAACAAGCCCAAAATCCGTAGTAATCCCATTGGCCTCTTATAACCATATAAGATTATTCATACTCAATTCAATATTCCTTACCCATAATCTCATGAAGTTATAACATTCAATCCTAAATAGTTTTCCTTTATATTTTTCATTCTTCTATGAAACACCAAAAACTACATTGACATGCCTAAGGATTTGTGGTTAAGTTAGGATGTAACACCTCCTCATATGCAAATTTTCCTTTGGGTTGAAAAGAACATTTCTACCGAAGTATTTTAAAATTCTATTTTTACACCCTGCAAGAATTCTTCAAGTATTTTTTCCACCCTATATTTTTGTCCCTGCTTCTTACTCTTTGGAGATGACAAAGGTACGAGATTCTTCCATGCTTTATTTAGGGATACAAAATTTTTGAAAATAATTTGAAGATTGAGACAATGTGTAAAATATTTAGATTATGTTAGATCTATATTAATAGGATTCCTCCATTTATGTAGCTGATTGTGGTTGCATATTTAGCTCCTCTTATAATATATTAGAAAATCCTGCAACCTCTTATGCAATCATAATACAATGATGGGATTCCTCCATTTTCATATTTTTTTCTAGTTAAGAATATAGATTTCCTTCCAAGGTATCAGGTGAGCGTTCCCCTTCTATTTGTGTTGATCCACCCTTGTGTAAGATTGCTTGTTTATGTAGTATCTACCTTGTTACTTTTTTTTTTTTAATAAAAAATTCTTCCTTAAAAAATCATTTCATGTTGTACTTAAAATAATAAGCACTAAAAGTATTAACCTTTTTTCTTATTACTCTCCTAGCTCCTCTTATAAGCATATTTCATTTATAAATTATTGACTTATTTTCTAGACTGTGTTTGTGCCAAAATATCTTTTTTTCTAGGGCTTACAAAAACGATAGGTAGGAGAGAGCCTTAGGAGCTCATATCCACCAAAATTTGTTCCATCTTTCCAAAGATTATCCTTCTTTCCCAAATATTCAAAAATAATTTGTTGGACTAATTTTCTCCCATTTATATTAATAATTATAACCCGAGGGAGACATTTTCCAACATACACATTAACTTGTATATGCACAAAAGAGGAATCCTTCCTTGAAGACTTAGTATCTAATTTCCAATAGCCACCCACAACTTCACCAATTTTATGAAAAAATTCCAATCAATAGTACTTTATATGTAGATAATATAGTCTAATTCAAGACAACTTCAAACATTCACCAAATTCTAGTTTCATAAAATTAGGTCATAATGAATGTACCAATACCATTTTCCCCTTAGAAAACCAATTTTGGCATAGTACTCAGTCTCTATATTCTAGATTTAGGATTTGACCATAAACAAATGTTTGACCAAGTATCTAAGGTTAGCTAATTGGAACCATGATCAGGTATTTTTAAATCTTGATTCCAAACATGACCCTTTACAAGACATCACAGGGAGCTTCTCTAAGAGGGTTAGGTCCCCCAAACTTCTACATTCCTCATCCACCATATTTTGATATATCAGAACTTGTCTTAGAAGTAGTGTTGAAATAACAATATTTTCATTCCAAGTTGAATAAAGTAAGATCCCAAAAACCTAGGATATTACACTAGTCTAATATGTTATGGTTTCTCTAAGTTTACAGTGTATTTGATCTTTGATAAAAGTCTCTATTTTATTAGAACTAAAACGTAAACCTTTCGATCTAGATCCTCTAATAGCCTCATTATCTTCCTCATTTCCTAGGTATCACTCTAATCCATATAATGGATAGTTTTAGAGGCATTTCCTTATTATATTTTATTCTAATAGAAGAATTTGGAGGATTCTAATGGGATTTTACTTTCCGTAGGGGATCCTCCAAATCATAGGATTATTTATTTCCTAAACCATACAATATAGAGATATATGAATCATCTATTTCCATTCATATAACTCTATGAAGGACTTAATTAAAATTTGAATCAATCATACTATTAGTAGTTTTTTCAAATTGTAAAAATGAATAACAACTTATTTTACACTTCCTCTCAATCTATAAGATATTGGATTTATCAAAAATCCTTCCTTTCCTCTTCCTTGAATATCAGGATAAAAACCCTTTCAATAACCTAGATTTGTTATTATTTATGTTCTAGATTCATTCGTCCTTAGCAATGGCTGAAAAACCTTCCCTTGAATGTGGCTTCAGGATTCCCTCCAATTCCATTTCCTAATGTAATGCCTGCAAAATCCTCATCCTAATAATATTTAGTATTTTTTTCAAACAGTTCATGTTTCATATGTATACTTCTTCATAATACATTCTTTCTCTTAGGGAAATTGTAACTACAAAATATGATTAAAACACATGAAAATTGGATATATTTCTTCAAAACTCAAAAGTGTTAGGATTTGTCATTGTTTTGAGCTAATTTTATCCTCATTGTAAATTTCATATCTAATTATTGTTTGTTACATATGTGTAAGATGTTTCTCCTACAACTTTATAGTCAAATTTATTTCATATTTTAAATCTTATATATAGGTATATTTCCTTTGAAAATAGTATTTGGATTAACCTTATCTAGAGATCAATGTGGATAAACATATTATGAGTTGTTACTTCAAGTTATATTTTCAAGACATGTTACAAAAATAATATTTATGTGATAACATTCTGATTAAACTTGCTGATATTACATATCTTTCATTCCATGAGGATGTTTTTTTATCATATTGCTTCTTATTTTAGATAGTAAAACCCTCGTCTTATGTTTGACCAAAAAATATGTTTACAAGATTCCCTTTTTAATAATGTTTGTTTTGGGATTAATGTATCCACTATGCTCAACATAGAACATTAGTTGTTCACTTGATGTGTGTTTCATAATTTAAATTTAAACATGTTATTTAAACATGTTATATATGATTTTGTTGATATATATCAAATACACAACTACACTATCTAAAAAAAACTATTTTTTAGAATTTTTGATGAATTTCCTTGGCATGTTTCAAAGCTTACATTTTGACATAGTTTTGGAGGGCTATCAAAATTTTGTATCCTAGTGATTAATTTGTGATCTTCATTATCTTAAAAAATTTCAAAAAAATCAACAAAACCCATTTTTATATACCACTAACCGATATTGTGAATGAGATCAATTTTTTTAGGTAATTTTGAAATAATTCATATGTTTTTGTATGCTTCTACAGTTTTTATACATGTCTACAAATGAACTTATAACTATAATAAAATTTTAAACCTATTTGTTATTATCCTTTGATATATTTTTATGTTTTTTCCCAAGATCCTTATTTGGTACAGACACATAACATGATATAATAGATACTGGATGCTTCCAATTATGACTTTATCCATTACATGAACCATATATATTTATAATTTATCATATAGAATTCCAACTAAATTTCTACTCTTATCGAGACACAAAATATTTCTTGATGATAGATTTATCAAATATAAAAATTGATAAGGTGTGTTTCTATATAAAGTGGAATGCTTTTATCTATGTAATGGTTTGGATAAAATAACCTATTGATATATATTAGTGCACCTACAATATAAACTATTTTTATGACTTGAATTGATGTCATCATTCCCTCTAATCATGTAATCCTCCCCTATATACAAAGGAAACTTGTATTGGTATCAAAATAATAAAGAACTTGTATATTCTAGGATGAATGTAGTAGGACTATATATAACACCTCATATTATGCCTATATTAAAGGTCACTCCAATGACGCGGAGAGAGAGAGAGAGGAGAGGAGAGAGAGAGAGAGAGAGAGAGAGAGAGAGAGAGAGAGAGAGAGAGAAGAAGAGATAATAGTTCTTGTGTTTATTCATTTATGGTTTATGTCAATATAAGGTCAGTTTCATACAGTCTCTCTATTGAATCGCCACACCCTACATATGGATATATGATGTATATGCATGTGCTAATAAAATATGAGCAAGGTTAAGGAGGAAAGTGAGCAAAAATATTGAATGCTTGATTGATGAAAGGGTGGATATCTAGAGTCTATGTGAAAATTAACGAATGGTAGAGTGCTCATGTATAGATAGTGTAAATTGAGTGCATTAGTGATCATATAATGGAAAAATGGCTCAATAAAATAAATAAGGTGCGAGAGTTAATGTATTATGTTTATTGTTGAAAAGAATTAATTTTGATTGAAATATATGAAACCACTCTAATGAATAGGTACTCTTTATTTATATACAATATGGGAAATCAGTATTTATTTAGTATTCAGCTTCTAATGAAGACGTATTTTGTCAGAGATATTAATTAATTAATATATATATATATATATATATATATATATATATATATATATATATATATATTATGAGTATAGAATTATTAGTCATAAATACCATCCACTTATAAAATAATAAACAATATATTAGTTGCAAGGAGATCCCATAATTCAATCTCAATATTCTATACAATGCCCCAATTGATTACTACACCAAAATAGAAAAGTTTAAAAATTAAACAATATACTTGCAAACTATAAAACTTATGTGTTATTGTACCAATTCAATCCAATAAACCACGTGGGTTCGATATAGTCTTTAGAGTGTTAATTTTTTCTTCATGGTCATATTCACAAAATTTCCAATATTTCTTAGTTTTCAATCTACATAAACATTGCTTGCATCACATTATATTAAAAAAATCATTAAATGATTAAAAAGATAATACATAATGAGATAAATATAAATTTTTAACAAATAATGTATCTATAATACTTGACTACACTAGATTTCATACATGGTTAAACTCAATTGAATTTTTGATCTCCATGAGTTGTGCTACTCCTAGAGGTCGATACATATCACATGGATAAAATGTCTACAACACCATTCATTGACCCACTCTTTTGAGTTGCATTCATTCCAAACAAAATACATCCATGAAGAATAAAAACATTCAATCTGCCTTGTATGAATATTCCATGAACCTTCATTTAAGATCTAAAAAGAGTGCAAATCATTTGATATTTTTTATTTTAGAAATAATATTCATATTTTCTAATTTAGCTTCTTTCTACCAACCAAAATGATCTATGAAGTGTAGATTTTAGGCATCATTACCTAGACCCAATGTGAGATACACCATTTCACTATGGATGTTTTCATTATTCATCTTCATATCATATTTTATTTAACTAGGGATATTTAAACATAGTCATTGCACCATAATTCCCCCCTTTTCCATGCTCAACCTCAATGAAATTACAAATATGTTGAACACCACTCATCTTATGCATCATTATCGACCAATAGACCGTTTATAAATTCTTTAATTTTGATGTAATGTTATATAACCATATGATTCGTTAACCAAATATGATGTTTTTGTTACTCAAGTTATCATTGAATAACTCACAAACCTTACACAAACTCTAAATAATGTATATGATCATAACTAATGTAAAAATAATACCCACTCAAGATCCTTATATATTTTTCTATGTTAAGGGAGGAATTAGTGAATGCTATATGTAAAAATATGAAAACGTGAATAGAGTTATAGTATTGTTATGAAACTTCATTCTATAATTATAGTGGATATTTTCTCTACAAACATCAACTAGCAAATGGTACCAAGAATAAATGTGTCCTTACGTAACCTAAATTTCTCATATACCATATCGATATATGTGTGTATGCCTTACATACTCATGCACTATCTTCTCTTTAAATACAGTCATAAATTATGATAGAATTGTTTATTTACTTCAACCAATTCCACACCTCTTTGCCTCTTTCCAATCCCTTTAAGGTTGCAACTGACT